>CM035778.1:7841420-9041420 GCA_020466155.1 Pachypeltis micranthus
TTAGAGCCGTTTTTGAGAAAATTGGAATACCGATAAATTAATATTCGACAAATCTCCTTTTCTGAGTTAACTTGGCTTATATCTCCGTTCAACATCTATATACAGAAATAGTTACGGAGAACGAAATGTGGGTATGAGTGACTGGAAGGCAATCTGTAAGATTGATCACATCTGGTGAAGCAGTTACCCCGGAATTTACGGAAATGTTCGAAAAAACGTTATTTTCGACACACTTTCATTTTTATCACTGTTCAATGGACTTTCAGAGGAACATTTACTGAGAACAATATGTAGGTATTAACTATTCGAAAACATCTTGAAAGTTTGGTGATAATCGTTGAAGCCGTTTTGCCAAAAAGCGTAAAAAACCTATTTTTGCTTCATGGGCCTATATCTCCGTTCACCGTATTTTCATGGAGATATGTATAGAGAAGAAAAGTTAGGTATTGATTAGTAGAAGGTAACTTGAAAGTTTAATCAAAATCGTTAGAGCCGTTTTAGAGAAAAATGCGAAAACCCCTAGTTTTTGGTACATTTTCGTCCCCCACCCCCCTTCCAATCGGCCGAAATCGTCCATAACCTTATTTTGGTGTCTACAAAAAATAACGAACAAAACAAAAAAAGAACCAGCTCAATCGGATCAGCCGTTCTCCCGCAAATCGAACTACAGACACACACACACGGACCACGCGCCGAAATGAGGTTTTTTAGACTCAGTAGGCCTCAAAACGTAAAGATCTGAAGAAAACCCAAATTTTTTTTTACGCTACTACTATCTTTCCTTCCCTTCGGGTAAGAGAAAGTAAAAATGTAATATTTTAGCGTTGACAACTTGTTTTCGCTCGTAGGTCGACTCAGCATTCACGTTTTCAGGTGGTCACCATGGTTTCAGGTTGTCTGAACCACTGGCAGAGAGTTTTAAACAACTCGTAAAGGTTATTGCTCGTTTTACTTTGAGCAACCCAAAGCGCAAAATGAATGTGTTGTTATTATTTCGAGGCCTACTGATTCCAAAAGACTTAAGGGCTTAAACGCTTTTGATTAAACTTTGAAATTATCTCATATCAATCAGCAGCTAATTTTTCTTCTCTATAAATATCTCCGGAAATTCAGTGAACGGAGATGTATGTCTATGACATTAAAATGGGTATTTTTCACTTTCACTTTCACGCCAAACTTTCCAACGACTTTCACCAAATTCACAGGACGTCTTTCATTAGACAATACCTACATATCGTTCCCCATAAATGTCCCGCTGACAGTCCATTGTACAAAAATAACAAAAAGTATCGAAAAATCGTGTTTTTTTAAAACTTTTTCAAAATTTTCTGAGAAACTGCGTCACATTACGTTTCCTACAAATAATTCTGCACATGTTTAATGGAGATATAAGCTATGATAGCTCGTAAAATGAGATTCATCGAACATTTGGTAACACGTAATCCATTAAATGAGGAATTCTAAACGACTTAATTCGAATTTTGGGTGAAAACGTGCCAATGTGCCACCAGTAGACGAGGCTTCGGTAATTCGAAACGAATCCTCTGACGTCACGATCAGGGCACTGCATTTTTACTTTCCGCTACCCGAAGGGAAGGAAAGTATAGTAATCGGCCCAAAAAAAAATTTGGGTTTTCTTCAGATCTTTACGTTTCAGACCCTACTGAGTCTAAAAAACCTAATTTCGGCGCGTGGTCCGTGTGTGTGTGTCTGTAGTTCGATTTGCGGGAGAACGGCTGATCCGATTGAGCTCGTTCTTTTTTTGTTTTGTTCGTTATTTTTTGTAGACGCCAATTAAGGTTAAGGCCGATTTCGGCCGATGGGAAGGGGGAATGGGGGACGAAAATGTACCAAAAACTAAGGTTTTTCGCATTTTTCTCGAAAACGGCTATAACGATTTTGATTGAACTTTCAAATTATCTTCTACTAATCAATACCTAACTTTTCTTCTCTATACATATCTCCATGAAAATACGGTGAACGGAGATATAGGCCTATGAAGCAAAAATAGGTTTTTTACGCTTTTTGGCAAAACGACTTCAGCGATTTTCACCAAACTCACAGGATGTTTTCAAATAGTTATTACCTACATATTCTTTTCAATAAATGTTCCTGTGACGGTCCACTGGACAGAGATAAAAATCAAAATGTGTCAAAAATAACGTTTTTTCGAACATTTCCGTGAATTCCAGGGTAACTTTTTCACCAGATGTGATAAATCTTAATGGAGTGTCTTTTAGTCACCCATACCAACATTTCGTTCTCTATAATTATTTCTGTATATATATGTTGAACGGAGATATAAGCCATGTTAACTCATAAAAGGAGATTTGTCGAATAATAATTTATCGGTATTCCAATTTTCTCAAAAACGGTTCTAACGATTTCGATCAAACTTTCGGAGTACTCTCAGCTAACTAGTCCCTACATTTTGTTCTGTATAAATGTTCCTGTAAAAATGCGTTGAACGAAGATATAGCGCCCGCCTATGTAGGTGGTTTTCGAACTTAAAGGGGTGGCGGAAAGTTGGGTGTTGCTACGCACCAGATATTTACATTTCCTTCTTACTTCCCTGGATATGTTAAGGTACAACTAACAATGTTTGTGCGCACTGTTCATTTCCTTCGATATCGCTCTGATTGATAAAATTGGTACAGTTAATTCTGATGGTGTCACGAGGCGTACGCAGTGTTTTAAGAAGCATGAACATTCAAGTAGTTAGTAACTAGAGAAAATGCAAAGTTATCGTTGGCGCCTATGACGTCATCGCCCTTATTCTTTCGTCCGCAAATCGATGAAAGGGGTGTGTTTGTGTTAGAAGTGAAGCGTTTTTGCCGGGAATTCCTTTCTTAGGGCCTCACTTATTGAGCGACAGTACAAATGCTGACAGCCCCATGAGAATTGGAATGAGATGGCATATTCAACGGCAGTGGCGCCGTTTAACATTTAAATACCTCCATCCGACTGAGTCAGGTGCCGCCTACACGTCACAAGTTAGTCATCGCCGGAAATTTCGAAGCTCGACTACAAAAGAATGTCATTTACGATCGGCTAATAATAAAGAACATGGGGTGTTGCGAAACATCCGAAGAAGGCCCTGACCTGCCAGCAGGTGACGACACTGTAACACGTTCAATTCTCCAAGATTTGAATCGTTACAGGTTGCAAAGGCGGTATTTGGGTGGCAACGACGAATGGCACAAATTGACTCGTTATACACACAGTTTGGTACAAACTAGGTCGGGGGTCGATTGAATGACGAAAACAAGCCCATTTCAATTTGCGTCGAGTTCGACTGACAGGAAATTGACGATCAGGCGATAAATTTAAAAGAAATATTTCTTACTTTGAGCTTCGTGATTGGTCTGTTCATCTCGTGACGTTACCACACGACAGACAGTGGGATCAACAAGTTGTAGCGAGTATCGAACGGCTGACAGTAAGAAGGCTAATGTTTGCTTTCGACTCGATCGTGAGGGAGCCGACGATTAAAAAAAAGCGTTAACGCTGATAAAAATTCCGTACGCGACGTTAATAAACTCAAGACCTCCGACGCTATCAGTTTGCCACGACCAATCAAACTGGTCTTCTAAACTCAAACTGAGCCGACTGTCAGATAGCGCTCATCGGCATAAATAAGCGTACCACTTACTTTGAATGGATAATATAGTGAGTTAGACATTCTGATCGTCAGTTGGAGGGGAATCTGAGTGACGCGTCCAAGGAGATGTGACAAGCCCCGCAGTAAATTTAGAAATGAGCTCACGAGCGTCCAGTTGGGCGTAGCTCTGGATGTCGAATCACTGCACAGTGAAATCTGAAATATGTGGAGGGGGGAGAAGTGGACCAGTAAAGATCTTCAAATGGCGATGGAAATGATCTTTTAAAAAGCACAATACCTACTAAAGATAAGCGTCGAGTTTTTAAAAAATTGTTACATTTATAAACGGAAGGTTTTATCATTAATTAATAATCAATAACGGGCTGTGTTTTTTGGTATTTTTTTCGTCCGATATCAGGGGATTTATGGTGAAAGAGATTGAGAAATAATCGTAGAAATTGGTTCGTTCGGTTCAGAACCAGTTCCGAGCAGAGACGCGTTCACCAAAGCGAAGGTACTGAACACCTTCAAATCCGTGTTTAGCGGAACCGTCGAGAACCGGCCGCTCACTCCGTACGTTCGGGGTTCCTAAACGAACAGTTCCGAGTTCTGAACGCTGTTGAACGGACATCCCAAATATTATTAAAGTTCACAAGTTGCGTACCTCGAAGAAATAGCGGTTCGAAATTCGAAATAAAACAATAGAACTAAAGTTGACGTACCCATTAGGTGGGTCAGTCTCCTCTGCCTGGTGAAATACAGTGGGTAAGTGCTTTCGATGTAAAGACATCATCGTCTGGCCATTAAGTCAGTACTGGAGTCAGCCAGTTGGTCGTGGTCTTTAAATACGAAGAGAAAGGTAAACGGGATACTGGAGCGTCGGGGAAGGAGGGAGGTCATGCACCTCTGGGGAAACCCATTAGAGGTGAAGGGAAAGGAACATCTTGAATAGTCTACCAGTTGTCGATTCCAAGTCTTTTTTGTATAGGGTGGTCTGTAAGTCCGTCAGTTGGTTGTTTCCGTTTGTATAGTGTCGCATTTTGTTCGTTATGATCTGCCCATTGAAGTTTTTTTGTTTATAAAATGTTCAGTTTTCGTCCTTTGTATTGTTCATGTTGTAGAGTGGTGCAGTCCTGTATTTTGGTGGGTTCATGTCCAGTTGTCTTGAGGTGGTTGGCAAAGTTTGAATCGTCTTTGTTCCTACTGAGAGATTTAAAGTGTTCTGAATATCTGGTCTATATTTTTCGTCCTGCCTGACCTAAGTATGCGTTTTTACACGTAATACAAGTTTTTGTATACCCCACTTTGGTCGAGTGGGTCTGTCTTTTCAGTCTTTGCAGTTAGTTTGGTTCTAAGTGTGTTGTCCGTAAGTAATGCGATTTGTATGCCTTCCTTTCGGAGGATGTTAGTTATTCCGTCTATTTTTGGTCCTGTGTATGTAAATGTGCAGCGTGTTGTCAAAGTCTGTGTATTTTGTGTTTTTGAGTCATATTGTCTTAATAATTTGTTTATTGTTTTTTATTGGAGTAACCGTTATTTTCTGTGATAGTAACAAGTTCTTTTGGTTTATTATTCATTCTGAATAATAACCCCATGTTTTCGGTCACGAAACATTTTTTACAACCCCCCTTCAAAATTTCATACTTTACGTTTCAAGACATGGAGATTGCAAATTTGCAATGTCCGGCCGTTTTGTGCCTTTAACGTGGTCAAAAAAATTCGTTCTTTCGCACAAAAAACCCATTTTGTATCTAGTTGTGCCCGCCATCTCGGCAATCCGATCGGACGAAGCCCATGGTTGTTATGGACAAAAAATGGTTAGAAAAATTAACGAAACGCAGTATAATGCGGGAACTACAGCGGAAGTCAACGTTTCGTTGTTAGTACTCCCTCCCTCCCGTCATATCAAACTTAATCACCGCACGCTCGACTCGCAATGGGTTCGCTGGAAGCCCCCGTCCCAATTTCCCCGACTCTTTTTGCCCAACGGGCGCCTGGGGAATATTTAGTTTCCGTAGTTCCATTGTAGTCAGGTCATGTTTCGTATGGTTTACTAGTATTCGATGCTGAATTGAATGGGGTGGGTCTCGGAGCAGTAATACTAGGTCAAGCTGTTCATGAGAATAACAAACCATTGTGTAATAATTTGCAGGGTTTTTTTGTAATTTTGCTCCATAGTGGGATAGTTTTTAGTCGCTGTATCATGTGTCTAAATGCACTTAGTTTATGTTGTGGGTGGTTTGATGTAAAGTGTATGGCTGGGTGAGTAGCAGTAGGTTTTCTAAAAATGTCCAACTGTGTGATTTTCAGGTCCAAGTAATTAAGAGTTTTATTTCGTTCTTTGTTCATGTCACATTGGATGTTATGGTAGATATTGTTCAAGTCCTTTAATGTATCGTCAGTGTTATCATGGCTTAATATGCAGATGATATCATCTACATATCTGGCATAGTGTTTGATATCGTGTTGTCATTAAGGTCTGGATGTGAGTTTCTTCATAATGCTGTAGAAATATTTCAGTTAATATGGACGAGGTAGGGTTTCCCATACCTAATCCATCTTTTGGCTTGTATATGCTATCCTATATAGTATATGTAGAGAACAAAATGTAGGTATAGGTAACATTGATTAAATGTTGAGACGAGGTTACCCCAGAAAATGTTCGAAAAAACAGCATTTTCGACACATATCTATTTTTATCTCTGCTCAATGGACTGTCAGAGGAACATTTATTGAGAACAATATATAAGTATTAACAATTCGATGACATCCTGCGAGTTTGGTGATAATCGTTGAAGCCATTTTGCCAAAAAGCGTAAAAACCCTATTTTTACTTTCCGCTACCCGAAGGGAAGGAAAGTATAGTAATCGGGTCAAAAAAAAAAATTGGGTTTTCTTCAGATCTTTACGTTTCAGACCCTACTGAGTCTAAAAAACCTAATTTCGGCGCGTGGTCCGTGTGTGTGTGTCTGTAGTTCGATTTGCGGGAGAACGGCTTATCCGATTGCGCTGGTTCTTTTTTTGTTTTGTTTCTTATTTTTTGTAGACACCAAAATAAGGATATGGACGATTTCGGTCGATGGGATGGGGGGGGGGGACGAAAATGTACCAAAAACTAGGGTTTATGGCATTTTTCTCGAAAACGGCGCGAACGATTTTCGTT
Organism: Pachypeltis micranthus; assembly: GCA_020466155.1. Taxonomy (NCBI): domain Eukaryota; kingdom Metazoa; phylum Arthropoda; class Insecta; order Hemiptera; family Miridae; genus Pachypeltis; species Pachypeltis micranthus. Next base: position 7,848,185 of record CM035778.1, read on the forward strand.
AAACTTTCAAATTATCTTCTACTAATTAATACAAAACTTTCCCTCTCCATACATATCTTCATGAGAATACGGTGAACGGAGATATAGGCCTATCAAGCAAAAATAGGTTTTTTACGCTTATTGGCCAAACGGCTTCAGTAATTTCCACCAAACTCTCAGGATGTTTTTGAATAGTTGATACCTACTTATTGTTCTGAATAAATGTTCCTCTGACAGTCCATTGAGCAGAGATAAAAATCAAAATGTGTCGAAAATAACGTTTTTTCTAACATTTCCGTAAATTCCAGGGTAACTTCTTTACCAGGTGTGATAAATCCTAATGGAGTGTCTTCTAGTCACCCATACCAACATTTCGTTCTCCATAATTATTTCTGTATATATATGTTGAACGGAGATATAAGCCAAGTTAACTCAGAAAAGGAGATTTGTCGAATATCAATTTATCGGTATTCCAATTTTCTCAAAAACGGCTCTAACGATTTCGATCAAACTTTCGGAGTACTTTCAGCTAACTAGTCCCTACATTTTGTTCTACATAAATGTTCCTGTAAAAATGCGTTGAACGAAGATATAGCGCCCGCCTATGTAGGTGGTGTTCGAACTTAAAGGGGTGGCGGAAAGTTGTGTGTTGCTACGCACCAGATATTTTCTTCATAGGCCTATATCTCCGTTCACCGAATTTTCATGGAGACACGTACGGAGAAGAAAAGTTTTGTACTATCTAGTAGAAGATAATTTGAAAGTTTAAACTCAGGGGACTCTGTCAGTGAAATGGTAGTGAAAACTCAAAATTTGTTTGTGTCCGATTAGATCAGACTTCAGTTAAGGAAAGCAACAAAATAGGCAACAATAGCAATAGCAACAATAAAGTCCACAAGTATCAAACTGTACGATAAATCACGATGTACAGAGAAGCCTTCGAAAATCCTCAAGCGGCTCAAGGAAAGTTTGAAAGGTTTGAAATAGAAAACATAAAAATAAATCGATTTATTTCTGGTCGACAAAATAACGAAAACTTACAAAACTACCTTAATATATTGATGTTCACAGTTAAGGAAAATGTTGAAATGTTTATCACAAACTACTGTAACAATATTTTTATGCTTCCCAAGTTGAAATGAGAACTAGTGAGTTAAGGCCACAATAACCGTTCGTTTCTAAGTTTGATGTACCACCTAGTGGTCGCTCTTTGGAGTTACGTCGACCTTGTTCTATTTGACACATGAAACGCTAAATCTCTCATCGAAATTGCATTTTTATAAGAGTAAACTCGCCACAAACTCGAAGTTTTACTGCTGTTTGAAAATAGAGTTGGAATTACCTCAAAATAGATGCAGATTGTGTACAAGTCATATTTGAATGTTGTTCTCGATAGAAATTCTCACAGAGCAATGAGCTCTTGAGGGAAACTGGACATGGAGAGCATTATACAAAGTAAACCATAAGCCAGGCAGGGGGAGATGTTATTAGATGAAGAATATATTCCCCAGTTGGACCTAGCACCTTGTTACTGAGCTCAAGTTGCATTTCCTGACTCTTATTGAATGCCACCGATCATGGTCTAGTAGTCAAAGACAATGATCCATATTTTGAGAAGTTTCAGGTGAAGGTTCAGAGCTCAGAACTACTAACAAAGGAATTTCAGTTCAGGGAAAGGGAGTGGATGAGATCTTATGGCTGTCTCTTGCTCTGCAGAAGATGGAGCTAGTCTTGGTAACGACACAAAGCATGGAGACTCTCCTCCTCGTTTGTGTGGGGACCACGAAGCTGCAAACAAGGGAAGCAGTTCGATATGGTTCATATAGGTCAACATGGTCAATAACAAGTTGTTGTTTGGCTTCCACATTCGGCAAGCAACGGATAAAGCTGCCACAGTAACAAGGGCTCTTTCCTGTATGATGGCTAATATAAGATGGCTCAGGGCAAGCACTAAGTGGGTGATAATGGGGCGTTGGGGGAGGGGAGGGGAGGGGAGGCGTGGGCTGGTACACTGAGCATTGCCTGTCACAGGAAGCAGCAATGTAGAAGAGAAGCACCTTCAGTATTGGTGGCTCATACCTCTCGGTTTCTCAGGAGGCAGTATTGATGGTAGCAGGTGTTATCCCTATTCACCTTATAGCAACCAAGCACAAAGAGCTGCCCCATCAAGAGGGCAACTAGAGTACGTCCACCAGAAGAAAAGGGGGGCTGTAATCTTCGGGAAGTGGTAGGATGAGTGGGACACAGCCAAGAAGGAGGACTAGGCAGCTGAATACAGCATTTGATCTACGGCTCAGGCAGCACCACAGTGAAGTGGGTTTCTACCTTACTCACTCCCTCATGGGGCATAGATCATTTAGGACGTACCTGCACTGAATCAGCGAGGCTTCAAGCTCAAACTGCCTGCACCGTATGACAATGGTGGATGATCCCATGCCATCTGAACGTGCCAAAGATGCAGTGCATGGTGAAACACAGCCTGCCAGCTCCAGCCAGAGGCTGTTGAATTCCGATGAAACCTAGAGGTACACTGCCCAATGTGCCAGGGCAGTGCTCAGTGAGAAGAAGATGGAGCTCGCTGATCCAGGGCCAGTATCTCGCCTGAACTTCACAAACCTCTGGGTAGTGTGGGAGGGCATATGGGAATGGTGACACGCTGCAAGGGTGAAGAGGACAAGAAAGGATGAGGGCCAACCTGATGCCGCGTCCTAAACAGTTCCAGGTTGGTTCTCAACACTCAGGGCGTTCATGGGGCCACTAGGAGCAAACCCTCCTTCCTATGACTCAAAAAAATAATAATAAAAACAAGAAGAGTGACAGGAGGAGGCGTCTTCTCTTCACAATAGCCTCGCCACTTCTCTGCGCTAGAACTTTAGTAGTTCATTATTTTCATTCATCACGTTTTCTTCTCTGGCTCTCTCCTTTCTCGAAATGAGGGCGTTTGAGTTTGGAACTTTCTGTCACCATTTTGTTATAAATGGGGAGCATTGAGAGTGAAACGCTGACTTAGTGATCCTGAGCATTGAACCTTGACCCTTCCTTGTGTGTGAGTCTCTGCTTTTAATCACTGATAGCATATTTTTTTTGAATCTGTACCATTTCTACCGCAGACAATCCGATAATCTATATGGTCGGGTAAGAACAGGGTCTAAACACGTATTTTCCACATTGACAAAGTAATAAATTAAACATAAGTATTAAATTGGATGTAATAAGTGTGAATAGTTTCGAAAAAGTAGTCAAGCCGCCTGAAAGGAGCCTGTGCCTCATTTCATTTTGGTTGTAGCGCGTACTAATTAGGCTGACATAAAAATGAGATAACTCGAAAAAAGTATTAATTCGTTTGAGGTAAGCGTTAAATTGTTTCAAACGAGCGAATTTTGTGGAAATAAATATTAAATTTGTCGAAGTGTACACTAATTGTTTGAAGAAAATGTGTTGGACAAATGTAACAAATTAGTCGAAATAAATTATTCGATGCAATCTGTGGACGCTAAAACTCGCACTTCATCTTTTGACAAAGCGTGCGAACGCGGCATTTAGGGAGTTTTGTGAGTGTGTCGCAGAAAAAAGAGCGTCCTGATGACATTCGCCACAATTCGATTCTACCCTGACTGCCCCTAATAAATATTTTATTATTTGTCAATTGCCAAGTTTTCCAAATATAACGGCGGTTTGCAATACTTTTTCTTAAGTTATTAAGTCAATTAAAACTACGGGCACAATTGTGAACTTAAAACGTTACAAAGGGAAGCCATTTTATTGTTTATTGTAATATAAAATTAAGAAAAAAAATACTACTTTGTACTTTTACATTCGTCTAAGCTCAGGTCACAGATTAAAAATAACCATTAATCAAAACATAGTACATTAACGACTAGAAATAATGACGAGGGCTTATTCGTCGCTAACTAATCACGTTAAAAATTGCGACAAATATTACAATAATTAGCATAAATCTTAAGGTCGTGTCAGCAGGAAGAAGTAACATTGAAAACGAGTAGCCACCTAATGACGTGACAATCCTCCTGCGACTATTTCTTGGCCACAAAATACCATTAAATAAATAAATTTTTGAAATCAGGCGTGACGCATTGCACATATTTGACGTACCGCGGTAGCCAACCTGAGGTTCTCACTAATTTTGAGTGGATAGTATAACCCAAGAATTTTATCCCAGAACCGACCACATACATTTCTCCCTCGCTTTGTTGAAAATGTGCCGACGCCGAGACCTCGCCGACGAGAAAGAGAATAAGGCGGGAAAAGGAAATGGAGGAAAAAAGGTGAAATCCCGTGACGGACGCTTTTGGTTGGTTACGAAACGCTGGGACTAGCGGTAGACAGATATTCAATAGAACCTCCAAGAAGCAGAAGCTTCACTTCCAAATCCAAAGGGCCAGAAAACTACTTAGCACTAGCAATTAAACAGCAAAAATTAAGAGGTCTATGAGAGGTGATGATGATGAACACAGGGAGTCAGCTGAAGCTGTTACAACGGCATTTGCCATAGACAGTTGAGGCGCATTTCCCATCTCTCCCTGGAACGGACTCTTTATGGGAGCCGCCAGCTGAATCCCAGGTACCCATTGCCTTAACTCCCTGTGTTGTCAGTTTGGGGGTTGAGCCAGAGCCCACTGGCCCTATCCCCACCCTGGAGGGACAGTATTTGGGAAAATAGTATAGTGATCGAAACACTAAATATTTGTTTCTTAAAAACGACGGTGTAGTACAATCAACTACCTATTCGATGAGCGTTTGATTATGCTCATAAGATCTATAGAAGCTACTCCAGAGTTCAATTCCCACCCCGCCTGGCATGGACTATAAGGGCTGGCAGCTGGTCCCTGGGCAAATTGACGGGAAGCAGCTTACGTTTCCAACTGCTATACAACCACTAAATTTCTACCCACTGGCGAAACGTACGCATTGGTCAGTAAAAAGCGAATTGTCTCGCAGGTTTAGTCAACTTTGAGAAAAAATACGCTTTTAAACGTTAAAATAATTTTTTTTTCTTCAAGTTTCGGCTTATAACTCCGTTTAGAAGAATAGTTATGTAGAATAAAATACAGGTACAACTGTTGCCCACGCATTAAATGAATGCTAAGCTGGGGATTTGGTTGAGAGTAACACCCGAGTTTTACCAGAACTGTTCATCTACCAGAGAGTTAACATTTGTGATTACTTTCCTTAGCTCTACGAAGTAGAAAGGAAAATTATATAACTGGCTGAAAACAAAATATTGAGATCTCCTCAGACTTTAACGCGTCAAGGCGCAAATCCAAAAAACACTATTTGGGAAAAAGGTCTGTCAACGACGAGCAATAACGACTGAACCAAATCAGCTCAAACTTGATATCTATCACGCAGATTACCACGGAACGCCAAAATATAGGTATGAACAAAATTTGCTTGCAATTAATTATAGTTATCATAGTGATCAGTACACTAACTATTTTTTTTCTCGAAAACGGCTGTATCGATTTTGATTAAATTTTTTGTATTGACAGCTCCAAAAAACCCTACAACGCCATAAAGTTCTCATTCGTGGGAAAATGACGAGAGCAGCACAACAAATTACCAAACATTTCGACGAAAATCGATTTCAGCGCAGTTTTATCATTATAAACTCCGCTCAAATGTTACTAGGATCTTCAGAAAAATTGACGCCGAAGTCTAATCAAATACCTATAGGATGATACTTTGATAACGCTCATAAGATATATTAGAAATGCTTCAGAAATTCCGGAATTTCAACCACCCCCGTTTCATACCTCATTTCTCACAGTTTTTAGCCGATAATTCTGGAACGGTGATCAGTATCCTTCTCAAAATTATCGGTTTTACAGTCTTATCATTACTCTGTGTAGTGGTTTCTCAGTAATGGCCGTGGCACAAGTAGGAGCACCGCAATAAATTCCGGAACTATATGCGCTACTAAAGTTAATGTACCTGTTAGGTGAGTCCGTCTCCTCTGGCTTGTGAGTTACTGTAGGCAAGCGCTTTCGATGTAAAGACATCATCGTCTGGCCGTTAAGTCAGTACTCCAGGTGCATGACCTCCTTCCTTCCCTGACGCTCCAGCATCCCGTTTACCTTTATCTTAGTATATGAAGACCACAACCAACTGACTGACTTAACGGCCAGACGATGATGTCTTTACATCGAAAGCGCTTGCCCACAGTAACTTTGCAAGCTCTCGTCATTTTCCACTAACAGGAATTAACTTTATGGTAATTTGCCTTACTGGCGGATCAATATACCCAAATTCAATCAAAAGCGCTAGCGCCATTTTGAGAATAAAAATATTTGGTGTTTTGAGCAAAAATGAATCGAATTAGTAGCAAAATCACGTAGAGCTAAGGAAAGTTGTGTGATGCGTCGCACATGTTGTTTTGGGCTTGTATTTTCGTTCAAATTACAAGAAGAGAAAATATCCGGTGGATGGAAAATTTATGCTACCACCGTAAATTCGATATGCCACATATATAGATACTGTATCTTCGTTCAATACAAATGTTTGTGCAAAAAAAAAAAAAAATAGGTCGTAATCAGCTCAGTTTACCTCGTAAGTTTGATCAAAATCGTGTGATAAAATGAGAAAAACGATAATTTATTAATCGACAAATCTTATCTTGGCTTATGGTTCAGAAATAGGTGTGGAGGGGGGGGTGGTGTATAATTTGGGTACAGGCTGCTCGAAGATACTCAGTTTGGTAGCTCAAATTCACTAATGCATTCACTGCACAGTCGTCATTCCACTTTGAACTGGCTAGAGGTCAAAACTTAGCACTTGGAGGAAATAAGATCACAAATCCCCCAAAGGTCACGCCACGGAAGCCAAATCTCTACATCGATTGGCGACTGAGATATTACCCCGTCTGAACGTATCTGGGAATGAACTGCTGGCAACTCCTTGCAGGAACTTGCAGGCTGGGAGCCAATTGAAATAACACGATTATGAGAGGGGAGAGCTCCAACTCGTCAGAGAAGCATCCTTTAATAAAAGTGGTAGCACAGGCTGTTGTTAATAGCTTCAAAGGTTCCTGGAAGCTTCTTACCCATTCTCTAAAAACCCAACAGTAGCCCGAAGGGTGGTTGGGGGTCTGCTCATGGAACTTCCCCCCCCCCCACCATCTCAACATGCCTGATGTCCCATTGTGAAAGATTAAGACAGCTCCAGGTCCTGAGATAATACTGAACACGAAGAATGCCGAACTAGACATTTGCTGTGGGGCTCTTGCTTCGCGCAGGTTACTCCCAAAGTGGAAATTAAATAGGCGCAACAATCAGTCTGAGCCACGACCATGGAACCACCGTAGCCTCCTCTATTAAGGCTTTCGAAATCGTGATGAACTCGAGGCACTGTACAGAGTCTTCCACGACAATCTGACTTTCCTCAAACAACAATTGATTACGACACAAGCAAGTGAGACACATAGGTTCCTCATACAAAAATATTGCAAACATATCCTTAAATAACAAACATTAAGACGTACTTTAGAACAACTAAGGTGAATGAGGAGGTCTGACGAAAAAGAAGCTGAGTCCGTTCACAGCTTGGACAAATAAATAGCCCGAGGGAGCAGTCATACATTTAAGGACCCTCTGCAGACAAAATTTATTTCGAGAGTCCTGCGTTGAATCGAAACTGGATTAATCAACAGTCGTCCTATAGCACATAATAAAACTGATATACGAAGCTCTGAATATGAATTCGACTGAAACTGCAGAGGTACATAACGAATTCTCCTACAATTTACAATCCCAATCTCTCGAACAAACAGATTGTCCGCAGAGGACCCTTAAATAAATCCGCAGCAAATTATTAGTGTCTACACAATACAAAGCACGTTTACCGCACGTTCAAATGACGTGTCTGAACAGTACTAAACCACCAACACCAACGTGTTTCAATCGACTACTAACGGCACGTCGCATAAAACTAATAAAAAGGCGCGCCTGAAATTAAGACAAAGGAAGAGCTAAATAGCAAAAGAATGGAAGATTCCAACAATTTGGTGTTTCGTGTACTTATAAAAATTACTCGCCTTTGCTCCTCTCATTTCGTAAAATATTTTCTAAGCTTTAGGTTTCGTTAAAACTAGACAATACTCGAAAAATACTCAAGTCCTACGGGCACGTGAAAAGCGGTTAATAAAGTAGCTCCGAGTACAAAAGTAAAAAGGATATGTAACCAGCTGTCCAACTGGAGAAGACACTTTAACACGAAGACTAACTCGTGTAGGGGGAAACTTTTTTCACGCCGTCGACGTACGCTAAATATAATTTGGAATTCCGTTGACGAGGTCGGGATTTAAAAAGTGTGTGCCCTACGTAATTGCCGTCTTACCGTTAATTAAAATACTTACTACAAAGCGTGGGAATTCACACGAATCAGTCATCTGAGAACAAAACTGTGCGTTAGTTGGGTCGAAGTGCGACTGTCACCATCTTGAAATGTTTTGAGGAGGTGGAGAACACTACAATTATATTGAAATGATAAGAGCGTGGCAAGAGGTTGAGGAACCAAGTTCATTTTAGGTATTTAAACAATCGGTGCTAGTTCAGAAGACTACACAACCCTGTCACATCCACATTCTACGCTTAGCAAAATATAATACCTGCCCTTAAAGGATCCCAACTTGCAGTTGCAGCGTTTAACCAAATATATCAGAAAAGCATGCGTTTCTGAGTTAAGCCCAGGATTTTGGAACCTTTTGCGATTATTATTATTGCAGGCCTTAAAGGTAGTTTCAGTGGCCAAAGGCCAGCCCAATTTGAAAATGGAAGTCAAGCGGGCTCTGGAAGCTGCTGGGAACGTGTTGGAAAGGAGGGAGCTGGCTTCATCGACCTTGGAGGAAACAGCCAACTTCTCTGTGAAGCCTGTGCCTGAGGGCAAGTGGCTGGCTCTTTCATACAAAAAAAAGAAGGGCAAGGAGACAGGCGCTTGGAAGTCGGATCGGAGCACCTCACTTCCTAAACTAGCACTCCAGCAGCAGGAAAATAAGGCGATAGATTGTAGGAAAGGGAAATCAGCCAGAGGGAGAAAGAGCCTAGAGGTTGAGAATGGCAGTCACCCATTAATAATGGCTCAAGATAAGGAGGTGCACTCTGCAGCACATGTGGACTAAGGTAAGCCTACAAGAGGAGGCTGGTGCAGAGGTTATGACTATTAAGAGAACTGCTTAGAGCAACGTTTTGATTGAATTGAGCTGCCAGACTACACACCCATAAAGGTTCGATGATAAGATCCAAAAGGCTGTTGGTGATCAGGGTTCTTGAGCGCGCAACAACAGTGCGGGATATCGTGGTAGCTCTGTAGCAAAACCTTCAGCGAGAGGGCCTGGGTGAAGCCGAGTTATTCCTGACAAAGACTAATATGAGGGAGGAACAAAGAGCCATTTTACAGTAGAAGCAAAGGCCACTGCTCTTCTCTTGGGGACATTAAGAATTGAATGGGTCCCCTCTGGGGTGTATGTGCTGAGGTGCTTCTGATGCTACAGGGAACACAACTATCGAAACGAGGGTGCTCTGCCAAAGAACATGGTGCAGCATCAAATGTGCGGCATTTGGAGCTGGCTTCGTTGGCCTTGGATGAAGCAGCCAACCCCTCTGTAAAGCCTAAGCCTGAGGGAAAATGGCTGGCTCTTTCATACAAAAAAAGGGCAAGGAGACAGGCGCTTGGAAGTCAGATCGGAGCACTTCACTGTCTAAACCAGCACTCCAGTAGCAGGAGAATAAGGCGATAGGTTGTAGGAAAGGGAAATCAGACAGAAAGAGAAAGAGCCAGGAGGGTGAGAATGACAGTCATCCATTAATAATGGCTCAAGATAGGAAGGTGCACTCTGCAGCACATGTGGTCTAAGGTAAGCCTACAAGAGGAGGCTGGTGCAGAGGATATGACTACTAGGAGAACTGCTAAGAGCAACGTTTTGATTGAATTGGGCTGCCAGACTGCAGACCCAGAAAGGTTTAGTGATAAGATCTAAAAGGCCATTGGTGATCAGGGATCTTGATCGCGCGGCGACTGTGCAGGATATCCTGGTAGCTCTGCAGCAAAACCTTCAGCGAGAGAGCCTGGGTGACGCCAAGTTATTCCTGACAAAGACTACTATGAGGGAGCAATTTTAAGATACAAGCAAAGGCCACTGCTCTTCTCTTGGGGACATTAAGAATTGAATGGGTCCTCCCTGGGGTGTATTAGCTGAGGTGCTTCTGATACAGAGACTATGGGCATCAGGCAGCTGATTGCAAGAGAGCTACCATGCCTCTCTTTGCTACTGCTGCAGGGAACAAGGTAATGAGAAGAGGGAGTGCATTATGTGGGGTGGCCTATCTGGTTGGTGGTGGGAAGTGCAGTGTGTTTAGGGAAGCTATGGTCGTTGATGGTTCGCTTCCTCCAGGGCAACTTCCACGAGAGCATGATGGCACAGGATCTTCTTCAGCAGAAGAACGAAGTTGACCTGCTGCTCTTCAGTGAGTAGCGCCATAACCAGGGAGCCTCATGGTTCAAGGACGAGCTGGGAACTGGTCTAGTCAGGTCTTCCTGACTGAGCAAGGGGTATGCCAAGGCTATGTATAGGTGAAGTGTGATGATGTTACGTTTTTCAGTGTCTATCTTACTCGTAGAGACTCGATTGGAGTATTTGAGGGGAAATTAGAGGACCTAGAGGCTTCAATGTTAGTGCCCTTGAGAAGAGCATGGAGTTGTTAATCTAGGTCCAGCATCTCGCAGGGATGGAGAATGAAGTTAAGACCTGAATACTCACAACCTACAAACTGCTGGGCACTATGGGACTGGTGGGACGCTGCAAGATTCTTGTGAGGGTGAAGAGGACAAGAAAGAAACACTGTCGTCACAAAAAGGTGTGAGAGCCAACTTGATGCAATCAGTTCCAGGTTGGTTCTCAATCCGCAGCAGTAAATTCACGGGGCCAATAGAAGCAGAGACTCCCACCTACGTTCCAAAGAAAAATCGTTATTATTAAATCAAAACAGCGTCTAATAGTGATGCGACGTAGTGCACTCTCTTTGCCTTCATATAAAAGTGAAGATAAATGAGCAGCATCGACGTACAAAGTACATACATTACTTCCTACTAGAGGCCCTATGATCATTAGAAAGCAGGTCTGTTTCTTTATTTGATGACTGTACCTAAACCCTCGACGAGGGTTATATCAGTCATAGAAGTTGCGGTTTCGCTAATATGCAAGAGGCCGGCCCCTGCAGCATCCACCGAACTCAGACCTGTGGAGGTACGGCAGGTATTTGGTCGTTAGCCAGTCTCACCGTAGAGAGCTGTTGCCCGTGTGTTACCGCGCGGAGGTGACCACCTGAGGAATCCCGTACCATCTGGGAGTAGTTCTTAATCTGGTTCCCTACCTGATCTTACTGTTTACTTGGGTGGCAAGTTTCAAAAGGACTGATCAACTATAACCACGTTTCTTAGCCATTCCCTTCTTTGCGAACTTTGCAAAATGGTTATAGGCTTCCTTTGTAGCAGTCAAAGCTGCTAAGTTCGTTTGCTCTCCCAACAACCGTCGCTCACTGTTGTAGAAACTACAGTGGAGCAGCACATGGTTTCTTGTTTCCTCCGCACTGGAGGCACAAGATGTGCATAATGGAGAGTCTTTCAGAGAAAAGAAGTGGAGCCGCGCATTGAAGTCACCAAGTCCCGTGAGGAACTGGCTCGTCCAGTGGCTCGTCCAGCTGCCAGTCCGGCCACCCACCAGGACTAAGACGCATGAGGGATTTTTCGGCTGCTGCTCAGAGTCAGCCCTCGGCCACTGGTAATGTGGTGAGCGGGACACACGCTATCAGCCGCCCCAGGAACGCTCAAACCTGGTTTTTCCCCCTCCTCATTCCGAAGGCCGCACCTATATAGGGGATCGCTCAAAGATGTTAGTGAGCTACTTCCAGGACTGTCTTTCGCTCATTATGAGTGTTTTAAGTCAATGTGTTCTGCCACGCAAGCCGTTGCAGTGTATTTTGTATCTGGAATATGTTGTGTATGTCAGTGTCGTGAGCTTTAAGCCCCTTTAAGGCCGGATTTAACGACCACGCAGAGGATACGGCAGGAGAATTCTGTCCCCCTTCCTGCGGGGGGTGTGTTCTGCGATCCCAGCTCAAGGTAGGGGGTTCCCAGTGTGTCATGTATGTGAATGAAGTGTAAGTTGTGTCCCTTTTAGTCCGGCTTATACGAACACGCAGGGAGTACGGCAGTGGAATTCTGGACCCCCAACTGCAGTGTGGCGACAGAGTACACTGTGACGCCCAGCCACAGTTAAGCCTCGTTGGATGTAATCCTGCGGGGACCTCGTAGAGGTGAGGTTGTCTTTCAAGCTGGGCCCACCCGGCTGTCCCTTTTAGTCGGCTCATACGACACGCAGGGAATACGTCAGCGGTATTCTGGACCCCCGACTGCAGGGTGATCATTAGAAAGCACACACACACACACACACACACACACACGCAGTCTTAATTCTCAACCTCATTTCCACGACATACTCGACTAACGAACTTACCAGTAAGACAACCCAGCTCAGGTTTGTTGAGGTCCCCATTCTTCATCCTCCCAATGGTGGGTGTCTAAAAGACGTTCCGTGTCTTCGGCTAAGGCCCTTTGAGGGAAGTTGATTCCATCGCCCAAGCTGCAACAACAAGCCACCCCATATGATAGATAGCTCGTCCTGAAAAATACTCGAAATACGAACCTGACGTCTAAAATAACCAGCAACGCCCAAACGCGGAGTGGCAGCGTGAATGTACAGGAAAAGAAAATATTCAAATAATACTCGTAATATAATAGAATAATTTATCTGCCCCCCAAACAACGGTAGAAGTATTATAAACGTAGTAAACGGTTAAATGTATCACAAATAAAGCAACGAGTTGATTCAGCTCACAAAGCAGTTATGGGAACTTCCATCGATAGTTGAAGAGTAGAAAATTAATTGGGCTGAAGCGTTAGTTTCCTGAGCTTCTACCACTTGTTTTGTTGACCCTCGGTTACCAATTATTATGCCACAGGTTTAGTTTCAATCTTTGTGATCCCTAGCCATTCTCTCACAAATCAAACTAAAGACCACGCCCCGAAATGAATTGTTTCTACACGATCGTAATATCCGTTTTGAGAAAAAAACATTTATTGTTTTGATCAGTGTGATAGCTATAGTTAGTTTCGGGCAGATTTTGCCCTCACTTTATGGGGTACGATTGTAACCTGCTGACTAGATGTCAAGTTTGAGCTGATTTGGTTCACCCCAACATTAACGGAACAGTGGCACTTGAATTACCCCAAGCCAGCTAGGACTGGATGGGGGAAGGAGAGCAGGATAAGAGGATGTTCCACTATACAATGACTGCCAGTTCAGCTATGCCTCGATCAACACGTGGAGAACTCTTGGAGAATGCCAGCTGACACACCCAGCGGACGCATCTCTTTAGCACTCAGCACACAATCAATGCTGCAATCCTTTTTGTCTTGCCAAGTTACTCCAAGAGCCTGGCAACCAAATATATTCTGGACATCTAGGGTCACTGCAGACAGGTTGGGACCAACAACGACGTTGTCAGACCTCAGTCCTTTACCAGAGACACACCTGCATCACACAATTCAGCGGCTCAAACTGGTTACCACAGCAAGCATCCACAACATTACGATCCCAGCTTCTTCTACACCTCATTGCTGTAGGCAGTGACGCCCCTTGAATGGTGTGAAAGTGCCCACAATGCCTTTGAAAGCCCGCTCGAACCCCACTGAACAGTAGGCAGAGTTGGGACACACACAGGCTATTTTCGGACTCAGTAGGCCTTAAACGTAAAGATCTGAATGGAACTCCACCTTCTTTTCCATACAATTACGTAACTTTCTGTTCTACTTCCTAGAGCGAAGGAAAGTAAAAATTCCTTTTGAAGATCGACTTCTTTTCCAACGCTTATTTTCTTAGAAGCAGGAACTTACAGTGTTAGGCATAAGTAGCTGCAGAGACAGATCACCCAGACTCCAAACTAAACAAAGGATGCTACATAGAATGACACGGACGCGAAGCAAAGCAGATAATCCTGTTAATACTTACGTCCTCATCGTTAGCCTCCCAATAACCAGCTCATAGGTCAACATTGGGAGCTAGTACGTGTGAAGTTAAACTTCTGCTGCGACTTCAGTGGATCCTGAACAAAAGTTCACTACAGATACAAAGATCCGCACGGCTTTCAGGCGAGGAGGCTGTTCTGAGAATCACGACAGAAGCGTCACATCCCGAGGAAGGTCCTTCTCACAATAAAGGACTTGCCAACGATATTCTATTGAAGCTTAACAGTTGTGACGGCACAACCTCAAGAATGAGACTGAACCAACTTTATCAGAAGAGGGGAGGAAAACAACAACAAAGCAACAAAGTGAGTTTCGTTGTACTTAGAAGGGTCTCTCGGTGCATACTCGACCTACTGAAAACAACCAACTGACTGATTTTGTAAATGTTAGGCCAATTGCTCAGTTCTGAGGTAAGTGACTCTTCGAAAGTGTTCACAGGTGGCCACCCTACCACTAAACACGCGCTTTAAAAAAAACAACAGTGTTTCGTTAATGATGTTCACTATGATAGTTAGCCTTGAACCAACGTTACTCACACCCTTGTTTCGGCGACCTAAACACCAAATTTGAGCTGATTTGCTCGAATGGCGTTTATCGGTCTTTGAAATGTAAAGATTTGAAGAAAACTAAAAAAAGGTTTCAGGCGATTAAATAACTACTTCCAACATCAGTCAAAGAGGTTGTGGTTTTATCGTACAAGAGCCCTGGCCGGCATTAACTCAGCAAGTACCCAAACCCCCAGCCCAGACCTGTGGAGCTACGTCATTTACTACTAAACTGGTGGAGAGCTGTTGCCCATGTGTCACCACGCAGAGGTATGAGCTTGTGGAATCCCGTACCGTCTGGGAGGAGTTGTTAATCTGGCTTTAAACTTGAACTAACTATTTACTTGGACGGCAAGTTTCAAAGGGATCAACTTTGAACCCGTTTCGATGTCATAAATTTCTTCGCAAATTGAGTGAGATGGTTATTAGCTTGCTTAGTGGCAACCAAAGGTTCGAAGGTTTGGTTACTCTTCTAACAACTGTTGTAGGAACTACAGTGGGGCTGCTGGAGGTGCACAACGTGCAGGATAGTCTTTGAGAAAAATGAATAGCCCATTGAAGTTGCCATGCCCCATAAGGAACTGGCTAGTCCAGTGGTTTGGCCTAATCCATTTTCTCCTGAACATTCACGGATTCTCATCTCGCTCACCTTTACATTTAGCATGGCAAGTGGAGTCTATATGTTGTTTGCCCTAGAGCTGAGGAAGTTCCCTTTTCACTCTCCCCTAATCTGCCCAGTACTCAATGGGTAACTGACCAGTGATCAGACTGGTGCTTTAGGTGTCTTGTAGGCCTTGGTACACAGGAGCGCAGCTCTCTAATATTGGGCCAGTACTTGATAGACTGTGAGTTTGACACCCTACCTGGGAGGAGTTCTTATTCTGGACACCTGATCTAACTATTTACTCAAGTGGCAAGTTCCCCGGGAGTAGAGCTCAACAGTTGCCACATTATTTTGTCATAACCTTCTTTGCAAACAGTTATAAGCTTGTAGTAGCAGTCAAAACTGACCCATGTCTTTCCAACAACAGTCACTCGCTATAGTAGGAACTATAGGGGAGCAGCACAGGATGTCGCCTACTAGACGAGAAAAATTCTCATTCAGCCAATTATTACGTTTTTATCATCTGTTTTTGCTTCATCAGCTTTTTGGAGGCGATGAGCAGCGCCGCGAGAAAATACAAGGGTTGAGTTTTGAGATCGGAGAAGAAAAGGTGTTCTTTATTTTACGTTTAATTTAAAACACTATTTTGTAAGGATTAGGAGCAACGCTTTTCCCCACTCAGGGTTTCTCGCTTCCTCTTGACTTGAGGCGCAAGGAGTGCAGGATGGAGAGTCTTTAAGAGAAAAGAAGAACTGCACATTGAAGTCCCCACGTCCACTAGGGAACTGGCTCAACCGACATTCTCCTGAGACGTTTCAACCCTCTGTATGGTTTGGAACTGATTAAAGCACACTATTGAACGACAAAAAGTTAATTTTGGAATCATTTCATTTCCTTCGCTCCCACAACCAGAACTCGGGCTAGCAAAATCTCCCTGGTTAGTGCCTCTCGAAGTTGGAACCAACGGTAATTACAATCATTCAAGATTACGCACAATTCTCACACGCAATTCATGCTTCCGACTAACACGCGCCACCATTTGAGAACCCCTAGTTGGGGGAAATTGAGCAGAATTAAAGGTGTTTGAACAAACCATCTCCGCTCGAGTTGAAGCACTTTTCTTCAACCAAGCCCTTTATTAAACACATTTATTGATGGAAGAAGACAAAATGACGACTTGAGCTCGACGCTCAAGAGAATATAAACATATAAGTGTTCAGTACATCAATGCACACAAAAAATACAACTAAATACGCTTTTTCGTTCGCTCGGATTTCAAGCATCAAAAGAGCCAGGCACTTCGTAAACAAGGCATCAGACAAATAGTAGTGGTGGCTGGCTGAAGGATCTAAGCAAACACGACCCACAGGGAACAAATCACTCGGAGGAAACGGTAATTCTAAATCTAAAACCGACGATTTTCCAGTTCCCTAGCCCTCTAGATCGTCAATTTCCCTACGCGCACGTTTAAACAAAAATTAAGCTACAGACATATGGGAGCATCGTATATTTGATCGTAAGCAAGTTCTTCAATTTCTAAAATTGGTCGAAAATTTACGGAAGAAATTCAAAATTTTTTGGAGTGTCTGAGTCCTACAGTCACCAGTGACTTCATCAGCAAGAGCGAATTAATTAATGTGAGACTTTTATTCCACATTAAAGAGACTAAAATGGTTCAAAAGCCTCCACTACTGACTCAATTAACAGTTTAGGCGAGTCTTGGAATCATTTTAGAAGCCACACCAGGTACAATAATCAGAATATGCCTTTTTTTAAATTTTTATAAAGTCATAGCGATATGTTATAACAGCCTCTCTCTCAAGTGTTAATGAGATATTGAAGGTGGAATAATGGCAGCATTCAGAGGCAGAAACACTGTTTTCATCTAGCCTCAGCAAAGGTTAGTTGTCACTACGTTCTCATAAACTGACGCTGAAGAATTGAGGCATTTATTCGGTACGGTTACAACTTTTAAGCCAGCCAATCACAGTCTGATTGGTAAGTCCAATGAGGGAGGCTCCGACGTAGGACAGTTAGTGGGGGTGTCAAAACCTACGAGTTTCGTAGGACGAACAGGCCAGTTACTGTCCCGTTGGAGAAAGAGTTGTTCTTTTTTCAAGGAACTGAGTGAAGATCAACAATGCGAACTGCGAAAATAAGAACGCTCGACAAGCTCACACAACTTTCCTCAGCAACCTGTGCATTGAGCGATTTTCGTGGCTTCAGCTACTAATCCAATCCATTTTTCATTCAGTTCATTCGAACTTCCCGTTTTACGAGGAACCGCGGTAGCGCTCTAAGTTACACAGAAATTTATTGAGTTTCTCCCACTCATGACGAAATCGGGGTTTCGTGAGACTGTCAACCAATATTTTTTTTTTCGGAGGAAGATCGTTTTACTTCATAAGTGAAACAGTGGTGGTTGAAATTCCGGAATTTCTAGGGTCGGTAATGAGCGCTCTCATCGTATCGCTGGTTTATTGGAATACGATGATTTGGGGGGGGGGGGATGTGGAATTTACAAGTAAAAGAACGGCACTAGAATTGATTTTATCAGAAATTTTATAATTGATTATGCTGCTCTCCCCATTTTCCCACGAAACAAAATTTCATTACATAACTTTCTTTTGTACAACGTAGGGCTAAATAGAGTAATACCACGGCTCTCCTTTCTTTTCTCTAAAATAGAGAACATTAGGCAAATAGTCCACACTTCACCTTCTTTGCATGGGACCAATACCATTTCTAGATAGCAAAGACAAGGCTCTAGATAAATATCATTGACAAGGCTGAATCGAATTCACGAACATCACTGAAACCTTCATAGAGTGAATGGACGAGTGCCGTTTCAGTCGGCCCTACAGATCTGACCGTGAATGACTGGCTTCACTCAACATCCTTAATCCGATTGAACTGAATTCTGAAAGAGATTCTTAGGGCATTATCTCCTGTTGAAATGTCAAACCAACATTTTCCCCAATATACGGAAAAGGGATATGTAAACCCTGATGTAAACAGTCGGTGTAACGTCCTTATTTTTTACTGAAAAAAATCCTCGTGAATTCATAAAAGCCTTTTATTATATTAAATTTCGCATAAAGCCAAGTGGTTATGAGCCCTTAATTGACTGTTTTTTCGCCCGCGGAGTCCGTTTTTGGTTTATTATTCATTCTGAATAATAACCCTATGTTTTCGGTCAAGAAAAATTTTTTACAACCCCCCTCAAAATTTGATACTTTATGTTTCAAGGCATGGAGATTCCAAATTTGCAATGTCCGTCCGCCGTCCCCCGTCCGGGCCGTTTAGTGCCTTTAACGTGGTCTAAAAAATTCGTTCTTTCGGACAAAAATCCGATTTGGTATCTAGTTGTGCCCGCCACCTCGGCAATCCGATCGGACGAAGCCCGTGGTTGTAATGAGCAAAAAACGGTTAAAAAAAGTAACGAAACGCAGTACAACGCGGGAGCTACAGCGTCCCTCCCTCCCTCCCGTCTGAATAAAAAACAACCGTTGGCGGGCGTCCTCGCCTCGCGGGCAGGCGGCAAAACTCCCATTTCGCCTCAACTCCCCTTTCGCTTCGAGCGCTCCCGTTCCTATTTCCCCGACATTTTGGTTTTAATACGATTCAATTTTTTTAGATTCTTTCGTTTCATTCTCATTTTGGTTTTTTCATAGATTTTTGGTTAAATTTTGATATTAGTATTTAGCGTGCATGTTTTCATATTAAAATTCAGTTTTTTCTAGATACTTTCGTTTTATTTTTTTGTTTATTTTAATATTACGATTCAGTTCTTTTCGACCTTTTTTTGGGTTTCATTATGATATTTTTCGATGCTGAATCGAACAGGATGGGTCTCGGAGCATTTATGCTAGGTCAAGCTGATTATCCGAATAATAAACCGTTGTGTAATAATTTGCAGGTTTTTTTTTTTCTTTAATTTTTCGTCCGTTAGCCCAATAGCTGAAGGTGAAACTGTGCAGTGTTTAGTAGGACAGGGAAAGTCAAAGTTTTTCACGATTGCCCTCGTTTTTATTTGTTTTTCCTTATTCAATACTTCAAAATGAGCTCGCTGTTGAGTCACATTGAAAAGCTCAAGGATCGCGATAACTACGATTCCTGGAAGGTAGAAATGCGAGCAGCTTTGCGGATTGAAATGTTATGGACTGATGAGATCGAGATGAAAACTAAGATTTAGGACCCTGAAAAGGATGAAGCAGCTTCGGCTAGGATTACGCTATGTGTAGATAAGTCGCTTCATTCCTATTTAAGGTCGGCGAAAACGGCTCGTGAAGCATGGATTGCTTTAGAAAAAGCTTTTGACGATTCAGGGTTATTGCGTTGGGTCATGTTGCTTCAGGGCTTAGGGTCTTGCCGTTTATTGGATTTTGAGTCGCCGTCCGCGTACATCAATAAGCTAATCACAACAGCTCAGAAACTCAACGATCTGGACTTCAAAGTTTCAGATGAGTGGCTGGGATCATTGTGGTTCGCCGGGTTCAATTTGACGACTTTGCGCCAAAAAAATAATCCATCGCCCAATACTTCAGGAGCATGCATGGTAGAGCCCAAAAACCTCAACTGAACAGTAGTAAATGCGCCATCACGAGGGGCCAGCTACAGCCAAGTGTGGAGTTGATGTGCTATGCGCTATTTGTCGCACGATGTGTTGGTGAAAATAAACAGCAACCCCCGAATGTGATCGGAATACGGTGTTTTATGCTAATTACAGTTCGAAGAAGATATACCATCACTAACGGGGAACTGGGTGGGGCCGAATGGACAATGGGCGACAGACAACACTTTGACGAGACACCAGCTCTGTTCAGACTGCCGACACCGAATAAATCGGGAAGTATGAAATCCCTAGTTGGCACAAATGCTCCAGACGAGCCTTCGTTAAATCAAAGAGTTTGGTTCGTCTCATGAGCTTTTCAATCAATGAATGGGGTTACTCGAACGACAAAATTTAAATTTCGGATTCACTACAACAGTTCGATAAGATGGCAGAAAATGGCGTTTCGAATTGCTGCAAAAAATCAAAAGCTTCGAATCGTATTGCTCCAGCTCCACCTAGCCTGCTGAATACCGCTATTTACGCTGTGGGATTGCAGTGTAATTGGTTAATTTCTCAATAATTATTGCCGAATTTCGCTTGGGTATTTAAGCTGCTTTTTATTGCCTGAACTTACACAAATAATACTCTTTTGGAATCCAGTTAATTCTTATTAACATAGAAGGGTGAACGGGAATGTTGCGTTTTCTCCTGCGAACACGGAATATTCTCACAGTAAACAGCATTCAACCGAAACAATATCGCACACAACTGGCCCACAATTTTCACTTAAAACCTCAACTATGGTCGAATGGAGGGAACACGCCAGGCCTTACTAGGCCTGATAGCTCATTGGCCTAAGGGGAGGGGGCATTAGTTTGCTGTGTTGGGGAAACGCCGCGTCTCCAGACCCTTCTGGCTGTTTGCCCATGCTTGAGACAAGGTGTTGACCCTGTGGACTGCCATCCTGCTAGAAAGGAGACTGAGAGCTCCTCCTGTGGGAGAAAGCCGAGCGCGTTTGGGCGTAGTTGCGGCACGCAAAGAGAACGTTGGGATGCACTCTCCACAACGGCAGTTACTGAAGGTGTGGCATCTGAAGAAGTGCAGCCACTCATTAAATACAGCCGCGTAGGTGCCACCTATGGGACCCTCGGACCCTTGCGCCAGCTTCCTGTCCACAATCCCCTCTGCTTGAACAACTCTTCTCATTGGTGTGAAGGGGGGGCCCAAGACTAGATAAGGGGGGGGGGAGGTCCTGCCTGCACCTGTAGGGTGAGATGGGACGTGGTACAGTACGCCGGCAAGACAGCCAGGAAGATGTCTCGCTGCATGGTTCAACAGGAGTTGGACGAATTCGATCATCATCAGTCCTGACCTCGCCTCCTAGCGAGTTTTATCTCTTCTTAGACCTAAAATCTTTCCAACCACACGGTTGAAGAGACAGGCAGCAACCTTCTATGAAGAACATACAACTTGAGTCACACTCTGACAAGTGCCTACAACATTTCGGAAGCTAAGTAGAAAATTAGTTAACAGTAGTAGATTTTTGTACAACTATTTTGTCTGTATCTGTACACGTTTTTGTTCTATAACACAACGGAACTTACTTTGCGGATACACCTCATATTATTATTTCACAATAAAAAAAGTAATAAATTACTAAACGATCGCCGCGCGCACCAAGTAACCAAAGCTTCGCAAGCAAAGTAGAGGAGGAAAGTTTACTCGCACTTAGAGATCCCACCAACCACCACTATGCCGCATTCAACAGTTAAAAACAATTAAAACCCAAAACTATTTAAAATTAAATTAAAAAGTGAACAGAGAAATGGAGAATGATGACAAAGTCGACACGGTTCCTTGGAAATAAATAGGTTTAGTTGATTGAAAAGGAAACAATACATGAAAACATCAGTCAGTTCTGTACACGTCACACTATTAACCCCTCGAATAGCCTAACTAGATCATGGACGGCAGCCTAATTACATTATTAAACTCGAACCTGCCTCGATCGTGAGACGGCAAATAATTTTGATTACCATCTTAACCGAAATGAAGAAATTTCAACGGGTTAGAAACACATCTATTCAATTAGTAAGAAAAAAACCATATTAAGTAATTACAATAGGGAAAAAAAAGGATGCCGAAATGTCTTTTGTAGCCCTAAAATTGACTACTGGGGAACTCCTAAAAATACAATATAAAAATAAAAACTAAAAGGTAGATAACAAGTGTGTAAAGGATTCAAACCTGAGTGTAATACAAAAAGTACTTAATATGTCCAAAAACAAAACAAAATTTGAAATCTTCGCTAATATTAAGTGAGAAAAGGCGTAAACAAAAACATAAAACAAAAAAAAAACGTGGTTTGTATAAAAGCGAATTCTCCAACGTTAAGTCCCAAACATTGTGAGCACGAACGCTGCTTCAAAATCGGTAACCTACGAGCACGCTACACTAGTTGAACGAGCCGCCTGTGGTTTGTCATTAGGGAGTCATCCACATCATTTTCCGCCCTCGAAGGCCACACACAGCCATCACCCAAACTAAAACAGCACCGAACGAACCCGTTCATTTCAAAACTCAACTTTGACGGGGAGAGTAATAATGATTTAAATAGGCAGCAAATGTTCAAAGGTTGTTGGCAAAATAAGCGACAAATAAATAACAAAAAAAAAAACGACAACAAACAACTAAATAAAAAATTAATTATAAAATTGATTATCGTGGGGGAAATCTGTCACTACTGTTCAGTCTGAGGACGGCCCCCGCCCTCCTGTGCACTTACGTAGGTGAAATGGAGAGCGCCTTGAAGGGTCTTCAGCTGTTCCAAGGTGGTAACAAAGCCTCTAACCTAAACATCTTATGCGACGTCACAAAACTTTCTTTAGCTCTTCGTCCATTAAATGGTCAGCGGTAGAAAGTAATAGCGCTTATAGTTCTGGAATTTATTGTGGTGCTCCTACTTCTGCCACGGCCATTAATGAGTAACCAGTACACAGAGAATTAATTAGACTGTAAACCCGATTTTTGAAAGAAAGATAATAGTCACCGTCTCGGTATTAAGGGCTGAAAACTGTGAAAAATGGTAGTAAGCGCAACATTGGTGACATTCTGGAATTTATGAATTAGCTCCTATATATCTTATGAGCGTTATTTAATGCTGATCTTATAGGTACTTTACTGGACTACCAAGTCAACGTTTTTTGAATTTTCTAGTAACATTTGTGCGGAGTTTATAAGGAAAAAAATGCCGGTCATCAAATTTGTCGATAGGAATGGGCGGATATTCATCCCTTTTCCCTGAGGAATTCTGAGAGCTTTGAAGTACTAAATCCAGGCTTTACTTGTTTACTGTTTAGTAGTTTCGGTAGATTGTTTTCCCTCAGTATATGTTATTATTATAAATATCATTACTGTTATCTATCAGTAATCACTGTATCCACATTTCTCTCTCCGTGGGCTGATTCCAGCTCGTGCGTGTATAAAAGAAATAAAAGCAGTGCCCGACTAAGATTCAAAGGTGCGTGTGAGCGTCTGTGGTTCAGAGTAGCACACTACAGAAGACAGGTACAGAGTAGCGCACTATCATGTTGTGAAAGCCATATATCCGTGTCGGGTTTTATAACAAATCTTATAAAAAATATGTAGAGAAGCATCACGCAAGTTTCTTGAATGATACGCTACATAGACAGCTCGTGAATCATCGTTCAACTGTAGAAACGCTTGTAGCGAACGAAATTTAGGTACCAATTGCCTACAAAGTACTCAGAGATTGACGACATCTGGAAAACCAACTTTTATTGTCGTGAAAATCTCATTTTCCATTGTGTTTTGGAATGCATCTCTATTCAATGAATGCTTACAGAAATGGTCGACGGGAATAAAATTCTGGTATGGGTTGCTAGAAAACAATGTTTTTTTTTTTTAATTTCATTGCCGTTCAATGGGCTGTCAGTAGGACACTAATGGATAACTGGATAATTTGTTGAGGACACCCTGTGAGTTTTCTATGACCACTAAAGCGATTTATGCGATGAGTAAAAAAAGCAGTTTTGTTTGAAAGCTCGATGCTGCTAACCATATTTTACCAGTGCCGTTTACGCAGAACACAATTCAGTTATGGGATGGGTGGGATCTTGAGAAGTCCGTTTTTAAAGAGCACAATTTATTCAATCCACAATTAACTGATGTTGAAATTAATGGTTTGTAACTTGTGATTTACGGTACGCAGAAGGGATCGACTTTAGCACGCAACTTAATCAAGACTGACTCTTCTCGGTTGAGTCTCACGGATCGTGAGACGTGACCGGGAGGGGATTTTACCTATTAAGCATTTTTATTATTGTGACTACGTATTTTTTGGTCACTTAACTTGTATGGATTAGTAGAAGATAAGTCATAACAAAGAACTGTAAAAGCCTAGCCAACGTACAAAGGTTGGAGTGCTCATGAACAGCAGGGATGATGAAAACCATACGCTCCAGAACTAAGACGAAAATGTTTGACCTTCTTCCCCTTTGATACATTTCTCAAGAGGGTATGAAGGTTTTTGAGCGACTAGGCTTGGAATAGCTAAGGTGCCACAGGCTAGTAATGAGCACCTGACTATATTCAGGAACTTGCCCTTTACTAAGCTTGGCATGATCACTAATATAATACTGCCTCGTCGATTTCGAGGGTCGAAGTACTGACTCTGGGGTGTGGATAAGTGGCGCAGGAGTGTTGCCGCGGGTCCCACTCTAACGGTTTTTCAAGCAGAGATTTATGCGTGATTATAGCATCAATAAAACTATCAACATAATGACTGATAGTCAAGGGTCTTGAAAGTCGTTGATGAACTACTGCACAATGTCAAAGCTCGCAGGGAGTGCAGGATGCGGCTCAACTCTTTAGCAATGTTCTGAGGGGTTTTTGGTGATGTGTGAAGAGCCGCTGACTCAGCAAAAAATTACAGCGATCACGAGCTCCTCCGATCCATTGCCCAACTTTCGTCGGGATTATGAACCATCGTTTTTAACCAACATCTCCCCCTTCAGCATTAGCTGATGCTCCTGGAGCGAATTTTGAGAGTTGAGCGAATCCCTGTCACTAGTCAATAGGGCTGTGATAGAATATGCCTGGAGAATTCCTCAGACGCTGCAGGAGTGAGGCACTCCAAACGCTTTATCTGAGGACCAACACACGACATAAAGGCATAGCCTGCTGAGGAGAGGAAGGGGTTAAGGCAGATAGTGGAGATCATCGGGAGACTGCACAATGAACAAACACACGTACAGGCACAGTCGACATCAGTGCAAGTGGTGTGTTACAGCTGAGGAAACTCATGGTTTGGCCCAGTGCGAGAGACTTGAAAGGAAGCAATTGGTCTTCGGGACTAAGGGTGGACATCAAAGAAGACTTGCAGGTAATCCTTAGGAAGCTAGGCATGCTCCTGTCCTGCGTGACAGTAGGTGTTAAAAAAAACCCAAATCATTGAATTCGTATCCGATCAAAATGTGAAAACCCTAATCTGATTATGATGGATGGCGATAACTCAAGTTTGGTTGTGCTTACAATACTTTCACCCTTCAGACTGTGGAAATTAAATAATAAAAGAAACCCCCTCATGCAGTTCCATAATTAAATTAAATTGGGTTCAAGTTCAAGTGCTGATCACCCTGATCGACCTCTGAAATCAACCTTTTCAAAAATAACTGGAGTAATCCCAGTGAATTTAATCGAAACTGTCCTGCCAGTTTCAGATAAGACGTGCACAGAAAATACGTGCAACTAGACAAAACTTATCAGGTCGTACGCAGTTTAAAAGTTTTACACGGTACACGATTCTTCCAAATGCCCACATACATTGGGGAGCAATAATGAAGCCAGTGCATACGTAACCATTTAACGCAAGATCAATCGAATCCTGCATTAAAATTACGAGTCATTTGAATCTGTAACGTAAACATGGCACCAACGTTTAACAGCTACATGCTTCACCCTTAGATGAACTTCAACCTCATGCAAGAAGAATAGGAAATTTCACTACTTCTGTATTAACGGACGTAAATGAGCTGCTTTTAATTGCAGAAATGAAGTGCAAGTTTATTTAAAATCCCCTTGAGGAGAGAAGTATACTCGAGAGAATTTCTGGCTTGAGTGGTCAGTGTAAGGGAATTTCTCAACCCAGGCATCTGAAAACGATGTAAACAGCTGGGAACTGAGGGATGGGCATGCAATGTGGAAGCGACTGCTATCAGTCAGACCTGGGATCGTCGAGAACACTCAGCCTTCTTTCCGTATTGGGCAGAATGAGATGTTGCAGCCCCTCGAAGGAGTCTTTGGCCACAAACCCCCAGACACTAAAGGGTGTACTAAAGGAAAGTTCGCAATGTTCCCCTAGAGGCACTGACTAAGTCCGTCGTAGCCGTTCTCATTGACATCACAGGAGCGTTTGACAACGTCGGGGAATCCCTCATAATCTACACTTGCTCGTCAGAAGTTACCTGCCAAATAGAAATGCTACAATCTAACGTGCACACGCCTCAGCCCTTGTCACACTTAGACAAAGTGACGCTTCCTGTTCTTCCTCCACGCTCCCAATCAAAATACCTCCCAGTCACCCACAAACTTGTTAGTAGGCGATTCCGGGGGAAATACAGGAGCTGCCAGTTTAACGTTTGTGCCAAGAACTTATAAGGACTTGAAATCTCACCTGGTGAACACTGGAACGAACCAAAGCAGTCTTTGATCGCCGAATACTTCTTGAAAATTGTTATACTTTCCGAGGCTGAAACCATTCTTGTCAGGCCCAGTAGGAAACACTGGCGCACGAAAAGCTTCTGCAAATAGATTGAAAAATAATGGAGTTACTACAGTAACAATTATAAATTGAATGAGAACATTGTGTAACATTCAAGTCGCTGAGTGGATAGCGCCAAATATCCACCACTATCCTGAAACTGACTACTTAGTTAAGCGAAGTTCAGGTTAAAGCCAATTTATTTATCAAGTCATTCATCCGGAACACTATTGAAGAATTGTTGCAATTTCATCAATATTTCAATAGTTATAAAAAAGGATTTGACACCAACCTAAAGTTGTTCGGTTGTGCGACACAAGGTAACAATGGTAGATGAATAGTGATAAGAGGCTCGTGGCAAACATGGCAGCTACGAAGAAAACGAAGAGCACATGGAACTTTCCGAGTCCAGCGCCTTCCTCTGAATGGCCCTTGAAATGCTGAAACATCAATTATTGCTCAATAATTAGGCTACCAAAACGGAACGCAATAGTTTTATGAGGTAAAATTGTTCTAAAACTAATAATTGAATATTTTGTTCATTTATTTATAATTAAGCAGCGTAGAAAGGATGATAAAACAGACATTATTCACAATAAAACGATCTGCACAACTGGAGTCAAAGTGAGGGCAGAGCCGCCGGGGGAAAAACAAGTCAATTGGCAAGGTTGTGGCCAGTGTCTGTCTTCCCCAACATTTATGTATAGCCGCCAATCCCAGAATACTAGATCCACCTGTCAGCCACATTCGTTCTCTTTCTTTCAATATTCTGAGCCCTGCCAACGCATGAATTGGTTTCCAGAGCCAACAACGTATTTCCCCACATTTAAGCCTAGAATGGGGCTTTCCTGCATTCCGACAGCTTGTCACATCTTTTGCCACCTTCTTGTGGTAGTGTACCGTAGAACTCGGGACAGTTACACTCTCTGTGTCTCTCCTGGTTATCTAGAGATTTATACTTGTATACATCACATGAACTCTGTCTCCCAGTTACTCTCTGACCTTAATCGTATCTCCACCAAACGTTCTATTTACAAGTGTAACGACAGTCCTCTCTCGCTCATCTCATTCATAAACTCATTCTTCGCCTGTACTGAATCGCAAATCCCACCCTCTCTAGCACCCAACCCAGGTTTGAGGGATACAGCATTCTGACTGTCCCTCAGGCGGGATATCCGCCGTGGCCCTTTGGAATAACTTGTGGTTTGTACTGTTTCCCTGAGCAATGCAGGTGATAGAGGGAAAAGTTAGAAATTCAAGGCAATAGGGACGATGCAGCCGTCGCCAAAAACGTTCTGGTACGTCTGTCAGTCCTGATGTGGTGAATGAAGGACTAAATATGCAAATATATCGAGAGCTACTTGTAACTATCTGACAGTATTTAGGGTAGAACGGTTACATATCCTATTGTTAATGCAGTGTTGTCAGTTGAAGCAGGTTTCCTATTGAAAATTCCTGTGTTTGCACCTGACACCCAACCCAAACTTAGTACTTGTGTACTAACTGACTCCTACTAAAGACACCAGGCGATCGTGGCCTAGTGGTTAAGACATTGGTTCATAATTCTCGATGATAGTCGAGAATTGTGGATCGGAGCTGCCTGAGGCAGGCTCGGGATTTGCCTGAGTCAGCAGCTCTTCAAAAGCATCTCCAAACTACCACAGTACAATCCTTACAATGCCTACTGACTGCGCCAATGTTACGAGAGAGGTTTGGTGACGTTTGGGGATCCGCTGGCTCAGGAAAAAATTACGGCAAATCGCGCAGAGCTCCGATCCACAATTCCCGACTAATATCGAGAATTATGAACCAATGTCTTAACCATTAGACCACGATAGCCCGGTGCCTTTAGTAGGAGTCAATCAGTACACTTGTTTGAATTAACCGAAAATAGCCAATCCCCTGCTTCGACTTTGTAGACGTTGCATTCTCCAAAATTGTCCCGTAATTAAAAAATGATTCAGCGTAACTGGTATTTTGCACTCTACAACTATCTGTCATATCTTATCATTTAAGTGTAATATTGTAATGACCATACCTGTGTGGCAACACTAAAGCGAATAAACATTTTTTTTTTATCATCAAAAAAGGCGGAGGGAAACTTGAACATCGAAAATTTGATGGGCAACTATGAAAAAAATTGAAGCCAAGTGTAGCAAGTGCATGTCAAGTGCGAACAATCGAACGTTACCAGTGTCGTGGGAAAATGTAAATGTATGTTAAATTTAAACAGGTCTTTTGAACCGTTAATGCTTCCTGCGCTGAAAAAATAAGCGATTCCTTAATACTTACTCGTTTCGCGCAATAAATAAAACAAAAACTACTGATGCTCAATGAGCAGTCAGTTGTGAAACCACGAACCACGCAGATTTCCTAATCCCCTCGTGAATTTAGAATTATAGTCTCGCTAATTTTTGCTGCTCAGTGGACAGCTATTATCGTCGGAGGTGGATTGATTTATCGTACACTTTTCAGGTTGTTTCTAATCATTTCATAAACGCTGTGATGCATTTTTTCAAGAATGTTCATGCGCATTGAGCTGGATTTATTAAGTCCAAATCTATTTTTGGCTAATTCCCAATACAATGGCCAAGATTCGGAACGTTGAAGAGCGTCACTTATACTGGTGCTAGTTACAACATTCATCACTGACAACTTTCTAGCGCTAGTATTCTTCAAAATATGACTGAATCGTTCGACTAACCCTTGAACTATGGAATCATTCTGCGAATCCCACCCTTCGGCAAATTTCCGTTGTAACTGAAATATCGCCCTTCACTTGTTGAGTTGCTGCCATTGCATGTGCCTTTCTCCAATCTTTCTTGGTTAAGTATCCAATTTTTTTTCGCACCTGTTCGGATTCTCCTGCTTAAAAGCTTTCCCCACTGCCCTCTTCGCGTTTATTTTTTGTGATATTACCAGCCTTATTAATACCGAATTGATCCATCAATTGAGAGTGGAAGGCGTATGGAGTGTTGTGGATTGGTGTATGGGTGTCGGTTTTATCTCAGAGAAGTATGAATGTCCTAAATGTGGTACGTGGATGAAATTGTCTCCAAAGGCTGGTTCCTTGGATGGTTTTGAATGCAGGTGTAGACGGGATGGCCACAACTCCAAGCGGTCAATTCTTACGGGGTCGTGGTTCAGCCTGAGTAAGTTGAGTATGACTGACATCATGCTTCTCACCCTTACTTGGGTAATGAGATTACCGGCAGAGATGAGTGCGATAGATCGGAAGGTTTCCAGGAACACCGCGACCGACTGGAAGAAGCCTATCCCCCTCAAAGTTCGGATACGTAACTTGAGAGGTGAGTGATATTTTTTGTTATTTTTGTGGTCGTCAATGTCTGTTCTGTTGCATTACGCGAGTGATATTTATTATTTTTGTGGTCTTCAATGTCTGTTGCATTAGGCGCGCACTTTATGTTTTTTTGTTCACTTCGACTCAGTTTCGCGCCCTCTCCATTGTTTACATCCCATTTCTTTCGCACGCGTTGTTTACATTCATTTTTACGACAAAACTTTGCTCAACTCTTACCGCTACTGTTAGGCTCACCAGTAACAGTGATGCTAGTAAACCGTTCCGAATCGCGAACCAAAGTTCCACACGAATGTACCCGTGGCCATTGTATTGGGAATTCACCCTATTTTTGTCCGAGCGTTTGATAATATATTGTACAGCTTTCGTCCGTTTTGTGGCACTTTTCACTGTTATAAACTGTGTGACAAATAATGAACAATTCTTTCAAACCAAAGGGATAAAACTGTTGGGGTCGAATCCCATCCCAAAATCAAATAAAAAAAGGTAAAATGAAAGAAATCAACAGTAATGAATAAACGGAAAATAAAATTGATTGCAAAGGGAAAATAAATAAATAATAGGTAACCTCTTGGCTTAAGCGCTTAAAAATAATAAATGTCCTTTCAGCCTAACCTACCTACGACATGCTGAAACTAAATAAAACCAAATAAACAACCGACTTCAGGAAAGTTGGCTTCTTCGTTCAAACAAAAGGTGTTGGTTGATAAGAGACGTCGAAAAGCGAGAGATGGGAGTTCAGGACTTTCCGTATTGGGAGAAAATAGAAAGCGGAGGCATCAAAAGAAAAAACGAGGAAGCTGGGGAAGAATCACCAGAACAGGGACCTGTCTTCTTGAGAACTGTAAGCTGCTTGCCACTTTCCCCGTTGTAGCACGCCAGTTGCGAGAACTGAGGCTAGATCGTAAAAAATGCGTATTTCACAGCACAACTACACACTCCGAAAATGTAATCAAAATCGTAAAAGCTGTAACATATAAAATATTTAGGGCAACTTTTGACCCGTATTGCTCTAAACCTTATAAAAGCGTCTAACGACATAGCACAAATACAAAATTTCGTGAATGACGCGCTATAGCCATTTCCTGTCCCCATTTTGGTTTCAAAACTCGTCGTGGGCTCAACAATAAAGCTATGAAGCAGGAATGCGCCCCAGCTCTGAGAACAGATATTGGAAGGGTAAAATAATTACCACCTTTTGAGATACTAACTTAGTAAGCTGGTTTCTACGAAAAAGACTCGTTGACACACCCAGTTGACTCATCACCTGAAGTTGACACGCCCTGCACTGCCGTCGTTCAGTATTAGCATTATTTCATATCTCCCGCCCCGTTACGAGATTCTCACATTGCCATTCAAACATTTGTCAGGTGATCTTCACGATTCATGATTCTTGACAGGCGAAATAAAAGAAAGTGTAATACGGGGTTTGTCCGGAAAGCAATAGGACTAATTTTTATTCGCCGCGGCTGTACTTCGGAGCGTGTTCGCACCAACTGGATTCGGTAGAGGGCGTTCCTAGCTAACGAACGAGCGGCTGTTCATTTGTTTCCGAGCACCTGACGAGTCAAGGCAGACATTTTCGCGTGACTGTGAATGGTGCAAGCCGAAAATGCAGCGTTCGTTAGAGCAGAGGTATGCGATTAAATTCTGCGCGAAACTCGGTAAATCTGCGACAGAGACGTTTGATGTGATCAACCAGACTTACCCAAATGTTGCTTTAGCAAGAAGTGGCGTGTTTCGGTGGCGCCAGGCCTTTTTGGAGGGCCGGGAAGAGGTTGCCGATGAAAATTGTGCTGGAAGACGTTCGACTTCGATAAACAACAACCATATGACTCGTGCGCGCAAAGTTTTGAACTCAGACCGTCGACGAAGTATTCGTTTAATTGCCTAGATGATAAATTTACCAAACTCTGTGGTTCATGACATCGTGAGGCAAGCATTTTGAGACGACAGAGGGGCATCCAAGCAGCCTGCACCACGGCTTTCAAGGCTATTCCGCAGATTCCCTTGATCCCTTCAATGCTTGGAAATCGCGCTGGCAGCGCTGCATCGACGCAGAAGGGGCCTATTTTGAAAGTTTTTAAAGAATTGTAATGATTGGCTCAATAATTTTAAAAAAAATCGACTCTGTCCTATTACTTTACGAACAAACCCTGAAGAATCAATCGATCGAGTCGCAAGATTCATTCTAATTCAATTTCTGAGCCTGTTTCGATTCTGAGCTGTTAATACCTACTGGAAACTGGGATTTGAAATTCAATAACTAAATAAGTGGCTTATTACTGCCTTAAACCCGGATCCATTCTATTACCCGTTGATCTTGAGACCAGAGACTGCCTGGGCATCCAAAACCACATCAGCCTGATCAGAACCACTGGAGACGTTAGACCACAGTCGTGCTGTAGAGGACCCAAAAGTGTTTTGGTTTATTATTCATTCCGAATAATAACCCTATGTTTTCGGTCACGAAAAATTGTTCACAACCCCCCCTCAAAATTTGATACTTTACGTTTCAAGACTTGGAGATTCCAAATTTGCAATGTCCGTCCGCTGTCCCCCGTCCAGGCCGTTTTGTGCCTTTAACGTGGTCTAAAAAATTCGTTCTTTGGCCCAAAAATCCGATTTGGGATCTAGTTGTGCCCGCCATCTCAGCAATCTGATCGGACAAAACCCGTGGTTGTAATGGGCAAAAAACGGTTAAAAAAATTAACGAAACGCAGTGCAACTCGGGAGCTACAGCGTTTCGTCGTTTGAACTCCCTCCCTCCCCG
Organism: Pachypeltis micranthus; assembly: GCA_020466155.1. Lineage (NCBI taxonomy): Eukaryota > Metazoa > Arthropoda > Insecta > Hemiptera > Miridae > Pachypeltis > Pachypeltis micranthus. The sequence continues at coordinate 7,880,838 of CM035778.1, forward strand.
CCAGTCTCATTAAAAAAGCAACCGCGCTCGAGGTGAGCGAGCGCGCCTCCCGCTCGCTTGCCTCCCCTTTCGCCTCGGAACGGGATCGCTTCGAGCGCCCCCGTTCCAATTTCCCCGATGGAGCAAAATCATCAGACGTTTAGTTTCCGTAGTTCCATTGTAGCACGGACATGTTTCGTATGGTTTACTAGTATTCGATGCTGAGTCGAATGGGATGGGGGAGCACTAATACTAGGTCAAGCTGTTCATGAGAATAATAAACCATTGTGTAATAATTTGCAGGGTTTTTTCTGTATTCTCGTTTTTGCAGCAACACCGCTCATACTAAGACAAGGTGTCTCACTATCTTGTTAGGTGTAGCGATCTCAACCGTGACATTCTTAATGAAGCTCAAGTTATGTTTTTAAAAATTGACTAAGCTAACAGGCTAACTATCGCTACAAAACATGGTACAGACCTAAGTAAATAACACTGGCTCCAATCAACCGTCATTTGGAAGGTTAGTGTAGGATACTTTCACCTCTAAAAAAGCTTATTATTGGCAGTATCTAATGACATATTACAAATATGGGCAGCTGCTTAAGCAGATATATACACAACTGAACACACAAAAATAATGATTTGTGACTCCTCTAAGGGATCTATGTCTACGGAAAAAAAAGCTTAGCTAATACGAGACCACGTACTTTCCGCTGGCTGTGTACGCTTGCTTTGTGGAAGCCATAAATAGCAATAAAGTGTGTGTGATATGTATCGTTAATGTAAGGTGCAGTTTCTAATGACGACGTTATGAAATATTCATCATCTTACTATAGCAGCAGGATTAGCGAAACCAGGCGGAATTCTATTTGCCTGGGAATCGTTAAATGTCGATCAGAAACAAAATTATACCAGACAGGAATCATGGGTGAGTATTCTACTTTGTACCTGAACAATAAAAATGTGATCAAGATAAATATCGTAAAGATTTTTTTTTTCGGGACGTAGGAAGGAGGGTTTCCTCCTAGTGGGCCCATGAATTTACTTCTACATATTGAGAGCCAGCCCAGTACTGTTTAGCACATTGCAGGTTGGAAATCATGCCTCTGGGATGGCAGCTCTTGTTTCTTGTCCTTTTCACCCTCAGGAGAATCTTGCAGCGCATCTCCCATACTACCCATCAGTTTAGGAGGTTCTGGTGCAGTCTTTCCTCCATGTCTTCATTCTTCATCCCTGCGAGCTACTAACTGGATCAGCAAGCTCCATCCTCTTCTGGCTGAGCGCTGCCTTGGCAGGCATTTTCAGTAATGAATTCCAGATTTTCTCAGGGTTCAACGCAGAGTGGTCTGGCATGAGCTAGCAGACTGTCTTCCATCGTGTACTGCCAAACATTATCCACCATCGTCCTGTAGTGTAGGCAGTTTGCCGTTTGATGACCAACACTAGAGGGCTGCGGGCAAGTACCTGCTGACACACCCAGCAGGACCCCAGGACACAATCAATGCTGCAACCCTGATGTTACCTGCCTCCACTCCACGAGCTTCCAACACCGCCACATAAAGATCTGTTTTGTCATATTGCGCCTCTGGGCTTGCCAAGTTAGCGCAACATTCCAGCTCCCAGATACTCTACCTGGACATTCAGGATCACTGCGCATTTGTCACCACCAACAGTAACAATGTCAGGCCTAAGTCCTTCACCAGAGACAATCCAGTAATGTCGCTTTCTCTCCACTTCCCATCCCTCAGATGACAACGCAACCTGCTTGCAGACATGAGCACACTGATACATCTGCGCTACATGATTCTGTCACCTTCTCGTAACAACTGTTAGTAATTAATAAAAACTCCACGAATAATACAACCGTAATTGAAAACTGGGGGAACTCACCTTCCAAAAAATGATTATGAACTTCAGGCTCGTAAGTACGATGAAAAGGCAGTAGAGGAAAGCGTATCCCAAAAATAGTATGAAAAATTTGTAATTTGTGAACGACACGCAGTTGTTGACCCAAGGGCAGTGATGATCCATTTTAAGTATGCACGTTCGACATACACTGCAGTGATGTGCTCGATCTGGCTTCACGTGGGTACATTTTTCACAATACCTCACTGCTGTAAACAAAGAAAAACTTAGCTCTACGTCAATTCACTTTGTACATGGTTAATTCTATTTAATCAATTCATTTATCACTCAGTTAATTTGAACTTGATCAAACAACGCTTTACGGCAGCAGCAAGCGGTAGCGCTTACAGTTCCAGATTTTATTGTGCCGTTCGTACTCATTGCAACACCATTATTGAGCAATTGGTACACAGATAATTAATGAGGCTGTAAACACGGATTTTTTGAAGGAGGATAGTAATCACTTTTGCGGAGTTCTTGGGTAATAACTGTTAGAACTGGTAGGAAGAGAAACGGCGGTAGTTGAAATTCAGGAATTTCTGGAGTGAGCCCCATGTACCTCATGAGCGTTTTTAAACACTCACACTTTAGGTATTGGATTGGACTACAATGCCAATTTTCTTTAACTTTCTACTAACATTCCAGCGGAGTTTAAAAGGAAAAAACCACAGCAAAAACGCTTTTCGTCGAAAATTTTGATAATTTATTGTGCTGCTCTCGTCATTTTCCCACGAATGGGAGTTTTATGGTATAATTGTCTTATTGAGAGCTATCTATATAAAAAATTTAATCAAAATCGTTAGAGCCGTTTTTGAGAAAAAAAATTTGGTGTTTTGATCACTATGATAACTATAGTTAACTTTCGGTAGATTTTGTCCATACCCTTATTTTGGCGTCCCATGGTAACCTGTAGGCTAGACATCATGTTTCAGCTGATTTGGTACGGTTGTTTTCTCTGAAAACCGCGCTAAAACCGATTTCGTCTGAAGGTTTGGTAATTTATTGTGCTGCTCTCGTCATTTTCCCATAGATGGGAATTTTATGGTATAATTGCCTTATTGAGAGCTATCAATATAAAAAATTTAATCAAAATCGTTAGAGCCGTTATTGAGAAAAAAAATATTTGGTGTTTTGATCACTATGATAACTTTAGTTAAATTTCGGTGGATTTTGTTCATACCCTTATTTTGGCGTCCCATAGTGACTTCCGAGCTAGATATTAAGTTTGAGCTGATTTGGTACGGTGGTTTACTCTAAAAATCGTTCACAGACACACATACGCACACACAGACCATTTTCCCAAATAGTGTTTTTCGGACTCAGGAGGGTCTGAAACGTAAAGATCTGAAGACAACTCAAAACTTTTTTTCCCATCCGATTACAGAACTTTCCTTTCTACTTCGTAGAGCAAGGAAAGTAAAAACACTGGCGTACTTTGACTAAGGTAGTTTTATCAGGGAACAAATACATTGTGAATCTTTCAGTAATTTTAGAAGATAAAACGTTTTCTTCAATTTAATCCCTACAATGATGCAGAATGTGAAGGATGTGGCAGTTTGAGATGTGAAATTAAAATGAACGTAAGAAAATAAATTACTTGTGGGGATGAGCCCATGAATTGCAATAAAAACAAATATAATAAATTGAAGAAAGGAAATTATCCTTATAAATGAGAAAAGAAAAGAAAAACAAAATGTAGCTGTCACGAAACTGATTTAAAATAACGAATTTGGGTATAAAGAACTAAAAATAATGTCTTCTCCTACGTAACCTAAGGCCTGCCGAAAATAATAAACGAATCCACCGACTTGAGAACTGTGGAGTCTTCTCTTTTCGTTCGAACAATGAAGTTCTAAGGGAAGTCTTCTCAAGGGAAGAGAGCGGGAGATATGGCGGAACGGGAACGTGTCTTCTTTTTAAAAGCTCAGCCAAGGGAAGAATAACCTTTATTTTCTTCTGAAACCTTTCTTATCCTCAGACAAGCGCTGTTCCAAGTGGCTCGATTGGTGCTTTAACTAATGCGAGAGGAGACACCCAGCCGCGTCAGTATCCTTCCTCTTTCACGTTACCGAGGTTAAGAAGTTCATTCACTGACCAGTAAAATCCGACGAAGGCAAGTGGTCGTAATTTGATGTATTTTTCCATAAACACCACAACTTGGGGTTAGCAGAATGAAGTAAGTCACCAGTTTTGACGTATTTTATTAAGCTCCATTGGAATGCATCATCCTTGCAAGTCTACAGGTGCTGTGGTAGATTGAAGATTCTACACTAAACAAGTAGGTCCAGGTTCAATACCAGGACTGCGGAGGACATTTTTTCGGTTTCAGTCTAGGTCTAACGAGGCTGACAATAACAAATCCCCAAATGGGAAGAAAAGCTACTCATCAGAAGAGATTTGACCATGGGTAAGAATACTGCATGGAACTTGCTAGGGCAGTTTTTGGAAGTGTCATACGTAAGTTTTACGTACTACTGGTGCAGATTAGTGTTGTAACTTCACTTCAATTAATTGATCGCAATAATGAGGTTGAAGTTCAGACCTACAGATCGAATTCCGATTTTTCTTCAATAAAAACTTCCAATACGACTAAAGATATTTGTGGCGAAACTGTGGAATTTATTATAAAACGCTGCAAATTATTACACTACGATTTATTATTCTCTTGAACAGCTTAATGGAATCGCACAGCTCTGAGACCTGTCCCATTCGATTCGAAATCGAAAAATACCAGAATACCACACGAAACATGACCTGACTACAAAGGAACGACGAAAACTAAATATTCCAGTCGCCCGTAAGCGTCTGTAGGCAATAAGCTTGACGTTGGGAGTCGTGCAGGCGGGTGGTTATGATGAGACGGAAGGGAGGGAGTACTAACGACGAAACGTTGACTTCTGCTGTAGTTCCCGCAAGTTCTTTCAATTAGTTGACTTTGGCTCACCATAATTACTGTAATTTCACTATACGCAGTTGTACACGTCTGATACTAATTCCATTCGACCCAGGATGTAAAAATACCTTGAAAACGATACGAAACACGGCGTATTTGCGATTAGACTCCGTTTTGTTAATTTTGTTAACCATTTTTTGTGCATAACAACCATGGGCTTCGTTCGATCGGATTTGGAATCCCATGTCTTGAAACGTAAAGTATCAAATTTTGAGGGGGGGTTGTAAAAAATTTTTCCTGGCCGAAAACATAGGGTTATTATTCAGAATGAATAATAAACCAAAAGGGAATAATGTGGACATAGAATAGTTCTTTTCAAATTCCCATTTTAAAAACTTCCAAGCTAAACAAAGATGAATTCCTTAATGACAACTACACAACTTACTTCCATTCACAGTTCTGTTGACCACAGGCAACGATTGAGCAAATGTTTCGATGACATTTCTAGCCATGTTCTCATTTTCGGGATTAAGCACTTTTTCTAATTCATCGGCAGGTAGCTGAAACTGAAGAAAAAGAAAATTCAGTGAATTGGCAACAATGAAGTAATTGGCTATGTTCGACGCGAAGCGCCAAATCAGTTCGAGTCCTTTGACCTCGGACTTCCCTAGTCATTGTTTCCTTCCAATACCTGCCACTCGTTATTTCTCTACCGGATTTCACTGAAGTGGGGTTTTTCCTTTCTTTATTTTCTCTATCCTCAATTTCAATTCCTCTCCACAAGAGACAACTCCTTCCAAAATCCATACATTCAGCTACGAACTATCGCGGAAGTCAGTCTCCGTTTGCCCAGCCCCATCTCGCTCACTCGTTCTGATAGTTTCCCACCTATTTCTGAGTCGTCTTTCTGTGTCGCCCTTTTGTACACAAACGCTACGCACTTCATTGCATTTAATACAGTCCTGCTCACGCTCACCGAGTTCTTTCATTTTCGATTTTCAACTCTCCCCCTTTCGTGCGCCCAACAGGCTAGATGAATTGTGTTGGCCAGACTGAAGGGTTAACTCGTTGAGAGCTGCTGCTTCAATGGTTGCCTGGGTGCTAACCTCATTATTACCATATCCAATCCCTCCTAACCCATTTCACGTCTTGACCAGCTTCTTCGAAGGTAAAGTTACACCTACAGGGCTGAGCAGGATGTTTCCAGGGTGCTGTGATATCACATTGTTATGGGAAGTCCTCATAGAAACCAATGGGGCTATACACCTATCACATACGTTGATGACAGTGGTCAAGCAGACAATCCCACGTGTCAGGGAGGCTGTGGAGCGAAATAGCTGGCCTATCTACTGAGCCATGCGGGCTCGAGCTACTGGCTACTAGATCGGGCATCCAGCAATTCGCCGTATTTAGACAGGCTTCGGGTCACCAGTGGCACAAGCTTGAGGCATGGGTGCCTCCTGCCAGACTAGAAGCGACCCAGTCCTGTCAGCAATATGGCTCTACACCTTATATGCCTACTTGCTATGTGAGGCACAATATAGTCAATGACCATACATCGGCCAGGTCCATTTCTTCCATTGGTTAGGACTCTGGTCAGAGCTCGTTCTACCATCATTTAAAAGCCAAAATGAATCACACGTACTCTTGAACTTTTACCCATCGAATCATCCCTTCCTTCATCAAATATGCGTTGTAATTGCCAGTTCCTAAGTGTTTTCTGTACGGTATTGTCCCCAGAGTGCTTTCCCTTCTGCCCTCTTAGTATTTTTTGGATAAGCCATGAATACGCACATTTCGGCTGGTTGAGAGTGTGAGGCGAATGTAGCGTTCATTTGATGTCCTGAATGCTGTGAACGCCATAACAGGTGTATAGGAAGTAAGGGGGGATTGGATAGATACCTATTTGAGAACATTTGGCTGCAGCAAAACCAAATGTCGCCAAACATTATGGCTTCCTTTTCGGAAGTCATCAAAATGGCCTCAAACTTCGGGCGACTACATCCTTTCGTTGCATTTTGCGCCCCAATTAGTTTCCGTTTTTAATTCGATTTAAAAAACAAATAAATGGCCTCTACTGTTATCATGAACTGTACACGTGAACTTTCTAAGTCTGGACAAAAAGAAGCGCTGTTGTTGCTTATAAAATCCAATAATTGTAAGATCCTTGTCATTAAAAGAGCCAGGCTAATGTTGGAAGTAAACGGGAGATTAAAATAATACTTTTCACTGGATCACACATTCTACGTCAAAGCTATTCGGTCATTCAAGTTTGGTTACCAATAATCGTACATTAATACTGCAGCTAAGTTGGAGTTAGTTCACGAATATCCCAACCGCGCTTTCATAAACGATTTAGTGGGACTCAACGGCAAATATTTATAGCCGAAACATCAAATTAAAATGTATCAATGAGAGATTAAAACGTGTGTACAAATTGTCTACTCCAGCCAGAATAACTTCAACTTTGGTTTGTTACCAAACATACAACGGTGAGTGGCAATTAGTTTGACTAGTGCTATCTAGATTTCGTTCACTATACTCGTTTTTGTAAATGTACACTCTGTGAGTAATTATATATCGTGTTTGGCGAAAGCAAAGAGCCCACACACGGTTTTATTAGACAAACAATGAACGACCGTGAAATCGCATGGCCTCTTGAAATAGAGGGCCTGTGAGAAATGCGAAAGACTGCGAGAGGAGTGCGTGATTCTTAGTTTTAATTAGTTGTGAAGGTAAAACGACAAATCGGCCAAACTTTGCTCTAAGGAAACTCCTTTCGTTAAGAATAAAAGGCGAAAGCATAATAACTGACAGTGTACATTCACGATAAATATTTTTGTAGGTTTTGTACTGCGCGGCAATGCTGTCCTGACGAAATGAAGTCCACTCAGAAGCAGGTCTTAAAAAGACAAGGCTTTTATTATTAAAGAAAGGGGTTTTCTTAGGGCAACGTTTGGCTGATTTGGTAGTCGTTTTACCTTCTAAAATTCACAATACTCTTAGCTCTGCACTTTTCCTTTTATTGAAGGAAACTATGTGGAAAATGTGTTAGTTTTATTTGTTTGCGTTCTTCCAACCATTAACTCATTTTTCGTCATTTATCGGCCAACCAGCTTTCGTAAAAACGTAGTTAACCCAACGAAACCTTCTTCTTCTGTCATAGCTACTACTTCAGCCTCAGTAACGGATGATGTAGAATGACTAAAGAATTGAGCTAGGTGAAGTGGGTCATGCCATGGAGCCATAGAACTCCCCCAGGACCCAAATTCAAAACCTAGAAGTTCGGTAAAAGCAAAGAACATTGACCGACCCCTCTGATAAGGCAATATATCGATATATGACGACCGAGGTCAGGTTATCGATATGCCCGACATCGCTCGTAGGCTCTTCCCTGCCAACTGCGCCTGTGACGCATCGTAGGCTCTGGCGCCATGTTTGAAATTAGAAATAACGACATTGAGTACTTTCAGGTTCTAAGAAGCCCCTGACGAACTGCCGGATGCTTCCTCTCCTCCACTGTTCGCTTTATACACCTGTACCACATCCTTCAAAAATGGCCTCATTAGATCATCACAGTCACTTCTCGTTCTTCTTCAAATATATTCGAAGAGGTACGAATCAAAATGATCTGTGAGCGATCTAGAGGGAATCCCTTGCTTGATAGCGGCCCATGTTCCCTCGATCGAATTTGTGTGGGCCTCTGTTGCCGGGTCCTTGAAAAACAAGAAGTGGTTAATCCTCCAGGCAATCATAGGCCTTCCAGCAATCGGAGATCACTGTCGTGCCCGGAAGAATGAATTCCTTTATGATTGCGAGGAGGACTTCCTTCCCTCGGTTTTCAACGACCCGGAAAAAGCACTTTTGGGACCCACGCTCCACCCCACGAAACACCCAGTGTCCGTCTACCGATTTGGCACTATTAAACTTCCTCTTACCAAATTTACATTCGTCAATCTCAACAACTTTTCCATCGCCACCTCACTTCATGCACGCTTGATCACGACACACTTCCATACATACTTCACCACAAAACATCATCCAGTCAGTAGCGGTAGGATCAGAGATTTCACACTCAAACGATGGAAAAAGTTAGTTGTAAGTCTTTGAGAACTCATGATTTATGAATATAAAGTTGGGAAGAGTAAATATAGAGCAGGACAGAAGACTTTCACACAATTCAAACGTAGAAAAAATAGAAACACACAAACTTGAAGGGTGGTAAAGGTAAAATGTGAAGGAAAGGCGCGAACTACCGGCACGAGAACCGTTAATGAACTGAGGAATACAGAAAGGCGGAGGGAACAGGGAATAAGGTGGAAGGGTGAAGGGTCAAACAACCTCCTCAACTACGGTTATTATTCTTTCTCATTCTGTTATCACTCTCACTCTTTCTCAGAGTTCATTGCAGCCTCCGAGCTTCTCCAAATCTCTTCCCCGCCAACTGCATCTGTGACGCATATCAATACTAGCGATCGGTCAAGCGACCTATCGATACATGTAGTCATAGCGTTATCTCGGTCCATGTTCTTTGTTTCACCCAGAAGTTGATATAGCAGACCTCCCTTAAATAATGAGACCAATCGGATTTACACCCGGTTTCTTTTATATTCAAACAACTGCTTGCACATCATGATTAAGTCTCCAACTAGTACAATCAAAGTACGTAAGATTTGAATTTTTTGTTGATTTTCGAGTAAAGATGTTCTGGAACTAAATTTAGGGCGACACTAAGGTTACTTCAAGGGCCCCTATTTTTAAACTTAGTAAAACCGCGACGGGCCGAATTCGTGATAAAACCTGCAGATAAGGATTTTCCATAGAACGTTGAAGCAAATGGGGCCCACTTGAGGATTAAAGTAAACGAAGGATGGGCTGACGCACCGTACGATTCGTCATTGTTCCGATTACGTCATTAAGTTGGACGCTCTTCTTACAACTAGGCTTATCATATTTATATTGGGAACCCACAGGATGCGAAAAGCCGAAAAGGTTCAACAGGCGTGACCACCAAACAGGAATTTTAAGAACAAACCAACGACAAACGTATTACATATTTCGACAAAATGCACGAAATTCGACTCACTTTTTTCGGAACCGTGGCAATGGGCGTGAAAATAGTTTGCCAGTAAGCCCATAGGAAAATCGCAAGAAAAAAGTGATAGCCAATCAAGTAGGCGATTTTTTCGAGTGTCGACTGCACAGTCACTGGAATAGGCAAACATCCAAAATTAATTATCAGCACGTTCACTGAAACACGGCGTATTAATAATGATACTTGGACACTTACGGAAACAAAGTTGAATAACGTAAGCGTAATACGACCAGACTATGACGGCGGCGAGGAACAAGACGGGAACCCATTTCGCCGAATGAATACAAAAATCAAAAACACTCCTTCTCGGTCTCAAGTCAGAGACTGAAGGCATCGTAAACAAGTCAATTTGTCAATAAAAATCATAACACGGCTTCTAAGCCGACGAAAAATCGTATAAAATAACGTCACATTAGCTATACAACACAAAACACCGTGGTACGGATCACTGAAATGTTGAGGAGTTCCCAGTGTAGCCACAGCCGTTATAACAGCTCACCACTTTCAAATACTTCGGTAATATGTATGGATATTCCTTGAAATCTTTCAAATAAACCAAAAATATTCCAAAACGCTACGACGTAGTGTGGCGTTCTTGAAACTATGGCAAAGTGCTACAACAAAATTAATACCATGGAAACAAGTGTTGCTTCTCAATGGTGATAACCAAGTGAAGCCTCCACCAACCTGCGCGAAACCTCTTTGTGTACTAGACAACCCTGTTGCCCATGCCTGCTTGTAGTGTCTCGTACCGTGCTTATTTCCCAAAGTTGACGTTTTCGTGTATTTTATGATCATTTTGTCGCGTCATTTATTCATTTTAGGAAGTTAATGCGTGCAATTCTTCATGGCTCCTAAAACGAAGTCTTCACCGGCGGAGAAAAAGAAGAAACGTAGCCGTAAACCCAAAGACGGAGGAAAGTTCAAAAGTGGCAAATTCGTAGCTGGCCGTACGAAAGAGGGTAAAGTTGCCGCTGCTGTAAATCCAGCCGATGACGAACAACCGTGGAAGAAAATTCCTCGGCGGAGGGGCAAACCGTTGTTTGAACAGCCTGTCATCCCTAAAGAGTTGTTGGCTAAGTATAGTAAAGGAAAAGGTGTTGACCAGTCTTCGATAGAGAGGATTGTTAGCAAAGCTGTCAAAAAGAAAACTATAACCAACGAGCAAAAAATACAATGGTCGGAAGAAATCGCTGCTCGAACTGAAGTACTGCATACTGAAAAAGCTGGGTACGATAAATTCGTTTTAAGTTTAAGCTATTGTGAACATGGTATCTGCTTGCGTCACCTCTCCAGGTGGTGAGGTTTTCATTCACCCAGTGGCTGCTTAGATCTGAATCTTATTGTTATCAGTTAGCTACCAACCAGGTGTATAATTACCTCTGAAATTACCTCTAATTCTCAACTTTCCGATTGGGGGTCGTGAAATCTCAGGCGGCAATACACTTATCCCCTTTCTTTTCTTTACGTTGTACAGAAGAAGCTGTGACTTTGTTATGAACTTGTCGTGAAAAGTGTAGCACCTGGCTGCTGATTAAAGACTCGCATAGAATGTCCTCTGATGTTTCCTCCTTGCCACACAATCTGCATTAAACTGCCTATATTTTTGCTATCTTATTGGGGTGATATGTAAGTGAACAGTGCCGAGTGAGGATTCTCTCCGAGGGTTCAGGAACAGTAATTTTGATAAGCAAACAGACCTGCCCAGTAAGGAAGCTAGTAAGGACTCTTAGTTCCTGTTAAGACTTTTTTGAAGTTAATAATTTTTGGTTGGATTTGACATGTCTGACTTTCATATTTAGTTTTTTGTAAAATGTGACTCCACCTCGTCCACCCCTGAAGGAGGTGTCCCTTGTTTGAGCGAGCAAGTACCCTCGTTATGAGGAACAGCTACACCTCGTGTGGGAGCAAGTACACTTCTGAAGGAAGTAACAGCTACACCACAGGAAACTAGGAGCAAGTATGATAAAATCAACAGCTACACTAATTTCCCAAAAATATGGGAGCCAGTACGGCTTTTGAAGAGAGCCAACAGCTGCACCAATTTGAAGTTGGAGCAAGTACGAACCCCTGAAGGGGAATCAACAGCTGCACTACAATTTTACCGGGAGCAAGTACACTTCCTGAAGGGAAGTAACAGCTACACCAGTTTATTGAGGAGACAAGTACACTCTACAGGGTAGAGTAACATCTACACTCAATAAGCGAAGAGTCGTTTTCTTTTGTAGGTTTAAAAATGAAAAGAGGTTTTTTTTTAGAGTAGTCACTGACAGGAGGTTGGAAAGGGACTGCCTGGCTAGAGCCCTTTCGATATTTATACAGGTCGAGGTACCCCCTCCTTCGTGCGCTGGGGAATCCCCCAGTGTTCTCAGGGGGTTTACCTGGGCCCAGGTGGATGACCTTCTGTCAGTGGTTTATTTCCCACGTATTTCAATAGTTTGATATAAAATATTATAAAAACATATTATTTGTTGGTTGTGTACTTAAGCTAAGTTGATTACAATGATTATCTTAAAGCTAAGTTCACTACAGTTCCCATATGAGCATTTCCTTTGCCCTTCAACAGGAAAACAGGAAGTCGTAATGAGCCTTTTCTCCTGTTTTAATCATGGGCCGTTTGAACCATTCAAACGGGCATGTTTTTTTTTCCTGCGAATCCCATCAGGCCATCTGCCAATTTAGGTGATTTTATTCTTACTGTGTAATGCTCAGGCCCGACGGGGTCCCTTTTTTGCATGGCAGTCCGCCTTTTCATTTCTCTCACAGCCTCTATAAGCTAGTATCCAAATAAGGGAAAGCTTATTACGGGCACAGAGTCGTTTGAGCGCCTTCAAAGCAGCTTGGCTGCCCAAGAATATCTAGATCCGCTTACACCTTTTGCCATGATATTTTGTACACAGATATTTATGGTTATAATCTCTGCTTCGTATATCGTGGCGTACTCTCCCAAGTATGCAATCCTTTGAGGGATGAGATATTCAATAGGACTAATATTGCAGCAACTGGGCAACCATGTCCCCATACATGGCATCATTATGATTAAGTAATGGGTGAACACATCAATTCAAATTTCGAGTGAGCATTAGTGCGTGAAGAAACTAGCCACGATAGTTGAAACCTGCAGCTTTAAACCTATGATATTTTCTCTTAAATTAGTCGTTAGTATAATAGTAGTATGTAGATTTGAAAGCGATTGTTGAGGATCAACCTGTTAATTGATGTCATTAATTTTGCAGTTTTCTTTCGCCGAGTCGTTATGAGGTTACCAGAAAATATACCCAGGGGCAGATCGCTGCAAACGTAGATATTACCAGTGCTACTAAATACTTCGAATTGAACCTTGACTTTGGGCCTTACCGGTAAGTTGTTCTTCTTTCAAAATAAAGTGACGGAGAAGTAATACACTGTTACGTTGAGAGGATAAATTAAATACTCAAGCTCTGTTCAGTTGAAGGCTGACCACATTCGCTTGAGTGGTTCGTTTAGTGACAGAACCTGTCCTGTACTAATAGTTTACTATTCGTTTAACAGCTTAAAGTTATTCAAAAGCATTTTGCCAGTTGTACTGGCGATGACTACCATTCTGAACAACTTAGACAAGCATTCAGCTAAACGTGGTCACTTTCCAGCGTGTCATTCTGCCTAGAACTTCATACGGACGTTAATCAATAATATTTCATCGTGCAAGTTGTTTGCTTTGTTGATTTCAGAATCGACTACACGCGAAATGGAAGGCATCTGTTGATTGGAGGGCGACGAGGCCACATTGGAGCCTTCGACTGGGTCACTAAAAAGCTCCATTGTGAAATCAATGTGATGGAAGAAATTAAGGACGTTCAGTAAGTATATTTCAAACCCTCAATGAGCCACAAAACGCGTTATTGTAACGTCGGCAGGAGAAGAGATGATGAAACAGAAAGACTGAACTGTATGAATCATGCCATGAAGTAAAGTTTTACAGTTGTGACTAACACTTCTCAAATTACGTCTCGCTATGAATTCCAACGGTACCCAGCGACACTCGAGAAGCAAGACCATGACAATCACCCTGGCTGTATATATGTACATACACAACAATCGCCAACACTCGTCTTACATTCGTTCAAATACTTGATTCTTGATTTGACTGGGCTCCTTCGGCGTGAATAACAGAGGGACGCCTGAACCACTCTGGCGACAAAAAAACTAAAAGGTCTAAAAAAAAAAAAAGGATTTACAGTCCTCAACCAATCCATGGAGGAGGGGTAGGCCTCAAATAAGAAAGTAAAAAAAAAATCGTCTGTTGGAAATTTCCATTCAAAAGGAAATAAATTTAATTTCTACCAAAATTGCAATAAATGTACTGAGATCGGAGTGGCCATCATTTACAAAATTCAAGAAAACGAAAATAACAAATTTCTACTTGTCGAAAAAAGAAACTTTTATAATGAATAAAAATAAAATTAGATCTCCGACGATGTAGGGGATCTTCTTCGAAATTTTTGCTCATTTATTTAAAGTTGTCTATCACACCTAATCCGTAGAGCTGAAGTCAGAGGTTATAGTCTAGCCCTGGACGTGGTGCCTCCTGGTACGATTCGTGACAACTGCGGGAGGCTGGGGAAAATGTTCAGTTTTATTCTTCTGACTAGGCTCCCAAAATTGAAATTTTTCTCTTTTGAAGGGGCGATGTTTACCCCGGAGTCGAAATGGGGATTTATTATTAAAATATTAATATTTCTTCAGTCGCTTGAGAAAGGACGAACGAAACGATGCAAAGGCCAAGACTGGCGTCGCCTTCTTCACTCACCTTAGTCGCGGTGAGAGAGGAGGCTGCTCTGGGCAGCAATAAGGAGCGTCCTGGGCGTTTGTTGCGTCGCATTCAACAAATCAAAATCACTTCTCCAATGCAGATTTGGAATTGGCTGAGATGGTCTTCTTAAACTTTGGCAAGGGCACCTTATATATAATCTTCTGACTGTAGTCCCAGTAATGGGATGTGCACCGTGGCCAGATGACCTATTGTGCCAGTCCTAGTGTCTTACAGGTCTATGCCTAGCTTTCTGTGGAAAGCCAGGTAGTTCCTGAAGGAGTCCTCGTTGGTATCCATCCTTGGGAGAAGTGCTGCCAAAGGCCAAAAATCGCTCCCTCTCAAGTCTCCGGCACTGGGCCAGGACATGGTAGGGAGTTTCTTCATCCGTGCCACACCACCTGCATAGAGGGGTGTCAGCTATACCCATAACATACATGTGTTTGTTCATTCTGCAGTGTCCAGTTATGATCCCAACAACCTGCCTTAAGTCCTTCCTCTCCATCCTCAGAAGGGTGTATCTTGTTTGCTCTGAGACAATTCATTTGGAGTGTCTTACTCCTGCAGCGTTCCAGATTGTCTGATGCAGTCTTCTGGCATGTTCTCTCACAGTCCTTTTAACTAGAGACAGAGAAATCCTGCAATGGGGCGGTGAACCAATAGGTACTGTGGACGAACCACGTCTGGCCAGATGGTCCGCCCTCTCATTTCCAATGATCCCACTATGTCCTGGAATCCAATACACATTAACTCTATTCGCACTTGCTAGGGAGTTAAGCCACATCCTGCACTCTCGCACCAGTTTTGACGTCGTGCAGTAGTTCAATAGCGCTTTACACGACGCTTGACTATCGGTCAATATATTGATAGTTCTATTGCTATAGCCTTTCTCATGCATTTGGATTGCCCCAGCAATAATAGCATAAATCTCTGCTTGAAAAACTGATGGAGTGGAGCCTAGGGCAATATATGTCCCACTCCGTCCAGAGCCACTTATCCACACCCCGGATCCTGTCCCCTCTGGGGTCTTCGATCCATCTGTGTAGATGTTGACGCCACTGGGAGGTCGAAACTGGCGGCTCTTGCTGTTCCATGGACCTCCCAATAGCTGAACATTATATTTCCTCTCGAGCTCATACATGGGCACAATTGCGTCTGTGATCATGCTGAGCTCCTTGAAGGTCTCCAAGTCCCTAAATATAGCCAGGTGTCCATTAGTCGCCTGAGGCACCTTAGATATTCCGAGCTTAGTGAGTCTGTAAGCCACCTTCATCGCCTCTGCCTTGACATAAATGTCCAGGGGAAGAAGATCGAACAGTTTCTCCATGGTGACGGTGGGTGTAGTCTTCATCACCCCCGCTATGAGTAGGCAACCCAGCCTTTGTACTTTGGCTAGACTGCTGCCATTCGAGTGAATTCTATGCCACCACACGATTGACCCATATGAGATTATTGGCACTTACACAGTGGTGGGGTCAGTTGTGACAATAAGCGAACACACCGTATGTAGTTTTGGACCAATGTGTAATAACAATACTCTCACCCCCAATGTATGATTTCCTCCGATCCCTCTCAAATCGTACCAACTTTCAATATTGATAAAATATCGTTTTCATTGTTCAAAGTTGGGTTCATGCTGGACTGAACCAGCCAATTGACATGATTTCATCGCTTGAGCACACAGTACAAAGTCGAACGTCTTCAAGTTGAGAGCCATGTCCTGAGCGGTTCAGCCGCACAACAGCAATAGTTCTGGAAGGCCTGTTTTTTCAGTGTCAGTTCAATATTAGGATGCCATTGCGTTTCATTCATATTAACCATGCACTTCTAGAAATCAGGTGTTGAGATTTGAAGAGATAAACACAATATTATTGCAGGTGGTTACACATTGAGACCATGTTTGCTGTCGCTCAAAAGAACTGGGTTTTCATTTACGATAATCAAGGCGTCGAACTTCATTGCCTTCAGAAGCTGAAGAACGTCCTACGAATGTCTTTTCTTCCTTACCATTTTCTTCTAGCGACTGCAGTAAGCGTCATTCGATTCGTGTCTGCGTTTACGCTCGTCGTAAAATCTTGCACCAACGTCTTGATATTGTTTTCAGAGCGAAGATAACGAAGTGGCGTGGTTAGATGTGTCTATTGGCGAACTAGTGAGGTCCACTAACGTCAGAAAAGGGAGGTTAGGGGTAATGACCCACAACCCTTACAACGCAGTTGTTGTCTTGGGCCACCAAAGCGGTTAGTTGGTACAGTCCGTTATTTATCTTCGTTGATCAATATTTTCGTGCTGCTTATTTCTACTTCCTGTGATTTCAGGTACTGTGACAATGTGGTCCCCTAACACCAAAAAACCCTTAGTTCAAATGCTGTGTCACAAAGCTGCTGTGGAGACTATATCTATTGATCACACAGGAACGTGAGTAGTTATTTGTCATGCCATTATTCCTGTTTTTACTTTTTGGTACTCTAAGGGTAAGGAAAGTATTGCAATCGTGTGAACAAAATATCTGGTGCGTTGCAACACACAACTTTCCTTAGCTCTACGTCAATTCACTCGGGTACATGGCTAATTCTATTTAATCAATTCATTTATCACTCAGTTCATTTGAACTTGGTCAAACAACACTTCACAGCAGCAGAAAGCGGTAGAACTTACAGTTCCGGATTTATTGTGCTGCTCGCACTCTTTTCCGGGCAATTATTGAACAATTGGTACACACAGAATTAATGAGGCTGTAAATGCAATTTTTTTGAAGAGGTTAGTAATCACTTTTGCATAGTTATTGGGTATAAACTTTTAAAACTGTTAGTAAGCGAAACAGCGGTAGTTGAAATTCCGGAATTTCTGGAGTAACCCCCGTATATCTTATGAGCATTTTTAAACGCTCGCTCTGGGGATATTGAATTGGATTAGTACACCAAATTTTGTTTTAAACATCCTAGTAACATTTCAGCGCAGTTCATAAGGTAACAGCAGCACCAAATTCGTTTTTCGCATCGAAAACTTAAGTAATTTATTGTGCAGCTCTCGTCATTTTCCCACAAATGGAAATACATGGTATAGTTTCCCTATCAGGAGCTATGAATATAACAAATTTAATGAAAATCGTTTGAGCCGTTTTCGAGAAAAAAAAGTTTGGTGTTTTGATCACTATGATAACTATAGTTAGCTTTCGGTGGATTTTGCCAATACCCTTATTTTGGCGTCCCGTAGTAACCTGTGGGCTAGATATCAATTTTGAGCTGATTTGGACTGGTCTTTTTCTCTAAAAATATCTGGTGCGTTGCAACACACAACTTTCCTTAGCTCTACGTCAATTCACTTTGTACATAGCTAATTCTATTTAATCAATTCATTTATCAGTCAGTTAATTTGAACTTGGTCAAACAACGCTTTGCGGCAGCAGAAAGCGGTAGCGCTTACAGTTCCGGAATTTATTGTGCTGCTCGTACTCATTGCAGGACCATTATTGAGCAATTGGTACACAGATAACAAATGAGGCTGTAAACAAAAATTTTTTGAAGAAGGATAGTTATTACTTTTTCAGAGTTATTGGGTAAAAACGTTTAGAACTGGTAGGAAGCGAAACAACAGTAGTTGAAATTCAGGAATTTCTGGAGTGAGCCCCATGTATCTCATGAGCATTTTTAAACACTCACCCTTTAGGTATTAGATTGGACTACAATGCCAATTTTTTTTTTAACATTCTACAAGAATTCCAGCGGAGTTTATAAGGAAAAAACTACGCGAAAAACGCTTTTGGTCGAAAATTTTGATAATTTATTGTGCTGCTCTCGTCATTTTCTCACGAATGAGAATTTTATAGTATCATTGCCTTATTGAGAGCTATCAACATAAAAAATGTAATTAAAATCGTTAGAGCCGTTTTTGAGGAAAAAAATATTTGGTGTTTTGATCACTATGATAACTATAGTTAACTTTCGGTGGATTTTGCCCATACCCTTAATTTGGCGTCCCATGGTAACCTGCGGGCGAGATATGAAGTTTGAGGTGATTTGGTACGGTGGTTCTTTCTTAAAATCGTTCAGAGACACACAGACCATTTTCCCAAATAGTGTTTTTCGGACTCAGGGGGGTCTGAAACGTAAAGATTTGAAGAGAACTCAAAAAATTTTTTTCAGCCGATTACATAACTTTCCTTTCTACTTTGTAGAGCCAAGGAAAGTTAAAAGTTGGGTTTTCTTCAGATCTTGACGTTTTAAAACGTCCAAAAAACCTCATTTGGTCAATGTCCCGAAGCATTTGTCGACCGAAGGGGTGCAGCCGTGTTTTGGTCAGACCTGGCGGACCTACCTATCACCAACCTCCTTGTGGTGGTCGATGATTACACCCTAGATGAGTAGAGGACTCCTATTAGGCGACCTTTAGCTAATGGGGCCCTCCCGTTATGAGTCAGACCTGCTGTTGCAGAGCCAGGTTTTGGTTGGCTGAGACAGAGTTTCTGACTAGGTTATTTATTTTTCTTTTCCTGGCTGGGGTAGAGGTGAGGCACGCAGTTCGTTGGGCTAGGTACTCTGCTCCCTCTTCTTGTGTCTTGTTTTTTCCCATTTTCGACTGAACTATTCAGACGTCCGACCACCTGGACTGCTCCTCTTGATTGGAGATCCCTAGGTCTGATCTGGTCCGGGCGCAGGGTTTTCGAGGAGGGGCTCAGGACCCTCGAGATGTGGTAGTACATTGGGATCGAGCTGCGTGGACCTTGGTGACTATCTTTGGAAAGTTGCCAGAGCTTCACTAAAGCAACAGAAAAGACGTCCGCCTACAGGCTGGTTTTTGGAAGGTTGACCTATTAATAAGCGCCTGCTTGCTTTGCAGACATCAGGCTGGGAGGCCTCGCACCGTGTGGTTGGTTTCGCGTTCGCTCAGGATCATCATGGTGTGACATGACCCAGACCTCATAGTGGGTCTCAACAGAAGTTTAGACCAGGCAGTTAATTTCCTGGGTTTGACGGTGGATAACCGACTTTCCTGGAAGGCCCATGTTGAGGCGTTGTCCACTAAATTATCATCTTCTATTTTCATGCTTAGAAGGTTGAAGAGCGTCGTTTCTGATGGAGTCCAGCGTTCTG
Organism: Pachypeltis micranthus; assembly: GCA_020466155.1. Taxonomy (NCBI): domain Eukaryota; kingdom Metazoa; phylum Arthropoda; class Insecta; order Hemiptera; family Miridae; genus Pachypeltis; species Pachypeltis micranthus. The sequence goes on from CM035778.1 coordinate 7,900,592, forward strand.
TTTACCATGGTTGCTTTTTCAGTAGAGCGATTTATTGTATTGTGGCATGGGGAAACAGTAGTCACGCAATTGACATATTTAAACAACAAAAACGTGCCATCAGAATCTTGGCTAATCTCTCCTGGAATGAGAGTTGTAGGGGTTCGTTTGCTCGCCTTGGTGTTCTTACATTGCCTAGTGCATATGTCTTGGCCGTTTTGAATCTGATTGAAGTAAACATGTCGCTCCTTGCCGTGGCTTCCGATGTTCGCCAGCATGACACCTGATCCCATGGGAACCTAGTGATTCCTTTTACTCGCCTAAGTATAGCTCAGAAAAATGACCCAATCCAAGTAGGCTCTCGTCTGTATAACGCCTTACCCCATAATATTCAGCAGCTGCCTATTGTCTTTCACTAAGGTCATAAAGTTCATCTCATTAAGTCAGAGCAGTACTCGCTTGGCGAGTTTTTTGCGATTGTGTGGGATGTGTAGTGTCGCGGTTTCACGGTGTGATGTGTTTCTCTTTTTGGTGCCGTTTCTCCACCATCTGTTCATGTTACTCGCCTATGTGGTGTAATTATTGCCCATTTCCCGACGTTTGTATTGTCTATTCTTAGGCCATTACAAATAAAAAAATTCTTGGTTCTTGGCGACTTTATCTGCCCCTGAGCGGAGTAACCTTTAGAGTTTGCAGCTGGTCTGCGTGGTTCGGTTGACACTAGAATTCAGGCATCCCAACTCCCCCTACTCTTCAGCGTGGGTGGAATGAGCTTCACAGGATTGTAATATTGTGGATGCTCGCTGTTGTGCCTGCGGTAATGAGATGCGTCGCTGAATCGTGTGGTGCAGGAGTGTCTGCCGTACTCATTACTGTACTGAACGTATCTACTTCAAAAATGTAATCAAAATCATACAGCCGGGGGAATACTTGATGCTTTGATCAGTATGCCCCATACCAATTCACAGGCCAATATCAAATTTGATCTGATTTGGTCTAGCTGTCACCCTGTGGTGTTCATGGGCTCACGCACTCACTGACTGTTTTCAAATGATGTTGTTTGAACCCAGAAATAAGTGAAATGTAAAGCTTTGTAGAATACCAACAACAAAATATCTGGTGCGTAGCAACACACGACTTTCCGCCACCCCTTTATGTTCGAACACCACCTACAAAGGCGGGTGCTATATCTTCGTTCAACGCATTTTTACAGGAACATTTATGGAGAACAAAATGTAGGGACTAGTTGGCTGAGAGAACTCCGAAAGTTTGATCGAAATCGTTAGAGCCGTTTTTGAGAAAATTGGAATACCGATAAATTAATATTCGACAAATCTCCTTTTCTGAGTTAACTTGGCTTATATCTCCGTTCAACATATATATACAGAAATAATTATAGAGAACGAAATGTGGGTATGGGTGACTAAAAGACACTCTGAACGATTGATCAATTTTGGTGAAGCAGTTACTCCAGAATTTACGGAAATGTTCGAAAAAACGTTATTTTTTACACATTTTGATTTTTATCTCAGTTCAATGGACCGTCACAGGAACATTTATTGGAAAGAATATGTAGGTATTAACTATTCGAAAACATCCTGTGAGTTTGGTGAAAATCGCTGAGGCCGTTTTGCCAAAAAGCGTAAAAAACCTATTTTTGGTTCAGGGGCCCATATCTCCGTTCACCGTATTTTCTTGGAGATATGTATAGAGAAGTAAAGTTAGGTATTGATTAGGAGAAGATAATTTGAAAGTTTAATCAAAATCGTTAGAGCCGTTTTCGAGAAAAATGCGAAAAACCCTAGTTTTTGGTACATTTTCGTCCCCCTACCCATCGGTCGAAATCGTCCATAACCTTATTTTGGTGTCTACAAAAAATAACGAACAAAACAAAAAAAGAACAAGCTCAATCGGATCAGCCGTTCTCCCGCAAATCGAACTACAGACACACACACATACACACACACGGACCACGCGCCGAAATTAGGTTTTTTAGACTCAGTAGGGTCTGAAACGTAAAGATCTGAAGAAAACTCAAATTTTTTTTTTGGGCCGATTACTATACTTTCCTTCCCTTCGGGTAGCGGAAAGTAAAATCAGCTGATTATGGAACTTCCGGTGCTACTTCCTGGTGTGAAGGGAAATAATAACCCAAGAGAACTGTCCAACAAGAGTAGAAGATTTACCAACCACTCTGACCAAATTTGTCAGGACTTTTTACAGCAGCTTCAATAACAGGGAAAAAACTGCTGGTAGCTCGTTCACGAATCACCAGTTCATCTGCAAAAATAAGTCTATTGGTTTCTCAGGTTGAATTGATGATTACGTCAAAAGAGGTAGGATATGGGATGCAATGTAACATGTTTTCATGTGCATCAAGATCCTTACTGTAACTTTAAGGGGAAATATTCTGCTCCCTAACATTCACATGTGACTTTCCTCAAGGTACATGGCCACTTCATCTAGTAATAAAGAGTTGAGGATATGGGATATTCGAAAGTTTGACGGCCCACTTCACAGCTACTACCTTCGTGGAGCTCCGATTGATACCTCATTCAGCATGAAGGAGACCTTAGCCCTTGGATTCAATAATGTCGTCGAAGTATGTTTTTGTTAGTTCGCATTACTATTGTGGAATAGCTTTTAAAATTCGCATCTTCGTTTAATGTGTCTGCAACAAGCGCAGGTACAGCCGGAATTAATTTTGAAAAAGATTCTTGAGTGGGCTTGTAGAGTATGAAAGGGGAATTAGTCTCAAAAATGGAGTGGTTGATTCATCAAACTAAGATAACTACCTGTAGGAGAGGGAAGATGATGTAACTACCAGTAATGGGGGGGATAACCATTAATAGGGTGGAAGAATTCTCCATAGTTGAGAGGAGTAGCGACAGACGAGGCGATACGTCACGTTACTTTTACCAAAATCGTTTATGGAGGAATAGAGGGTGGCACGCTGCCTAACATCAACCAGGCAACTGATCTCCGCGACTTATTTTCATGGACTGTCAATTCTGACGTGCTCCCTTAGGTGGACAAAACAAGCCGTGATTTTGAGATGGCGTAGATTAACAAAGAAAGAGTGATGTTCCGCTCATTTCGTTGAAGCAGTTGTGCAGCTAATCACTCACCTGCGCCTCACTTACGATGACTGCAAAGAAAGTATATGAACTGGCGCTAAACACGTCGAAAATAAAGCGCTAACAAGTGAACTTTGGATGACCGACTTCAGCTCGATACTGTTTAAACCCCCCTACCTTGGTTAAAAAAAGATCGAGCCGATTGACCATTCTGATTAATAAGGCAGCCCATTTTACCTACTGCGTGATGAGCACGACGAGGTGGACACAGAATTGACACGCCATCTGTTCGACGGTTGGTTACGGAGATCTGTTAGTTGCACAGGTTAAAATGATGTCGCTATTAGATTCTCTCCTTTTATTATATTAATTCCTGTCATTAACAATCAGGTTTACAAAGATTGGAAAGCAACGCACAAGAAACCTTACCTCGTTCACGAGATGTGGGGATTCGTTGAAAATATCGAATTTTGCCCTTACGAAGATGTTCTTGGGATTGGCAACAAGATGGGATTCACCAGCATCTTAGTTCCAGGTAATCTTCGTCCTTCGTTTAATAGTGCGACTAAATGATTCGTCGTTAGACATATTTACCCTCAACCATACCAATTGTTCGAAGTGATCTAAGTATCTGTTGTGATTAGGCGCTGGCGAACCAAACTTCGATGCATTAGAAGCAAATCCGCTACAGACGAAATCTCAAAGGAGGGAAGCTGAAGTGAAGATGCTCCTTGATAAGATTCAACCAGAGATGATCGTTCTGGAGCCCAACGAACTCCTTCAAGTTAACGTTCCTGGTTTGAAAGATAGAATCAAAGGCAAAATGGAAGTTCTGGTAAGACGAGAGATATACACTTATTATTATTGTTTTAAAAGAATCTAATTTATAATTAGGCTTGAATTAGGTTGGTAGTGTGTAGTGCCTAATTAATGGGGTACGTTCCATTAATTGTTCTGGCAAACTTGAAGGTCTTTGGTCACTTTTCCTTCGCTGATGGTTCTCCCCCTCCCCCTCCCCCAGTATACTGGTAACGATTGAGAAAACCCCTGTTGCGGCCTCAAATGGTTGTATTGTGTGGGCCTCATGTTTTCTCTGCTCCACCCCCAGTTCCCATGGAGCTGGTGTTCCCCAACGAAACGTCCCCACTGCCCCACTATTCTCGCTCAAACGCTTGACAGGCATGAGGTCTGTCCTTATTGCCTCATCCGGCAGGAAGTTCCGTTAAGGCAGGTAGGGGAGCTCCAAGGTCAAGACTTAGACTGATTTGACTTGCCTCGAACAGAACGTAAAAAGTTAAAAGCAATGAGGCAGCAGGAATCCATTTTCATTCCATCTGAAGGAATTTTCACTGTGGAAAGACAAACACATCGACTTAAAAACTTCTTTTACTTTCAGCTCACAAGGCCTCCACAGATTGATTTCACTCCTCGCAATAAAAAACGAGGAAACACAGCTCGAAAAGCCCGAGTGAAGAAAATAGTTAAGCAAGATATGAAGCGGGTGAGTTAGAACTCATTTAACCGTGCAGCGCTATAATTCTTTACGTCTCGTTATTCCATTAATGAACGTTGTGCTTCCAGGCTGCTATGCAACAACTGTCTGAAGCTCAGAACACCATAATCAAAGAAAGTGGGTCTGGGGAACCAAAGAAAAGGAAGAGTCAAGGTTTTGGCGCGCTTGATCGCTTCCTCACCAAAAATAGAAAGTAAGTTGTAAATACTGATTTTTGGCCGAACACCGTGAAACTACTTTCTAGATGTGCATTCCTGTACTTTGCTCTGAAGATCGTAATTTTGAGGCTTATAACGTTTAACTAGGTATACTTGTTATGTACGTGGAATGCCATGTACTTTGTGGTAGATGTCGATCTATTTTCATAGTTTTGACTCAATGAAACGAATGATTCGTTATTTTGTACAGTAAATGGAGTAGATCAACTTCCAGGGTTATTGTACGGCTGTAGAGGTAGGGCTATAGGGAAATGGATTCACCGTGAATGCACGGACGGAAGGAGAGAAGGTTGCGCTCAGAGCGAAAGAAGCGAGAACAGATAGACAGGCGAGAGATCAGACGGGAACTTTGTTTGTATGAGTCCATCTCTTCATCAAAAGCTTGCAGGTGTTTATTATGATAAACTGCTTCTCTTAGGCGCGCGAACAAACCCCATTATCCCTAACGTTAGTGACTAAACTTACATTTCACGCAGCAAATACGATTTTTCTCTGAAGTTACCCCAAAAACGTGAAGGTCTGATAAACTCCTTTTTACTTTCCTTGGCTGCACGAATTAGAAAGAGAAAGTTATGTAATCGGCTGAAATTATGAATTCTCTAAAGAGCCTTATGTTCTAAGGCCTACTGAGTCCGGAAAAAAACTATTTAGGAAAATAGTGGGGGTGGAGGAAATCCTGAGAAGCGAGGTTGTCTCGTTGATGCTGGTTTCGTATTTAAAGAATTGTGGGTCTTGGCTTCCTCGAGATGTGGCGGTAGCTTGGGGTCGAGTTTCCTGTTGCAACCTTCTCGGCTGTAAGCCGCAAGAATCATGATGAATATCTTCGTAAAGTTACGTAGGCTCCACCGAAGCATAAGCTGCGCCTCCTTTGGATGTATTTGCTGCCAAAGGTGACCTATGGTCTGGTTTTTGGGAGGTTAACCGTCCAAAGGCTAATAATCTCGTTAGAATGGTGGGCTCTGCTATGCACGCTTGGCCTGACCTCCCACATAATGTCCCATAAGTGTGCATTCACGGTCCAGTTTGCCCGGGAGAGAGGGACTTGTTGTTTCATACCTCTCGACCATTGTCTGTTCTTGCGCCATAAGCGCTTGCGTGCTTTGCTTTGTGGCTGGAATGTTGCATGCGCTGTGTCTGGTCTTGGATTCGTTCATGTTCAGCTGCCATGTTACATGGCAACTCTATCTGCTCCTAAGGCCAGTAAATGTGGAGTTTGTGGCTGCTCTGTATAGTTCAGTTGACAGACACGAACTCAGGCAGTGCAGCGACTCCCCCTACTTCAGATTATTGGTACTTGCATGTGTGCGGCATCACTACCTACAGCCATGAGGTGTACAAAAGGCAGGAATATGTTGTAAAAATACGAGAGATAATAGCAGGTTAGAGGGTCAAGCGAAGAATAAAAGATTTCATTGACAACGCATAAACAACACACGTGTGACTTGGGGAACTAATAAGTTTTGGACTCGACTTTCCAATTCCAACAGAATAGTAATGTTGCAGGTGCTCGCTGTCATGCCTGCAGTAACCAGTTTGAGACACAGAATCATGTGGTACAGGTGTGTCTGCAGACTCACGTGGGTTGTGACACAGACTGCAAGCTTGCTGCTGGTGTATTGTCACCTGATGGCTGGGAAGTGAGGAGGGAGCAGCACTACCGGGATGTCTCTGGAGGAGGACATTGCCGCTGTTGGTCCTGACCAGTCCGCAGTGATCCTGGATGTCCAAGAGGCGCAAATATGCTCGTATGGCAGTGTCAGGAGCTTGTGGAGTGGGGTCAGGTTACATCAGGATTGCAGCGTTGACTGTTGGCGTGTCAACAGGCATTGCATGGGTCATATTTGAACTGGTGGTTGTTGTATCATAGAACATTCTCTTACCGTGCTTTCCTACTCCCTCCCAACCCTTCTTCCCCCAGCATTTATTTAACGTCCCCTTTTACAGTGAGCGTTGTGAACCTTTTGGGTCGAGGATAGTAAAAACTGACACAATCAAGTTCTCCATTGATTCTCTTTCCAACGAAATTGGATCAAAAGTTGAAAAAAATATAAATGTAAAAATTTACGACAAAACTATTCTATCAGAACTAAATTATGGCAGTGTACTGAAACGCAGAAGCAGAACATTTCCTTGCTCACAAATCGATCTATGTCGTGCTTCCACTGTAGATCTCTGCTTTCAACTTTTCCATCAGGGTTTCGTTTTTAATTGTTCAGGCACGTCAAGTCGTCGCTGAGCCAGCCTAAAAGAAGAGGGGTGAAGTAGGTGATGATGCAATCTGCACCTACAACATCGAGGCATTCTAATTAGTCAAACTTCGTGGAGTAAGTGAATCAATAACTCGTATTTTCTAAAATGAACGTCTCGTTTGACGCGGTCATTGTAAACTTTCAATTCGCTAAAATTGAAAAAATAGCACGAGCGAATGTTTTGGCTAAGACTGATCTTCAAGGATCTAATTGGATTGACGGTAAATGAATCAATCGGGCCGTTTTGGGCAAGTTGATGAACAGAAGCTGTTAAAATCAACATTTGTACATTGAAATAAAGTGGTTCTACGTTTACCTGCTCTTTTGAAGCTAGTTATGCTTTCTTCTACCGCTTTCCTCAAGTCGATAGCATTATTTTTTGCTGCATGATGTATCATCGCATATTCCCCAGAGACCTGAAAATATACAGCACATAAGAATACAAATGCTCTGGTATTTTTGTAACGATGAATACTTCGGCAGAGTGAGGCATTTTAGGTAGGTTTCACCAAAATAACTCGTGGTTATCACCATAAAGGAATTTCGCGAACGTTGATTTTTGCCCCGCCACATAAAGATAATTTGAGAACAGGTAGTAATAATGTAGTTTTCGATACTGCAGGAACTTGACTACGTGATTATCGATGAGTCATATTTGTCACTGGACGGGGGATGTTTAGTTGACAATCGCTAAAATTCCTATTGAACCGCACGACTCCCATTGTAGATGTGCTGACTGACTCCTATTAAAGGCAAGCGGTTGATTGTGGTCTAGTGGTTAAGACAGACGATTCATAATTCTCGACGTAAGTCGAGGATTGTGGATCGAATCTCCGGCGCGATTGCCGTAATTTTTGCCTGGGTCAGCAGCTCTTCAAAAGCATCTCCAACCTACCTCGTAACGATTGGCGCCCAACTAGTGGTCGAATTTCTTCTTTCCAAGAAAGAGAAGAGGCCCAGAGAGAAAAATTAAAAAATTAAGAGAGAAATATTGAGACGAGTTCTCGGGTCCGGGATTCGCTGACGCTGTGAAAGTTCCAGCGCGAAGGTAAAATGGGCAACGCGCCTACTACAACGTGAAAGAAAAAAGACTTTCCTTGTAGCCCTCTCGTTTCTCGAATCAAAGATCGGATTTTCCGGGGATTCGCTCAACTCTCATAAATTCTTTCCTTAAAAGAGTCTGCTCCAGGAGCAGCGGTTAACAGACGAGGGGGGAGATGTGCTGACTGACTCCTATTAACGGCAACCGGTTGATCGTGGTCTAGTGGATAAGACAGTCGATTCATAATTCTCGACCTAAGTTGAGGATTGTGGATCGAATCTCCGGCGCGGTTGCCGTAATTTTTGCCTGAGCTAGCAGCTCTTGAAAAAGCATCTCCAAACTACCTCAGTACATAGACACCCTAGTGGTCGTGTGAGGAAAGGTCCAGAGCTCGGGATCACTGTAATTTTGGCCTGAAGCCCCCTTATTTGCAAGCCCTTTCATAATGTTTGACAATCACCTTGTTATAATGTCGGAATGTGTCACTAAATCAGCCGAAAGAAACGTTTTGAACGTCAATGCCCTTACCTGGTAAACAAATAACGGATGAGATGGAAACTTGATTCTTGTTTCATAAAGCACGTCGAGGTATGGGAGCCCCGGTTTGACCATGATGAAGTCAGCTCCTTCAGCTACATCCCTTTCCTGCGGGTACAGCGAATTCAATTTACTGAAAGTTCAAAACGATTCGACACAATTGTAGCAAAAAGTTTGGGCTTCGCCTTAGCTGATTTGGTTGATGTTCACGTCAGAGCTACTTTTTGTTTGAGTAATTACTTTTATATTAATCTAACAATTGGAAAGAGTTAACGGGTCTTATTGTTCATCTTTGTGACCTGTGGACCAGCAGCGAAACATCATCAGGGAAACCATCGTCGGAACTGGGCAAGTCCCTTTCGGTACGAATAAATTATTAAAATCAAACGACCTCGTATGTCTTGTTAGCTTTATGCTCCCTTAATAGCACTACATCTCGAATGTATTGGCTGTATTGATTAGTGAAATAATAAAGTGCGGGACCTTATTAGCGACACTCATGATGAGAAAGACCCCGGGATAAGGGCTTTAAATGTTGTTTTCTATTGTTTTACAGGTGAGTAAACATCGTGTATTGATAAATTATATTAGATTCGTTGGTATAGTAATTGTTTGTTGGTACGTTTTGTTATCAATAAATCTTTTGTTGTACAGAGAAAAGCAATTATCGTCCTTGTTCCATCCTTCGGGAAGTAAAAACGTATTATAAATATCGAAACAAAACTAAATTATTCAGCCCAAAATAAATTGAGTAACACTATGTGTTGCTACTAATCGTCAGAAGTTGAAAAATGTGTATTTCGTCGAAACTCAGTGTCAAAAGTCGGATAATTCAATGAAATTCGTGGTCAAATAGTTCTGTTCCTAACGCCGCGGTAATCATATTACAGCAACAAGCTCAGTCTGTCGGTTGTGAGAAAGTGCAACATCGCTGGTGCTAATAGCTTCCGCAGTCTACGCCTAAAAGGATTCAACGCTGCGCTTTCAAATAAGCAGCCAGATTCGTCTTTGATCTCCACATTTCCTTACCTTTCACCAATAGCAGCTTTAGCTGTTGCTCCAAAACTGCTGGTGAGCCAAAATACGAGGCATGTTTTTTAATATAATAATATAAAAAGTACCGTTTTGGAATTAAAAAAAGACGTGCAAAGATATCGCAATAATTTTAGTTTTACATGAAAGCCTGTACCTTAATCTACGAGTACTTTTCTACATAATTTCCGTGAATATTGAGGCACTTGTCGTAACGTGGCACCAGTTTTTGAATACCCTCCTCATAAAATTCTGCCGCCTGACTTGTTAACCACTGTATCACAAATGTTTTGACTTCGTTATCGTCTTGAAGACGCTGACCGCCCACCAGGTGTTTCTTCAAGTGCAGGAACAAATGGTAGTCGCTGGGCGCCAGATCAGGGCTGTATGGGAGGATGATCTAGAGTTTCCCATTTGAAAGATTTGACGAGATTTTTTTATCCGATTAGCCACACGTGGACGGGCATTGTCATGCAACAAAATGATACCCTTACTCAACTTGCCACGCCTTTAGTTCTGGATTGCACGACGCAGATTGTTCAATGTCTCAAAATAAGACGCTGCATTGATTGTCTCATTACGAGGCAGAAACTCCACTAGCAATACTCCTTTTCTGTCCCAAAAAACTGTGCACATAATGCGCCATTCCATGGACTGTTGTTTCGATTCTGGTGTGAAGTAGGCCACCCATGTTTCGTCACCAGTAACAATTTGGTCTAAAAAATCTTCACCTTCATTGTGATACCGCTCAAGGAAAGTCAATGCACTGCCTAAACGTTGGGTTTTGAGCAAATCCGTCAACATTTTTGGAACCCAACGTGAACACAATTTCCGATAATTCAAGTTCTCGGTCACAATTTTCTGCACCAAATCTTCATTAACGACCGTAGGACGCCCACTCCGTTCTTCATCTTGCACATTTGTGCGGCCATCTTTAAATGCTCTCACCCATTTCCTTACCATTCCATCACTCATAATGTTTTGTCCGTAAACTTCACAGATCTCACGATGAATATCGATCGGTTTTATGCCTTCAGCACTAAGAAATCGTATAACAGCCCGTACTTCACAATCAGCGGGACTCACGATTGTCCGAAGCATCTTAAACACTCAGTAAAAAAAATGAAGAATCAGACTGTAATGGCGTCAGTGCGTTGACAAGAGATGCAGGTAACCAGCGCGGAACGCCGCTCGTAGCGCTGCAGCGGTGGAATCTCAAAACAGTACTTACTTAAAAAACATGCCTCGTATTGTATGTTTTACTCCCAGTAAAATCGACATCTAAAAATGAGCGAATGCGAAAAAATAAATCCTTCCACTTACCACAGCTCTCGCGGCAAGTCCTCTGCTTCCGGGTGGCAGTTGGTAGCATTTTCTGTCGCCAAACGCAGGCGCTGATTTGGCGGCGTCTCTGAACGGACCGTAAAAAGACGAACAGAATTTGGCAGCGTAGGATAACAAGGACGTTTGAGAGTCGAGTTTGGCTTTCACCAGCGAATTTTTAATAGCTCCGATTCTTCCATCCATCATGTCAGATGGGGCTACAACGTGAGCGCCTGCGTCAGAAGAAAAAAGGTATTAACTACGACTGTTTTAGTTTATTATTGACTACTGGGTAGCGTAATGTAAAGGCCCCTCCAGACTCTCCAGGAGTAGACTAAGGAGCGAGAATGTTTTCCTCGTTGTCCAACTTTGCAATGCACCAAGGAGCGAGAGCATGGAAGAAGTTTCTCGTTCGCTCAGAGAGCAGTTATTGTGCCCCGTGTCAAAGGATCACGAGATTCCCAATTGACACGTAGCTCCTTCAATTTGAAAACAATTTTTTCAGTATTTGTTCATTGGGTGATCCCAACAGCTCAAGTTAGGCTGTTTAGAGGCCTATCAGTCTGAGCCCATGATATGGGACCCAAAACACGGAGATTATAAGGATAGAAAAAAGTAAATGATGCGTGAGGAAGGAGAGACACTTAAAAAAATGAAAAAGAGTTTTGGACTGCAACATACTGTGTGTATAATAGAAAAGTGGCTTATCTGAAATTTGGGGCTTCCAGTGATGTTATTTACAAACCAGTGTGGTTTGCTTATGAATTGATGGACCAATGTGGGCACCGTCTAACAGTCAGTTGCTACGCTGAATACACCATCCAGGGAAGCATCCACCACCTCTTGGGTTTCCCCTTTTTCATAATTTTTTTCTAGAAATAAGCATTAATAGCTGTAAGTACAGAAACCTAAAGCGGCAGCTACTTTGATGTCAGTCATCATGGTACTGAGGCATGAGGTTTAGGCGAAGTGTGGATGCGCGTTTTTTTGCCCCACTTCGGCGAACCGCTCCAAGAGAGTCAGGAGGGGCGTAAAACATACCTGCCTGAGCGTACGCCAGCGCTATTTGAGCCAATCGTTCTATACTCGCTTCGTTGTCCAAGGTTCCATCTGGATTCAATATCCCACAATGGCCGTGAGATGTGTACGGACAGAGACAAACCTATTAGTTATTAATTTATATTACGGAAATGATCAACACGCATATTAAATGTATCTTGTTTTAAGAAAGATTTGAGACAATGTACAGGACAAGTTTGATGATTTGACAACACTTACGTCGCAAGTGAGAAGTAAATCGGGAAATCCTTTTTTCAACAAAGGCAAGGCTTTAATGACTGGGTTAGCGGCAGAATCGGCGTTAGTGCCATGGTCATCCTAAATCAAAAAACGTAGTGGTATAAGGAAACAAAGAACAAATAAGCAAAGCGTGTCGGCATTGTGATAAATGGAGGTGTGGTTTCTCCAACAGTGAGCGACAGCTGTTGGAAGACCTTCCAGCTTTGATAAAAAAAAAAGGGGGGCCACAGTTGACCTGTCCCCTTGAGACTTGCCACCCAAGTAAATGGTTAGGCCAGTTGGGAAGCTAGAAGAACTCCCCAGAGCTCAATGCAGTGGCTCTTTGGCAACTGCTCTCCACCAGGAGACTGGCTAAATGACGACCTGCCGTACCTCCAGAGGTTTGGGTTTGGTGGATGATGAATGAGTGCCCGAGCTCTTGCTTGATAGCAAAATCCTCTTCTGAGGGTTCAGGAATAGGCATTTTGATAAGGGAGCAGACCCAATACCCACGAGCCCTGTAGTGAGAATGTTGCTTCATAGAAGTGCTCCTACCGCACAGTCTCGAAGCCAGCTGTGTTGGTGTGACGGCGAGAGTCACCCCCCCCCCCCTACGACCTGATGGCTGCAGAATGTTGGAGGCCCATGAGGTTCAACTTTGTGTTACCCTTTCGGATACTCATTCATGAGCGAACCAGGTAGGAAGGGGGAGTTTCCACTTTGGGAGCTGGGGCCCAGGTATACTACACTGATTGCTCGGTGCAGGGTGGCCTTGCAGGGGCAGGCATCTTTGGGCAGAGAATCAGAGTGGCAATCCCAAACTGCCGAGAGGACTGAAGTGGCAGAGAATCTACATCATGGTGGGCAGTCAGGCCTTAGCCTCATACTGTCTTACACCGCAGCAGGTGTGGGAGTGTCTGACTGGACTGAAGACCCTGGCCGAGGACAACAGTGTAACACTGTGTTGGGTGCCAGGGCATCAGGGTATAGAGGGAAACAAACGGGCAGAAAAAAGGGATTGGCGCAAATCCCTATTGGCCCGGAGGCCTTTGTTGGGACTACCAGGAGCCACCTACGTAGAGAGGTTGGCAAATGGGAGGATAGGTGCAGGGCTGCCAGGCCTTAGACAGTCAAAACTCTTCCTCCGACTCTCCAGAAGGAGGGCCAAGGAGGTGCTTGCACTGGGGAGGAAGGATATGAGGATCATATGTGGCCTGTTCACAGGTCACTGTTCGCTGAGGTACCACCTTGCAAATATTGGCAAGTGCAAGGTAGGACTAGAGACGGCAGAGTATGCGATGGACTCGTGGCATTGCGCCGTTGTGTGTTTGGGAGGCCCTTTCTTCAGCCAGAAGAGGCGGCGAATGTAGAACTTGCGGATGTCCTCCGCTTTGTGCGGGGGTGGTGGAGGCGCATAGGCGATGTCACACCAAGTGAGACCAGTGCCGTAGGGCCTGGGGGTCATGCAGGGGGGCCATGATCCGAGGATCATGGAAGCCCTTACAATAGGCCCGTTTGTGGCTGCAGTGAGAGTATCCCCTGCATCCACCGTTTCAACAACAACAAAATGTTGGAGGCCCCACCTAAGAACAGTCAAGGGGCTGGGCCGGCGAAGAGGAAGGAGAGTGTTCAAATGTTCAAGGGCCAATGGGAGGTGGACCACCACTCTTATTAGCTAGGCCTTCCCCTGAGAAGAAGGGGATCACAGCGAGGTCATTCTTTACTTCAGCCGGTTGACAGAGCACGTGAATTCTCGGGAGTAAAATAGGGAAGAAAAACGAGTTTTATTGCCTCCAGGTGTGCTGGACCCAGCACAGATGGTTGTAGGTGAGCTCTGGCCATAGGTCAGATTCTGTAGAGTTACAGGAGTTTGAGAAGCTGTGGATGGATGTGTCTCCTGGATATGAAGGAGTAGTTCTATAAAGGAAGAGAAAGTCCTGGAAAGGGTTAGACACTATGGTTCTACCCAAAAGTTATGCTTCAGAGGCGATGCCAAGGTGGTGACAGCCAAGGGGAGGGGGGGATGAAGACAATGGGAGAGTAGGCCAAGATGAAACATCGAATTTTCTTAAATATAACTTTAGAAAAGAACTCTCAATGTCTTGTACCACAGGAAACGAATATCACATGACTTAGCCATCTGCTCATAACTATAAAATACCTAAGGCAGATAATGGGAATCATCACAAGCCATCTGCGTATGATGGAAGTAAGCTATACCCATCTACGTTGGTAGGATCAATCATGAAAAATGTTATTTATGTCAAATAAAGTGGCAGTTGTACGTATCCCAAGAGCGACAGTCAGATTCCAAGACAATTAAAAATACTTGTTCAAAGGCAATGGTTAGAAGGGTTCGAGGGTGACGTCATATAAATGAGCACCTTTGGTAGAGATGTCACAACTCCAAACAACAGAACTGATCTCAGCCCTTTCTCAACCAGAGGTTGTAAGAACTGGATTAATTTGTTAACGCCCCATCTGTAGACTCCTGGCATGCTCGGGATTTCTTCTTTCGCCTCGTCGTCTTCGCTGAAAGTAAACAAAGCATTCGTGTAAATCCAAAACCTTGATGTTGAGAGCGTTCAGAGCGTACAATATATACTCAGTCCAGAGAGCGATAAAGGGGTGCCCACAGGGCTCGGTTCTCTGACCAACAAACTAGAACGCCTTCTTCGAAGATCTTCTCAGGAGGATCGCGGAGACTGACTGCGAACCATACGCCTATGTGGGCGTCGTAATTGTGCTAATCCATCGATACAACGAATTGGGACGAAACTCGTGGCTTTGCCAGCCGCAGGCTCCTTCTTGAGAAGCAAGTCAAGTACTTATAAGTCAATATAGAAGAGAAGTGGCGTTTCAGTCAACACCTCCAGTCCCTCAAAGGCACTCCCAAGCAACGTTTGCCTCTGTTGGAAACGTTAGTTCGTCCTACCAAATCGCCTGGGCCCGCCGACCAGACCTTATCGCCTTCTTTCCCTCCATAGAGGCCACCTCACCTCTCACAGACCCTAACCCTTCCTCTCACCTTCTTCTTCGTTCCACTGAGCGGTCGATTGAGACGGAGCCCTTAATTTTGATGTGTTAATTGTGATATTTATAAATCTTTTCCACCCCCTTTTGTAATTTGGAAGTGAAGCTTCCGCTAAGTTTTGTTTTGGCGCGACAAAGTGTTTCCCGGCTGGGGAAAAGCGTCCGTCGTGTGCAAGGAGGTGAGCTTTTCCTTCTTTTTTTCTCCGTTCCTGCATTTATTCCTTTCCAGGTCGGCGAGGTCTCCGGTATCAGCAGAGGCGCAGCTTTCAACCAAGGACGGGGGGAAATTCATTATTTCGGATCCGGGTATGAGGTGAAACAGTCCACTTCTAATTCAGGAGAACTTAGGGTTGGCTACCCCGGTATGTTTTCAACAGCCTCATTACAAGCAATTAGTTAGGCCATTTGGGGTATGTCCTATTGTTACACAATCCTCATGACTTAATTGGACTAACATTTTAATGTTTCTGAATATTCTAGTAACATTTGAGTGGAGTTTACAAGAAAAATGCTGCGCTAAAATCGAAATGCTTCGCAATTTATTGTGTTGCACTCATAATTTTGCTACGGATGAGAATTCTATGGCATTACTGTGTTATTTAGAGCTATTCATACGAGAAACCTTATTTTAATCGTTACAGCCCATTTTTGAGAAAAAAATATTTGGTGTCCCGATCACTATGATGACTCTACTTTTGGGTGGATTTTGCGCATACTCTTATTTTGGCGTGCCAAAGTAACCTGTAGGCAAGATATCAAGTTAAGGATGATTCGGTTCTACCGTTTTCCTTCAACCGCGTTCGCATTGAGATACACACACCATTTTCCCAAATAGAGTTTTTGGACTGAATAGGCCTTAAAACTAGAAGATCCGAAGAGAACTCAAAAGTCCCGTCTTTGATATCTCATCTTCACAACTTCAACAGTAGAGTATGCACAAATATTGAAGAAAAAAATATTACAGTATAAATAGCGGCAGCATGAAAGCGGCTGAAGATGAACGTTCAAGTGGGCAGTTCCATTCTCTCAGAAGTGGGTGGTGTAAGCTGGAGTGAAGGCGAGTCTTGTGCAATGCCATTTGTGAAGATTAGAAACTCAAGTAGCTGAAAAAAAGAAATAAAAGCGCGACTTTAATGGAAAGTACATTATGAGTGTTTGATGACAATTGTTAGAGCTGTATTTGAAAAACGAACTTTTTGCCTCATCATCGTTCAACGGACAGTTATAGAAATAATTGTGGAGAATGAGGGCGGGTTTATCAATTATCCAATTAATACCTGTGGCAAGCGTCAGTCAACGATATAGCCGGATCGTGTTTCATAGACAGCCTAGCGCCAGCCCAGCCAGCTTTCAAAGTGAATTGATGAACGAGTCATTTCGAGTTATTCAAAGATTTGACATATTTAGGCATGCAAATGACATCGATAAACCTGCTCTAAATGTGATAGTTAGAGGAGGATATTAGTTTGATCGAATTCAGTTACGCATTTGTTAAGGTATACTGCAATGAAAATTTCGTGATCCCCAGTAACACCTAACACATAGGGCTGGTTTGGAGGACCACGGTAAAGTACCGAAAAAATTATATGTAAAAAAAAATTGTAAAAAAAGGGAAAGCTGGATGAGAAAAGAACAATAAGGAAAATAATTCGAAATTAAAGGGGTTTATATTAAAATAAGGAATTCCGCTGAGAAAATGTATATACAAAGAAGGCTCGAGCAAAGAAATAAAAAATGAATTTGATTTTCGTTGGGGCCCTTGATGAGGTGTAGATGAAAATTGGAAGGATCTTACCAGTGTTCGGAAGCAACAGAGAAGATGGAGGGAAAAGATGAGATGAAGCAAAAAGGGTTTGATGGATCGCGTCTTATGGAGTTGGATCGGACGTGGTTAAAACTGTGGATGTAGAAACGCACTGATCGCATGAGCAGCTCAGTAGGCGGAGGAATGTCGGTGGGGTGATGCCAGTTTTGGTTTGTCTTGATGGGTATTAGGTGGACAAAGTTTTCAAGGCCACGTTTGTCTACTGCTCCTTTCCGTTGTTAGCCAAAGGAGCAGCGGGGCTCGTAATGAGGAGAGCGCAAAGTTCGAGGGCTTAAGAAATTTTCGCCCCAACATTTACCAAGGAAAAGTTGAAACAAGCTTTTTTCAGCTCATTTTGGTTATTTCCATTCATCAGGCTGTCCCTGGAACGCTTATGTGGCACAATATATAGTTGTCGACTGTCGGAAAAAAACCAACTGAGTTTTATGTGTTGAAGCCGATTTTTCTAAAAAGTTGAAGAGTACAAGTACTCGTAGTTGAGGGTCGTCATGGATTCGGATCTCCTTGTAGCCTACCTATACTCTAGGATGATGTGCGCATGTTCCATCGCGTCAACTTTATCTTGTCTGGTGAAAGACTGAAACAGGTTTACCTGGCACTCGTTCAGTCAACACGCCAATAGTGTTTTGGTGTGGGGGAGGGGGAGGAGCCTGCGTGAGCCATATCCTGCCAAGGGCAACGTAGAAGGTAATAAGAGGAAAACCCACAAGATATCCTGTACGGCCTTTACAATCTGGCAGTTATTGGTAAAGAACTATCCAAGAACCAACCCTTTCCACTTGTTTTGCAATGCAGTAAATCTCACCCTGTTAACCAGAAGCCCACAGTACCTAAAAGTATAACATTTTCAATAACCCGCCCCTTGTTCTTAAAAAACCACAAAATTGTTAACGCCCTGCCGATAAAGAGAGCCGGTTTTTTTTCATGGCTGATATTCATTGACTCGGAAAATACCGAGAATACTATTTATTTTGCAATATTTATGTTCAACTTTAGTTGTTACTAGCAGGAACGGTTTTTCTCAATATTTTAATTAGGTATATAATAGGTGGGTTAGGTAGCTTACAGTCAGAGGCTCAGAAAGAAGTGTACTTGACATATTGGGTGGAGATTTTTGCAGCCCTCACTTGATTGCTGGCACTGGTGAGCGTCGTTATTCATCTAATCCCAATTTTTCATCTAATCCCAATTTTTGTTTGCATCTATGTCCCCTGATTTAAGAATATAGTACTCCCTATCTGTGTCTAAGAGGACATTAGCTGCATCCTCTGCCACTATGGTGGTGATGGTGAATGCGTCAAAATCTCTTTACGCCTAAAAAACCGGAGCTTAGCATTGAACACTCCCAGGATCAAGAGGAGCTGGGTCACAGGGAAGGATGGGTGCCACCATACGTATGGGATGCCGTAGGCGTTCCTCAACAGATGGTACCATTGGGTCCTCCATTCTAATGAGCATTGGGATTGAGGAACGCAACTCGCCAACGTATGATGCCTATGCCCGCCTCTTCAAGTGGGATGTAATTACTTCAAAATCCAGAGGGTCTAGCAGGGGGTGGAGGGTGTCCTGCCAGGACCACTAAGGCTTGGAGTGCATTCCATTGCAGGGTTTTTGCCTACTGTCGGTTTCTACAGCAGGGGACGAGCCACCCTGTTGCCGTGGCACATAGTATCATCAGAAAGAACACTGAAGAATTTCGCACGGGCTTGTCCAACCATAAAACTAAACATAAATGCAATTTTTGATATAATTCGCGTTAAATTAAATGCGAGCAATTGGTTATTGTACAATACGACATTTAAGGTAAATGTAAGATTCGCTTTAGTAGATTATTGCTTAAATGGATTACTTAATATTCGTGCTAAGAATCGTTACATTTTGTGCTTACCTGCTACACTATTCGAAGAGAATGATCAACGCAAGAAAATAAGACTGGAATAGCTCAGTGTGCTATATCTACTTTCGTCACAAAGTTAAAATGCCTCGTACCAGGATCTGAACTAATTGTGACCACTACTTTCAAATGAAATCAATTCAAAACCGGTCCTGAGCGCGGAACACAAAAACCGATGATACCGCTAAGTTATGTAATTAAACGCAGGCAGTATTCAGAATGAGTCAACGATTTATTTTCCAGTCATTCACTTCTGCCCCTGCCGATAACCGGACGTATCGCATTAACGATAATAGAAAACTTTAGGCCGGCTGACAGGAATATTTATCTGAGAGATAGTAGGGTTCAGCGACGAGTTCGACAGGTGATTCGATAATCGAATAGCGTGGAGATTGGCGGGCGATTCGATAATCGAATCAAGCAGTCGATACTTTTGAAAAGTGGCCGAGCGGTTCTCCGATGTGGTTGCTCCGAGGAACCGCGATTAAGTCGGAACGGGTCGAATAAAAACTGGGAATGAGGTTTTACAATTTTGAATCAAAATCAGTTCGGCAAGTTATTTTAAAGTTATTATGTGCACTTGTATGTCATTCACCATTTTTGGTAAAAGCAAAGAATGTGGACCTCTCCCTCTGGTAAGGCAATATATCGATATATCACGACCGAGGTAAGGTTATCGATATGCCAGACATCGCTCATAGGCTCTTCCCCACCAACTCCGTCGGTGACGCATATCGATACTTGCAGTCGTAGCGTTCAAGCGAACTATCGATACATGCAGTCGTAGCGTTATCAAGCGGTCGGTCCATGTTCTTTAGTTCACCCCCATTTTTCATATAAATGTACGATACACAAATATATTCATTTGAATCTATCAGAACTGCAAATGCGACCTCACCAGGTAGGGAGAAGAGTAGGCATAGCTGAAGTTCTGACAACTGACAGCAATTCGACCCATGAAACATGAAAAGGTGCACGTAGTGACTGAAAAATCAGTCAAAGCTGCGAATGCGAACACCCCAGACAGGCAGAAGAGTAGTTTTGACAACTGATTGCAATACGACCAGAACACATTAAAAGGTGCATATAGTGACTGTAGTACTTCTAAGTAAGTCGTTAGATCAGGAGGGAAACCAGATTAGGAACTCCTCCCAGACAGCGCTGGACGGCCCAGGGTCATACGTATATGTAACAAATGGCTTATAACTTGCTGCACCTCCACTGGTTTTGGTTCCATAAATGCTAAGTGAGTGACCAGGCTCTTGCGTGATGTTGAAACTACAACCTCCATGACATGCGACTGATATAATTCCCTCAGGGGGGGGGGGGGTCAGGAAACAGGCCAGTGCCTGTAAACGTAATTGAGATAAAATGGCTGGATGCCCACAGGTTCCCTTGGGTCGCCAAAATAACTAACTATAGTTATCATAGTGATCTAAACACTAAATATTTTTTAAATTAAAAACAACTATAATGATTATGATCAACTTTTGTTGTATGTACTGCTCCAAATGACCCGAAAATACCACAAAATTCTCAATCATGGGTAATGATGAGAGTAGCACAATAAATTACCACGAATTTCGACGAAAATCGATTTTAGCGCAGTTTGTACCTCATCAACTTCACTCAACTGTTTTTTTGTTTTTTTTCCACGAGGGCATGCGGGACAAGTCCCTTTGTGTCTAGCCCTTCCTTAGTAAAAGGCGTCGTACATACCCACCCCCTTTATGAAGCCGAGTATGTCCTTCACCGCAGCTTCCGCTATGATATGGGGCTCAATAATCCACTGGGAAAAGTATCCAAAGTGTTTCACTGCTAAGGCAGGGCACTCACATAGGATGTGCTCCGCCGACTCATCCTCCTCACCACAGCGTCTGCATTCCACCGCCTCTGAGATGCCCATCTTGTTGAGGTGATACCTGAGTGGGCAGTGTCCGGTGAGGAAGCTAATCAAGACCCTCAAGTCCCTCCTAGAGAGTGTCAGCATCGCCTTTGACCAGAAGGCGTAACAAGCCTTTTTGATTGTCTAAGTCGTGGCTGGCGATGCCAATGGGCGCTATTTTCCTGTGTCTCCCATTGAGCCACCAAATGGTTCAGGTGACTTTTGGTCATACCTACGTGAGGTTCAGGCCCAATGGGTAGGGCTTCTGTGCCCTTCTTCGCAAGGTGGTCAGCCTTTTCATTGCCCTCATGCCCCTTGTGAGCCGGCACCCAGATGAGGGAAAGCCTATTGTGGGGGCCGAGCTGCTTGAGAGCATGAAGGCATTCCCATGCCAGCTTGGACCTAAAACTATAGGCTGCGATGGCCTTTAATGCGGCCTGGCTGTCCGAGAATATGTAGATCTGCTTGCCCTTGAGTCCCTTAGACAGGATCTCTTCCGCTTAGATCTTTATAGCTAGGATTTCAGCTTGGAAAATCGTGGCGTACTCCCCGGCGGCTTAGCCAGACTGTAGTTGGGCCCAACAATGCCCAGTCCAGCTCTGCCTCCCATGACTGAACCATCGGTGTACCACCGCAGGGCGCCCACCTCGTCTGGAACGTCTCCTTCCGGACCTTCACTCAACTGTTCCTGGAAATGTCAGAAAAAGTTAAGGTGGTCGTCCAATAAAGTATCTACACAGCGTGTGAACACGCTCATAAGACGTACAGGAGGTACAACACAAATTCTAGAATTTCAAGCCTCCCCTTATCTAATAATCCTGGAACAGTGAGTATTATCCTTCTCAAAAAATCATTTTTACAATCTCATTAATTCTGTGCGTACTAATTGTTCAATAACGGTCGTGACGCATGTAGGAGCAGACCAATAAAGTGCGAAACTGTCAGAGCTATAATTTTGTACGTAAAATATGAAGTTATATTTGATCAAGTTTGAATGAAAAATGAATTGAATTATGTGCCAACACCACAGAAATCAAGGAATCGACGTGGTACTAAGGAAAATGTTTGGTGCGTCACACCTAATTTTTTAAAATTCTAATTTAAAAGTTTCAGAGGCATTTCAGGATTTTAAAACTAAGATAATTCGTTTTTCTCACCTCGCCGAAACACGGCAAATTTCACGAATTAAAAATGATCCATAAACATTTGGATATCGCAATTGCCCGACCAGAGTTGACCTCTACGGCAGTTACTGAATTATAACCTGACGGCAATGGAACGGAACTAACGGAACTGAGGTTTTCCAGAAGTTTTTTTTTTGTGCGGTGTGTCCCGTGCGCATTTCTCGTCTTAAAAAAAGAAAATTTTCGCATGTTTTGATTGAAACGTTAAACTAGTCATTTACTTGCCGGTCCGCAATGATAACTTACGAACTTGCGATGCTTCTTCGCACCCTTCCGAAGGTATATTACCTCATTGACCAGTACAGTTATTTCTGTTCTAATAGTTTATCGTCCCGTGATTTGCAATTAGCTTTCTCTGGCGAGCAGGGAAACTGGGAGGAAGCAAAATGAGAAGTTGATGTACGATGTATGAAGTAAACTGCAAAAA
Organism: Pachypeltis micranthus; assembly: GCA_020466155.1. NCBI lineage: Eukaryota > Metazoa > Arthropoda > Insecta > Hemiptera > Miridae > Pachypeltis > Pachypeltis micranthus. Next base: position 7,923,088 of record CM035778.1, read on the forward strand.
AGTGACGTTGAGGCAGAGAAAAAATCTTCCGTTAGGGAGGAATCCGATGAGTCGGGCTACTATTCATCTAGTACGAGCATTGACGTTTTTGAACTATAGCTTCCTCACAATCACCAACACTTCTCTTGGAAAGTGGGGAAATGATAGTGAGTTAAAAGGAGGTAGGTCGTGTGGTATGACACGACATTAGAGTCTAGGCTGCGGGACTAGTCAACTGCTGATTAGAAGCTGTATGGATCGAAGGTGCTAGTAGTCCTATGCACTTCTGGTACAGTGGTACGCTTTAGGGTTGGCACGGGAAGGTAGCTAGTAGTTCTCCCCAAGCATCACTGGAGCAATGACCGACTCCCTTTAATGCAGCGTCTCAGGCATTTAGCCTAAAAACAAACGTTTAATACCCATTGAAATACTCTAAAAAGCAAAATACGAGGGGGTTTTGATTAAAAATAGATGTACCTATGTGTGTGTTATAGGGTGGTGCACCTTGAAACACAAACGTTGATTTTGCCCACAACTCCCCTCCTAGGCGGATTTTTTAAACATTTAAATTTTTTTCTGTGACGTAAGGATCTAAGCTACGAAAGAAATGCCTGGTATGCAGATGGGGTGAGGAGAAGAGACGATTAGCTGGCTTTGTTGGGAGTAGACAGTAGTGCTCCCTACCCGAATCCCGTTGAACTAGGCCCTTCTGCACGGCCGGTACACGAACTGTTTCACTGTGCCCCGTGTTTCACAGTTCCCCACCTTCCCCTATATAAGTTTCAAAAGCTTTGAAAATGTAGAGAAACGTTTAGTACTGAAAGGCATAACCTGATGGTAATTGAAATCAGCTTGCACCACATCTAACGAGCGGCTAGCGGGGGCTCCCCTTAGGAGGTCCGTTCCAGGGGTAGACAGGAAATTGGCGTCCGTCGGCCATGGCTAATGCTGCTGTTCCTTTCAACTTCGGCAGTCTCGCTGTTACCTTCTTTTTCCCTTGGGGGTGTGACGCTAGTGCTGTGACTTCAAAGAGTTTGCTATGAGATGTCACAGAAAAGGAGCTTGAACAAGTAATCCGTGAAAGTCACTAGGTGTAATGTGAAAGTAAAGGAAATGTGTGATTGTTAATTACCCCAAAGTTTATCAACTCAAGTTTGGCGTCACAATATTTAGCAGCGACTTTTGTCTCACAGAACATTTTTTTATAATTCGGTCCCGTGCTTGGGATGAGTCCTATTATGCCAGTCCTAATGCCTCACAAATCCATGCTTAGCTCTATCAGGAATGCCAGGTATTTTGATACTTTCCGCTACCCCAAAGGGAAAGGAAAGTATAGTAATCGTGTCAAAAAAAAAGTTGAGTTTTCTTCAGATCTTTACGTTTTGAGGCCCACTGAGTCTAAAAACCCTAATTTTGGCGCGTTGTCCGTGTGTCTGTAGTTCGATTTGCGGGAGAACGGTTGATCTGATTCTGTTTTCTTTTTTTTGTTTTGTTCGTTATTTTTTGTAGACGCCAAAATAAGGTTATGGGCGATTTCGGCCGATGGTAAGGGGTGGTGGAGTGAGGGACGAGAAAATGTACCAAAAATAGGGTTTTTCGCATTTTTCTCGAAAACGGCTTTAACGATTTTGATTAAACTTTCACATTATCTTCTACTAATCAATACCTAACTTTTATTCTCTATACATATCTCCATGAAAATACGGTGAACGGGGATATAGGCCTATGAAGCACAAATAAGTTTTTTACGCTTTTTGGCAAAACGACATCAACGATTTTCACCAAACTCTCAGCATGTTTTCAAATAGTTAATTCCTACATATTGTTGTCAATAAATGTTCTCCTGAAAGTCCATTGAGAAGAGATAAAAATTAAAATGTGCCGCAAATAGCGTTTTCTCGAACTTTTCCGTAAATTCTGGGATTACTGCTTCACCAAATTTCATCAATCGTTCAGAGTGTCTTTTAGTCACCCTTACCCACATTTCGTTCTCTATAATTATTTCTGTATATATATGTTGAACGGAGATACAAGCCAAGTTAACTCAGAAAAGGAGATTTATCGAATATTAATTTATCGGTATTCCAATTTTCTCGAACGATTTCGATCAAACTTACGGAGTACTCTCAGCTAACTAGTCCCTACATTTTGTTGTGTATAAATGTTAATGTAGAAATGCGTTGAACGAAGATATAGCACCCGCATATGTAGATGGTGTTCAAATTTAGGGGGGTGGTGGAAAGTTGTGTGTTGCTACGCACCACTCGTTTTGAGAAATAGTCTACTTGTGCCCACCCTTGGAGAAGTTGTACTGAGACCACAAATCCCTCTCTTTCAAGGCACTTGGCCAGGGAGTGAGGAGTTTCCTCGACTGTACGACACCACCTGCACTTAGGGGTGACGATTATAACCCGTAACGTGCTTGTGTTAGTTCCCTTCGTCCCTGTGATGATTTATCAGAATCTCTTATTGTGGGGTTTTCCAGACAGTCTGATGTATTCTCCAGGCATATTCCGTCACCGCTCTGTTGACCAGGCATGAGGAAGTGGCCCTACAGTCACAGTAGACGAACTGAGTGTTGCCAGATAGTCTGCCCTCTCATTCCCAGTCCAGGAATTCCAGTAATTGTTAATTCTATTAGAGTTTGCCAAAGAGTTGAGGTGCATTCTGCATTCCCTTACTCGTTTTAACGTTGTGCAGTAATTCTTCAGCGCCTTGCAAGACGCTCAACTATCAGACATTACATTGATGATAGTTTTATCACTATATTCTGTTTCATGCATGACAGCCCCAGCGATGTTAGAGAAACACGTACATTTTCTATGTTCTTGATGCATGGGTGTCGCTTCTACCCATAACATACATGTGTTAGTTCATTTCACAGTGCCCCGTGATGATTCCCACCATCTGCCTCGAGCCCTTCCTCTCCATTGCTTCATCTCGCGTGTTGGCCCTGAGATAAAGCGTTTAGAGTGTCTCCGCCGAGGTAGTCAGATACTTTCTCCAGGCCTATTCACAACATACGCATCAAAGCACATTCTATTCCACAACACTCAGTGAGATTTTTGTATTAAATTGACAAATCGAAGTGACACTAATTTGCCCATTCGTGACAGGTTAAAAAAATTGTAAAATGAAAAAGGAAGGCTCAGGAAAAGAACCCATCGATGAATCAAGGTGACTGAAGCTGAATATAAATGAAGATTAAACGAAGGTGGAGAAAATGCGGGCAAGGGGGGGGGGATTGTGTTATCGTGATTCGTGTTTTCAGGGAAATCCTACCGAAATTTAAGTTTAGGGCTCACACTTGGTGTCAACATTGCTGAGCTATTGACTCCGAGTCGATGTAACTTCTAGCGTTGTGTAGGTACAGGCAAATTGTTCGACCCCTATTTTAACATTCGTTATTCTCTTGTTTCATAGGAAGAGCTGGCTGTTATTCTCAAAAGGGCGTCCACCACAATATTCGATCAAGGGGGTATTTTGAGGAAGATAGATAATCTCGGTGCGAGGAAAATGCCGTTCAAAACCAGCAACCACGGCTCCGTTCATCGAGAAGCCCAGTAGGTTACGTTTTTCTCAACCCTCTTTTATTAGTAGCTAACGTACGTTTCACGAAAATACCCGCTCTAACACGCTAGGGGTTTTATTGGACTTGGCATCGTTTTTACTTTCTGCTTCCCTGAGGAGTTTGAAGTTTATTTTCCTTCAGATATGCCTTAAATGAAGCTCAGTGAATGGAAGGCTTTGATTAAAAATACCTAATTTCACTTCTGTGTACTTCGAAATTTTCGTGGAAGTAGAGGACTGTGAACCAAAGGAATGTTTTTTTAATTTTTTGCAACGGCTGCGGTTTACATCAAACTCAAAGAGTGTCTTCAGCTGTTCGAAAAGTATGCGATTTTTGGTTTCTAAAATTATTTGTTTACTCGTTAACGTATATTTTATCCGCTTCAAAGTAATGTTATTGCTTTTACTTTTGTTGGATCGCGGAAGTAGGAAGGAGAGTTATTCAATCGACCGAAAACAAATTTTTCAGTTCTCTTCAGATGTTCACGTTTCAAAGCTCACTGAGCCCAAAAACACTATTTGGGAAAGTGGTGTGGGTGTGTGTGACGTACTTCCAACCAAAGCTGACCTATGGGCTGGTTTTTGAGGGGTTAACACAGTGTGCTCTGCTCTGCGCGCTTCCAGCCCCCTCAATAGCACGCTCCAGTTCAATCGGGGAAACTCGTTCCATCTCTTTCAACGATTATTCCGCTCTTGAGCCTTAAGCGCTGGTTTGCTTTGTAGGCACATGGCTGGAATGGACCTTCACGCTTTAAGGCGTCTCGTAGAAATGTTTCGTAGGTGTTTGATTTTGACTTATTATTTGAATGATTTTATTCGTGGACTGTATTTGCAGTATGATTTTAAAGGGGGTCAAAATCAGAAGCAGTTTATTCCTAAATTGGCTCATAGGAAGTAGGATTGACTCACCAAACTGAGGTTCCTTGGGCCCAGGGTGAGAGCAAAACGATCCTGGAACGCAGTTCGGCAGCAGATACATTTGAAAATCAAAGAAAGAAAAAATTCGCCAGAGCGCGCTAGTCGGAATAATTGTCGTTGCTATTTACAATTTTACAGTAGGTTTACATGTTGTATCGCACTGTGTAGGAGAGTAAATACGATATCAACTGAATGCAATTGGAACACAAGAGGTTTATTCGCAATTACTCCGGGGGAAGTTTTACCACCCCAAACAGGGAACTGGGTGAGAGCAAAAGCAGGCACGGGCGATGAGGGAATTTCTCAGTTACAACTGATGGCAGCAAAGTTTCGAGGGAATCGAGGCATTTGAGGTGCCCAGTCAGCACAAATGCCCTGGCCGAGCCTCTGGTGAATGAAAGAGTTCGGTTCACTCCGGTACATCACTCAGGTACTCATGATGTTTGAAGAACTGCTAGAGGTGGGCTTCAAAATCTGAACAACGAATAACTAGACTATATTTTTGGGAATCAATAATGTATACGAAAAAAAAGAAATAAAACAGCAAAAGAAAAACAAAACGTCTCTTCGAGATAATTAAAAAATAGATTAAGGGGCTGAAATTAAACTTCTTCACAGTTCACAATTATTGAAAGAAACGTGTCTCTGACCGGTTAATGTGGAACTTCGTACTGCTGGATGTTGTTGCGAAGTGAATCCGGATTCTTGGCAAAATTGGCTTCCTTTTGGATGCTGATGACCGTAGGAAACCAGGTAGAAGAAATTTCAGAGTATGCTGTTGGCAACTGATGCGTTAAAAAAGGGAGAAGTTGAGCCGAGGCGGGTTACAAGAAGAGAATGATGGCGGAGATGGAAGACGAAAAACGGCAGAGACGGTTCAGGTGATGGAGGGAGGAAAGGAAGTTCAAGGCTGACCAGTAATCGAGGAAAGTAAACAAATACAAACTGCTGTTAGGCGTAAACACATGAACACTCAGTTTCTTGGCATGTATTGCAATCAGGGCTGTCCACCCAGCAAAGGGGAACCTAATCTTGAGCAGAGAGAGAGAAAAAATTTCGATCAAGTTCCAAAAGGGTGCCCATGTTTGTGGTGGGAGTTGTGAATTAACTAATACAAATAAACACGCACTTCACAATGTCTCTGGCGTACACATCTTCTGTGGATCGTATGTCTTCCTTCCACTCAGCTGCCACATCTAGGGTTTAGGGAATCTGTCCATCTCTCGGCGAATGACGATTTTCTGAGTAAGGGGAGTCGGAGTTTTCCTCCTCCTCAGAGGACACCTGCCCTGAAGGTATTTCTGAGCAAAGATGCTGTGTCTACTGTGCACTATTTAGTTGCACTTTTGGGATCAAGCGCTGTGCGCTGGCTCATAGGGTGTAGCAGCGTGTGATGCCTGTGTTGACAGCAGTACGTTGAGTGGCAGCTTTTGAGTGTGCGTGAAGTTGCCAGACAATTCGTACCCAAATTGTGTACTTCCACGTAGGTTCCTCGAGCATCTTGGCTGGAGTTGAGAAAACGTGGTGGTGGAGTTCATCACAAGACCTTTTCAAAAGCGCCTGATTTCCCTGGGCTCGTTGTTTGAGAGGTCGTTCGGGGGCAGACACGCGGGAAGATGTCGCTGTTGATGAAGGTTGGGGGATTGAGTCGTTGTGAGGTGTACGCTGAGTAGGTTTCTGCTGCTGCGATGCTAGGTAAGCATTGACCTTCTCTGTGTAGACATTCTCGACATCTGTCCTTTCCTCGAAGCAGCCGTCGTCGATTGAACACAAACCTGTGTTCAACTTTTCATCAAGAATGGACAACGTTCGAACATAATGACGGGCTAGAGAGTAAGTCACCGCAGTAGTACAGAAAATTCGAAGGCTGGGGATCAATAATTCCCATCCCACTAGAAGAACCTTCAAGTTTTTCTGCATGGCCGGCATCGCGAACTAATGCAGTGAAAGTTTGATCACCAATTGTTTGCCAATGTTACGGGGGGTATTAGCGATATCGCACTATGTGGGTAGAGGAGTAAGTACGATACTCAGCAATCAGAACACAGAGTTTTATTCGTGATTACAACAAGGGAAGTTCTACCGCCATAAACAGGGAGGGAACTGGGTGGGAGCGAACGCGGGCGTGATGAGGGAACTTCTCAGTTACAACTAACAGCGGCAAAGTTTCGAGCGAATCAGTGCATTTGAGGTGCCCAGTTAGCACAAATGCTTCAGACGAGCCTCCGCTGAATGAAAGAGTTTGGTTCGTCCCAGTACATAACCAATAAGAGGAGTGGGGCGAATATTGCCCTGGGTAGCACTCTGACGGTTTTTCAAACAAAGATTTATGCTATCATCGCTGGGGCCGTCATGATGCATGAAAGTGGATATCGCTATAAACTTTCAACATATTGGCTGATAGTCAAGCGTCTTGCAAAGTGTTGAAGAACTTCTGCGCAACGTCAGAACCACCGAAGGAGTGCAGGATGCGGCTGGATTGTCTGTCTTCAGTCTTGGACGCCCTTTCACTCCTCGAGGTTCTCCAAACAATCAACTCTTACGTGTTGTCTGTATAGTCCTCTTCACTCTGACAATCTTGTGATCGGAAATAAAACCGAAAATGTAACAAAAACCGTCGTTTTAACGAATATTTTCATATTTCACGCAGTAAACGCTGAACTGACACTGATCAAAGTTTTCTAACAATTTATACTTTGTCGGACACAACTCTTTCGGGAAAACATCAGGAAATATCTAGGTACGTTAAAAATCCATGTGTTGCAAAAGCAAACAATTGGTATACAGAAAATTAATGAGTCTGTAAACACGAATTTTTTAAAGGAGGATAGTAACCACTTTTGCACAGTTATTGGGTAATAACTGTTAGAACTGGTAGTCAGTGAAACGGCGGTAGTTGAAATTCAGGAATTTCTGGAGTGAGCCCCATGTATCTCATGAGCGTTTTTAAACACTCATCCTTTAGGTATTGGATTGGACTACAATACCAATTTTCTTTAACATTCTACTAACATTCCAGCGGAGTTTAAAAGGAAAAAACCGCGGTAAAAACGCTTTTCGTCGAAAATTTTGATAATTTATTGTGCTGCTCTCGTCATTTTCCCACAAATGGGAATTTTATGGTATAATTGACTTATTAGGAGCTATCAATATAAAAAATTTAATCAAAATCGTTAGAGCCTTTATGAGAACAAAAATTTGGTGTTTCGATCACTATGATAACTATAGTTAACTTTCGGTGGATTTTAACCAAAACCTTTATTTTTGCGTCCCATGGAAACCTGTAGGCTAGACATCAAGTTTCAGCTGATTTGGTACGGTTGTTTTCTCTAAAAGCCGCGCTAAAATTGATTTCGTCGAAAGTTTTGGTAATTTATTGTGCTGCTCTCATCATTTTCCCATAAATGGGAATTTTATGGTATAGTTGCCATATTGGGAGCTACCAATATAAACAATTTTTATCAAAATCGTTAGAGCCGTTTTTGAGAAAAAAAATATTTTGTGTTTTGATCACTATGATAACTATAGTTAACTTTCGATGGATTTTGTTCATACCCTTATTTTGGCGCTCCATGGTAACCTGCAGGCGAGATATCAAGTTTGAGTGGATTTTATACGGTGGTTTTTCTCTAAAAATCGTATACAGACACACATACACGCACAGACCATTTTCCCAAATAGTGTTTTGCGGACTCAGGGGGGTCTGAAACGTAAAGCTCCGAAGAAAACTCAACATAACTTTCCTTTCTACTTTGTAGAGCCAAGGAAAGTAAAAAAATTGTAGTACAATTATCGATATAGGGGTACTTAATAGATCAATTAGTAAAAGTTTATTGTGGTAATAGTTAACAATCAACGTTATACAAAGGATTTCGTGTACAGACTACAACTGCTAACCAAGGCCATAATAAATACAATTAATCTTCTAACCAGAGCCGTGACAGAATTAACTTTGTGTGACAAACACACAACAAATAATAATTCTTAGGAAAAGTTGAGCGATTTACATCTTTACATATTGTGAAATAGCATTCAGCTTAGTTAAGTAGGCAGAGCGCCTCATATTCTCCTTCCAACTGCGGGTATTTAGTAAATGAGTGTAGGGTCGTCTCATTGGTGTTGACAACCAGCAATCTCGTTTGTGGACCACGTGAATGGTTTTAAGCCTCAACGGGCGATCAGTTGCACACTATCGATAGATCCGAAGTTGATAGTTCGTCGGTGTACTGAAGATGTGTGTAGAACCACTCAGGTGATCATCGCACAGCGTGTCAATTCCTTGCTAAAACACTTTCCTGTCGTTTAAATCAGCCGCTTGCTCTACTATTGTTGCATAAACGTTGTCGTAGAAATGGTGTGAGTACCTGTATCTTCAAATCGCCATTATTCTTTCCCCAGTTTCCTACTCCTTAACACTAATAAGAGAGTTATATCACTCGGCTTGGTGATAAGTCAATGCTTCTTGGTGACACGGGATCTAATGTTCAGAAGTCCTTGTTTATCGTAACCACGATGCTCCCTTGAAGCTTGGAGTCCATCTTTAGGCCCTTATCTGTCACGATGGGCAGAATTGTTAACCCATCGAGCTAGCGCTCGTGATGTAGGACTGTTTTCTGCCCCTGGCTACATAGCCACCACCATCATTCATGGCCCACAGTCATCTGCAGGCGTCATCAGCGCGTCGCAGATGAAGTGTTATGAATAGAATAAGGGTTCGTCAGTATCCTCCAGTGGAAAATTTGACTAACACCGAACCTGTTGAAGCCAGTCACGTCGAAAGAATATATCAACGTTAGTCTAATAACTCGACAGTACAATTCTCATTTGCAAGCACCAGAGCAACAGTAAATAATAAAATATTTTGAAGAAAATCGATTTTAATGTTGTTTTTCCTTGTAAATGCAGCTGCTGTGATACCAACCATAGGAGATCTCAGAAAAATGAGGGTGGTAGACCAATAAACTACGACGAGGGTTTAATAACGTTCATAAGATAATCAGGAGCAACCTCCAAAAAGAGTTCAAACAACACCGTTTGCCACTTTCTCACTGTTTGTACGCTATAGTTCCTAAAACGTAAAGACGGTACTTCTGCAAAAAGCCAAGATGAGATTTGAAAGGCAGTGTGAGCCAAAGCCCTTGGCTGTTAGGGTGATTCCCGAGCCAATAGACATCTACCCCCTCCTCTAACATCATCATGCAATGAATGGGTCTGTGACAATGTTGCCAGAAGTCTCCCGTTAGCTGTGACTTGAGCACTTGAGCAGCCTAAGGACTGAACAGGTGGCAAACTCCGGTGTCAGAATTTGCGTATGGCGATCGGCCTGCGCCTACGCTTCTTTCCCTCAAGGAGTTTGAGGGTTGGGCATGGGAAAAGGAGTCTGGCCTGTCCATTAGCAGGTGTTTGTGTGTCCTTCAGGTAGGTAATCGCACCAGGGTAGTAGCTTCTGCCGTCCCCCCAGAGTCCTAACGCCTAAATTCAAGCTGAACTGGTTAAATCCAGATAATTAACGTAGTGGTCCGTCCAGTGTTACAACACGATTGACTTTTATAGACATTTGAGATACTCCCAGCTTGTCCTCATGTTGTAGACCAAATGGCCTCGAGAGCCCACTGAACCATAACCAGCACGAGTCCTTTCTCATTCTGCCAGAAGGCCTCTCTCACAGGGGAGTTTGGTAGCTCGTGCTGCCAGTTGTTTGTGGTTGCACAGTCGCCCCAGTCCTCTCGCAGCCTTCTGGTATGTTTCAGGGACTCTTCCAAGGCTACTAGCGCCCCTACTGCTTCTTCCAGCAGAACTAGCCCTTCTGATCAGGTACTCTCAAATATGTGCTAGTGAAATGGAGAGGGTTCGAAGGTTCGCGAAGAGGCAACACTCCCTGTAGAGATAAGTACAGTCATTCCAGGAAGAAGTTCAAATATCTTCATCAATATTCTTGTGTCTTGCCGACTCCCCGGTTCCCTCTCGCCAAAGGTTTCGTAATTTTATTGGCTGTTTTTTATTATTAATAGGGTTTTCATTCCTCAGGACTCACTGTGAAAGTTATTTCGATACATCGGGCGTCATAAAGCGGGAAGCCATGCAGCAAGAAGCGAAGCAAGCTTACGAAAAAGCCAAACTGGATTTGAAGGAAATTGTTGACTCTGATCAAACAGTAGTCAAAGCCATCGCTAAGAAAATATACTCCAAACTTCTCGACGACGTATTACTCGAAACAGTCTCTCAATATCATCGAGCTTTAATCAAAGGTTACACGAATCACATATTCGCTACGCAAGAAATCTCCCTATTGAACGGCGTCAATCGAAAATTAAAAACCGACTCCTTCTCGTGCCCTCACTGTACTCAACTCGTAGGAGCGTTGTATTTTCCCAAACATCTATCCTCGTGCATGAACAAAAGCGGAAGACATACGAGGATGACGAACCGCGTGAGCGCGACTTGCGGAGCGACGTCCGACGACGGAGATCACGACGAATGGTCCAATTCTTCGGAAAAAAGTTCTTCCCACTCGAAAAAGAAGAAAATGTCCCAAAAAGCTAGAGATTCTCATAAGAACCGGAAATCTTGAACCAAACCTCCCAAATCTAGAGGTCGTACCTCGTGAGGGACTGATAGTGCGGCGAAGGGACACGAATAAAGTGTTTTGATTGTTTTAATCTGCCGAGGAAGTGGTGTATAATCGCTATCACATTTCGTATTGCACGATAAAATGTTCACTGTGGTTAGTGTAAAGGAAAATCATCTTTGATATAAGTCGAGAACTTGGATATTAACTCGCTAACATAGTGTGCATGTATTGTACTTTTGTACAAAAGCCTTGTTAGTAGTGATTGACAGGGTGTGGGAGGTTTAAATCTCAAAGTGATGTATTTTATTTTATAATTGGTTTATATTTGTACGTATGGGACAGATAACGGAGAGATTTCGTCCAAATAATTGTAAAGTTGTCACAATGTACCTTTGTCTAGGGGAAAGTTGTTGGGATGCTAATTTTGAAACTTTTTTCAGTTCAACTTACTGCTCTACACTGAGGACACAACAAAGGTCGATTTCTTATCAAGTAGTAAGAGTGTTGTTTTTTGTTAATAGTACTCCAGTAGTATGGCGTAATTCTTTCTGCTCAAAAATCTAGTTTAATGTCGTTTAGTTATTTACGTCAACTCAGAGGGTGTGGAAAATGCTTTCATTTTTTGTTCAGGTCATTGAGCCAGAATCAGAAACCCTGATTTTAGGCGTGTCGTCTGTCCATTTAACTCTAATGGGGAAAGTTTGACCTATCAAGCTGTTGTCTTCTTTAATTCGAAATCATCATCACAAATAATCCCCCCTGAGGGCATGCAATACTAAGTCCTTTTGTCATTGCAGCTGCACAGGTCTGTTTCCTTATTTGATGACTGTTCCTAAACCCTCGACGAGGCTTATGTCAGTCATGGAAGGCCAGCCCCTGCAGCATCCACCAAACTCAAACCTGCGGAGGTACGGCACCTGCGGTATTTGGTCGTTGGCCAGTCTCCTGGTAGAGAGCTGTTGCCTGTGTTTGACCACCTGAGGAATCTCGTACCATCTGGGAGAAGTTCTGGATCTGGTTTCCCACCTGATCTAACTATTTACTTTGGTGGCAAGTTTCAGAAGGACAGATCAACAATGACCATGTTTCTTAACCATCACTTTCTTCGTGTACTCTTCATAATGGTTATAGGCTTGCTTTGTAGCAGTCAATGCTGCTAAGTTCGTTTGCCCTCCCAACAACCGTTGCTCACTGTTGTAGAAACAACGGTGGAGCAGCACGTGGTTACTGTTGCCTCTGCACTGGAGGCGCAAGACATGAATGAATGAATTTATTTATCGACCAGGGAGAATTAGGGCCATGTGGCCTTCTCTTCCATTCTCCCTGGCTACATCACACGGTTACATTTTGTTAATGCGGACTGTATAAATTGGACTTACCCAGTCGAAATCTCATCTGCCGTGCTGTCGAAGGGGGAAGGAGAAGTAGGAAAGGAGAAAAGAGAATATGAGAGAAGGAAGAAAAACAGCTTAGATGAAACAAACGTGTAAAAACTAAAGAACCAAAAACCAACTAATAATCGGACAGGGCTGAAACTATATAGCGATGCGCGAATACAAGACCGAGAGAGAGAGAGTCGTACAGGTTTCCGCCTCGCCAGGTTACACTGCACGCGACATCAACGGCTTCCAATAGACATGCAGACTCTCTCTATTGACCTGACCAGAAACAACATTGTAGGGTATGTCCTCACGCATTGCAGCCCTGTGCCCACCTAGTCTAGTATTGCCAGAACAGCGCAAACACATTTCCTCCTACATTCGTTGTAACTCATTATGTTATTTATATGTACATCTCATTCACACCAAATAAATTACATTCGTACCCTACTGACTAACACACTCGTCCATACGTAAACACTTACTGACACACACAAACACTCACTGCCCCGACTTTAGAGAAGGGTGAGTACTTGGATATTCCTCCCCTTCTCTGCAGTGGATATCCTAATCCTAATAGTTAACAAACACTTAAGGTAGCGGTGCTAGTAGATGGCCATGCACCAGTAGTTGGCCACTTTCCCTAAAAATGCTTACAACAAGAGTTTTATTCAAGATTATTTACGCATTGTTAGCTTATAGGCATATGTGATCACTTGAGAAACTCCCAAATAGTCGCCGTCATGTTAGTAGCCATGGCATTTAAGATGGCAAATATTTACTTTTGAAGCGGTTGTCGTCTGAGAAAACAAGGTAATTTCTTAAGTAATTTGTTTAGCAAAAAGGTCTATCATTCGATAGATTTTGGTGTCCAATCATGCTATTATGTTTGAATTATTTTGATTTAGGATTTAGTGGTGTTGGGCAGCATTTGTTTTAAAAATTAAAAATGCATTTTTGTTTACATTGTGGTTTGTAGGGGGTGGCCCATTACTAGCATCTGTTGGTCAAAATAATTTAATAATTGCTTGGACGGGCAACTACTAGGTATTTTCTATTTCAAGTTTATTTTGCTCTATTATTTTTTATTTAACTAGAAAACATAATAAAATTAAAATGCATTAACATTTTTTGGGTTTTATTTTTAATTTTCAGTAATGAGCCGGGCGGGCAACTACTGGCTATTATTTCAGCCAATTACTAATTCTGTCAATTCGATTTCACATTCGATCATCTACAAGCACTGTGCCTAGCCCCTTTAAAAAGCACTTTTTTTATATACCGACGGTGGTGAGCAAAAATACAAAAAGGAAGCCTAAGGAAAAATTGCCCGCCCTGTCTTTTGGAGAAGATTACGCGGCATACCTGAAACGGAAAATGGAAGAGAAGGAGAATCTCGCCAAGCTTAAGTTAGAGCGAGCTAACGAAAAGAAATGGAAGAAGGTGGAAAAAGATGCACTGATGGAACAGAAGAAATTGGAAAGAGAAGATCGAAAGCGCCGCAAGTCTCAAGACATCCAAGCCAAAAAAAAACAGAATAAAACTATCTTATTCTTCGGATTCTTCTGACTCAAGCGTTAAAGTCTCATCGGCAGAAAGCGACATCGACGATGAAGAAACGGATGAGGATGATAGTGACAGCAAACTCATCCCTCCGAAAAAAGTGAACGGCGAATTCGTCATCGTTCGGTTCGACGGCGGGTTCTATCCCGGCGTACCGTAAAACGGTACAACTTTGTGCATGGGGGTACAACTATAGGCCATCACTACTTTACGACCGGTGGTGCTCTCTAGTGGGAGTTGGTTGGAGTTTGGCGAGCCAGAAAAAATGCACTGTCACCTTGGGACATGTATGGAGCGAAGTCGGAGAGGAAGAAGAAGAACTTGTTATCACTCCTTATCAAAAACTCCGAGAGATGGAATCTTCCGAACCTGATGACCCAGAACCTGTGGACCAAGCCAACATTACCAACAACGAGCACGGCGAGACCATCGATCGGCCAGCCAACGAACACCATAGTTGCCTCGACCCTCAGAGCTGATGTCAGCAAACGTCCCCTCTTCGATGGCAATAAACAACGACGATGGCCCTAGCTGCGAAGAGAAATTCGTTTTGGTCAAGTATGGAAAGAAACTGTACCTAGGGCGTTTGCTGTCAGGCCTGGATGAAAGTGGGGAGTCCCAGGTTTCCAGGATGGCCAAGAATGGGAATTTTTGGACATGGCCAGCGGTTCAGGACATCTTATGGTACCGGCAGGACCACATTATAAAGCCGACCAACCCGCCGAAGAAGATTTCGGAAAACTTGTTTGAAGTTGACTGATGATCATTCAGTTTTGATTTCAGTCCCCCTTTTCTTAAGACTGCTAGTTCGAAATGAAATTTTCATTGGAATTTTTAAGTTTGTTAGTCAACCTTTGTGAGTTCCTCTTCGCAAGTTAATTTTAATTATTCATTTGCGAGTTCCTCTTTGTTAGTCAGAATTTAAGTATTGTTCCTATTTAAAATATTAAAAAAACATGACTAATGTTCCTAATGCGTTTTTTCTGGAAATGCTGACATTTTGAAATCAAAAATTGACAACACTTTATTCATGTTAAAACTGCAAATTTTGGTCAAAAAAGGATTGATTTGGGCAGTTTTGACAGTAGAATGAGTTGGCAGGTAGAAAAGCAGGACAACAATGTGCCAGGCAGTGATTTCATAGCCTTCAAGCCCAGAAAATAGGAGTGGCCCATAGTTGTACACTCCATGGGTACATCTATGTGCCACGGAAAAAAATTCCCCCTCCTTACCTATTCAAGATAGAATTTTTTTAATGCATGAACTGAAAGCTGAGATGTGTAGATATGCCGAGTAAACTCCACAAAGATGTAGATAATTTTTTGACGGAGTTATTCAAGAAAAACCTTGAAAAGTGGCACATAGTTGTACCGTTTTACGGTAGTTGTTAAGGCGTTTCCATTTGTTGCTTCAATTTCTGCCATGGCGAGAGTGGGGAGGCTGTGGAAATGGCCAGTTCGGCCCGACGTTCGTGAATACGAGTGGGAAAACGTCGTCACTAGCACGAAGGAGCCTCAGAAAACAAGCAAAACGCGAGACCTCTTTAATGTGCCTGAAACGGAACACTTTCAAGACTGAATCTTTTTTAAATAAATAAGTAAATTTCTTATGAAGCATTCTATAAGGCTTATTTTTAGTTCGGACACAGAATAAAGCATTGAAACAGGGTGGGCAACTACTAGTAAAAAAGTGGCCATCTACTGATTTTTCATTTATCTCAAGCGACCATCTACTAGATTTGTCATTATTGTAAAAAAAATTTTTTTTTCTTCTTGAATTTTTGAAACTAGTAATCTGTTGATTGATCTTACAAAAGTCGAGTTTAACCTATGGCAAAACGCCTTCACCCAGTGCATAGACCGATTGACAACACAGACAGTGTTTAAAAACAGAAACTACTGCGTTAAATGGCCATCTACTAGCACTGCTACCTTACCAAACAAAAAACATAACGATTTACAATGTAGGAGTGCGTGATGACTAAATAAATAATATTAGTATAAGGTCTAACCAGAACACAACAACTATACAATCTAATAGCTCTCAATTCATATTTTCTTTGAACACTTCAATCCTACTACACTTTTGAAACAGCTCTGCATGCTCATTATGTATTTTTGTCCCTTGGACTGCGAATGATCTTGCCAACATATTCGTCCGATGGGCAGGAATTCGGAGAACGCTGTTCTTGCTCCGAGTATCGCGCTGTGAGAGGAACTGGAACGATTGGTGTAGATGGTCCACGATGTTTCAATACCTTGAAAGCCAGACAGGCGATATGTAGCTTCTTCCGTTCTCTAATCTAAAACAAACCGTAAAGATTCCACATGACGATAGCTCCGTGTGGTAACAGCTCTCTATCAGGAGACTGGCTAAATTACGAGATTCCCGTGCCTCCACAGGTCCTGGGTTCGGTGGATGCTGAGTGAGTGTCCGTGCTCTCACATTGCCAGCAGAAGGGCAACCTCCGTGACTTTCGACTGATATCTCTCTTATGAGTGGCTATGGTAATTGGTACTAATGATGGTAATTTGACGAAGAAACAGGCCGGTTGGAATGTCAATATTTGTTACGAAGGGTATGACGTTCGTGGTAGATACATGCAGAACAAATCTGCGCACATTGTGCTAGAAATAGGTCGTGGCAGAAAGGGGAACCTCCAGCCGGGTCGGTGTACTATCACCTTCTGTAGGCGAGCTTGATCAAATCGCAGATGGCCGCAGCTGCGTAGTCAAAATAGGGCATCACAAGACTCAGAACGAAAGTCGCTGGTCCGAGGACCGAGACCTGTGGACACCCTTTCTCTTTCGTTCTTAAAACTAAGACATGTCTGCATTCGATCGTAGCAGTTTTGGTAAGGGATTCCCGAGGGTTGTACCTCCGCGGGGTAACACTGGGCAACTGTGCTCCACTGGGAGACTGGCTAACCGACAAACCTACCGAACTAACACAGGTCTCACTCTAAGGTTCACTGGATGCATGATAGCAAAACTCCTTGACATGCGACTGACACTACTCTCTCAAGAGGGTTAACGGACAGCCAGTTTGATAAGGGAACCGACGTGTGATGGCTTACCTGTCTAAACTGGTCTACCTTTAACAAAGTTTTTACAACTTTCGTCACTTTTCCACAATTTCTTTGCGAGCTTCTAATTTATCACGAAACATACCTATGAGTATGTATAAATTTCCCTCTAAATACCCACCACGACAATTTTCTTGAACACCACATAAGTTCTACGTTAATGGAAAAACAAATATTTGGAGGCAACGCTTCACACAACTTTCCTCAGCAACTAATTCAATCTGTTTATTTTTTTTCATTTTTATACAAACTTCCTACAACTTGATATTCGGTATGGAATCTAGTTGCGTGAAAGGTTCCCGAATTTATCGGGTTCCTTCTATTTATGTCGCGGTCTTTACTGTAATTTTGTGAGACTTTTTATTTATTTGCAAAACGTTCATGTTTGTATTTCTAAAATTATAAAGAAAGCGCTGAAAGAATGTAATCGAAGGAACGGTGCTCGGAGAAAGAAAAAGTCTTTTAGAAAACCCCGAAGTTATATTTACAATGACGGCTTGGAAGAAAATTGGAAAAGGGAAATACTTACGTAAAATTAACACGTGGTTTTGTCGAGGAAATTCGGGAAAACGAGGAGGAGGTTGCCATTGTACTGACGCTTTTGATGCTTGAAGGCCATGCTTAGTTGCATTCGTCCGCCTAATCGAATCAGAGAGCTGAAAGCCTGACATCCATTCTGCACGTCTATGAGTGCCTTCGTTTTCTGTCGGTTTAGATTTCCTTCTTCACACACACACCCTAATGCGTGCTGTCCAATGACTACTGCACAGTGGATGGGAAACACACCTGGCGTCCCTTCACCATCGGCTCCACTGTCCATCCTGAGGAGGGAGCCGATGTCGTTAATTTTATGAAAGTATTTCCCTTTTATTTTTTCCAAGTTGGTGTTGGACGCAAAGGGCCGAATCAGTCCAGGTCTTTGATTTCGGAAACGTTCCCTGCCCAGACGGGACTCACCAACCAGGTCATTGTTTCTCCAAAGACCTTCGCACCTCCGCGGTTATTTCCAATGGCGGATTTCCTTGAAGTGGGTTTCCCATCTTTTCCCTCTCCCCCTTTTTACTTTCCGCTACCCCAAAGCGAAAGGAAGGTATAGTAATCGTGTCAAAAAAAGATTTGGGTTTTCTTCAGATCTTTACGTTTTGAGGCCTACTGAGTCTAAAAAACCTAATTTCGGCGCGTGGTCCGTGTGTGTGTCTGTAGCTCAATTTAAAGGAGAATGGCTGATCCGATTGAGCTGGTTCTTGTTTTATTTGTTATTCTTTGTAGACACCAAAATAAGGTTATGGACGATTTCGGCTGATGGGAGGGGGGTGAGGGACAAAAATGTACCAAAAACTGGAGTTTTTCGCATTTTTCTCGAAAACGGCTCTAACGACTTTGACTAAACTATCACACTATCTTCTACTAATCAATACCTAACTTTTCTTCTGAATACACATCTCCATGAAAATACGGTGAACGGAAATATAGGCCTATGAAGCAAAAATAGGTTTTTTACGCTTTTGGGCAAAACGGCTTCAATGATTATCACCAAACTTTCGAGATATTTTCAAATAGTTAATAACTACATATTGTTCTCAATAAATGTTCCTCTGACCGTCCATTGAACAGAGATAAAAATCAAAATGTGTCGAAAATAACGTTTTTCCGAACATTTCCATAAATTCTGGGGTATCTGCTTCACCCGTTGTGATCAATCTTACAGAGTGTCTTTTAGTCACCCATACCCACATTTCGTTCTCTATAAATATTTCTGTATATATATGTTGAACGGAGATATAAGCCAAGTTAACTCAGAAAAGGACATTTATCGAATATTGATTTATCGGTATTCCAATTTTCACAATAACGGCTCCAACGATTTCCATCAAACTTACGGAGTACTCTCAGCTAACTAGTCCCTACATTTTGTTCTGTATAAATGTTTCTGTAGAAATGCGTTGAACGAAGATATAGCGCCCGCATATGTAGATAGTGTTCGAACTTACGGGGGTGGTGGAAAGTTGTGTGTTGCTACGCACCGCTCGTTCAGATTCCTCTCCACAACAGACACCTCCTCCCGGGGCAGTCATCTGCCACCTTTCGTTATACGGTCCTCTCCAATTCAATCACTTGTTTCACCTCTCATCGACATCTAATTCGGATTTCTCCTTTCTTCCCAGTACAACCAGTTTCACGCCTCCTGTGCCCCTCTTCTTTGTACATCCAAGTCTTCAAATCTTGTGATATACCAACTCATCAATAACAAGTTCCTGCTCAACTAAAACCTTTCTACGAGGTTTATTCAGGTCTATCCTGGTCAAAACAGTTGGTATTGTAAATATAACTTTGAATTTTCCAAGACCTCATTTTGTATTTTTGATTTCTTCGTTCTTTCTCCGGGCATCCTAATTCAGAGAATCCTCACAAAATTGTGTTGTATTCCGGAATGTCGTAGGTCTGATGAATTCTCTATGTAGTTAACTATTAGGCTAAAGTAACGTTATAAAATAAATGTATTCGCGTGGTCTAAGTAGCCCGTGTTATTTGTAGGACAAGTTTTATAGCTGCGCTTATTTTGGGGCGCTAAACCTATTTATTTGCCTTTGTTGTGAAAACGTTCGTTGATACCGTTTGTAAATACCACCCCGTTCAACCGTGAAATTTTTATATAATACGGTCGACAGGCTGAAATGTAGCGATAACCAGCCGGCTTGATAACGTTTATTCAGCCCTGTACTCACCTCATTGACCGATTTAAATTGGAAAAACCTGTTAGTCATAGTTTTCGTGATGTTGCGCGTTCACCTTTTAGTCTCAGCCCTAATCGCCTAATATAATTTGAACCGTGCACATCTCTGGGCAGTTCAATGGGTTCAATTTTCGACTATCTCTGTGCTCGATGTTATGGATAGCCGCTGTAGGTTTGGCCAACCGTTCAACTCTACTACTCTCGTCATGTTTCCTAAGATGTAATTTGAAGAACAAGTATTAAATTTTAATTAATAATAAATGTGTGCTCGTTGCGTTCAGGAGGACCTACATCACGCAGTGCGACGAACTACTATTAGTTTCTGGACGCGCATCGTACATTCGTACGACCGTTACAATTATTACTAGTACATGTAATGGTAAAAAGAAGGGGAATGTTTAAGTCAACTTGTCACTTGGCACGGTTAATTAAATAATAAATCATAAATGTGATTGTTGTGTTCAACGAGGAGTGTGTCGAGATTAAACGAGCGAGGAATCTTGTTGGGGATGGCGTCTATCAGTCGTTTCCTAGCAGCATCGCGTATTTCGCATTTCAGGATTACGTGTTGCCGGGATTCTTTCGTTGATGAGCAGTTTCGGGAGTGGTGTGTGTGAAGGGGTCAAAACAACGTAGGAACAACGCAGCCGAGAAATAGTTTTCGATAGCATTTCGGCTTTGCTACAGAAGTGCTATCGAACCAAATGGTTCTTTCCGCTTCCCAATGGGAAAGGAAAGTATAGTAATCGTGTCAAAAAAAAAATTGGGTTTTCTTCAGATCTAAATAACCTCATTTCGGTGCGCGGTCTGTAGCTCGATTTGTGGAAGAACGGCTGAATCAATTGAGCTGGTTCTTTGGTTTATTATTCATTCTGAATATTATCCCTATGTTTTCGGTCACAAAAAATTTTTGACAACCCCCCCTCAAAATTTGATATTTAAGTTTCAAGACATGGAGATTCCAAATTTGCAATGTCCGTCCGCTGTCCGGGCCGTTTTGTGCCTTTAAAGTGGTCTAAAAAATTCGTTCTTTTGCCCAAACATCCGCTTTGGTATCTAGTTGTGCCCGCCATCTTGGCAATCCGATCGGACGAAGCCCGTGGTGTAATGGGCAAAAAACGGTTAAAAAAATTAACGAAACGCAGTACAACGCGGGAGCTACAGCGTTTCGTCGATTGAACTCCCTCCCGCCCTGCCCGTCTCATTAAAAAAGCAACCGCGCTCGAGGCTCGCTTGCCTCCCAACGACTCCGCCTCCCGCTCGCCGCTCACTCCCCTTTCGCTTCGAGCACCCCCGTTCCGATTTCCCCGACGTTTTGGTTTTAATACAATTCAATTTTTTTAGATTCTTTCGTTTCATTCTCATTTTGGTTGTTTTCATAGATTTTTGGTTAAATTTTGATATTAGTATTTAGCGTGCATGTTTTCATATTAAAATTCAGTTTTTTCTAGATACTTTCGTTTTTTTTTGTTTATTTTAATATTACGATTCAGTTCTTTTCGACCTTTTTTGGGTTTCATTATGATATTTTTTGATGCTGAATCGAACAGAATGGGTCTCGGAGCATTAATGCTAGGTCAAGCTGATTATCCGAATAATAAACCGTTGTGTAATAATTTGCAGGGTTTTTTTGTTTTGTTCGTTAGTTTTTGTAGACGCCAAAATAATGTTATGGACGATTTCGGTCGATGGGAAAGGGGGGTGGGGGATGAAAATGTACCAAAAACGGGAGTTTTTCGTATTTTTCTCGGAAACGGCTCTAACGATTTTGACTAAACTTTCACATTATCTTCTACTAGTTGGTACTTTTATTCTGTATACATAACTCCATGAAAAGACGGTGAACAGCAATATAGGCCTATGAAGCAAAAATATGGTTTTTTATGCTTTTTGGCAAAATGGCTTCAACGATTTTCACCAAACTCACCGGTTGTTTTCGAATAGTTAATATTTATATGTTGTTCTCAATAAATGTTCCTCTAAAAGTCCATTGAGCAGAGATAAAAATAAAAATGTCTCTAAAATAACGTTTTTTCGAACATTTCCGTGAATTCCGGGGTAACTGCTTCACCAAATTTGATCAATCGTTCAGAGTGTCTTTTAGTCACCCATTTCGTTCCCTATAATTATTTCTGTACTGATCTGTTGAACGGAGATATAAGCCAAGTTAACGAAGAAAAGGAGATTTGTCGAATATTAATTTATCGTTATTCCATTTTTCTCAAAAACGGCTCAGACAATTTCGATCAAACTTACGGAGTACTCTCAACTAACTTGTTCCTACATTTTGTTCTCCATTAATATTCCTGTGGAAATGCGTTAAACGAAGATATAGCGCCCGCATATGTAGGTGGTGTTCGTACTTGAAGGGATGGCGGAAAGTTGTGTGTTGCTACGCACCGCTCGTTTCTGTTAAGGAGTATTGTTTTCATTTTATTACAATTTTACCTTATGAAAGTAATTTTTCTCGTGGGATTTGTCCCCACCATTTTTAATTTTTCTTGCAATCGTTCAAATAAATTATGGCGCTTCAACGAAAAATTCATTTCAACCTCTAATTTCCACTCAGGGTGGTCATGAGGGTAGGTATGAATCTTATAGACCTCCCTATTGTACCATTCATTAGTGCGAGTGCCGGTGGAATGGAATTGACTATCAACCTCAATAACTGCCGCATCTCCTCCAGGCTAGGATCCTCATTCAATTTTCCCTTTGAAGTCGTACGGTCGAGGAGAACCTGATCTTTTGAAGTCCTATTGTAAAGCAATTCCTCGCTCGACTCCTGATCTTGCTCAAAATGAAACCAAGCCTGACGAATGGGCGCGTGGAAAAAATTAAGGAACTCCATCGTCTCCTCGAAGAACGTCTTTTGAATTCCATTTTGTTATCAGTATTAGAATTATAATGCAGATCGCCGCGTTTACAGGAGGTTTTGAAAAGACGTGCTGGTATGCGCCCGATATTTATTTTATTTTTGAAGAGAGCTGATTAACTTGTTGTTCTAGTCAAAGCCTGAATCAATGTACAAAATAGTAATCTTATGGTTCAGTTACAGTAGTAAACACTAATACATAAATGTAACTTATTTCGTTATTTTCTTGTTGACTGTTATTTGCAGCTATTTCGTACTGTCATTCACTGCTCCGCCCTTGAAGCTCCCCAACATTGAAAATGAATGCAAACGAGACGTCGACGTCATTAGAAGCAGAATTTATAAAACTAACGAGCCCGAGAAAGAGTTTGTGTGTACTCTCGAGGAAGAATTGAAACCTCCTCTTTACAGGTTGGTGGTGTTATTCTTACATTTTTTACGTTCGTTCATATCTAATGTATTCTCCCCAAACGTTGAAAGTCCAATGTTTGTGCGTGAACTGGTTCGAAGAAACAAAGCTCAAATATAGTTAAATTGAATGAAGAATTCTTGCAAACGGGGGAAAAGAAAAATATCTGGTGCGTTGCAACACACAACTTTCCTTAGCTCTACGTCAAATCACTTGTGTACATAGCTTTTTTCTACTTAGTCAATTCATTTATCACTCAATTCATTCGAACTTGGTCAAACAACACTTCACAGCAATAGGAAGCGGTAGCGCGGATAGTTCAGCAATTTATTGAGCTGCTTGTACTCATTTCTGGACCATTATTGAGCAATCGGTACGCAGAGAATTAATGAGGCTGTAAACAAGAATTTTTTGAAGAAGGATAGTAATCACTTTTGCAGAGTTATTGGGTAAAAACTCTTAAAATTGGTGCTAAGCAGAACGGCAGCAGTTGAAATCCTGGCTCGCCTCACAGGCAGGGAAGTTTGAAACAAAATTAGTGAAACTTAACAAACAATAATGGAATTTATCGCTAAAGTCAATGGTTGAGCCTCTGCTGCCTGAATGAGCAAATGAATAAATAGATGAGAGTGAAAGGCAAGGAAAATAAGGAAATACAAGTAATTTGGAAATAAAGTATTGCTTCTATTATAAGAAATTGAACTGAACGAAAATAAATTAGAGCTCAAGAATAAAAAAACCCTGCAAATTATAACACAATGGTTTATTATTCTCATGAACAGCTTGACCTAGTATTACTGCTCTGAGACCCATCCCATTCAATTCAGCAGCTAGTAAACCATACGAAACATGACCTGGCTACAATGGAACTACGGAAACTAAATATTCCCCCGGCGCCAGGTACCCGTAAACGTCTGTAGGCATTTATGATCCGATGGAGGGGTGTGCTGAGGAAGTGGCCTTGGCGCCCCGTCGTCGGGCAAGAGTCAGGGAAATTGGGACGGGGGCTTCCAGCGAACCCGTTGCGAGTCGAGCGGGCGGGTGATTGAGTTTAATATGACGGGAGGGAGTACTAACGACGAAACGTTGACTTCCGCTGTAGTTCCCGCGTTATGTTAATTTTTTAAACCATTTTTTGTCCATAACAACCACGGGCTTTGTCCAATCAGATTGCCGAGATGGCGGGCACAACTTGATACCAAATGGGATTTTTGTGTGAAAGAACGAATTTTTTAGAGCACGTTAAAGGTACAAAACGGCCTGGACGGCGGACAGACAGCAGATTTGGAATCCCCATGTCTTGAAACGTTAACTATCAAATTTTGAGGGGGGTTGTAAAAACATTTTTCGTGACCGAAAACATAGGGTATTATTCAGAATGAATAATAAACCAAAAGGTGAGATGAGATCGAGCGAAATGGGGTGATGCTTGGTTTGAACTTGTTAAAGTGGATGTTGCTGTTGCGTCGGGGTTTGATGAGCTTGAGGAGAGTTGTCTGGGTTGGCATTGTCGCTCAGAATCGACCGATCGGGCCCTTAACAAAAGGGGCCCAGTTAAGGGAGCCAGGCGCAAGGCATTTTTTGCAAGGCGTAAATATTGAGTTGTGTCAACATTCGATTACATACCGGGAATGTGTGGAGTAGTAGATGTGCAATGGGTAGGAGTCAAATGTTTATGTTTAATAGGGTTGTCTGATTAGGGGGATATACAGTAAGCCCATCCTCAGAAAAGAACTGTGATGCTTCTCTTTATTTTGACTATTCCACCCTCTTTAGTAGTGGTAGAAAAGGAAGGAATTGAACTTCCACAAAACAAAAAAAATACCCCACAGAGAAAAACAAGGGGTGGTCCCGTACAGGGCTTTCAAGGGAAATGAGCACTTAAAGAAAATTTAAAAGGAAAAATAATGTAATGCTTCCCGGGCCAATCAACAATAAGACTAGAAGGAAATCACTCACTGGGTTCGTCGTTATTGCGGCGATGTGACGTTTCTTTCATTTCACGAGTCGTCGCTTCAGCCTCTTCGCCTGCTTCCTAGCGCTCTAATGAAGTGCCTCTTCGTTCCGCTCTGTCGTCGCCCACCCTTCCTCCACCTTCTTTGTTCCGAGTGCGATTTATCGCTATCTGGCGGAATGTTTTCTTAAACGTTCCTCCACAATACATTTTATCGGACAGTCAGGCTGCACTTAAGGCCCTGGCTTCTATACCATCACGTCAGGGCTGGTTTGGGACTGCCTTACTGGCCTGGAAGACCTTGGCCAAGGAAAACACATTAACACTGTGTTGAGTGCCAGGTCATACAGGAATAGAAGGGAATGAGGAGGCCGATGAACTGGCGAGTAAATGCTCTGCGCTTCCCCCGGTGGGACCTGAGCCATTTGTGGGGACGACCAAGAGCCACTTGATCAAGGTGGTTGGTAAGTGAGAGAAGTGCAGGGCTGCCTGTAGCGAAATTAACTCCAGTTGTGATTGTTACATCATCATGGATATCGGTTGTATCTTTTCCTAGTTCTATTAATTCGTTATTTCACTATTCACCTATGTTATGTTCTTAACTGAATAAAGCTCACGTTTAAGTTGAATCATTACAATTTATTCAGTTAAAAACATTCACGGAAAAAGCTTTGAAGCCGCGTCGTTTCAATACGCTACCACATGCTCCATTAGCTAGCAAAGAATGGTCACATTGGTTTGTGACGTTTGAAAACTACTTAGAAGAATCAGAACCGGACATTCCATATTCAGTATATGAATTCATTTCCGATTGCTCTAGCTACACAACTGCTATTGAAACCTTGAGCAATCTTTACATTAAACCAAAAAACGAAGTCTTCGCTCGATTTTGCTTACTGACTAAGGAGCAGCAAGCTGATGAATCTATCGATCAATATGTCAAGCGCTCTTAGTTAGGAATGCGAGTACAAGCCTGTCACCACAGATGTCAATCGTGCTGACTTGATTAGAGATTCGTTTATAAATGGTATTTCATCTGCGGAGATACGTAAACGTCTATTGGAACATAATACGCTCCCTTTGGAAATTGCCATAAAGCTCGAGCGATTGAATCTGGTAGTGAGCATGCTCAGTATTATGCCTCACATCCCTCGACATCTGCATCCACTAGCACTGAAGTTCCTGATTCAAGTAATAAGGAAGGGGGTTGGCTTAGAATAGGCAGAATACTATTTGACACAAGCAGGGTTCATGTTGGTTCTGTGAGAAAGCGAGACACCCTCCTTCTGAGTGTCCTGCGCATGATTCGTCTTGTCAATCCTGTCAGAGAAAAGGGCATTTTGCTATAGTCTGTCAGGCTAATCTCAGAAAGGAAACTACGTCCGCCATGGTCGGTAGCGATCAAGATACCGCAGCTACACTCATTGCTGCCAATCCTAGCCTGCTACGCCAGGCAGTTGTACAGGTAACTTTTGGGAAGCAGCTAAAAGCCAACTGTCTGATTGATACCGGCAGTTCTACCAGCTACATTAATGAGGAATTCGTTTCCTCGCATAAAATTCCAATCATCTCAGAAGCTAGCAAAGTTTCTATGGCTTCGACGAGTTACTCGGTAATCATAAAAGGTTACATAATAACAATTCTAAAATTACTAGACCATTCATATTCGAAATTGAAGCTCTCAGTCATCAAATTTATGTGCCGACGTCCTCCTTGGCCACGATGTCTTCAAAGGACCTCTGACAACATCAACAAGCCGCCCTTACGTCTTAACAATTGTTGATGAATACTCCCGATTTCCTTTTGCTTTCCCCTGTAAGGATCTTAGTGCTTCGGCTCACTTGTCCCACAGGGGGGGGGGGGGACCCCATTCTCGTAGTTGGCGATTTGAGTTTCCCTAACACTAACCACTTCAGATCAAATCACGAACTAGCGAATGCTAAGAGAATTTGATTTATCGTTTCAGACCGGAAGTCGTCAAGATGATCGAGCAGGCGAGAAAGAAGAGGACGAGACCATCGAAGTTCGCTGCAGCACTTGTGAACTACCCGTTTCAGCGATAGACGTCGCTACAATAATTTTGTTTAGTGGTCAATAATATTAATTTCTTAATAAAACGTTTATATTATAAAGTGTGTATATTCGAATGACACGGAAAGTCATGAAAACCCAGATGTATCATCTAAAAATCATCTCTTCGCACGTTACCCTTCTTCTCTTCAACTTTCCTTAGCCCGATCGAAATATGAAGGAAAGTTGTGTTATCAACTAAAGTTGTCGAGTCTTCTTCAGATCTTAAAGTTTCAGACTTCTGGAAAATTTAAGAGGTTTATGAACGCAGTTGTGAGAGAACAGCTTAACTAAATCGACTCGAATGTTATATTCAGAATAAGGTTGAGCAAAATCAGTATAGTCACCTTACTCAGTTATACACCATACATCCCCTTCCCATCAGGATCTTTCATGAATCTGTATCCCGAAGGGCAGGTTGAAGTTGTACTTCATCTGTAGCGAGTCTCTCACGTGCAGAGCAGCCTCCCCTCCACCAATACAGCTGTCAAACACCAGATGGTCTTCTACCTTGCCTGACAAGCCCCAATTCAGCGCTGGTTGTAAGTAGGCAGCTCTCTCATGTATGTGGAGAGGTGCGACACAGAGCAGGATTGCCTGTCAGTGTACAATCCATCACAGCTGAACAGGCCCTGCGCTGCAGTCTTCTTTCTCGTCCTGGTCGACTAGACAAGGGCACCATAGGTCATCGCAGGCCTAGCGATGGCCCTGTACATCCACAGGACCATCCTTGGCTGCAGTTCCACGTCTTGCCAGCCACATAGACACCCCACATCATGAATGAATCCCTTTGTACGATCCCACGGGAGCTTCATATCTAAGAAGACTCCCAAGTATTTTAACTAGTGCAATGGGTTAGTCAGTAGGACGTGGATTAATGTATCTCGCAACGAACATCATTCAGTAGCCAGACACGAGCAGATATCTGCGGCAGATTTGGTCACTCGATC
This sequence comes from Pachypeltis micranthus, assembly GCA_020466155.1. NCBI lineage: Eukaryota > Metazoa > Arthropoda > Insecta > Hemiptera > Miridae > Pachypeltis > Pachypeltis micranthus. The sequence goes on from CM035778.1 coordinate 7,951,142, forward strand.
TCATCTGACAGATATCGCTAACGATCTGGAGTGACCGATGAGATCGGTCGTTGCCCCTTAACACGAAAAACTTATCGGCCAATCCTTCATGCGAGAGCTGTCACCCCACCAGTGCCCGATGTCATCTGTTCGTTCGTGGGATGAAATCTGACAGATTCAGGTCTGTCACCGACGTTCGTCGTTTTTTCCAGATCGGTCACACGATGGTACCGATACCGGCAACAGTGGTACTTACGATGGTAAGTTGATGCCATGGGGTTAGTGACTGTCCGTAGCAAAAAAGCGTAAATTAGCGGCTTTTGCGGTATTTTTTTCGTTGCCCATAAAACGGCTAAGCCAAAAAAAAAGATGAGTTTGGGAAAAGTCATCGGTTTCGGAAAGGAGAAAGTTCGGGCACACGAAGTTGTTGAAGCACCTTAGGGAGAACAGCCCGCGGGATTTCCACAAGTACCTGAGGATGAACGAGGAAGATTTCGATGTACTTCTGGGTAAGTACCTATCTACAATGTATATCTATTCATCCGGTGACCAGAGGTACTCCTTTTGGGAGGGCAGGTACCAACTAAGTATGTACTTTTCGAGTTTGGGTCCTCACATATTTCTGAAAACACGAAAAGGAAGAAATGGTAGGTACTCCTTTTTACTTTCCTTGGCTCTACAAAGTAGGAAGGAAAGTTATGTAATCGGCTGAAAAAAAAATTTTGAGTTCTCTTCAGATCTTTACGTTTCAGACCCTCCTGAGTCCGAAAACCACCGTACCAAATCAGCTCAAACTTCATATCTCGCCCGCAGGTTACCATGTGACGGCAAAATAAGGGTATGAACAAAATCCACTGAAATTTTACTATAGTTATCATAGTGATCAAAACACCAATTTTTTTCCTCTCAAAAACAGCAGTTACGATTTTGATCAAACTTTTTATATTGATAGCTCTTAATAAGGCAATTACACCATAAAATTCCCATTCGTGGGAAAATGACGAGAGCAGCACAATAAATTATCCAAATTTTCGACGAAAAGCGTTTTTAGCGTAGTTTTTACTTTCCTTGGCTCTACAAAGTAGAAAGCAAAGTTATGTAATCGGCTGAAAAAAAATTGTTTGTTTTCTTCAGATCTTTACGTTTCAAACCCTACGGAGTCCGAAAAACACTATTTGGGTAAATGGTCTGTGTACGATTTTTAGAGAAAACCACCGTACCAAATCAGCTCAAACTTCGTATCTCGCCTGCAGGTTACTATAGGGCGCCAAAATAAGGGTATGAACAAAATCCACCGAAAGCTAACAATAGTTATCATAGTGATCAAAATACCAAATATTTTTTTTCTCAAAAACGGCTCTAACGATATTGATCAAACTTTTTATATTTATAGCTGTCAATAAGAAAATTATACCATAAAATTCCCATTTGTGGGAAAATGACGAGAGCAGCACAATTAATTATCAAAATTTTTGACGAAAAGCGTTTTTAGCGCAGGTTTTTTTTTCCCTTATAAACTCCGCTGGGATTTTTGTAAAATGTTAAAAACGAAGAAAGTAAAAATTGGTATTGTAGTCCAATCCAATACCTAAAGGGTGAGTGTTTAAAAACGCTCATGAGATACATGGGGCTCACTCCAGAATTTCTGAGTTTCAACTATCGTCGTTTCGCTTACTACCAGTTCTAACAGTTTTTACCCAATAACTCTGCAAAAGTGATTACTATCCTTCTTCAAATAATTCGTGTTTACAGCCTCATTAATTTGCTGCGTACCAATTGCTCAATAATGGTCTAGCAATGAGTACGAGCAGCACAATAAATTCCACAACTGTAAGCGCTACCGCTTACTGCTGCTGTGAAGTGTTGTTTGACCAAGTTCAAAGGAACTGAGTGATAAATGAATCGATTAAATAGAATTAGCCATGTACAAAGTGAATTGACGTAGAACTAAGGAAAGTTGTGTGTTGCAACGCACCAGATATTTTTGCCCATAACTACCATGGGTTTCATCCGACCGGATTGCCGAGGAGGCAGGCACAACTAGATACCAAATGAGATTTTTGTACGAAAGAACGGATTTTTCATCATTCCCCCCACATACGGCGGACGATTAGAATCCCGATGTCTTAAAACGTTAAGTATCAATCTGTGAGGAGGGAGGGGGTTGTAAAAAAACTTTCCTGACCTAAAATATGAGAATGAGCAATAAATGTGGCCGAACTTGGTGCCATAAGAGCGACAAGTGATTCATTCACATTCAGTTAGATTCATTGAGCTGGTGAAGATTCAGGTTTTCTGTACAGGCAGAGATTAGGTTGATGCTGTTTCAAGGTTGCCGTGTCATTCTGCAGCAACAAATCAGGCAGATTGATACTATTTCGAACCAGCGACAGGGTCGTCGAGAGATCCCACCAATATACCAAACAATGAAAAATTTATTTAAACCGAAAATAAATAACTTACATTTTGTACATTTAGCTCGAGTCGAAAAGAATTTTTACAGCCGCCGTTATGAAAAATGAAACGTAAAACTTTCGGTTTTCACTGCGAGTTCGTAACGAGTTCAAACCACTGGCGCAACGCGTCGCTCAATACGGAGGGTAAAGTCGAAATATCCCTCAGGATAATGTAGAATGGGAAAGGGAAATTGTCCATGTACGATGTGATGCCGAGGAGTTTTCCGTCTTTGAAGCAAGGTTGCCGTATGTCCAGAATGCAGTCCTGAAAAAGAAAACGCGGGTGTAATAATATTCAGAGCGCACGCAGTGGCTGGTTGATGATATTCAAGTGGGTTGTCGAAGATGGAAAATGGAACACTACTGTTACGGGGGAATGAAAACGGTACGATACCGATCGAATGAAATTCGAACAAGGAGTTTTATTTGCAATTACATTCGGGGAAGTTGTACCACCACAAAAAGAGAACTGGGTGGGAGCGAACGCAAACGCAGGCGACACACCAACGATGGAACCGCACAGTTTCAACTGATGTCAGCCAAGTTTCGAGCGGATCGGGGCATTTGAGGTGCCCAGGCATAATCCATCGACTGTGATTTATGAGCCTCACAATCAAACCCAGTCAGATCAGGCTGAGTTGACAGGGCTCCTTCCAAAACAAACCCTTAGGAACTTTCATTCAGGGCACAGTTTACAAACGACATTTTTACCTTCGAATTGGGGCTTTCGATGATGACGAAGATCATGAATATTCTGTTTTGTTTGGCGGAGCGAACGGCCGACAGCACTGACGCTTCGCCTTCCGACATGACTCCTCGCCCGTCCGATAAAATCACCAACAGTTGAGCGACGTCAGCGTCCGTCTTCTTGGCGCATGTTGACAAAAGAACGGTCGTGAAATCGACGAGAGCTCCGACTTTGGTGCGTTTCTGTTCGAACGTGAGTTGCTGAACTAACCTGCGAAATTGAAAAGGTCTATTTATTGCGAAGCCCTGGGCAGATTTCAAGTTTCCTACAACTTTGTATAACGTACTAAATTTGGCACTGGGCCTAGAAAACAGAAATCGTTCACAAAAGTCGTACAACGAATGAGGGAGGAATTTATGAGCGTCGCGAAAGACGCTTTCATTGATCATGTCAGAAGATAGCCACTGTCGCATTAATTCTGAAAAGGTTTCAGTGCAGGTAAGCCCTTTGAAGAGTGTCGCTTACGAAACAGGACTGGCAGGCCTTTAACTACCACTTACATCTACATTTCCATGTCAGTCTCTGCTTCCATTTCTGTGTCAGATGCATCTAAAGGGACGGAAATCCAGATGCGCGGCAAATGAGCCCCTGAGTAGTGGGTGGTGGCTAGGGGAACCTCTGTCGTAGCTTACTGGGGTCCTTCCAAACCCCAGGGAGGCCAGCAAGTCCTAACTGTTTCATCCTGGGATGAGGAAAAGCCGTAAGTTTAATTGAAAGATGGAGCGGGCGAGCGACCAGTCTGGCCTTAAGGTTTGTTTGACCCAAACACAGGTAAAACGGGAATGCACAGCCAGCAGCCTTGCCCCGGTGCATTATGGGTTAGAACCACGACAGGTGGCAGCCTCTGCAGGGCAAGGTAGGTAGAACGAAGCAATCCAACTCCTACCCAGGGCAAGGCCTGACAATGCTGGAAAATGCTCTCGCCCTGCGAACATCGTGGAGCCGTTGGAGGGTAATCCCATCCCTTACTTCGTTTTTAAACTGCGGGGTCTGAGAGAGGTGGAGTCCACATGGTCGATATCTCCAAATGCAGAATTGTAACTGTCAGTTGCATTTGCTCCCTGATCTCTGAAGAAGGGATCATACCAAACTTTATTGGAGCCACAGTTTAATGAATAAATCGTATGTACTCCCCTGACAACTTCTGAAGCACTGGTTTTGATATACAAGTATGTTTATTATCAAATTAACAGAGTTAATTAAGAGAGTTAGATCAGTTGTGGTATTGTTATGGTCACGATCGGGTTAGGCCGTGACCAGGAACAGGAAGCCGCATTTACCGGGCAGAGCCGTTGCTTGCAGCACATCGGACCAGATAAAATCTGAAGAAGAAGAAAACTGCTGAAGGGCAGGGAGAGGGGAACTACATTGCCGCAGATAAAGCAGGGTTGTGACTCTGGCGATGGAGTTTTGTCTTCACCAGGCCTTTTCAAAGGCGCGTGGTTTCTCCAGACTCGTTTGAGTGGTCGTTCGGGGACAGACATGCGGGGAGATGTCGATGTTGATGCAGGATGGGGGATTGAGTCTTTGTGAAGAGGACGGTCCTGCTGCTGCGATGTGAGGTAAGCATTGACTTTCTCTATGTAGATGTGCGCGAGATGCTAATAGACCAGAAGCTTTTTGACATCTGTCTAGCTTTCCTCGAAGCAGCTGTCGTCGATTGAACACAAAGCTATGTTCAACTGTTCTTCAAGAACGGACAACGTTGGGCACCAATGTTACGGGAGGGGGGGGGATTAATATTGAAAGCGGTATCACACTAGGTGAGTATGGAAGTAGTATGATAGAAACCGAATGCAATTCGAAAGAGGAGTTTTATTGGTGAATTACTTTCGGAGATGTTTTACCACGAATGAAAGCGAACTCGAGCACGGGCGACAAGGGAACCGCTCAGTGTCAACTGATGGGAGCGAAATCTCGAGCAAATCGAGGCATTTGAGGTGCCCAGTCAGCACAAATGCCCTGGACGAGAATGGAAGGGTTTGGTTCGTCCCGGAACAGTATCAATATCATGCAAGAGCCCAGTTACAGCGCAGAAGTATGACCCTGGGGGATCCCGTACCGTCAGTAAGACAACGGGGTCAATCACGCCAAAGTACACGAGAATTGTCTCAAAGGGACAGCTGTCAAAGCTGGTGGGGCTTAATGCTCTTCTATCAACCATTGCTCATAGTTGTAGCGACTATAGTGGAGCAGTACGTGGTTTCTTCTTTCATCGATACTGGAGAATTGAGGCCACGCTTTGAAGTCGTCATGTCGCGATGTTTAAGCAATTATGTATGTTAGTTGATGTGGATTGCGTTTCGGCACCTGAACCTTCCTCGATAACGCCCAGAACTTCAAAACTCCTGCCTCTTCAGACTAGCCATATCTGCTTTTCCTCTCCTCTCTTCTTCAACTGACCAAACATTTTTTTCTCCACATCCTTACCATGTTCGACACTGCCTTTTCCTCCGTTCCATTTCTTCTACTTAATTAAAAACGGAAAATTAAACCTGAACTGTTCAGTTAAACAGATGGATCGAAAACTCCGAAGGAAATAGGCTCCGGGGTGTGTATAAGTGGCTCTGGAAGGAGTGGAACGCACATTGCCCTAGGCCCCATTCCAACGGGTTTTCAAGCAGAGATCTATGCTATTATCGCCGGGGCAACCTTAATGCATGAGAGAGGCCGTAGCAACAGAACTATCATCATATTGACCGATAGTCAAGCTTTGTGCAAGGTTTGAACTGCTGCTCTACGTCAAAACTGGCACGAGAGTGCAGGATGTGGCTTAACTCCTTAGTAAGTGCGAATAGAGTTAATGTGTATTGGATCCCTGGAAATGAGATGGCAGATAATCAGGCCAGACGCGGTTCGTCTACAGCACCTATTGTGGGATTTCTCTGTCACTAGTCGAGAGGACTATAGGAGAACATGCTAGAAGACTGCATCAGACAGTCCTGGAATGCTGTAGGAGTAAGACACTCCAAACGCTTTGTCTCAGAGCCTCTCCCAGGATGGATACCAACGAAAACTCTTGCACGAACTACCTGGCTTTTCTCAGGAGGCTAGGCATTGACCTGTAAGACATTAGGACTGGCAGAAGACTATATAACCGTGGATGACGATGGTGGAGAAGATGAAGATTTTGAATAATCCAGTTCAACTTAGGTCACATTTTGCATACTAGAATAAAATTAAACCGTAGTTTTTGACTTGTATTTGTAAATTAATGAAATCCCATCGTACCTCATGCCGCTTTGATCAGTAAATGGCTGCCCCAGTTCGTGAAGGACCTTCACCGTTTCACCAAAACTAAGTACAGCCAGATCCCCGGCTTCAAGAAGGTTTAACGCTCTGCTGACCAAAGCCAGAGATTCAAAAGCGAGCTGTGCACATAAAAAAACAAAATTAATCGTAAGCCACAGGAAATCACTTTAGGACCAATTTGAATTTACACGCAAAAACTGACTTCTTTGGATTGATTGTCTGCCATACTCGACGAATCATCGATGGCGATCACAATTTGATATTCTCTCTTCGAAGGTTTGCTTCTTCTCAACCAAATTTTGTCCTTCCTGAATTGACTGGCTATGTAAGGTATCACCTGAAAGAAAAGGAGCGTAAGTACATGAACGTTTCACTACTAAGAGCCATTTGCGTGGCTGAATCATTCCCGCTGAGGGCTGAGAAGGGGGTAGGATTAGAGTTATGTATTCCAGCAATGCGACTGTACTGCCTGACTCCCATTGTAGGCACCCCAGTGGTCAAAGGCAAACGTTCATACTTTTTGACTGATGTCGGAAGCTCCAACACGCTCCTTCATTCCAAGAAAAGTAGAGGGCCGGAGAGAAAAATTTAAAAAAAAAGGGAGGAAATAATTTGAGACGATTTCTCGGGTCTGAGATTTGCTGAGTCAGTGTGAAGTTCCAGCGAAGAGTGAAGTGATGAGTAATAGAATGTGAAAGGAATGTACGCGCTCTTTCCTTGACTCAGCTAAAAGCTTTTGTACATGTCAGGGACTGAAGATATTCCTCGGTTCATGACGTCAAGGCATTCCTACCTCGACACTCGCTTGCGTGTGTGTTCCATTTGGAAGAGCGCAGTGCGTGGAATGTGGTTGGGTATTGACAATCATCACTCCTCCGAGGGAGTTCGTTACTCCAACCTCCTTAGTTTTTTGGACCAGGATAGATTTCGATGATTGTCGGAGACGGGTTTTAGCTGAACACGAACTTGTAATTCATGAGTAGGTAGGTATATCACAAGATTTGAAGACTTGATTGTACAAAGAAGAGGTGACTTACACAAGTTATGAGGTGGGTATATAAGCGTGAACAAGTAGGGCTCTGAAGGCGTGAAACTGGTTGTACTGGGAAGGAAGGAGAAGTCCGAATTAGAAGTCGAGAGGTGAAAGAGGTGTCCATTGGAAGAATTGGAGATGACTGTATCGCGAAAGGTGTTATCAGAAGAGCGTGTTGAGAAACGGGAGAGGACCGACTTTGGCGACACTTCGTAGCAGAGTGATTTTGGGATAAGGCATCAGTTGTGGAGAAGAATCTGAAAAGAGAGGAGGGGGAAAGGGTGGGAAAACCACCGTTGGAAATATCCGCCGATTTGGGATTTCCATAGGTGGAACAATGACCTTGCCACAGGTGCGACCCGTTGGGCAGGACCTGAAATTTCGAGGTCAAAAACCTGGAGAGATCGGCGCTTGCGTCGAACATTAGTACTATCAATACTTTGCTAATTAGATTTCGTCACTGTTGTTAATAGCTTTATGTGAGCCCTACACCATGATCCATGAAGAGGACCGGGAAGAAGGGGAAATTCATTAGGAGCAGCACTATAGCAATAGGTGCGAGTATTTTTTACCTTCGTCACATAGTTCTTCGAATCTTTGATCAGATTTTTTGGGGATTCCCACTCTCAAAAATTCTTTTGTTGAAGTCAGCCGTCAAAGACAGAGAAGATTCATATTACAACGAAATTCGGGCATTGGATGGGAGCTCGAGATCGCTGTATTTTGCCTGAGTCAGTGGCTTTTCAAACATCTCCAAATTGGCGCAGTCAGTAGAATCCCACTTCTGATACCATTGTACCGGGGTTGGGGGGTTGGAGATGTTCGAAGAGCCGCTGACTCAGGCAAAAATTACAGCGATCGCGAGCTACTCCGATCCATAGTCCAACTTTCGTCGGGACTATGAACCATCGTCTTCAACCACTAGACTACGGTCGCGAGGTGCCTTTAATAGGAGTCAGTCGTTACAAGTACACTATGATTATGTTTCTCTGAGAAATTAACGTATCGGCTGACATAGCTAAGGAAATGCTGTACCGTTTGTTTTCCAGGGAAAATGTAATTGAGGGCCTAATGGCTCTTAGTCTCCCTGGTCTTTAAATAAATAATTCATTTCTCCCGCACCCAACACCAGTGTACTCAGCTTCATTTATAAATATCTGGTGCGTTGCAACACACAACTTTCCTTAGCTCTACCTCAATTCACTTTCTATATGGCTTTGTTGACTTAATCAATTCATTTATCACTCAGTTCCTTTGAACTTGGTCAAACAACACGTCACAGCAGCAGGAAGCGGCAGCGCTTACAGTTCCAGAGTTTATTGTGCTGCTCGTACTCATACCAGGACCATTATTGAGCAATTGGTACACAGATAATTAATGAGGCTGTAAATTATTTGCGCCAAGGCGTGGTGTTCAGAATTCAAACAACCATTTACTCTGGACAAACTCTTTTATTTTATAAAATTCCTCGACACTTTTTTGGTGGATTGACAATGAAAAAACTTAATGTAGGCAAAAATAAAATAATGCTGTTTCTTCTGGCCAGAAAGAATAAAGGGCGAATTTCTAAATTAGGTGAGGTTTTAAGGGTAATCCTAACAACAGCGCAAACAATGGGGGAACGACGAGAAAAGAAAAACAGGTGAATTAATTTATCAGACCATTTGAGACGGGTAAGGGGAACCTGCGGCGACGATTGATGTCGAGTAGAGGGCGAGAATTAAGACGAGGAGGCTGAAAAACTCCACAGACTGGTCGAATGGCAGTAGGTATATGTCGGTTTCGTGCTGCATGCGTACCCAGCAGAAAAGAGGCCTTGGTCTGTGAATTGGTAACTGGCGAAGAAAAATTCAGAAAGCGGCAGTCACGAGGCAAGATGGCGATAAGAACGGAACAATTTCCGATGACGAACAAACAATAAGCTGAACGAGAAGTGAGGCGATACTGAAGCGGCGGCCGGCAAGTTTTGAGACAGCAAACGGGGAGAGGGATCGTACAGTTGTTGATATTGCGAGGGCAGAGGTGAAGAGGAGATTTGAAAACAATAAGGCCCGGCGCAAATAGAAACGCAGGTTGGTGAGGTGACGCAGTGTGATTCACGGCGAGTAGTCTGTGAAACACAGAAATCAATGGGGAAGCGCAAATAGGACCGTGAAGTGACGAGAATCTCACTCACATCACTGCGCCCTGCGTCCCGCAGTCGACCTGCCGCAGAATTTCCTTAGTGACTGAAGTGACTTTGTATCAATCTTCGTATCAATAGTGCTTACATCTCCGGAAAATGGACGAGAAATTGATTGAAGCTGTGCGAGGAAGAAGGATTCTCTATGATACGTCTCATGGCGATTACATGAGGAGTAAGCTCAAAAGTGAGCAGTGGAAGGAGTTTTTCTTCTGTCCCAATCGATGCTGCGTTGCTTCCTGATGTCTCGATCTCGTTTTTTATTAATTCGTGCACTTCACTGAACTGCTCCCGAGTCAGACGGAAGTAGTTGCTGAATTTAGCGTCATTTAATTCTCTCGTTAGGGCGAATTCTCCATGGGACGACCGTTTCCTTATATATAAGCTCGTAGGTGACTTGCTTTTTAAAAGCGCCATCAACAAAATTTCGTCATCAGCATCATCTGAGTCACTTTCCGAGCTTAAATCATGGAGCAATCGCAATTTTCAGGCAGCTTCGCCATTCATTTCTGAGGATTTGTTTTTAGTGAAGAGCACGAGAATGAAAGCACTACTGAAGTGAGAATGAACACCTGCGTTCTTATTTGCGTTCGACGACTGCGCGCAGTTTTTTCCTGGGCTGCGTCACTCTGCGTCACCTCACCAACCTGCGTTTCTATTTGCGCCAGGCCTAAAGGACGGATCTTCCGACGACGCAACATCAACACAAAAGAGGTAAACAAATCCAAAGTATCAAACTCCTGGGGCATCGACACGAATTATTTGAAGAAGAATAGTAATTACTTTTGCAGAGTTATTGGGTAATAACTGTTAGAACTGGTAGTAAGCGAAACGGCGGTAGCTGAAATTCAGGAATTTCTGGAGTGTGCCCCAGTTATCTCATGAAAAACCCCCTATATGTATTGGATTGGACTACAATACCAATTTTTTTCATACATTCTACTAACATAACAGCGGAGTTTATAAGGAAAAACCGCGCTAAAAAACGCTTTTCGTCGAAAATTTTGATAATTTATTGTGCTGCTCTCGTCATTTTCCCACGATTCAGAATTTTATGGTATAGTTGCCATTTTGGGAGCTATCAGTATAAAAAAGTTAATCAAAATCGTTAGAGCCGTTTTTGAGAAAAAAAATTTGGTGTTTTGATTCACTATGATAACTATAGTTAACTTTCGGTGGATTTTGTTCATACCCTTATTTTGGCGTCCTATGGTGACCTCAGGGGCGAGATATGAAGTTTGAGCTGATTTGGTACGGTGGTTTTCTCTAAAAATCGTTCACAGACACACAGACCATTTTCCCAATTAGTGTTTTTCGGACTCGGAAAACTCAAAAATTGTTTTTCAGCCGATTACATAACTTTCCTTTCTAATTTGTAGAGCCAAGGAAAGTAGAAATGAGTCGCAACCAATCTTAATGTTTGGAGGAAGCATTGATGGGGGGGGGGGGGGACATTGTAGAGGAATTCGTGATTTGTCGCCTCATTCTTAGTTTAATGAAACTCGTCCTCAGTTGTTGAAAATTACCTTTCTCATGTTGATTCGTCGACCAGTTCTGAAGTCTCCTTTGAGCCCTGATACAGTGGTGGGCTCGAGGACGAGCCGAAGCTGCTCGCTCAGGTCTCGAGAGAGAACTGACGTCAAAGTGCTTAATTTTTCCCAAACGTCGCTGGCTTTTTCACACACGGGCGTCTGCAACGAAAGATCATGACATCAGGCAAATTGTTACGAGTTTGTGCAATAATAATGAATTAAACTTCACGGGGTGTGTGTGTGCGTGTGTGTGTGCAAAATGAAATTATAGGGATATTGCACAAATTGGTTGAAACTGCATCTCGTCCCTACGTATATCACGTGATTCTTGACAACTCACCAAGAAATCCATCAATTTCAGAGGAAAAAAACGTATGATGTTCCATGAATTGCGCAGTTAAAACATTTTTATACTTCGATAAAATAAATAAACAAATCAAATTAAAATGTCAACCAGCTTCAACCAAATTTAGAGATTATTAACGCCAGCCATTCGCGGTCCGATCTTAAGCTCCTATGAGTCTCTGTTCGACGCAAAGCGTCGATTTGGTTAGAGTCTTTGACCTTAGATTTCCCCAGTCATTGTCTTCGTCCATTTCAACACCTGCCCCTCACCAGCGGGAATCCCTAGGTGCGGCGGTCGGTTGGTTCTAACAGCCCCCTTTCCCCTTTCTTTACTTCTTTCTCCCCAATTTCATTTTCCTATCGACGACAGAGCTCTTCCAAATTCATTCTGCTTCCAACTATCGCCCAGTAACTTCACGCTCTCTCATACGGTTGCCCGCGCCAGTTTCACACGTTCCGAGTACTGCCCTTGTGTCGCCCATTCGTACACCATCTCAACTCAACTCATTTCCGCACGTATATTACAGTCCTCCTCACGCTCACTGAGTTTAATTTTTATTTTCGATCCTCAAGCTCACCCTCTCGTGCGCCCAACAGTCTCCAACTTTCAACCGTGAGTGGGGGTGTTGGATCCGATGAGGTCCTACTCCGGAGCTCCCCTCCCATATCTGAACATAAGTGGGGGAGCCAGATCCTACGAGTCTTCTCTGACGACCCGGTTAGTCCTACAACGAAGCTGTAAGAGGCGCTTACACCCGACTGCGTCGGACACGAGTGGAGCGGTAGAGTGAGTAAAGGGTCCTTAAAAGTAGCCAGTTTCCCTTTGGTCGCTCATCGTGTTGAAGAAAGCCTTCAGGTTTTGTGTATTTTTAGAACGAGCTCGAGTTCATTCAAGCACCACGGACGACAGGTTTGAGTGAATTCATTGAAGATTAGGTTTGTGAGGCATCACTGATGGACCCTGGGCTAAGAACGCTCGACAAGCTGCGACGCATCACACAACTTTCCTCAGCCCCTTGTACATTTTCGTGGTTTTAGCTACTGATCCAATCAATTCAATTGAATTTGGTAAGACGTAACTTCCCATTTCACGAAGAATTTCACAGTAACTCATTGAGTAGCTCCTACTCTCGACACGACCTGAAAACTTTTGAAGTGAAACTTCTATATAGACTCGAAATTCGAGTCACGAAAATCCGTTACCGGTCACGTGGTAGGGCAAGACGACGGTGAGAGCAGGTGTAGCAGCGACAGAGAGAGGGAAGGCTAGGGGCGGTGGAGAGAGGGCAACTGCGTAATGCGCAGCCGCGCGCGGAGAGCTAGGATAGGAGGGACAGCTGAGCAGATGCTCTCATGTGATATGTCGGTGTGTGCTCAACTGTTATTTTCTTATTTCCGCTCTCCATGTGGCTGGGCATTGTTGCCTCCGCCTGTCGTTTTTGCTCTCCTTAACTTCTTAATTCGCTCGTGTGCTCTCGCCCGGCGGCGTCAATAGAACGCGCCGCGTTGTAGAGTAGACTATGGATGTTTTTTTTTCCCGGATTGAATTCTGTTTTCCTGTTTAATAAAATAAAATATGTTTAAATAATATAAAAAATGCATTCATTACAATTTACCTACCCTAACCAAATCATAATTTGCAGTAAACCTGTGAATAAATAAATGTGTGACAGTCACACATGGTAGAAGTGAAACTTTACCGTCGAATTTGAAAACCTGCCCGTAAAACTTCGAGTAAAAATGTTTTTGCTATGCGTTTTTCCACTTAGCCGTTGTTTTTCCACTTGTCAGTTGAGATTCGGTTTTGCACGTTAAAGTTTCACTTCTACCATGCGTGACTGTCACACATTTCTTTTTTTTTTTTTTTTTTTTTGAGAAAGGTAGTGTGCACTGTTATGCAATTAGGCAATAACTGTGAAAAATGGCCGAGAGTGAGGCAGACGCTAGGTCGCTAATGAGCGTTGTTAAACCCTCCAGCCCAGCAAGCCTTCAGAGTTTGCGGCCGCTCTGCATGGTTCCGTTGACGGACGATAACTCAGGCTCCCAACTCTTCAGCGTGGGTGGAGTGGTTTACAAAGGGCATCCATGGAAGGCCGTTTCACTGCCTACAGCCATAAGCGGTATAAGGGCCCAGGATTGTAAAGTCATTGTGTCCGTAGTAACCAGTTTGAGTCACCGAATCACGTAGTGCAGGTGTGTCCTCATACTCATGACACCTGCATAAAGCGTCTTGACCTGGTCTGCAAGCAGGTTTGCCGGTGCATTGTCATTTGAGGGCTGGTAAGTCTAAAGGGCACTACCCGGTTGTCTCTAGTGAAGGACTGAGACCTGACTAATGAGTAGCTTATTGTTCCCTATTTAATGTTTGTGTGGATATATGTAGAACGAAGATACTGTTATATAAGAGACATGAAGAGTGGTCCGTTTGACGGTTAGAAGCAGAATGAGGCGAACAACGCGTCTCATAACGACAACTATAATCAAACTGCGTAGACAACGTTAAGTTTGGACTTGATTACGTTTTTTTCTCAACAGATACATCACCCGAGCATACAGCAGATTGTGTGTAGCTCCTCACTATGTTTTGTCTCGTTCCCTTTCGGCGGCGGAAAGTAAAAATTACCTGATTCCACGTTGACAGCTGATCTTGTAATTCCTTTCTCATTTTGTCAACCTCCTCTTCAGACAACAAAGCGTACTGGTTCAAATCCTCAGATAATTCCTCTTTTTGAGTGTGAAAGGAGCTCTCAGGCCCTCGTGGAACAGTCATAGTAGGAACTATCTCTCCATCAACTTCAACCTACACAAAACAATAAGTTATTACCGACGGTGTTCAAGGTCATGGTTAAGTTGATTCATCGAGCGTAAAAAGTCAATACCTCAACTTCCATATTTTCAGTTATATCCCCCTCTTTGGTTCCTTTAGGATTATTTTTCTTATCCACGTTGTCGTCATTAGATTTCTCTGGCTTCGCTTTGGGGGCTTCAGGGTCAACAGTGACGTCATCTGTGTAAAATTAATATTTCAATGGCGACATCTATACAAAATGAATGTTCGTACAGTTGGTGTGAAAATAAGTGACAATCTAACTCAATCGTTACAGTGGCATTGAATTGTTGGTTAGTCTTTGACTTCAGAATAATTGACAGCAACCACGAGAGCTCTAGTAAGTTCTCACAGTGCATCAGCGCCTTAGGGTCATTACCACAAGGTCAAACAATTCCTGTTCTGCGTCGATAATGCTCCTTTACACACCTATTTTTGTGTGAACTGGAGATAGACTGAAGGGATAAGGCCTTGGAGAATTCTTTCAAATTTGTAGGTTGAACAGTTGATGTGCCTTTATGATTCTAGATCAGAAGGCGTTTGGTCGGAGATGGAGATTGTTATTGTGGTGGCGCGTTTCCAACTTCTTGGGAAATGACCAATTCGAACAGTGAGGGGGGGGAGAGCTCAGTCGGTCGATATACTGTGGAGGCACATTTTTGCTGTGACGCGACAAAAGGAGTGCGGGAAGCTGGGAGACATCCCCACTGAGCTCTGGCTGCTGGGAAGGGTGGGAGCTGCTGAGAATAATAAACGCACTCATTAACAAGATAGTTTACGTAGTTCATTTTGAATCTCGAAGTAATTACATAGAACCAGCGATTCTATACATTTATAACAAATTTCCATGGTAGCAACGCTCGCACCTACGGAGTTCAAAACAGACAATAAGATGACCAATTAAAACGAAGATAAAGTGGAATGACATCAAATGGTTCATGCTGTGGATACAAAACATGAGCGTGTGTTAAGTTTTACCTTCATCCATTCGGTTGATTTCATCATCGAGCTCTGGAGTATCAGCCTTCTCATCTTCTTTGTTGATAATGGGCTGCTTTTCGGCTTGTTCCTATAAATAGAAAATAATAATTTCACCGCACGCTTTATAAAGTGCATTAATACTTTTGTAACCTCTTCCAACCTCCACGTGGGATTTCAGGCGGAGGCAAGGAAGACAAAAAACACAATGTGTAACCGATCAATCAATAAGCTTTATTTGCTGATTTAGGTAACACTGACCTCTTCAACAAAAAAGTTCGCTGACATACAGGAAAGATAAACGAGCGGTGCATAGCAACACACAACTTTCCGCCACCCTCGTAAGTCCGAAGACCAGCTATATCTTCATTCAACGCATTTCAACAGAAACATTTATACAGAACAAAATGTAGGGATCGGGTCAGTTGGCGTTAGACCCGTTTTTGAGAAAATTCGAATACCGATAAATTAATATTCGACGAATCTCCTTTTCATGAGTTAACTTGGCATATATCTCCATTCAACAAATGGATACAGAGATAGTTGCGAAGAACAAAATGTGGGTTTAGAACGCTAGAAGATACTCCATAAGATTTATCACATCTGGTGAAGCAGTTACCCCAGAATTCACGGAAATGTTCGAAAAAACGTTATTTTCGACACATTTTGATTTTTATCTCTGTCAATGGACGGTCAGAGAAACATTTATTGAGAACAATATGTAGGTATTAACTGTTTAAAAACATCCTGAGAGTTTGGTGAAAATCGTTGAAGTCGGTTTGCCAAAAAGCGTAAAAAACCTATTTTTGCTTCAGGGGCCCATATCTCCGTTCGCCGTATTTTCATGGAGATATGTATAGAGAAGAAAAGTTAGGTATTGATTAGTAAAAGATAATTTGAAAGTTTAATCAAAATCATTAGAGCCGTTTTCGAGAAAAATGCAAAAAAACCCTAGTTTTTGGTACATTTTCGTCCCCCTCCCCCCTTCCCATCGGCCGAAGTTGCCCATAACCTTATTTTGGTGTCTACAAAAAATAACAACCCAAACAAAAAAAGAACCAGCTCAATCGGGTCAGCCGTTCTCCCGCAAATCAAACTACAGACACACACACACACGGACCACGCACCGAAATTAGGTTTTTTAGACTCAGTAGGCCCCAAAACGTTAAGATCTGAAGAAAACCCAACTTTTTTTTGACACGATTACTATACTTTCCTTTCTTTTTAGGGTAGCGGAAAGTAAAAATTAAATAATCCAAAAATAGAAATAAACAAAATTAATACATTACTACTAAAGTAGAAATAAACACAAATTACACAGTACTCCTAAAGTAGCTCCAAATCCTCCAACAATGCCAACAGAAACTTCCTTCTCCTCAAATAGTTAAGAACAAAATGAACGTGAGCATCTAGCCAGAATATGGTTCGATGTTTCCCTCCCTCCAGCGTTGCACAAGATACAAGTCTTACATGCGTCGTTTTTCCATACTTCCCTGTTTAGGAAAACCCGCAGGAAAACGTCTTAACGGAGCGTTAATTGGGCGATCAACCTCTTAAACCTTAAGGGGATATTCCAGCTAAGATAACTCTTAGAACAGCGGTATCTATCAATGGATCAAATGTATGTGCTGCTGTATGATGAACAGATTATTCGCTCGTAGCCCTCATACGCTGTCACAGTCGCATGCGTATTATGTTGTGCGATTGCATTTGCATCCTGTGCTTCCCATAATGCGGCGTAACCTACTTTTACCACGAGTCCTTTCAGCTGAGAGACCCCATTATACTTTTGGTTTCTTTCCCCACTAGATGTGGATACAATCTGTAACTGAAGGGGCGAAATTTCTTACTTTGGTGGCGGCGTCAATAACTTGAGTGTCTGAAGCCTTTTCCTTGGCTTCCTTGATGTGCTGGTACAGATCAGCTTGCTCATCTTTTTCTATCGCTTCTGTATCTTTATCCGTTTGTTCTTCCTGGGGATTATCCGTAGAATCGATAGTTTTCAATTTTTTCTTGGTAGGTTCGCTCGAGTCACCTAAAAATAGCGGAGCAAGAATAGATTATTATTAAATTAAACCAATCGTCTCAGTAAAAACAGAAAAAATTTCACGTTGGACATCATTTGTATACGACACAGTGAACAAACATGATCAAGAAAGTTTGTCAATACTGTTTTTATAACTCTAACTGAGCCTTATTTGTGTGGAGCACAGCACCCTCCTATGGTCCCTCACAAGTCCATGCCTAACTTCCTAAGGAATGCCAGGTATTTCTCAAAAAATCTTCTTTGATGTCCACCCTTGGAGTAGTACCCAAGATCAAAGATAGCTTTCCATCAAGTCACTGGCACTGGGCCAGGGCATGATAGTGAGTTTCCTCATCTGTGCCACACCGCCTACACCATGTCGACTATGCCCCTACCATACACGTATAAGTTCTTTATGAAGTGGCCCGTGATGATACAACTATCCTCTCCATCATCAGAAGGCGTCTCACAGTCTGATGGATTACTCTCTCACTGTCCTCTTGACAGGACAATTAGGAAGTGGCCCTGTAGGTGTAGTAGATGAATCGAGCCTGGGCGCAAATCCCTGACAAACGGCCCGCCCTCTCATTCCCAGTGATTGTAAGCGCAACTAAGGAAGTTGTTTGTCGTCGAGGATGACACCGCTGAGTTTGGGACCAAGTCTGCGTAGTGCGGCGATCTCGTCCACACTGGTCAGCATCGTTGCCGCCCCATTTCAGTACCAGGCCCCCCTTCGCCCGCATATTCAATCATCGCGAAATCTTCGGAGACGACCGTACAGCTCACGCCATTTACTTTTTTCTAACACGCGTTTTTCCAACTTTCTTCGTTCAGGACGACCATTAGTTTGGCCACCATTGACTGCGAATCAGTTTTTTTGCCGTACACCAGCTTTCAACAGGAAACATTTCCTAAAGGTACATTGCCGTCGTAGTGCTACGCCCGTATAGTGCAAACCTTTGGGCCAAGCCCTAATTAGTGGATCCACGATCCAATTAAAATTGTGTTAATATTTTTATTTGTTTAAGTTCCGTTTTTAGTTTGTATATATTTTCTCGAAGAGTTAATTTTCCGTTTTTGTTTCATTACATTCAGATTCAATTTCGTATCGCCTTTTTTATTTTTCGCAAGAAGATCAACAATTAGATATTATATTGTACGAGCCCTAAGTTGACTCCATAGTGATCCAGTAAACATTAACTTCATAAGAGTTTGGTAAAGAGTTGAACTGCGTCCTGCACTTCCTCGCGTTTGATGTGGAGTTCTTGAGCGCCTTGCTGGACGCTTGACTATCAGCCATGTTTGATTGTTTTATTGTTATATATCCTGAAGCCACCAGCACTGATAGCATAAACCTCTGCTTGAAAACCCGTAGGAGTGGGCAATGTCCTCGTAGAGCCACTTATCCCCACCTTATAGTCAGTACTCTTCAGAGTTTTAGATCCATTTGCGTGTAATGAATTAGTTTTCGGGCATAACGCGAAAATAAGGCACTTCCTTCATAATCGGGTGTATTCCACAATCTGCCTTCTAGTATTATAGAATAGCCTCGAACCTCGTCAGCCGCCATTTCATTCTCTGACCAAGTTCGAGGCTATTCTATAATACTTGGAGGCGAATTGAGGAATATAGTCGATTACGTGGGAAGTGTCTAATTATTGCGTCTAAGCTCGATTCCATTCCATTACATGTGTATACGTTGATAACATTTGAAGGCCAAAATCTATCATATCAGAGATCATGCTGAGATCTGTAAACGTTTCCAAGTTCCTGATACAGCCAGGTGCACATGAGCTATTCCAGTCAGTCTGTAATCCCACGTCACCTTCATAGCCTCAGCTTTGACAAACATCAAGAGGAAAAAAGGCAAACATTTACTCCAAAACACTGGTAAGGTGTGTTTTTCATCACCTCCACACTCTGGCCTTTGCACTTTGGCTGGTCTACAGTTGCTCAACACTCACATCCTCCTCTGGAAAGAAAATAGTTAAGTAGACAAAATACTGGACACTTGAATGCCAATGAGACCCTTGTGCTATCTGTCCAACGTCAGTCGATGAACGATTTTATTATGGAACTAAACGCAGAACTGAGCAGGGAAAGATCTGTGGATAGAAGCTCAGCTATGTTTGAGGCTTTCAAAAACAAACAGTATTTGAAATTCATTGAGGAACTGACCAAGAGAGCGCTCTATGTTGGAGTCTCCGGGCCTCTGCCTCTTCTGATCTTCTAAAGTGTCCTTCGTTGATTTATGCTGTTGTTTACCAGCGACTCCTCTCTTTCCACCGCTTTCAACATTTTCTTTCTCTTCTCCCCCTGCACCTCCTTCCTCGTTGTCTTTCCCTTGTTGAGGAGCGCTTTCTTTTTGTTGAGGATTCAATTCTGGTGTGACGTCCATACTCGTTACCTGATGGAAGAGAAACGTTATGCGAGTGAGAGAAAATTACGAGCGTTACTTGTGAAGATTAGACATTTATTCATGCCCTCGGATTTATTGATAAATGCCCAAGGGGAAGGTTAACTGAAACACCCCTTTCAGACTCCCAAGGAGTAGCCAGAAGAACGGAAACACCACTGGGAGAAGTGTTTGCGTAGCCATGGGGAGTACTTTGAAGGGGATACTTTTAAAGAGAAAGTCCTGGAACTTTTTGATCAGACCTCGTTTATCTGTTTGCTCCTAATCATCTTAGAACCATTGCGAAACTTTAATTGTGTACGCTAGTAGCACCCGATATTTATAAGGAAAACGCAACTAACAATCGATTAATAATGATTTATTGTGCTATTCTCATCATTTTCCACACGGATGAACGTTATAACGCGTGGTTACTGTTTCAAAAAAACTAAAATTCGATCAAAATCGTTCATGGCTGTAGCGTGAAATTTTTAAAATCTGCCGGTCCGCGGTTCTCAGTGACGCCTCCGAATCTTCCCCGTCTTGTGCTGCCACCTGCAGGCCTCGTCATCAATCAAGAAACGAAGCCACGCGGCCGATCTCTTTGTTCTTCTTCAGTTCCCTATCGCCGTTTTCCCGAGACTGCATTCAAGTTACTCTCGAAGTGGTTTTTCTCCCTTTTTTTTTATGGGAAAAGACAGTTTTTTTTTGGTCCCGTAGTATTTTTACATATGCCTGTCGTGCTGGTGAACATCCCGTCGACGATCTTTCTGAAGCCGTTCCCGTTTCTTCAAACATCACACCGTTTGGATCTCCGAAGAGAACCAAAACCTCATCATCGTCGTTTTTTTATCTGGACCAAATCACCTGGTCGGTTTCACGTCAACTTCTACGTCGAGCAGCCTCTGCATACCGTACTGGTAGGTTGCTACAAAATTTTCGTACTCAACCTCCTGGAGAACCTCTAAACCAGATAATAAGGAATTTCTTCCGTTTCTCTCGTTCAGTTTTAGGTTCGAGCTACAAATACTACATCTCGATCAAGCCTGGAAACCGACTGCAAAAAAGTGCCCTGCTGAGCAGAATCTTTTTCGCCCTTCCCGTTCCGATCCACATAAATTTTTCTATAAAGTACCAAAAAACGTATACTTCTATAACTATACTCTTACTATTCTATTCGACGGCCGATCGAAATTGCAAGTACCTTTCTATAGTTATACTAACTCCAAGCACGGGTCTTTAGTCATTAGGTACCTACCTATAAGTGCCGTATCTTGACTATATCTGTGACATCCGCCCTGAAATTTTGATCAAGTGCCGATCATAAATTTATTCAAGAGGTTATTTAATTTTCATTGCTGAATAAAGCGACTCGTGTATTAATTTTTTTTGTTTCTATACTCTACCTGCTAGCCCAAATTTGAATTTTTTTATAAGTGTTCATCCCCACCAAGATTATTTTGTTCATTTACGTCACATAGCCCGTTTTGAGCAATATTTTGGCGTTTCGATCACTATGACAATAGTTAGCTTTTGGGTGGGAATTTGGTCGAGTAACAGGAAATAAGAAAGACTTACTTGGTCTTGCGTGGCCTTTTCGTCATTACTGGGCTCTGCAGGGGCATCGCTGCTCTTATCTACTTGCATCGCTTCACTCTCCTCCTCCTCTTTTTTATCTGGAGTCTCGGTTTCATCCTCAACCTGTTCCGCTGTTTTCTCTGTAACACACAACGAAGGACGATTATGATTCACAGATGATTATTGTAACAACCTGCACTGCCTAATGTAACACGCAGTCTGTCAATAATAAATCCTTCCTCCAATAAACCGTACATATTCCACCAAGATCCGTTCCCAAAAGGTTTGAACAAGAGGGTAGATAGGGCGAGAAGAGTGAAGTAGATCAGAAGGCGTCCAGAAGCGAATGGACTCCTGAAACATTTCTGTCTGCTCTTCGTCGAATTCGCCTGTTCACTTCCAAAGCGGAACAGCTCTCAGCTCCTTGTCACCCCATAACGCACTTTTATTAACCAAACACAACTATATCAAGACGAGCATAATTGTTTACCTTCTTCACCCTTGTCAGTTTCCGGTTCCTCCTCTTCGACGTCATCTTTAATCAACTCAGGTTTAGAGAAATCTTGTTCTGGCTCATCGTTTTCGTCCTCTTCTTTATTCTCTGTTTGGTTGCCATCGTCTTTTTCTTCATTTTCATCCTCCTTTGTGGGCTCCGGCTCATCTTCTTTCACATTTTTGTCTGAAAGTATGACGACACAAATTGAGTACTGCCTAAGAATTACGAAGCTGATGACAGATGCAATTCACAAAAAATAATTAAAGCGTTGTAGCACCTGTTTAATCGAAACATCGGTTTTAAAATCTAAGACAGAAGGTAGAAATCCACCTCACCGTAGCGCCGCAAATGTGCTGGAATTAGCTGCCTGGTCCACAGACCCTTCTGGGTTGTGTTCCAGTCATCTTGCCACCTCTAAAGGGTCACATTTTTTCATTCTGGTGGCCATACTCTGATTGCCCTCTTGGTGGGTACAGTCCTTCCAGCAGAAGGAGGATTGAGACAGCACGATTTCTAAGGACGCGGTATTGGTCGTGAGGAGTGTTAACAAGGGTTAAATCCCAGAATAGTGGACACGGGTGCATTTGTCCAGTTCTTCGTTTCGCGATTCGGAACATTTAGTAGCGTCACTGACAACTTTCTAGCGCTAGTACTCTTCAAAATATGACTTAGATCGTTCGACTAACCCTTGAACTATGGAATCATTCTGTGAATCCCACCCTTCGGCAAATTTCCGTTGTAACCGAAATATCGTCCTTCAGTTGTTGAGTTGCCACCACCGTATGCGTTCTTCCTCCTTCGTCGTTCATTACGTATCCAATTTTTTTTAGCGCCCATCCGGCTTCTCCTGCTTTAAAGCTTTCCCCACTGCCCTCTACGCGTTTCTTTTTTTGATCTTTTTCGACCATCCATGGATAGGCGAATTAATACGACTTTGATTCATCAATTAAGAGAAAAAGGCCCGAGGAGTGTTGTGGATTGGTGTATGAGTTATGGTTTTATCTCTGACAAGTATGAATGTCCTGAATGTGGTACATGGATGAAATTGTGTGAAAAGGCTGGTTAGATGGGCTTGAATGGAGATGTAGATTGGGTGGCCACAACTCCAAGCGATTTATTCGTAAGGGGTCGTGGTTCAGCCTGAGTAAGCTGAATATGTGTGACATCATGCTTGTCACCCTTAATTGGGTTATGAGATTACCGGCTGACATGTGTGTGTTCGATTTGGATGTTTCAAAGAACACCGTGACTGATTGGATGAGTTTTTGTAGAGAAGTGTGCGTGATTGATATTAAGAGTTCTCAGTGTATGATTGGGGGTCACGGTGTCGTCGTTGAAATTGATGAATCAAAGTTTGGCAAGTTCAAATTTAATTGGGGTAGAAGGGTCGAGGGAAAATGGGTGTTTGGTGGGATCGAACGAGGATCCAATAACTGCTTTTTCGGAGTTGTTGAAGACAGGGGGAGGGATACACTGTTGGCAGTCATACAGGCTCATATCCGGCCCGGAACAATTATAGTTTCAGACTGTTGGAAGTCGTATGACTGCCTTCAATCGCAAGATTTCCAAGACCTGCGTGTGAATCACTCCCTCCACTTCAAGGACCCTGAAAGCAGAGCTCACACAAACACTATAGAGGGTACGTGGTCACCAATTAAGCGGAGATTGCCAACACGGGCGTGTGCGGGGGATGGGAGCTTCGATTCGTATCTATACGAATATGTATGGCGGCGACAACATCTGCCAGCAAACCTCGTGAAGGCTTTCTTCGAGGCGATAAAACGAGCCTATCCTCCGCAAAGTTCAGATACGTAAATTGAGAGGTGAGTGATTTTTATTTATTTTTGTGGTCATTAATGTCTGTTGCATTAGGCGCGCACTGTTTGTCCACGTTAGCTTTGTTTTGCGCGCTTTCCTTTGTTTACATTCTTCCTGTTTCTTTCGCGCACTTTGTTTACATACACTTTTACGACAAAACTTTGCTCAACTCTTACCGCTACCGCTACTTTCACCAGTATCAGTGACACTACTATATGTTACAAATTGCGAACAAAAGAACCGGACAAATGTACCCGCGTCCACTATTCTGATTAAATTATTCTGATTAAGACCTACTTGCAGCTCGACTGCTTGCTAGAATTAGTCTTGAGCTCATTGTTTGTTATAATTACAGAGGTTTCAATCAGACAATATCGCCTAAACGTTTATGACTATCGATGCACAGTTGGCCTCATTCATTAAATTGAATGAATTAGGTCGTACGAGTTCAGAACTAGTGGAACGCTGAAAGCAGCGATAGTTTACATTTTCTCGATACAATTCTAGCAATCTAAGCATTTGGTCTGATCTGTTGCTTCCCACCACACATTCATCTCTTCAAAAGCGAAATCATTGCGTCCTCTAACTCCAGTACTCAAAAACAATGAAATAAATACGACAAAACAAGTTCGCCCTTAAGATTTAGATCACTCCCGCAGAGAAGTGATTAGTCATTTTCAACTAGAAATATCAAGTGCCCCGCATCACACAACTTTCCTTAGCCCTACGTAAATTCACTGCTTTTTATGGCTTTTTCTATCGATGTATTTTTCACATACAGGACCACATCCCATCAGGCAGCCGCTACAGGTCCTGGCAGGGACCCTACTGTTAGACCTGCTTCTCCAACAGCAACCAACTACAAAAAAACAACTACAAATCGGCCGAAACTGGGTCGTTGTCAAGCCGAGTACGACATGGGACCCACAGCAAGACACTTGCACACCGTCACTAAGCGGCTTCACATACAACTACTGTAAGGCCACGGGGCCTTCAATCACCCCTAAACTTTTTTCAGAAGACGAGCCTTAGATGTCCGCCCCTACAACACAGAAGTTGTAAATGACGCAGCACACGTAATTTACGACTGTCGACTTTACGAAAACGCACACACGCACGATCGCATTACCAACAGAGCGGAAGTGACACAATTAGTGGCTACCAAAGGAGCAATCGGGCGAATCACCAGCTTCACTCATGCATGGGCCCCTCAAACGCAGCACAATCTAAGCACGGACGCCAAACTGCCCAGTGCGTCCCTCGAAAACTAATTTTAAAAAACATTAGACAAGCAGGTGAAACACACAAGCAAATGAGCCGACAGGCAGTTCACGCAGCCTAGCTAATAAAACTCATTAAATAGAGCTTACAGTATTGGAATTTATTGTGCTCAGGTCCTGATCATTATTGAGCAATTTTTACACAGAGGATTGATGGGGCTGTAAATAAGATTTTTTCGAGAAGGATAATAATTGCTTTTAAAGAGTTATCAGGTACGAGGCATATCCACAAAGTAAGTGTACTCGATTTTTTTAGGGATCAAAAAAATTTATTAAAACAAAAAAAAACGTGCTTACGTAGGTATACATTTAAGCTATTTTTCTACGTAGTCGCCATTTCTCTCGATGCAGGTAGTTAGGCGGGGGATCAATTTTTTTATGCCTGCCTCGTAGAAATCTGCCGCCACCTCCTTCGTCCACTTGTCGACCTCCCTCTTCACCTCCTCGTCGGTTGAACATTTTTTTCCACCCATGTGCGTCTTTAGAGAAGTGAAAAGATGATAGTCTGAAGGCGCCAGGTCGGGGGAATAAGGGGGGTGGTCTAAAACATCCCATCCAAAAGAGTCCAACAGTTCCTTCGTGAAGTTGGCTGTGTGAGGTCGGGCATTGTCATGGAGCAAGCAAACGCCCTTCGTCAAAAGACCCCTCCTTCGATTTTGAATGGCTTTTCTCAATTTTTTAGGGGTCTCACAATACCTTGCCGCGTTTATGGTCTCCCCTTGAGGCAAATAATCGATCAGTATGATGCCTTTGTGGTCCCAAAACACTGATGCCATGATTTTTTTCCCAGAAATTGTGGTTTTGAACTTTTTGGCTGAGGGTGAAGTGGTGTGACGCCACTGTTCGGACTGTCTCTTGGTTTCTGGAGTATAGTGTGCAACCCAAGTCTCATCTCCAGTAACAATACACTTGAGGAAATCATCACCCTCCAGTTCATACCGTTCCAAAATCTCTTTAGAGGTCTGCACTCGATTCAACTTGTGTTGTTCAGTCAGTTGTTTTGGGACCCATCTTGCACACAGTTTATGAAATCCGAGGGTTTCTCTTATTGTTTCGTGCAGCAAAGATCTGGATATTTCAGGAAACTTCGTAGAAATTCAGAGTCAATCTGCGATCGTCACGGACCGCATTCTCAATCTTTTCCACAAGTTTGTCAGTCACAATCGACGGTCTCCCACTCCTCAATCCGTCATGCACATTCGTACGACCGTTCTTAAACTCCCTACACCACTTGTACACACTCGTACGATTCATGTGGTCCTTCACCATAAATTGCCTTTACCTCATTAAAAATTTCAATCGGGGATTTCACCTTAACAACGAGGTACCGGATGACCGCGCGGATTTCGCACTTGGCGGCAGAGTCGATCGACATCTTTCACGAGAAATGCTCCTGAGACCACAGTTTTCAACGTACTGACCTCATTTTGGTCTTGTTTCGGAGGGGAGGAGTCACGCTACACGACAGTGTGCCCAACATAGCAAAAAAAATTCCCTACGGCCTACGGGAGCTTCAGTACACTTACTTTGTGGATATGCCTCGTAATAACTTTTAGAAGTAGCAAGTGAAACAGCGATGGTAGAAATTCTGAACTTTTTGGAGTAGCTACTACATATATTATGAGCGCTATTAAATACTCATCGTATCGGTACTTGATTGGACTGAAGATTTTAATAACATTTGAGCGGAGTTTATAATGAATAAACTGCGCTGAAATCGATTTTCGTCGAAATGTTCGGTAATTTATTGGGCTGCTCTCGTTTTTTTCCCCACGAAAGAGAATTTTATATGGTATTGTCGTTGTTTGCACCTTAGGCGGATCTTATTTGGAAAAAGTGAGGTGAAATATTCAGACGTTGGACTTGTTTGTGCATCGCGGAACAGAAGCAGGTTGCATCGCCGTCCACCTCCCCAAGTCTAAACTCGCCTCATCCTCACGTGTGCACTGTCTAATAATTAACAATTTTGGGTCATCAGTATCCCATAAACCAGATCTGTGGTTACCAATTCAGAGCTGCTCTACTTCTTACCACTACCAGGACGATCTACTCAATGACGACCACTCTACGCATTGTCACCCACCAACATCACAGCCAGAAATTCTGTTTCTGTTTTCCAGAAGAACTATCGTTTGTTTATTTTTCTAATGCGGACTATTTCATTCATTTTCCAATTAAATTCGATTAATTGGGTACCAAAAAGACGCATCTTAATTTCAACAATTTCATTGTTAATTTCATTTTTTCGGAGTTAGTAATTTATTTCGCACGCTAACTGAGAACTAGCGAACCAACAGTCGTGTTATTTTGAGCATACAATGTAATCAAAATCGTTAGAGCCGTTTTTGAGAAAAAAGAATATTTGGGGTTTAGTTTTGGGCGGATTTTGCTCGTGCGATTCAGGCGTCCGATGGTGACCCGCGGGCTGGATGTCAAGTTTGAGCCACCACCAAACCCAAACCTGTACAGCAGGTTGTCATTTTAGCAGTTCAAGCAAAGCACGGTTGCCCCCGCTTCCGATATACAGACCACGACCAACTAACTGACTTCAGGACTGACAATGTCTTTACATCGAAAGCGCTCGCCCACAGCATTCTACCAGCCAGAGAAGACGGACTCACCAAACAGGTACGTTAATTTTAATAATTTACCAACCTGCCGAACTAACCCAATCGGTTTAACGCGTACCTTTCATTTTGTCGATATCAAACGGGTTTTCCTCCTCTTGTTTTTCATCATCACCGGACGAATCATCGTCAATGTCTGGATTATCGGGAATTTCAAACGGCGGTATTTCGGGGGAAGGTGGCATGTTACCTGAAAATGTAATAGGTAAAGTGTTAGTGAGCATTTTGCACAATTAGAGACGACAATTCGGAAGTTTCAGGCTATGACGTTTGTCAGAGAAAGTGCTTGGAATAACCAGTAGTTTGGAATCTGTTTCCATACATCGTAGCCCTTCAACTGTGCCACCATTTCGACCAATATGTGAGCACATAAAAATGAGTAATATTGTGAAAACAACGAGAGGGGCCTTGAGATGATCCTCCGACGGATGGGCTTAGCATATTATTGTGCGTTTTGTGCTAACTGCTTTTGACAAGCTAAATGCACGTTTTCATTCATTCACTGGATTCAACTGGTTTTACAGTAGAAAATAGCCGTGTCGAATTAGAAAAAGAATTCAATGCGGTGTAAGTGGATTACCGTGGTACGGGTCAGTCTGATCATCATCCACTTCGGGTTCTTCCATTTCGTTGATTTCAGGTTTCTTTTGCTCCCTTTGCTTTTTGTCGTCATTCCCGTCCTCTCTCCCTTCTTCATTTTCATCTTCTTTAGCCTGCATTTCCTTTTCCGTTTCCTCTGAACCGCGATTTCCTTCGTCTTTGGGCAAATCCCCCTCGTTCTCTTCTTCTTCTTCTTCGGAATCACTTCCCCACACCTACGTCGGGGTAACACGAAAAATTCGTATTTAATGTAATGAAATGTACTTAATTGCTATTTTTCACAATTGAAAAACTGACTTCATTGTCCAGAGCGTCCGCTCCCTTTTCAGTGTCGCCCATTTCCTTGTCGGGGTCTTCGTCGTCTTCATCGTTACTTTCTTTGTCGTCATCGTCTCCCTCCTTTTCAATATCCTGCAACTCCCCTTCCATGTCTTCCTCCATATTTATTCCCTTTTCTTCCTCCTATAAAAATGTCGATAGAAATAATAACTCAATGCGTACAGCTGTATTATAAATGTATCACCGTTAGTTCTTTACTTGACACTCCTTGTTCTCTTCAGGTTTTTTATAATCCTCAGGTTTCTTAGCGTCTTCCAATTGATCGAGGCTCTCAATTTGATCGGATACGTCCTTTTCCCCTTCGCCCTCTCCTAATCCCATTCCACCTTTCGTCCCTTCCCCTTCTCCCTCTTCACCGTCTTCTAATAAATCTTCGGGTATGTTGTATCCCTGTTTGCCGAAAAAAAACACAGAAATGGTTACGATAAGGAGTAGGTCAGTACAGAAAGATGTGAAAATGTACAAATCTATTAAACAAGTTATTAGTTTGCAAAAGGGCAATGTGACGATGTAACAGCAATAGATTTCATTATATTATGCAACTGTTTTCGAGAAAGGCTGAATACCCACATAAACTATCCTCATTATTTAGTTCTGGTTGAACAAAAATAAATAACTTGGGCAGAAACTCAGCCTCAGCCAACCAAAACCTGGCTCTGTCACGAGGTCCAGCCTGGACATGCCAAGAGGCATGACTGATGCCAGGCCTGCTGTTCCCAGGCATGCCGGAAGGTGTGTCATTGCTAAGGCGAAAGCCTCCTTGCAGACAGAGAGAAGGAAATAAAGGTGACCAGAATAACTAAATGAGGATGGAAAGAGCAGAAACGAATGGTAAGGTCATTGTAGTGCTGATGGGTTGATATAGGCCACAGAAGAGGTCTAGGCGCAACCGTCTCCCCACCAGTCAGGAACAGCAGGTTGAACTCGCAAAAGAACACAATTAAAAGACAGTCTGTTGGGCGATTCGTCTAATGGGCAGGGTAGCTCTTGAGTGTGCCAGTAGTGGAGGGATTTACAACAGTGGTTAGGCTGCCCAGATGATTCACAATGTCTAGTGGCTCATCAGCCAGGATTTATTCAAACCTCATTCCACCATTCAGTCCCTTTCCCTCCTCTCTCTTTCAAATCTTCTTAATTTTATATCCCCCTATTCGCCCCCCCCCCTGGCATTACTGCCAGAAGATAAGACATTACATAAATTAATTAAACGAGTTACTACCGTGCAAAGTGACTTGGAGTGAATTGGACTGATTTCAGTTGGCAAGTACTGGACATCTTGGCCATCAATTATCGACGTGAGTCAAGATTGGAAGATAACTGAAAGAAATCTTGATTTACAGATTGATGGAAGGGAAGTCTGCGTCACAGCCATGCCAAACACTATTTGGGAAAATGGTCTGTGTGTCTGCGAACGATTTGAACCAAATCAGCTCAAACTTGATACTTAGCCCGCAGGTCACCATGGGACACCAAGATATGGGTATGAGCAAAATCCGCCCAAAACTAACAATAGTTATCATAGTGATCAAAACACCAAATATTTTTTACTAAAAAACGGCTCTAACGATTTTGATTACATTTTTTATGTTGATAGCCCGTAATAAGACAATTATACCATAAAATTCCCATCTGCGGGAAGATGACGAGATCAGCACAATAAATTATCAAACATTTCGACAAAAATCGACTTTGGCGCAATTTTTTCCCTATGAATTCCGTTCATATGTAATTAGGATCTTCAAAAAAATGGTAGTACTCCAATCACCAGTTATATCATACTCCCAAAATATCACTTCCTTTCATAATGCAGTGGAACTGGCGTCCACAACAAGAGAATCGTTCAGCCCCTTTTGGAGGCGCCCTTCGATCTCTTAGGAAGTGGAGCTCTTTAAAGTGAACTGAAGACTTAAGCCCCTCTGATGTGCCAAAGACGACGACGGGGCCACGTCATTGTGTTGGGGTGCTCTTGAAATTTTAAACTTATCACTTCCACATCACAATCCTTTCTCCCATGGAATTTCGACCTTCACGTTTTGGAGTATGCTGAATACGAATTACAAATCGGAAAATCGTTATCAAGCACCGTTTGTGTCTTTTTACATTCCTAAGCCCTTAGTAGTATCGTATTTTATAGTTATCATAGTCTTCAAAGTAATTTTTCTTCTCTCAGAAGTGGCAGTAAGAAATTTCGATTACAATTGTTGTGTCAACAGATCAAAATTATGTTAAACTGTACTGAGGGGGGTTTGGAGATGCTTGAAGAGCCGCTGACTCAGGCAAAAATTACAGCGATCGCGAGGAGTTCAGATCCATTTCCCAACTTTCGTCAGGATCACGAACCATCGTCTTCAACCACTAGACTACGATCGCGAGGGTGCCTTTTGATGAGAGTCAGTCGGTACATCTCCGCCCTCGTTGTTAGCCGCTGCTCCTGAACCAGACGACTTTAATGAACAGATATTTGAGAGTTGAGCAAATCCCGGGAAAACCTGATTTTTGATTCGAGAAACGAGGGAGCTACAAGGAAAGTCTTTTCTTTCACATTGTAGTAAGTGCGTCGCCCATTTTTCCCTTCTCGCTTGGAACCTCAGACTCGAGAATTCGTCTCATTATTTCTCTCTTAATTTTTTTCTGCGTCCTACTGACTGCCAATTGTTACTAGGGGGTTTTTTGGAAACGTTTGGGGAGCCGCTGACTCAGGCCAAAATTAGAGCGATCGGGAGGGTGTCTTTAATAGGGAGTCACTATTACAAAATTTCTAGTGAGACGTTAACGAGAGCAGCGCAATAAAATAACAAATTTACGACAAAAGTCGATTTTACTGCAGTTTGTTCTCTATAAATCTCACACATATGACACTTATGCTCTAAAAAATGTCAGGATGATAATCCAATCACCTGCCTACGATGGCCGTTAAATAATGTACATAATAAAATCAGGAGCAACTGAAGAAATTCCAGGAACTCAACTTTTTTCGCAGATCTACATCAATAATTTCAGACCCCCATCGAGAGTTACCAAAAAATTTACGTTTCTAGTCCTACTTGAGCGGTAAAAATCGCGGATTGTGCGTGGAGATAAGGAAAGCATGTGATCCGTCGCACCATATATTTATTTGGAGCAATTATCGCCTATGCAATAAAAATAACTTATATTCTATAACCAACTTACATTTTTGGCAAACTGGGTGAATGTACTGAGGAACATAGCGTTGATTTTTGAGAGTATTTTGAGAGAAGCAGTTTGTTGAGTGACGAAGAATTGATATAAGAACGTGACTTGATCCAGTATCGGGTAAGCATTTCTCAGTACGCTGAAAATAACGCAAAAGGTCTGGTGAATAATACGGTCGATGGTAATTAACAAAGTGACATCGATGTCAATGTTCATTTTTTCCCAAACAAATCCAACACAAAGTTCCACCCGCAGCTTCAACGTCGAAACAAAATGTCACAGTACAGTATATAGCAAGATAGAATGAAAATTGCCAGGAGTTATAGTGATCAAAACCTCCCAGACACAGGGCTGAGATTTGTTAGTAAGATGTTAATTGCGCCTTAAATGATGAATGTCGCCATATTTCTCTTCTGGAACCTCATCAAACTCGACATATTCACCAACACGTTCCAGCCAAATCGTGTTTTTTTCAACGTTTTCAGGAACATTTTCCTTCCTGACGTCAAATCTATACCTCCTATAAAAAAACTTCACGCTGATTTTGGATGTATGCCCAAGGTTTCTTTGTGAAACCTCATAAACACAGTTGTTTTCACTCAAACGTCCCAAAGATTCCTCTGAACTGTCCAAAGACTGAATAAAGATGGGTATTTAATATCATTAATGACTGCCACAATAAGATAATTTCCTTGATGTATATCAGACACGTAATTGATCTAATAGAACTGGAATGCATTACTAACCAGTACAATGCAAAGCTGAGGGCGAATTTCATTACTCAGACAGTTGCGCTGAGTTGCATTGAGAGCTGCTACTTTCAACTGTTCTCTGACTAGTTCATTCGACGTTCCTTTCAACTGTTCCCCGACTAGTTCATTCGACGTTCCTTTCAACTGTTCCCCGACTAGTTCATTCGACGTTCCTTTTAACTGCTCCCCGACTAGTTCATTCGACGTTCCTTTTAACCGTTCCCCGACTAGTTCATTCGACGTTCCTTTTAACTGCTCCCAGACTAGTTCATTCGACGTTCCTTTTAACTGCTCCCCGACTAGTTCATTCCACGTTCCTTTTAAATGTCGAACTTTTGCACTATGAAATCATCAAATACGCGTTAATTCCAAAGCGTTCGTCCAAGTGTTTTTTGTGCAATATTCTTCTCCCCTCGGTGCTTTCCCCACAGCCCTCTTTGCATTTCGACAAGTCACGAATACACGCACATTGTTGGTTTGACTTTGGTGAGATAGGAGAACTTTACGTTCTACTGTGGTAATGTAATTTTGATATGTGGGGGTAAGACGCTATTCGAAGGATACCTATTTGAGAACATTTTGCAATGACAAAACGCGTCGTTGGCAATTACTTTCCGCTACCCGAACGAAAGGAAAGTATAGTAATCGGGTAAACAAAAAAAATTGGGGTTTCTTCAGATCTTTACGTTTTGAGGCCTACTGAGTCTAAAAAACCTAATTTCGGCGCGTGGTCCCCATATCTCCATGAAAATACGGTGAACGGAGATATAGGCCCATGAAGCAAAAATAGGTTTTTTACCCTTTTTGGCAAAACAGCTTCAGCGATTTTAACCAAACTCACAGTATGTTTTCAAACAGTTAATACCTACATATTCTTCTCAATAAATGTTCCTGTGACGGTCCATTGAACAGAGATAAAAATCAAAATGTGTCGAAAATAACGTTTTTTCGAACATTTCCGTAAATTCCAGGGTAACCTCTTCACCAAATGTGATAAATTCTAATGGAGTGTCTTATATTCACCCATACCAACACTTCGTTCTCCATAATTATTTCTGTATATATATGTTGAACGGAGATATAAGCCAAGTTAACTCAGAAAAGGAGATTTGTCGAACATTAATTTATCGGAATTCCAATTTTCTCAAAAACGGCTCTAACGATTTCAATCAAACTTACGGAGTGCTCTCAGCGAACTAGTCCCTACATTTTGTTCTCAATAAATATTTCTGTAGAAATGCGTTGAATGAAGATATAGCACCCGCGTATGTAGCTGGTCTTCGAACTGACGGGGGTGGCGGAAAGTTGTGTGTTGCTACGCACCAGATATTTTTTAATTGTATATACCTGTTTAGGGCTGATTTGTGGTGACGACATACGTATTTTCGTTACATTTCGTGCATATCACTTTCCGTTCCACCAATAACAAGCGATTTTTCGTAAGCTCTTATGGCGTGGACTGTACTCGTGAACCCCGACAGTCTGGCCAACGCTTTTTTTTTACCCAAAGTTAATCCAAAATAATGAACATCGGCACTACGCCAAAAAATTAAGCGAATTGAAACAAAAATGTCAACCAACCTCAAGCATTTGTTGTAACACGCAGAATTGTCTACTTCTTTCAATTTGAAAAGAAGTTCCTTCAAATAGTCGACGATTTTCTGTATTTCGAATTCCTTGAAGTCATTCGTGAGACGCCCTAAAAGTTTTTCTTTAACGTGACTGTCATCCAGACCGACACTCTCTTGACCGTTCTCGACGTCGTTCGCATTATCGATCGGTGGCTTCTTTACGTGAGATTTGTACAGATTTTGAACGACTATTAACGTTTTGTGAATCAGAAGATTCAAATAATCAGCGAATTGAGAGACGAGAGTTGGGTCTTCTTCGCCGACGGGAAGAGTCGCAGGGGCGCATCGTCGTTCAAAGGTTGAGATCTTTTCGAGGAGGTTCTCTAAACTTCTCGTGAGAGGATTCAAACTTAAAACTCCATTAACGCGCGCTCCGAAACTGTCGACGACTTGGCGCAAATCCTCGGCGGCAGATTTTAAAAAGTCGACGCCGCTTGCGACTTGTTCGATTTGATTGGCGTCAATCACGATGTCAACGGCTTCGGAGAGTTGTTTATGGACGTTTTCACAGAACGTTCGGTGGCGGACGCTTCTCTTAATGCTCGCTTTGAATCTAGTAGCCGAGCGAACGAGCGTTTCTACTTTGGTCTTGTTTTGACTCCAAACGTCGTCGTATTTGAAAGCCCCGACCATCGGGTGGTTTAACGATAAGTTGAAAGGAGCTGGTAACAGTTTTACATCCGCCAAATTTTGGGCTCTTTCTGGGCACGCGTCGAGGACCAACAGGAATTGCTTCAACACGAAAATCATTTCTTCCAGGCTGTTCAGAAGCAGCATCTACAAACAAAAAAAAAAAAAAAATTGAACCCGCGGTGCGACTAATTTCAGCACGTTTGATGGTTTGTTAAGGAAATTACCTGGTTTGAATGAAAAGTAACTGAATTCAACTTTTCGCTTTCTGCGTCGAACACTTGATCGATTTGAAACAGTAAACTTCTCATCGCGTAAAGATGAATCGTGTTTTCACAAATTGATTCTTTCGTTGATTGAGCGAAATCCTGGAAAATAGCATTACAAAACTCGGTTGATACTTGACGACGGCCCAGAAATTATTACTGAGGGTAATTGAAAGCTTGCAAGTTACACGAGAAACAGATCGCTGGACGGCTTTCTTCGAGTGAGGTGTGGGAATTTTTGCCAAATGCTCTGAAACCGACATGTCTCTAATACACACGTTAAGGGCACACGAAAGATATCTGGTGCGTTGCAACACAACTATCCTTAGCTTAAGGAAAGTTGTGTGTTGCAACGCACCAGATATTTTTTAAAAACATTCTAGTAATATTTCAGCGGAGTTTATAAGGAAAACAAGGAAAGTAAAAAAAAACGCGCAAAAACCGATTTTTGTCGAAAATTTTGATAATTTATTGTGTTGCGCTCGTCATTTTGCCACGAATGAGAATGTTATGGTACAGTTGCCTTATTGAGAGCTATCAATATAAAAACTTTAATCAAAATCGTCAGAGCGATTTTTGAGAAAAACATATTTGGTGTTTTGATCACTATGATAACTATAGTTAACTTTCGGTGGATTTTGCTCATATCCTTATTTTGGCGTACCATGGTAACCTGCGCGCTAGATATCAAGTTTGAGTTGATTTGGTTCGGTCGTTTTGTCTAAAACCCGTGCTAAAATCGATTTCGTCGAAAATTTTCGTAATTTATTGTGCAGCACTCGTCATTTTCCCACGAATGGGAATTTTATGGTATAATTGTCTTATTACGAGCTATGAATATAAAAAATGTAATCAAAATCGTTAGAGTTGTTTTTGAGAAAAAAAATATTTGGTGTTTTGCTCACTATGATAACTATAGTTATCTTTCGGTGAATTTTGCTTATACCGGTATTTTGGCGTCCCATGGTAACCTGCGGGCTAGATATCAAATTTGAGCTGATTTGGTTCGGTCGTTTTCTCTAAAAATCGTTCTCACACACACAGACCATTTTCCCAAATAGTGTATTTCGGACTGAGTGGGTTCTGAAAAGGGGGGATCTGAAGAGAACTCAATGGTTTTTTTCAGCCGATTACATAACTTACCTTTCTACTTCGTAGAGCCAAGGAAAGTAACAAATACCGTGATAACCATAAATCTGAAAGTAGTTACTGTCTCATATTTGGCATGGGCACTGGCCTGAAGCCCTATGTCTCACAGGTCCACGTCTAACTTCCTGGAATGCTAGGTATTTCGTGCAAGAATCTTCTTAGATGTTTATGCTTGAAGAAGCAGAACCAAAGACCGAAAATCGCTCCCTTTCGAGTCTCTGGCACTGGACCAGGACATGGTTGGGAGCCTCCTCATCAGTACCACACCACCTGCACTAGGAGTGTCGTTTATATCCATAACGTACACATGTTTGTTGAATTTTGCAGCGTTGTGCTGACTGACTCCTGTTAAAGGCAAGCGGTTGATCGTGGTCTAGTGGTTAAGACAGACGATTCATAATTCTCGACGTAAGTTGAGGATTGTGGATCGAATCTCCGGCGCGATTGCCGTAATTTTTGCCTGAGTCAGCAGCTCTTCAAAAAGCATCTCTAAACTTCCTTCCTCGTAACAATTGGCGCCCAACTAGAGGTCGAATTTCTTCTTTCCAAGAAAAAGAAGAGGCCCAGAGAGAAAAATTAAAAAAATTAAGAGAGAAAATAATGAGACGAGTTCTCGGGTCCAGGATTCGCTGACGCTGTGAAAGTTCCAGCGCGAAGGTAAAATGGGCGACACGCCCACTACAATGCGAAAGAAAAAAGACTTTCCTTGTAGCCCTCTCGTTTCTCGAATCAAAGATAGGATTTTCCGGGGATTCGCTCAACTCTCGTAAATTCTTTCCTTAAAAGAGTCCGCCAGGAGCAGCGGTTAAAAGACGAGGGGGGAGATGTGCTGACTGACTCCTGTTAAAGGCAAGCGGTTGATCGTGGTCTAGTGGTTAAGACAGACGATTCATAATTATCGACGTAAGTTGAGGATTGTGGATCGAATCTCCGGCGCGATTGCCGTAATTTTTGCCTGAGTCAGCAGCTCTTCAAAAGCATCTCCAAACGTCCTTCCTCATAACAGCGTCTCGTGATGATCCATACGAGTCCTTCTGCTCCTTTGTCAGAAAGCTACGTCTTATCTCAGATAAAGCATTAGGAGTCCCTCACTAAGAAGCATGAAGTCATACCTCTGCGCAGCAACAGCCCTCAATGACTACCTGCTGTACATCCCCAGGTATCAGTTTGGTTCTTTCGAGCATAAATTTGTACACACGGTCAACTTAGTTATTATCTTATTTGTATCTGTTAATAATGCTAGCACAATCTTGTCTAACGTGCCCGGATTAAGTACTTCTGACTCTGGTATTAACACCAAGTAATTACAGAATAGCTAGCTCCCAATAAAACAACAATGACAAAACAAAATTGTTGAGGCTAGTACTCACACTCAAAATGAGTTACTGTTCATCACCCAACAATTGTCGATCAAAAATTGTAAGAACTTGGTGGAAAAAGATTATTTACTTGAATAGGGTTTGTCACAATTCTCAGATGAACTTAGTACACCCACAGTGTGTCATTTTGTGAAAGTACATAGAAGTTATGAGCTTAGGGGACAACAATACAGCCAACCACTTACTGTAAAATGAGCTGCGAAACCTTTGATTTTTTCCACGGTAACAGGGCCCAAATCTTTATGCGACTGTTCGAGGGCTTTTTTCAACTGGGCATACTGCGCGACGGAAGATAGGAATACTTCTTCCGTGCCGCTCCACGTCGCGACCAAATCTGGGTCGCAGGACCTGGGAACAAAAATTAAAATAAGTGGCCGAAACCAAGTATGAGACTATTAAAGCGTATTGCGCAACTCCCCAGTGATCCCGAGCTCTGATCCCACACCCGGAGTTTCCTCGGGAGACCTTTCGTTTTTGACCACAAGACTGCAATCACTGGGGAGCGTACAATGAGAGTCAGGTGGTACAGTACGAGTGCAACACGCGAAAATCATAAGAGCACGAAGTGGGAAAAATTACTTGGGGCTGAGTTGATGAAGCGCCACTTTGACGTCGATCGGCTGCAGAAGTGAAAATGCCGTGTTGGAGCGTTCGTAAAACAAGAGACCGGATCTGTACGAGTAACCGAGCGTAGAAAACGTTTTGAACAAGTCGGCGATCGCTCGTCTTTTCCGTTGAAGCAAAACTTTAGCTGTCGCTTTCTTTTTCTCTTCTGGCGTTGTAGGATCGATCTAACAAACCAATAATCACAATTATAATTCGAAGTAACAGCTTCCTAAAGGCAAATAAGGAATTATTACAGCAGCACACAACTTTCCATAGCGATACTTGGGGGAGGGGGGGAGGGAGGTTTATTGTCGTGTCAATTCATCCACTACGTACTGATTAGGCTCATCAGGCACTGAGAAATCTCTTTCAATAAGCTCAGGTCATTCTTAAAAACCTTTCGCCTAGTACTGTCCTGTACACAAAACTGTACATCTACAGGTCTGGGTTCAGTGGATGCTGAGTTAGTGACCAGGCTCTTGCATGATAGCAAAACTGCACCTTTCATGACATGCTACAGTCAAGAGTGTTCAGGAACAGTAATTTTGGAAAGGAATCAGAACGGCCTTGTGATGATTCCCAATATCTGCGCCTTAGGTCCTAACTCTCCATCATTAGAACGCCTTCTCTTATGTGTTGTTCCTCAGAAGAGGCATTTAGAGTGCCTCAGTGCTGCAATGTTCCAGACAGTCTGATGCATACTCCAGGCATATTCTCTCATCGTCCCCTTAACCTTCAAGCGGGCACCGCCCCCGCTTAGCACATTTTTGTTTATATTACTATTTATACCCATTACATTTATTTGTCACTTCTAGTAGCCTGTCGCTATGTCCTTGGGAGTAAAACAAAGTACAAACCGTCGCTCGGGGCGCTCCCACCTCTCCACAAATCGCAATTATTTAGTCCCAGTCAAGTCGTCGAAAAGACAACACGAGATGCTCAATCCAACATACCCTCGTTCACGCTCATAGTAGTACTTCGGCTATCATTCAGTATTATCGAATTAAGCTTGAATTGTTTAATATAAAATGAGTCGTCGATAGTGGTCACAAAGTGAAATACTCGAGGAATTAATAAAAGAAGACGAAGAAGAGAGTGAATCAGAGCTTAGCGACCAAGGCTCTGAAATTTCCGACCACATCGCTGCAGAGGAACCTCATTCTGGTGAGGAATCAAACTGCTCAGACACAGAAGATTTGCCACTTTCAAAAATAGTTGCTTTACAGGGCGCGATAAAGTAACGAAGTGGCAAAAATCTAACAATACCAAAACGAGGCGTCCAGTTCAAAATATTCTAACGGAAGATGCGGGTATTCGTAGGAATGATGTGGGTGTGACGACATTTAGGCAAGTTTGGAGTTTATTCATTTCAGAGAATATTATTGAAAAAGTTGTTAGACATACCAACGAATTTATTTTTTTAAAGTGCCATCGTATAACAGAATATGCAACTGCAAACCGACGGATACCGTCGAAATCCGAGCACTTTTATTTTATATTTGCAGAAGTCATACAATATTTATTTGCAATCAATGTTATATGGACAAAGAAATTGATTCTGAAGAAATTTAAACCGAAGTTAATTCATTCTTATTCTTTAATTTTTATAATTAGACTAGTTATATATACTAGTCTGAGACATGTAAAACGCTTTTGTGTGCCTAATTTTGGTTTGGATCCAAAGAATATTTGAGTTATGTTAATTACTTTAATAAATGTTTCTTTTTCATAATTTTAATTACTTTTTTTGTTGACAAATTAGACTTTAAAGACAATGATAATGTATCTGAGTACAAATAACTAAATAATTAGTGCTTTATTTCTTTTATTCATCCCACACGTCGTTTCAGTTACGCCCGCCCGCTCCTGTTACAAATGACCGCATGCCTGCTTGAAGGTTAAACAGGAACAGAGACGCCCTACAATGGGGAGTTGGCTCTATGTTTACAGTACATGAACTGAGTCTGAGATGGTCCCCTTTCTTATCTCCAATGATCCCGGTATGACGTGGACTCCAGTGGACATGAGCTGCATTAGAGTTTGCTAGAGAATTAAGCCGTACCTTCCACTACCTAATCAGTTTTGAGGTTGTGCAGTAGTTCTTCAGAGCCTTGCAAGGCGTTCGAATATCAGTCATGTTGATAGCTTTATTGCTAAATCCTTTTTCATGTGTAATGATGACCCCAGCAACGATAGCATAAATTTCTGCTTGAAAACATGTTGGAGCTAGACCCAGGGCAAGTCCCACTCCTCGCAGAGCCCAGTCCACACTACAGAGTCTGTAACCTTCAGGGTTTTATCTCATTGCGATGAAATAACGGGGAGGGAAGTACTCGGATTGATGGAGATCCCAGAGGACTCAGGGGGTGCCCGCCCCACAACACTCCAAAAGGTAAAGTTAACGTACCTGTTAGGTGAGTCCGTCTCCTCTGGCTTGTGAGTTACTGTGGGCCCACAGTAACTCACAAGCCAGAGGAGACGGACTCACCTAACAGGTACGTTAACTTTAGTATTTGCCTACTGGCGGACACAACCCAATTTCTTTAATACTCCAAAAGGTCTTCTCAAGAGCCTCATGGAGACTGATTACAAGACATACCTGTTCGCCTATGTGGTCGATCTGATCAATGCACAGTCCATCCACGAAATCAAGGCGAAATACCATAAAGTACTCCAAAATGTCATCCAATGGTGCAGACACGTCAAGCTGCAGGTGGCTGAGGAAACCCCCAGTTGAACCGCTTAAATTGAGAATTAAGTAGCCAACCGTCAATACGTTTTGGCAGTCACAGACTTCTTCTTGAGAAGCAAGTTAAGCGAGGGGTGGCGTTTCAGCGAACACCCCTAGTCAGTACATTCGCTGCGTTGACAAAATGAAGGAATGGATGAGTAACTGTGGGCCATGACGACAGTGGATTACAACATAGCTAACGTTTTTGTAGAAAAAAAAGAAAAGTTAGTCACAAGGAACCATTGACACAGCAAAAAGAGATATTTTGGCACAATGGCCGTCCAATAGACTGTGAGACTGACAACATCCGTCCACTGCTCATTGACATTTGGTTCCCATTCCCAGACATACAAAAAACCATTCATTCAAACTTTACACATTAACTCGAAAAAGTTTTTCTATCACTTCGTAGAGCAAAGGAAAGTTAAAACTAGAGAAGCGTTCTATGTCAGTTCCTTCAATTCGAATATAATGAAATAATTTCTGCTTGATAATAGCGTAGTTCCAAGAAGATAAGAGATTCTCCAAGGCTGAATGCATGCCCTCGGTACAGTGTTTCCCAACTACTGCATTAGTCTTGATGTTCCTAGGAGTGGAACATGTCATCTCGTTATGTTCCACAGATCCGCAGGTTCCAATTGCGCCCGTGGATGGGTTTATGGGCTGCAATCTTAAAACTAACAGTGAAACGGGAATGTTGGAAACGTAAGTTCGTCCTGCCGAATCGCCCGAGCCCGCCAGCCATACCTTATCGCCTTCTTCCCCTCCACAGAGGCCACCTCACCTCTCACAGACCCTAACCCTTCCTCTCACCTTTCCATCGAGCGGTCGATCGAGACGTAGCCCTTAATTTTGACGAGTTAATTACGATATTTATAAACCTTTACCACCCTCTTTTGTAATTTGGAAGTGAAGCTTCCGCTAAGTTTTGTTTTGGCGCGACGAAATGTTTTCAATCACTAAGTCAAGTGTTTCCCAGCCGGGGAAAAGCGTCTGTGTGTGCAAGGAGGTGAGTTCCTTGATTTCCTTCTTTTTTTTTCTCCGTTCTTGTATTTATTCCTTTCCAGGTTGGTGAGGTCTCGGTATTGGCCGAGGCACAGCTTTCAAATAAGGACGAGGGGAAATTCGTTATTTCAGATCCGGGTATTAGGTGATACAGCCCACTTCTAATTCAGGAGAACTTAGGGCTGGCTATCTCGGTATGTTTTCAACAGGGAAAAAGGGTTTTCGCAATGTCTTTTCTTTGTTTGCCCAGTTAACAGTAATTTCTATATTCTTCTGGTTTACTTTTTGAAAATGATGTACAACAGCTTCCTGACTGATCAATGGAATCATTGATGTCATTTAAAATTAAATCAGACGAATAATGCTGGAAATACATTCTACATCGATTCCAGCAACAAATTACCTCGCACAGGTTAATGAGTTCCCCAACTTCTTTCCATTCGTGAATGTATAATTGTAGAGTATTCATCAGTTTGGGGTATTCACAGTCCAAAATGATTTGCTTGCAGTTTCTTCGACATTTCCTCAACAAAGACTCAAGATGAGATACATGCCTGTCTTCATTCATCTCATCTAGTTCTACGTAATCATCCTGCGCAGAAAAACGACATTTAGTCATCGAATGAATAAGTATGATAAAACTTCAATTGGTTAACTGTGCATTTCAGGCCACAATTGCAAACAGAGTTAGAATTTAATGGGTCAACAAAAGCAGTTATCACGCCATGCAACCTAACTCAAGTGAGAACGTAATTTTTTTATAAAACTTCACACAAGTTGTCACATTTAACACAATTTCGTTACTTAGTTATTCATAATTTAGAGTGGGAAAATGATCTAAAACAGTATCTCAATTCTGTAAGATATAACAGTCTCCACGGTTAGGTAAAACACTCACACAACTCTGACTGCCCCATATTTGGGATGAGCACCATAGCTTTTAGTCCTATTGTGCTAGTCACAGGTTCATAGCTAGGACTGGTTAGGGGAAGTTGTACCAAAGTCAAAAGATTGCAAGTCGTTAGACCTGGGCCAGGACATGGTAGGGAGTCTCCTCATCTGTGACTATGCCCATAACATACGCTTGTTCATTTGGCAGTGTCCCATGATGATTGAGATAGAAATGCTCGTCGGAGGGACGTGATATGTGTATGAGTTTTCAGCGAATGTCAGGAGAAAGTGGGTTGACATTGTGTTACG
Source organism: Pachypeltis micranthus (assembly GCA_020466155.1). Lineage (NCBI taxonomy): Eukaryota > Metazoa > Arthropoda > Insecta > Hemiptera > Miridae > Pachypeltis > Pachypeltis micranthus. Next base: position 7,994,156 of record CM035778.1, read on the forward strand.
AAAGGAGTTTGGAGATGCTTTTGAAGAGCTGCCAACTCAGGTAAACATTACGGCAATCGCGCTGGAGCTTCAATCCACATTCCTCGACTTACGTCGAGAATTATGAACAACTGTCTTATCCACTAGACCACGATCACCCGGTCTTTAATAGGAGTCAGTCAGCACATCTCTCCCCTCGCCCGATCTTTTGGCGTGAAATGGAACACAGGTAATGACGTCATTCGACAGCTTGATCAATTATTATTGGGGTTTGTGTGGCACCTGTGAAAAGTGTTTGAAAGTTGTGGCTGGCTGCCAACGCAGGGCGCTTGCATAAAATCTGCTCTCCTCGCCTCACAATCTGCGTTCAGTTGCCTCTGATTTTCCTGTCTTATTGAGGTGGTATCTGAGTGGGCAGTACCCGATGAGGAAACTGGTGAGGACTCTTAGTTCCTGTCGTGCGAGCCACCGTCGATTTAGGTGGCTTTTCATCGCCCCTATGTCAGGTTTAGGGCCTGACAAGATTCTGTGCCCCTTCACACGGCAGAGTTGCCTTCTCACTGACCTATGTGAACCGATATCCAAATGAGAAATCCCATGGAATCCATTTACTCGCAATCCGACTGCCAGTTCTGGACCCCTGGACCAACAGTTCTGAACTAGTACTACTGAATGTACGCCAGATAGGGGGCTTGGGGAAACTTACTGGATATTGGCCAAACTGATACGACACCCTCACTGCCCAGAGGAACCACTGTAGGGCTTGCTGCGGAATTTGTTCGATTGAATTTCACTCGCTGAGCGGCTACAGACGAGGGGGGAGATGTGCTGACTGACTCCTATTAAAGGCACCGGTTGATCGCGGTCTAGTGGTTAAGACAGTCAATTCATAATTCTCGACGTAAGTTGAGGATTGTGGATCAAAGTTCCGGCGCGATTGCCGTAATTTTTGCCTGAGTCGGCAGCTCTTCAATAGCATCTCCAAACCTACCTCAGTAACAATTGGATAAGCCAGTTCCTCATGGCATGGCTCCACTTTTTTTCTCTCAAAGACTTTGCTTCCTGCACGTGTCTTGCAACAGATCGACGGCTATTGAACAAGCTTCAGGCTAAACAATTGGTCAGCCCAGTTTGCAAAGAAGGTTATGACAAAGAAATGTGGCCACGCTACCCCAGATGGTGCGGATTCCCCAGGGTCATAACTCTGTGCCACAATGCGCGGCAACAGCGCTAAATGACAACCTGCTGTACATCCACAGGTCTGGATTTGGTGGATGCCGAGCGAGTGACTGGGCTCTTGCGTGATAGTGAAACTACAACCTCCATGACATGCTACTTCCGCGATGGTTCCCAATATCTGCCTCAAGTCCTTACTCTCCATCGTTAGAATGATGTGTTCTCTCATGTGTTGTTCGTGAGAAGAGGCGTTTGGAGTGTCTGATGCATTCTCCAGGCATATTCTCTCAATGCCCTCAAGACTAGGGACGAAGATGCCCCGCAGCGGGGAAGTGGCCCTATAGGGTCAGTGGATGGAGCAAGTCTGGCCAGGTAGCCCACCCTCTCATTACCAGTGTTTACACAGAGCAGTGAACTATTTCTTTTCATCAGACCTTTATTTACTTTCCTTCATTCAACTCCCAATCGTTGCAACTTTATCGCAAGTTGAGTCATTCTGTTCATTATCTGAGGTTGAAGTGCAGTGTCTCTGAGAGAAGACAAGAGCAGAGTGCATCACCTTACCAGAAGAAGGAGGACCTTACCTCCTCCACTCTACTTTGAAGACGCAGCTTTATTTTATTCATTCCTGTTACATCGTTCGCCGCTTCATTGCCGTTTTTCTTTCTACTCCCATTGTCTCTTTTTTGTGCACCGCGTTTTGTCTCGAGGATCCCATATTCCTCGTTTCCATAAAGTTGGTCACGCATAGATGCTTGTTGGGACTTCGCGTCGTACGACATCGAGAACTTCGAACTGAGCCGACAATTCAACTTACATCAAGTCAATCCTACTTCCCGGTACCTACGAGTATAACTCAACTACTCCGATGCCAGGTAAGGCAAGAATTTCTCTTTGCGCATCACGCCTTCATCTCGTCCAACCCAGCGAACCAGAACAACAGTACATTATCAGTGCGTGTTATCATATTCAATTGTTGCTCGCCTTGTTAGAAATATTAAAATGCTTAGGTATTAAAGAAATTGGGTTATGTCCGCCAGTAGGCAAATTACTAAAGTTAACGTACCTGTTAGTGAGTCCGTCTCCTCTGGCTTGTGAGTTACTGTGGGCAAGCGCTTTCGATGTAAAGACATCATCGTCTGGCCGTTAAGTCAGTACTGGAGTCAGTCAGTTGGTCGTGGTCTTTATATACAAAGAGAAAGGTGAAAGGGGTGATGGAGCGTCGGGGAAGGGGCGGGAGAGGTCTTGTTGGTCAGTCTTGTTAGTAGTACCTTAGCCGGACTGGCTGTGGACTCACTAACAGGTACGTTAACTTTAGTAATTTGCCTACTGGCGGACATAACCCAATTTCTTTAATACCTAACACAGCCAGTCCGGCTAAGGTACTACTAACAAGACTGACCAACAAGACCTCTCCCGCCCCTTCCCCGACGCTCCATCACCCCTTTCACCTTTCTCTTTGTATATAAAGACCACGACCAACTGACTGACTCCAGTACTGACTTAACGGCCAGACGATGATGTCTTTACATCGAAAGCGCTTGCCCACAGTAACTCACAAGCCAGAGGAGACGGACTCACTAACAGGTACGTTAACTTTAGTATTAAAATGCTTGTCTGGGACGTATCGAGAAGTTAACTCCCGTTTCAGGTTAACGCATAAAAAACCAGTGATCCCTTTATGCCCAGGAATCCAATAAACGTTAATTCTATTCGTGTTTGCATCCTGCAACACCTCAGCAGTTTTGAAGTTACGCAGTAGTTCTTCAGTCCTTTGCTATAGCTTGGCTATGAGCTATTATGTTGACTTTTCCTTTTTCATGCATCATGACGGTCCGGCGGTGATAAGAAAGGGACCTAGGGCAATGCACATCCAACTTCTCCTAGAGCCACATATCCAACCCCAGCTCGTGTACTCTCCAGGGTTTTAGATCCATCTGTGTTTACACTTGTTGGAGACCAAGGCGACGTTCGTGGTGCCATAAACCTCCCTCAGGTTGCACTTTGTATTTCCTGACGAAGTCGTGCTTGGGCACTATCATGTTAGTCCATTACTAGCCTGTGGCACCTTAGTTTAGACAAATATACCAAGAGGAAGGTCAAACATTTTTGCTGTAGTACTGGTAGGTGTGGTTTTCACCAGCACCCCAGCCTTTGTACTTTGGCCAGGCTGCTATAGTTCTGATGGCAGCTCTGTGCCACTATACGCGCTCCTACAATAGCGTAGCATACATGACACGACTAAAGGAAATATTTACGTGTTTTGGGATAAGAATATTATCGAATGGACAGAGCACATGCATCCCCTCGCTGTTCTTTTTTGGGTACGACGAATGAGACCTTCTAATCTCGTACCTCAGCTCTAAGTGTGTGAAATCCCCCAATTAGCTTTTTATCCCTGTCTCTTGGATTGCTGCTCCTCGTCTGTCCAATACAATATTTTCTTCACATTTTTAAGCCGCAAATTATAATTCGAGGTTTTCTTCATGCCAGAAGTTCCAAGATCATTTCTGTCTTACACCCATTACCCGTCCACTAGCCACATCCATCGTCCTCGCTTCTTCTTCATTATGTGCCTTATCCGGCTAACTGGACGTTGGCAATAACTGCGGCATCCCGGTCCTCTGCAGTCCTGAAAAGCTCCTCCGCATGCTGTATACCCGTCCACTTCCTCAAGTTATTCAGCCAGGAGAGCCATCTTCTTCCAGCACCACGCCGACCCTTGATCTTCCCTTTCATAATCAACTGAAGTAGCCGATACTTTTCTCCTCTCAATATGTGTCCCAAGTATGCAATTTTACGGCATTTCACCATAGCCAGGAGCTTCCTCTGAACCTGAGCCTGCTGGAGAACTTCCTCGTTTGAAATGCGGGCTGTCCAAGGGATCTTAAACATCCTACGCAATTGCCACATCTCGAAGGCTCCTATTCTGCTCAGGGTGGCAGCCTTTAGGGTCCAAGCCTCCGCTCCGTACAACAAGACAGACCATACATAACATTTTACCATTCTCCATCGGAGAGAGAAGTTGAGGTTCTTATCACAGAAAAGATTTCGCATTTTCAAGAATACGGAACGAGCCTTCTCAATTCTACATTTGACCTCAATGTCCAGATCCATAGATTCGTTGATGAGGCAGCCCAAGTACTTGAATCTCCTTACTCGTTCAACTCTGCGGCCATTGAGTGTCAACACAGCATCATCATGAGAGGAACGACTGAAAACCACCCATTTGGTCTTCATAATATTGATTGTCAGACCTGCCCGTTGGCCAGCACTTGAGAGTCTATTCAAGAGAAGCTGAAGATCCTCCAGGCTCTCAGCCAACAGCACGGTATCATCAGCATATTTGATGGAGGTGATTCGCTCCTTGTTCACTCTGAGCCCGACGACAAGATCTTCAACCGCTTCCTTAAATATACGATCTGCGTAAAGGTTGAAAAGAAGGTGAAAGCAGGCATCCTTCGCATCATCCTCGCTACATCTTTCAATAAACATTCCTCAGACGCCCCTTTTAAGTACACCCTCCTTAGCTGACTAGCCAATATAATGAATTTTCTACCCCTTCAACGTTAATAAGCCCCCCCCCCTTCCACAATGCCTGTGATCTTGTCTTGTGATTTTGTAGTTCTTCAATTACAAGTTCGTACTACAAGTATGGTCCAGTCTAAACGATTCATTCAATTTTTTATCCAGGTTCAAACATAATTTGTAACATTGGAGAATTTTCGATCAGTTCGTAAGACGAGCAAATTAAATGTACGTACCAGAGGTCTAGTTTTGGTGAGGTAATTCACGAAATTGATGGTCGGAAGTTTTACATTATGAGAACCAAATATTAGTTTGGTCATCGCCAAACTAGCGGGTTCCATCAACACTTTCTGAAAACGAAATAATAATTTATGAAATCGACACAGTTTTTGCGAGTAGAGTAAATGAACTTGACGAGTTGCATATTGCTGTACCTCGAAATCCTTTATGTGCTTATGTACAGTCTTATGGGTTTTCTCCACAGCCGCTTTAACCGCCCAGTAATTGATGTCATTCCATCGAGCTATTTTAACGAACTCCTTCAATTTTTTCTCTATGGGCGCGCTGAGCTCAGTAATTTTTGAGCCAACTTGATGGTAGAACTGCTTGTAGAAACGATGAGTGTTCCAAAATATGTTCACTAGAATACCTGGGGGTTGAACAGACAATAAAGTCAAGAAAAGATTCGTAGGAGAGTTGCGACGAATGTTGTGTACTGCTGCTCTACATAAGTTGATAGTATAGCTCTTTAAATGATCAGTTCTCAGGCATCATGATCACTCTAATGCTCGTAATTGTAGTTAATCCAGCAGCTTTGAGGGCAGTGAGAAATGAAAAATGAGCAGTATACTAACAAGGAACCGACCCGAGTGGAACAAAATGAGAATGGAGGATAAAATCCCGTGCCATCTGGGAAGAGTTCTTAGTCTGGTTTCCCTCCCGATCCAACTATTTACTTGGGTGGCAAGTTTCAAAGTGATAGATCGACTGTGGCCACTTTTGTTTTGTCATAATGCAGTGGAGCAGCACACGGTTTGTTGTTCTCTCCCCACGGAAGGCGCAAGACGTCCAGGAAGGAGAGTTTTTGGGAGAAAAGAAGAGCTGCGCATTGAAGTCCCCACGTCCTGTAAGGAACTGGCTCATCCAGTGCTCTGGTTCAACTCTTTCTCCTAAGACGTTCACGAATGTAGTATCCTTTTGATAAGGATTCCCATCTCGCTTGCAATTTAGCTATATGGAGTTTGGCCAAGAGCGGAGGAAGCTCCTTTTTCGCTCTCCACTTGTCCGCTACATACTCAATGGCCAAGTCATTGAGAATCCAGCCAGCGCTCCAGTGGATGTTGCCTATTAGGCCTAGGTAATACACAGGAGCACAGCTCTCTGGGTCAGTATTCTCCTTGGGTTGACTCCCTTCTTATAGTATTTATTTATTTATTCTCAAGATTCTCAATTCTCATAATTCTGACGAGTGTGTATACATTGCTCGACCTTTAAGCTCGTTGATGAGCGCTGGCTGCCATAGTCAAACGCTCCTCTGATGTCACTTAGCTTTCCACAAATGTTAACCAATTTTTATGCAACTAATCCAATCTGTTGGTTCATTATTCATTCTGAATAATCCTTATGTTTTCGGTCAGGAAATTTTTTTTACAACCCCCCTGTTGGCGCCAATTGCGCCACGGAGCGTCAATTGTGGAGGCTGTTTGTAAACGCCGACAGGAGCTTATCGTCGTCTCCAACTCGCTGACTGCCGACCTTTTTGCCACACGACAACGCTCCGACTCGATCCGACGTGACTTCGACGTGACAGGGCCTTTGTCAGTCTGCTTCTGAGCCCAACGCCGGTTGCCTGTCTAAAATCCTCCTTCATTTTCGACGCCACTCGGTCTATTCTACTACGACGAACTGGTCAGAAGTTTCCTTTTATTTTTTCACTATTTAATTTCGAACGGTCCTCCACTTACTTTACTGTTCTAGCTTACTGTTCTGGACTATTATTGTTTATTATAACCTTTCTTGCCAGCCTATGCATTATATATATTTACGTCCACTACACCAATTACTCGTATCCCGCTACGCAGTCGATTCGATTTGAGATTCGAGAGGGGACCGTGGTCATTTCATTCCCCAACACCCCCCTCAAAATTTGATACTTTCCGTTTCAAGACATGAGGATTCCAAATCTGCAATGTCCGTCCGCCGTCCTCCGTCCACACCGTCCAGGCCATTTTGTGCCTTTAACGTGGTCCAAAAAATCCGTTCTTCCGCACAAAAATCCCATTTGGTATCTAATAGTGCCCGCCATCTTGGCAATCCGATTGGACGAAGCCCATGATTGTTATGGTTTAAAAAATTAACGAAACGCAGTATAATCGCAAATTCGCCGTGTTTCATATCGTTTTCAAGTTATTTTTACATCCTGGGTCGAATGGAATGAGTATCAGACGTGTACAACTGCGTATAGGGAAATGACAGTAATTATTAGAGTCAACTAATTGAAAGAACTCGCGGGATCTACAGCGGAAGTAAACGTTTCGTCGTTAGTACTCCCTCCCTCCCGTCTCATCGAAACCACTCGACTCGCAACATGCCAATTGCCGAAGGTTCGATCGGTTCGAGGTTCCCCATCCCAATTTCCCCGACTCTTTTTGCACGACGAGGCGGAGGAAGGTGAGGGCCACTTCCTCCGCACACCCCTACATCGGATCATAAATGCCTGCAGACGCTTACGGGCGCCGGGGGAATATTTAGTTTGCGTAGTTCCATTGTAGTCAGGTCATGTTTCGTATGGTTTACTAGTATTTTTCGAAGCTGAATCGAATGGGATGGGTCTCGGAGCAGTAATACTAGGTCAAGCTGTTCATGAGAATAATAAGCCGTTGTGTAATAATTTGCAGGGTTTTTTTACTCTGATAACACGAACCTGGTAGAACGTAACGTTCTATATATACAATCTTTTACCGTTGAACATTGAGAGTTAGTGGGGTGGATGCTGCAAGAAGTGAGGCTAGTCCAGTATGTGTTTTGGGTTTAGAATTTCGCTCCAATGAGAGTAGAGACGTATCTTAAAATAAACAGACACAAACTGCCCTCCATAAAACAACTTAGTAAAGCAGTGTCAGTCATTTTAGGGGAATCAAACCCTTATTTCGTAGTCTGAACATCAAATTTTAGCTGATTTCGCACAGTCGTCAAACTTCGAAATATAATCTGTAGATAACAAAACAGTCGTAGTGACAAAAAATATCCCTTACTTCGCCTTTCGGAGGTTGGCAACATGAGACAGTGGCAGTGGAAGGTTAACAGAAGTTGTAGTCTCGTTTCAAATTCACCGAGGCTCGAGCTTTCCATGAAAAGTTGTAACGCTTTCACTAAATCCTCCGTAGATACACCAATCTCGTCGGAATTTTGGAGGAACGACGCGGAAAGCGAGTACAAATGGAACCACCATTTTCTGGCCTTTTGAGCCACCCTGGTTCAATTAAAGAGGTTCGTCGTGAATAAATGTTATGAACGTGCATCCAAAGTTATAATTTAGGGGAGAAGGTGAACTTACAGTTTTCTTCTAGATATTAACGCGCCTTTCCAAGCGGTCAATTCCAATCGTCGCCACGTTATGATTTGATTCGTGAGCGTCGCTGCGTAACGAGATAATGACACACCGTCGTGTGCGTTTTCTTCCCATTCGTGCAATCTCGTTAATAACAGCTCGAGACCAGTTAAAAACCTCGACAACGGGCTGGAGATACTAAAACTGGATATCCGCGTTATGATTTCCTTGATCTAAAACGCGACAAAAGGAAGCGTAAGACAGTACAGGTTTTGTTGTCAAGTTTCATTCAATGAATCGATAATACAACTCACCAGTTTGAGAGTTGGGTGGTCGGGCCATTCGTCAAGTAGTTCGTCTACTCTAGACAAGATTGCAGTCAACAGCGCTACGCATTGAGTGGCTTCTTCGACGTTGGGGTCGTGATAAAAATCGGTGTATTTACCGGGTTCGTTATACGAAGATTGGGAAGAAGACACTGATGAAGACTGAGTCATCGCAACTAAAAATCCGCAGACTGTTTCTGAACTCAGGGCGTCGCTACAAACTTTTAATCCATCGCCGGACAGTAGCTGTCCAAATAAATCCAATCTGAAACGCGAAAGTTGAAATTACGACATTGCCAAGGGCTTAGTGTGAATTTTGTGTTTAGGGGAAGGGCGCTAACGAAATAGAAAGCCTGAACGAACCCAAGACCAGCCACAGAACGTGGGACATCCCAATCAGATGCCTGCAAAGCAAGCAGTCGCGTACGGCGCAAGAATGGAATATCTTTCTACTTCGTAGAGCCCAGGAAAGTACGTAGGAATGAAATTCTACACCCCCCCCCCAACTGTAGAGATGTCCATGAAGGCTTCACACTATTCATCGATTCACATCAACTCTATTTCTGTTCTCCAAAATGGCCCAAATATTAAGCGAATTTAAAAAAAGGCAAACCAACCTTTCGTTCAACAATGAGGCGCACAAAGGCGGCTCCGGAACGGTGCTGTCATCGACGAACCAAGGCGTGTGTACGCCGCTTCTAACGATCTCCCGGTGAAAATCGCAAACCTCTTCAACGTGCTCGATGCGGAAAATAATTTGGTTGCTTTCCCTTTCCTCGGTTTTGAAGGACAAGCCGACGTCTTCCAATTTTTCGGGGCCGTCGAGATCCCCGAAGTCCTCGTCCCGCGAAATCGGGAATAAGTCGCGAATCTCATTCTCAATTTCTCGTTCTTCTAATTGAATTGGAGTCAATCTGGCAAAAGAAAAGAGTTAGAGTGATCGGAAGGGAGTACGGCCAACAACGCAAGTCAAACGTGAGGTGTTGCTTACTTATTGACGTAAATACTTTGCTCTTGAGCCAATTTTATCCGGCTTTCTTCTTGAAGATCTTTCCACGATTCTACGATATACTCCAAAATCCTAAAAACGTACGGAGGCAGCGATTCGTCAATGTACGTGCTCTTCACAGACCTGATTAGCTGCATGCTCATTTTTGACAACCTTCAAACGCGATAAAACACATCAGAACGCATTTGCAAAAAGATTATGATGTAAATAACGAAACGAACTACCGATTCCGTACTTAGCTTTATCGTGCAAAGGCTTAGCTCGTTTTTCTGTCGAGTTTTCGCCCACTTTCTTAAGAAGGTTGAGAACCCTAGGGGAGCAGCAGGTGTCGATAAGGTCCAGAGTAGTTCGAATGTCGGTGATTGATAAGAGGCGACTTAAAATTAGTTCGACGGGAGGATCGCCTCTTTCATTTCGCTTGGCCACTGCTCTGTCCACGCTGTGTAAAGAAGTTTCGACTCCCCAAATTATCTGAAAGAAAAGTAGACAAAATGTATTGCTGGCAAATTAGACCGTAAAAGCACTACCCTCCCAATGTTTGCCTCATTACGAGCACACCTGAAGACAATTCTCATGCACAAGGCCATTTACCTGGGCGTGAATGACTACTGTCTGGGGGTAGCAAACTCAGTCTAAGGAGAGTACTGTGCTGCGCTCCTGTGGATTGGTGTTTCCATTGGTCCATACACCGGAAAAACTCATCTCCTGGGATGCTGTATAGCTGCTCCTGCGCTTTTTGATTGATCTCCTCTATCGTCCTTTCATAGAGTATTTAAGTTTGGGGAACAGCTAGAAGTCACAGAGAGCTAGGTCCGGAGAGTAAGGCAACTGGGGAAGGGGTTTCAAGGAGTTTTTGGCGAAAAATTCGCAAATGAGGAGCGCAGTGTGACAGGGTGCGTTGTCTTGGTGGAAAAACCACTCTCCTGTCGCCCACAATACCAGCCACTTCCGCCGAATCTTATGGCGCAAATTGCGCAGGGTTTGAAGGTAACGAAAACGATTAATTGTTTCACCTTGTGGGAGGAATTCGTGGTAAGCAACGCCCTTTGCATCAAAGAAAACAGTGACTTTGACACTCGATCTCACCTGGCGAGCTTTTTTGGGCCGTGGAGAGGTTTTTTACTTCCACTGAGATGATTCTTGGTTTCCACATCGCAGCCATTTCCATTGGAGTTGGCCATTTCCAAAACCTCCTGACAAACCTCCATTCAGTGCGCCTTCTGATCCGCTGTCATCAGTCATGGAACGAACTTGGCTGCAACCCTTCTCATTTCCCATTGTTTGGTCAAAACCTCCTGACACGACCCATGTTGCACTCTTCCGCCATCTCTCGAATCATCAAACGACTATTGGACCGCACGAGGGCATTCACTTTGGCCACTTGTGAGTCTTCAGTCGATGTTCTGCCTCCCTTGAACCTCTGAAACCACTCACGACACCGTGAACGACTCATCACATCACCTCCAAAAGCTTTCCGAAGCATTTCAAAAGTTTCCGTGAATGATTTGTCCAATTTCACGCAAACGCGCTGCTCTTCCTTCGCGCCCATCACAACAAACTCGAAAAACGCAGAACACAACAAAAGAGGTTCACAAAAACAGCTGTAAAATCGGACTGGGGAAGGTTAGAGCGATGAAACAAAAAGTAGCTTATTTGGGAAGGTTCACGCTAAAACTTGAGTGCCTGGAACTTTTTGATCAGACCTCGTAAGTGATCCCTGGTCAGTAACCAGTTGAGTTGGCCGTTAAGTGCATGGTAAACAAGTGATAGCTAAACCCCAACCTCCACGACATGCTACTGATATAGCTCTCTCAAGATAGTTCAGGAGCAGTCATTTTGATAGGCAAATGAGCCTGTCAAAAGGCTAAGGAGTCAATGTTTCAAAGCTACTAGGAGCTGCAGACCATCACGATGAAATCTTAGTGAATCACATTTGGGGCTTGCTATTAGAGGGTTTGGTGCAATCAAACAAAAACGAATTGTCGTGGTTGTTAGGCCTGTAGTCACCTATGGAGCCCTGGTCTGGTGGACTAGGGTGGAAAACAAAACAGTGCAGTTGCAGTTGAATAAACTACAGCGTAGGGCGTGTCTGGCCATTACAGGCTGTATGACAACATGCCCTACGGCTGCACTGGAGGTCTTGCTAGATTTAGCTTCACTCCACATACATGTCAACCCTTTTGATGCTACGCCCGAATATATTCGGGGTAGAAGTGTCTCATCGCCCACGTCTACGCACGAGAGTACTCGGGCAATGGAAGCTGATCTGACGTGCTACGCCCGAATATACTCGGGTTCGCTTACCGCACCTACCAGTTGCATAAAAAGCTCTTCATTTCACTAACATCCGTAAAGATAGCGACACCATTCGAGTTCTCAGATGTTTGGAGACGGTTGTTGTCATCTTATCAGCTTGATAACAGTTCGATTCGTGTTTCCCTGTTGTTTATTGTTAGTGTATGTGCATAAAAAAATTACCATGTCACGACGCGTCTACACTGACCAAGAACTATTGGAAATTCTTGAAAATATAAATTGTGAGGATGATCTATTTAGTGATTTGATGGGTTATACAACAACTTCAACCCCATTTGGTTCCCCTTCGACGTCTACAGCCGCACTTGTTGATTTACCTGTACACCAGCGTCCCCAGGACGAGGATTCCAGCAGCGAATCTGATTCGGATGAAGAATTGCCACAAACTGATTCAGTAAGAAACTATATTTGGAAAAACTCCGAACCAAACATTGTTTTTCACAATTTCTCGAACGATGGAAGTGGGATTCAGGCAAGCAACATCAATGATGAAACAACAAGATTGGGATATTTCAAGCTTTTTTTTCACCTTCAATAGTAGAGCTCATCGTTGATGAATCAAACAAATATTACTTGTCCTCATGCAGCCAAAATAAAATAAACCAATCTATGCGCAACCGGTTCAAAGATTTGAACATTGGCGAATTTTATTGTTTTTTGGCACTCACATTGTTGATGCCACGAACGAAAAAGCTAGAACTGCAAGCGTTCTGGTCTAAAGATACCTAGATACAAACTCCAATTTTCGGCCAGAGACAGGTATATTTATATCATGCGAGTTCTTCATTTCAACGACAATGAATTACCACACAATAATGACCCGTTGTACAAAATCCGAACATTAGCAAGGCATCTGCTTATTTTGCTTCTCGAATTTTCCACCTTTGCCTCTAACATTTTGCTACTTGCCCCATTTTTTTTGGTGCCTGCACTTTATCTGATGTTTCCATTACCTACTCGTAATATTTCTTTCTGCGTACTGCATTTCATTTTCCATTTATTTTTTATGAGGATGTAATATTTAACATATGCATACACTAAATGAGTTTTTTTGTGCTTGCTTACCTTTTTTCACTCTTTTCACATTTCTGTAACAGCACTGATGAATTAAAAGTGAAAAGGTTGCACGTTTCTTGTAAAAAAGTATTTAGCACAGAGATACCAATTGAGCGTAGAAGCATGCAGGCAGTCTGCTTCAGCCGGCTCAGCCAGGCGTAGCAGCGAAAAGGATAAAAGGATGGCGTTCCTCCAGGCGTATGTTTGAGTTGGGTCTGATATTGCAGGGGATGAGGAGTTCCTGCCACTTGATCCTGACAAGGTGAAGGTGGGGGGGCCTGAACTGAATGTGGTACACTCAATGCCCGCGAGGTTCAACTTCATGTTACCCTTTCGGATACTCATTCATGAGAGATCCAGGTGGGAAGGGGGAGTTTCCACTTTCGAAGCTGGGGCCCTGGTATACTACACTGATGGCTTGGTGCAGGGTGGCCTAGCAGGGGCAGGCATCTTTGGGCTGAGAATCAGAGCGGCGATCCCATAGGGGTTGCTGGCCACAGTGTTCCAGGCAGAGGTGGCTGCAGTGACAGTCTGTGTGCAGTGGCTGCTGTAGAGGGTACTGAAGTGGCAGAGAATCTACATCATGGTGGACAGTCAGGCCACTCTCAAGGCCTTAGCCTCATACTGTCTTACATCGGGGCAGGTGTGGGAGTGTCTGACTGGAATGAAGGCTCTGGCCGAGGACAAGGTGCCAGGGCATCAGGCTATAGAGGGAAACGAACGGGCTGATAGGTTGGCTAAGAAGGGATCGGCGCAGATCCCTATTGGCCCTGAGCCCTTTGTTGGGACTACCAAGAACCTACGTAGAGAGGTTGGCAAATGGTAGGATAGGTGCAGGGCTGCCCGGCCTTAGACAGTCAAAACTCTTCATCTGGCTCTCCAGGGCCAAGGAGGTGCTTGCACTGGGGAGGAAGGATATGAGGATCATATGTGGCCTGTTCACAGGTCACTGTCCACTGAGGCACCACCTTGCAAATATTGGCAAGTGCAAGGTACAGGTATGCAGGTTCTGCGAGGTAGGGCTAGAGACATGTGTTGCACGTATGCGATAGACCCACGGCATTGGTGTGTTTGGGAGGCCTTTTCTTCAGCCAGAAGAGGTGGCGAATGCAGAACTTGCGGATATCCTCAGCTTTGTGCAGGGGTGGTGGGGGTGCATATGTGAAAAAAAAATAAAAAATCTTCAGGCCCAAATTGGTTTGACAATGCATTTACTACCTTCACATCGACTGCCACAACATAATAGCTGCCCAAGGGCAGGGCAGGACCCAGAACCATAGTTGAGAAGATCGGTCAGTAACAATATAAGAAGGCAATTAAGGTGTTGATGGGAGGGGGGGGGGGGTGGTAGTAAACGTCAGCATGCCACAAGAACTGCTTTTTGTCACCTTCAAGCGAAAGGTCCAAACAACATGAGACGAATTCAAGGTGTACAGTTTCTGACAGGATACATCCAATGAATGTACGAGGGAGATGGAAATCCGCTACATCTGAGCATTTGTGTGTGCCTGGCTTGTGCATTGAGTAGGTTTTAGCTTCTAGCGAAATAAGTGTAGCGTAACGTTCTCAGAATAGACCCTAGTTGCAATGAAAAACAGTGAATCGCATTGAATATTCTTCGTAATATTTAAAAGTAAAATATGAGATGCTTACTTGAGACAGAGCGAGTAGAGCTGACGCCACAATATCAGGGTAAGATGGGTAGTATTGACTCTTCATCTTGAAGTTGAAACATTGCAAGGATATGAGCCAACTACTAACTTCATTTCTTCCTCTCCTCAACCAGTCAGGCTCTTGTTGACTACCCTCCAACCGTGAGTGTATCTCTTTCAACTTATAACGAGCAAACAAGCTTTCCATGAAGTTTTTAAGCTCCTACAATAAAAAGAAAGTTAATTAGTAACTTCAAAACTTCTAAAAAAAGTAATTAATGATTCCAAGTTCACGCTAATGACGAATAATTATGCCTCATGAAAGAGAGGGTTGAATTGAGAGCCGACTAAGAACGTAAAATCATTGGGACCTCTCACTCCCCATCGGGTCCTGCCACGATTAAACTTCATGCCTTGTCGAGTGAGCTCAATGACTGATGCTTCAGAGACCACCTGAACATTGACACTGGCATCAGGAGCAGGGACTAGTCCTAGTACAGTACAAGCGATCTGGTGGTAGGTCTATGTCATGACGCTTGATTCAGTCCAGGACACACCTCCCCTCCCCACGTTTCTACTGGCATGACAGCAAGCGTCAACAGTTTTGGTTTTGTTTTGTCAATTCGCTTCGCCCCGCCTAAATTTACAATTTGTGAATACATACTTATATGTGATGTCCCCCTCATCCTCACATAACTGTCCTTCTTCCCTATCAGACTTCATAGGATAAACGATTCACAATGAATAAATGAGGTTTAGTAACAACATTTGTTTATAAAAAAAAAACAAAAAACGATACGACACACCCGAAAAAGTGTACTACCCCTCGACGGTCCACAATGTAAGTATCACAATCAATTTGAAACAAAACAAATCGGTAAGTTCACAAGAGACCCTTCGGGTAACAATTACAATGGTTGACTGATGTAGGTAGTTCTACTTGGTCTTAGTTCGGATTTGTGCCGTGAGGGGAGAAATGAGCAGCTAGTGATGACACAATGTGCTATTCGAGTGATAAATCGATAACTTGATTCAAACAATGATTTGTGATTTGTAATGAATTGATAACAAAATGTAATGATTGGCGATGGTATAAAATCGGTAGGTCAGTACGAGATAGATAGTAGATATGTAAAAGGATTCCTCATTTCATCACATATATATGTGTGGAGGCTTGGCCAAGCTTCCATTTAAGGTCCTTCACCAAGACTCTTCTCACCAGAGCGTACCACTACGGCTGGGAGGTAGAGGAGGAGGCGAGGGCGAAGCTAGTTTTGTATGGGGATTGCATGTGTTAGTAACGAACGGACAAGTAGAAAATACAAGCTGTCTCAGATTTGTGAGTGTATAATCATTTTGGCTGGGAATCCTTGACCTCTGGAATATCCGCACTTGCACCTAACTTATCAGCCCCCTACGGCCCTATGGAAAGTTATTGTCTCCCCCAAACACCTTTATCTCAGCCCCTTTTGTTACCTTTGAAAAGTCCACCTCTTCAGTTATTTCCAATTGACAACGGATTTCCCTGTCCTGAACTTTCCCACTTCTCAATTTTAGATTTCTCTTCCAAACAGACAGCTCCTTCCAAGTCAGTCATCCTTCAGCACTCGCGATACAGTCATCTCCCAGCTCTCCCAATGATTCACCTCCTAACTCATGTCTATTCCTCTCTTCCACTTGGTATCTCACAATCAACTTCACATGCATTGAGAGTCCCCTTGTGCGCATTTATATACTCATATTCAAACAGATATTGCTATTCCGTCAAGTATAATACAGTCCCTACTCACACTCACCATGTTAATTTATTGCTCAGTTTCAAGCTCCCTTATTCGTGCGCCCAACAATCAATGTCCCAAGAAGGAAATGTGAAGAAGTGATTCCCCCAAAGGATTCTCCAACATAAATACATGTGTACCGCCCATGGAATGGCGCTATTGAGACGAAGGACTGAGCATCAGCATTCTCCCCCTAGAGAGAAGGGTTTCGTTTCTCCTCCTTGCCATTAACCATATCACCGGCATGAGGAGTGATAGTTAGATAAGGTACCGGCTTGAGAACCGAATTGAGGTGGCGAGTAGCACAAATACGGAGTTAGCTGAATCAAGAGTGCTTGCTCAGCAGAGGACGATCGCCGAGCCTTCCACCAAAAACCCGAGCTCTCTCTCCATTTCCGTCCCCCGAGGAAGCAGGTTGCCCTTCAGTAACTCCAATTATAATTATATAGTCTCCACAGTCTCATTCCTAGTCTCCCAGCACCTTCCTTCTCTATCATCACCTTTTCCTAATTATCTAATATCGTTAATCCTCCGACCCTTCAGTTTTGGCCACGTTGGAGCATTACACACGTATGTCTCCCACGTAGCCCTTTAAATGTTACATTTTCACTTAGTATTAAGGTAACTAAAATGTGATGTACCACCTCAAAGTCCCACTAACAGTAGCGTCTGCTCCATATGTACACACGTTGAACATAATTTATTGCATACGCTAAAGAAGCAGCAGAACCTGCAGAACGTAATGGGATGGCAGGCTTCACTCTCAGGAACGTCACCAACTGTGAAGTTGGAAGATGAAGCACAAGAGGAGGGCTAACCTAATAGCCCTTGGTAGAAGATACCCTACATCTAATAAAGGAACTAACACTTAGAGATAACACCTTGACACTGAAGTGGGCTCTGGGACAAGTGGGATTTAGTTAGAACGAGAGAGCAAATAAGCTGGCCAAAAAGGGATCGGCTGCCCAATTTTACACGCCAGAACCATACGCACCAATCACTATGACGACTCCTAAGAAGGATGTAAACAAAAACTTCTAGAACAGAATAAAGGACGATCAACAGTGAAGGTCTTGACTTCTCCAAGTTCACTGGGGCCACAAGGTACAACAGCCAAACCCGGAATGGGCTCCAAACCTGAACAAAACCTCGTATAGGATTAATCCCACCATAAGAGGACAAGACAACAGCTGAAAACTTCCTACGTGAATGCTCATTATGGTGCAGAACCTAATGGGGAAATGAGCCGGGCCTACCCATCTTGTAGACCAATAGGGGAGCCATAGTTGCACAGCTCAATGCACTGGGTGCCACCTTGGCCTCATACACAGGGGTGCAAAGGCGGGTGAGCAGCACCTCACTTGCAAGGGCGGGAGAATTACCCTACCTCACCCCTCAGGGGAGGAGGCAGACACCATGCTTCTAGTCCACCCAGTGCTAGTAAGGAGCAGTGCAGCCCATCAGCAGGAGGGGCAGATAAAGAGGATGTGGGCCACATTCTCTCTCGGAATGGACAGTGCCAGAAGAGGTTTCCAGAGCTGCTGCACCTCAGAAAATGACCCCCATCCCCTTATCAAGGCATTACCCCACTTAGAAAGACTGGGGGTGGGGGGGCTGAACAGTGGACCGCAATGATGTACAAAATAAGTTATGGAGGGCAACCCTCAAATATGTGGAGAGGGCTGGAAGATCTCAGAATCCATTTTAGGAGCCAAATCCAGATCCCTATTATTGCGGGTTGATGGGAAATGAGCCCACTGAAGTCACGACCTTGATCATTGTTCTGTCAGCTTTGGCAGATGCCTTGTAGTCTTCTTCTGGGGAGGACAATCTGGTTCAGGCTATCAAACCCGGAACCATTCCAAAGTGGGTCAATTATAAAAGCAGGCTGATTGAGCACATTTCAGAATAGTAGGATATTTAGATGATTGGGGCACACATAAGAAATACATTACCGCAGCGATTTTGTTGTACAAAGAAGGGTAAGGGCGAACGGCGATTCCTTCTTGTAATTCCTTTTGAGTTTCGAGCTCAGATACCTTGGCCTCGTACTGCTCTTTCAAAGGCCATTGACCGGTCGCCCCGACGATAGCTCGGGTCAATTCTTGGACGGTGAGGAGCGTCTTCAATTCCTTGAGCTGTAAGAACAACAAAACTCAGCTGTTATACCATGGCCTTCAGCGTACTTTGGTATCAATTGCCAATTCAACTCGGTGACCTAAATATAACCTACCTCTTCTAATCCGTACTGTCTTTTTATAGCCTCTTTATGTACTGGATCGATGAGGTCTAAATTGGAATAAAACATCAACTGGACGTAACCGAGCAAGCTCCAGCATTTTCCAACGTTGAACCACCACTCGCTCGTGTGGTGAGCGTTCGTTCGAAGCGCTTCGCTCGTTTGTTCGAGACATCGAAGGGCGTCCACGACTGAATCGATGAAAGCGCTGCAGCTCGAGCCTTTTATTTTTCCAGAGTCGAAATTGAGCGAAATTAACGCGGAACATATCTCTTCGACGCTTTCACAATTTGAGTCAACTTTTAAACAACTTGAGAGAATCTGGAGGATGTGACGTGTGCAGTTTCTCAAGTAGAGCTCTTCATTTTGACTAAAAAAATTAATCGCACATTGTATTACATACAAAAAGCAGGTACGTAGTAGAAACATAATACACAAGTCAAACTCAATACCATAAGTCCAACGGGAGGGAAAATAAAGATGGCAAATTTCTCCACAGCATAGTTTTGAGAAGATTGACAGTCCCGAGCGTGTTGCGATGAGATTTTAAAGCCAGGGACGATTGACTTTGCGACGTTAGCATGAGGTTATCGATGAAGGAACTAAGAAAAGCAGCAAGGAGTGGGTCTTGTAGGGAAACGAAAGCCTGAAAACAGAATGTAATTTCAACGAAACGTTCATGTTGCTACAATACTCAGTAATTAACAAATTCAGCCCGAAGGGCCGACCTGGACCCTATTCCATTATATTTGCTTGACCCCGTCCTGACTCAAGACCTACGTCTTGTCCCTTAGTAACCTTCCAGACGTCTTCAAGAGCAGTCGCCTCTGGATTTAGCTATTAGTGTGTGTACTACAGGGTTTTCCTTGCTTTATTTTGTTTTTTATTACATATTAAGTAATTTTTAAAACACGCATTAATACTCTTCAGCACAGAATTGGCCGAACAAAGTTTCCTCACTTGTTTTAATTTTCGTCTTTATAAAACAAAAATTGTTCTTTCAAAACGAGTTTTAGTTTATTTTTAACTCTCCCTTTCTTTTTACTTTCCTTGGCTCTACAAAGTAGAAAGGAAAATTATGTAATCGGCTGAAAAAAAAATTTTGAGTTCTCTTCAGATCTTTACGTTTCAGACCCCCCTGAGCCCGAAAAACACTATTTGGGAAAATGGTCTGTGTGTCTGTGAACGATTTTTAGAGAAATCCACCGTACCAAATCAGCTCAAACTTCATATCTCGCCCGCAGGTTATCATGAGACGCCACAATAAGGGTATGAACCAAATCCGCCGAAAGAGAACTATAGTTATCATAGTGATCAAAGCACCACATATTTTTTTCTCTCAAAAACGGCTCTAACGATTTTGATTAAATTTATTATATTAATAGCTCTCAATAAGGCAACTATACCATGAAATTTCCATTCGTGGGAAAATGTCATGAGAGCAGCACAATAAATTACCAAAACTATCGACGAAATCGATTTTACCGCGGTTTTTAGAGAAAACAACCGTACCAAATTAGCTGAAACTTGATGCCTAGCCTACAGGTTACCCTGGGACGCAAAAATAAGGGTATGGGCCAAATCTACCGAAAGTTAACTATAGTTATCATAGTGATCAAAACACCAAATATTTTTTTCTCTCAAAAACAGCTCTAACGATTTTGATTAAATTTTTTATATTGATAGCTCTCAATAAGGCAACTATACCATAAAATTCCCATTCGTGGGAAAATGTCATGAGAGCAGCACAATAAATTATCAAAATTTTCGAAGAAAAGCGTTTTTAGCGCAGTTTTTTCCTTATAAACTCCGCTGAAATTTTTGTAGAATGTTAAAAAAAATTGGTATTGTAGTCCAATCCAATACCTAACGGGTGAGTGTTTAAAAACACTCATGAGATACATGGGGATCACTCCAGAAATTCCTGAATATCAACTACCGCCGTTTCGCTTACTACCAGTTCTAAACGTTTTTACCCAATAACTCTGCAAAAGTAATTACTATCCTTCTTCAAAAAATTTGTGTTTACAGCCTCATTAATTATCTGTGTACCAATTGCTCAATAATGGCCCTGCAAAGAGTACGAGCAGCACAATAAAATCTGGAACTGTAAGCGCTACCGCTTCCTGCTGCTGTGGCGTGTTGTTTGACCAAGTTCAAATGAACTGAGTGATAAATGAATTGATTAAATAGGCAAAACCATATAGAAAGTGAATTGACGTGGGAGCTAAGGAAAGTTGTGTGTATTACCACCACAAACAGGAAACTGACGGCAGCGAAGTCTCGAGCGAATCAGGGCATTTGAGGTGCCCAGTTAGCACAAATGCCCCAGACGAGCCTCTGCTGAATGGAAGGGTTTGGTTCGTCCCGGTACATCACTCCGCTCCCGATGAAGTGCCTGTCCTCAGGCATTCATGAACACTGCAGTTCAGGGCGTTGCTGTCCACCCAACAAAGGGGAACCTAATCTTGAGAGAATTTTGATTAAGTTCCAATAGGGTGCCCAGGTTTGTGGTGGGAGTATTGAATTAAGTACTACAAATAAACAGTCGCCTCACAATGTCTCTGACGTACACATCTCCTGTGGATCGTACGTTTTCCCCACACAGCTACGACATCCAGGGTTCAGGCAATCTGTCCATCTCTAGGCGAAAGACGATTCTCTCAGTAAGGGTAGTCGGAGTTTCCCTCCTCCTCAGAGGACACCTGCCCTCACGTCATTTCCATGTTCCTTTGTATAAAAGATGAGTTGAGACGAAGTAGTCTATTTCCACGGGTAAAATAAAGACAATGATATCTTGTATACGCGTTTCAGTTTACTAGACCATCATCAGTACAATACAGAGTGAGGAAGTTGTGAGAAGTTTCTTTTATACAAAAGTGAAAGGTGCCTTCTGATGGGCCTGGCATTAGAAAGGTGGCATGAAAGGGAATGTGAAAGGCAAAAAGTGAAAGGGGGTGAGAATTCACAAGAAAATATCAATTAGAGGGGAGCGCCTAATTACATCCAGGTCGTTGACTGATATTCCTAAATTATGAATTTCCAAAGATTCTATAGCATCCAATTTTGGACCTTTTTGGCAAACATGAGCTATCCCAATGGCTGGATTATTACTACTTATCTCATAATTGATTCTATGAGAGAATTCTCACCCCCTTTCGCTTTTTGCCTTTCACATTCCCTTTCATGCCACCTTTCTAATGTCAGGCCCATCAGAAGGCACCTTTCACTTTTGTATAAAAGAAACTTCTCACAACTTCCTCACTCTGTATTGTACTGATGATGGTCTAGTAAACCGAAACGTGTATACAAGATATCATTGTCTTTATTTTACCCGTGGAAATAGACTACTTCGTCTCAACTCGTCTTTTATAAGATGGATTTCCACTATCTCGCCGCACCCACCTTACATTATGTTCCTTTGTATTGTTTATGAAGTAAGATAGTGCAGTCCTGTCTTTTGGTGGTTTCATGTCCAGTGGTCTTGAGGTAAGAGTCGTCTTTGTTCTTGAGATTTAATGTGCTCTGAACATCTTGTCCATATTTTTCATCCTGTCTGTCCTAAGTACGTGTTTTTACACGTACAAGTTATTTTGTATACACATTGATCAAGTCTGTTTTGTCAGTCTTTGTAGTCTCACCAGCAGAGAAGACGGACCCACCAAAAAGGTAAGTTAAATTAATAATTTTCTTTCTACTCCGCACAGCTACAAAGTCAAGTAGTAGTCAAAGTGAGAATAATTACCTTTTTCTCTTTGTACAACGCATCAATGTCTTCAACTTCGGTTTTATGTTTCCACTCGAGGAACCAAAACGGACGGAGAACAGCAATTGAAGAATGCATGTGTTGCGTGAGATGAAGAATAATCGTCGACAAATGATTGGAACCGTCGCGACTATCGTCTTCGAGACATGACTTGAGAATACCGACGCTCGAAGGGGGAATACTGTCTGAAAACCTAAACCAATCCAACAAGCTCGTTTGGACGGAAGATGCCAAACTTTGAGCGAGAGAATCGTCGAAATTCGATTGCCAAGTTGAACTATACGCCGAGCGAAACGCGACGTTCAATCGAAGAGCGATCAATTCAATAAACGGCCACATCTTCGCCGCATTCCAATTTTTTTCGATCGTATTCGACTTCGTAGAGGCTATTAATTCATCGCTGAGCGTCCCTTCGCCTGAAACGAACAACGAATTACTTTGGAATACCGCAATTCCTCAACTTACACGCGTACAAAGTTTAAATAGCCTGACCTTCAGCAGCGCTTTTGTTTCCGAACGCAACGTTACTGCAGTTTATAATCTTTCGTCGGAAAATCTGACCCTCGGGTGAAGAGAGAAAGTGGGCATCGTTCATGTACGATTCGACAGACATAATATCTGGTTTCCAAAATGCCATACTGTCTTCTAACCTAAAAACAATTTCGAGGGTTAAACGTTTGCATGTAAACATTCCAATATCATTCGCCTGTTCGTGAACTATTTACCTGTGTAGCTTTTTGGCAAGATCGCACTGTTCGGTGGATTTCATGGGAGAAGGCTGCCCCATAGACACTCTCAATTGACGGCATATAGGGATTAAGTGGATTTTACCAAAATCAATTGATTTGTCAATAGCGTTGATTAAATCGGTGAGAATTTTCAAATCACTTTTCCTGAAAAATAAAAATAATTCGCGATTAGATCAGGCTCGTTGGTTTGTGATGCTTTCAAGAGAAATGACACACAAATACGTATTTTGGTTGCTTCAAGGCATTTCGAGAGTCAGCATCAAATACAGCCGAGTAACTCACAACTCGGGTGATAACATATGTAGCAGGAGCGTGGAGGAAAAAAGGAAGAGGGAGAAACAGAACTACAGGCGAGGGAGAAATACATAAAGCACTTCAAAGCAAGGGAGAATTTCGAAATGCAGCTGCAGCAAACGTAGACTTCAAATTGTCGATTTTTGGTTCAGATTCAGCATTTGGTTTGGGGAAAGCTCCAATGAACGGTTGACGAGTTGTCTCACCCTTATGTATTATTGTTGGGTTTGTTCTCGGAGGTCGATTGGTTCGGTGTCTTTTACCCGGGGAGTCGTCCTCTGTATTTACAAACAATCCCTTTCCTTTTCCCATGTCCCCTCTCTAACCTTTTTACTTCCAACCTTCCCTCCCATTTCGTCGTCTGCCACTCGCCAGCATTGTGCTTTTTCCAAGACGAAATCTAATTTTTTATTGCTGTGGCGTTTTTTCGGAAGTGTGCCATCACTCTCAACACGTAATTCAATTGAAATTACGTCGCCTCCAAGACTGAGACCTGCTCTTTTATCCCTGGGGAACACTAAAGGTTAGGCGCAGATTGGCGAGTCCCATAATTTATTTCCTAGTTTGTAGATTATTGGGGGCGGTTTCTCCGGGTGATTGGTTTTCGGGTTGGGGCTTCTGAGAGTAAACCC
The DNA here is from genome assembly GCA_020466155.1 of Pachypeltis micranthus. NCBI lineage: Eukaryota > Metazoa > Arthropoda > Insecta > Hemiptera > Miridae > Pachypeltis > Pachypeltis micranthus. The sequence goes on from CM035778.1 coordinate 8,018,206, forward strand.
GGCACAATATTTGAGGGACGCTTTGCCTATGGTTTTATTGTCCTTAAATTACACCCTGCAGTCGGGGGTCCAGAATTCCGCTGACGTATTCCCTGCGTGTCGTATGAGCCGACTAAAAGGGACAGCCGGGTGGGCCCAGCTTGAAAGACAACCTCACCTCTATGAGGTCCCCGCAGGATTACATCCAACGAGGCTTAACTGTGGCTGGGCGTCACAGTGTACTCTGTCGCCACACTGTGCTCACTCTGCAGTAGGGGGTCCAGAATTCCACTGCCGTACTCCCTGCGTGTTCGTATAAGCCGGACTAAAAGGGACACAACTTACACTTCATTCACATACATGACACACTGGGAACCCCCTACCTTTAGCTGGGATCGCAGAACACACCCCCCGCAGGAAGGGGTACAGAATTCTCCTGCCGTATCCTCTGCGTGGTCGTTAAAACCGGCCTTAAAGGGGCTTAAAGCTCACGACACTGACATACACAACATATTCCAGATACTAAATACACTGCAACGGCTTGCGTGGCAGAACACACTCACTTGAAACACTCATAATGAGCGAAAGACAGTCCTGGAAGTAGCTCACTAACACCTTTGAGCGATCCCCTATATAGGTGCGGCCTTCGGAATGAGGAGGGGGAAAAACCAGGTTTGAGCGTTCCTGGGGCGGCTGATAGCGTGTGTCCCGCTCACCACATCACTAGTGGCTGAGGGCTGACTCTGAGCAGCAGCCGAAAAATCCCTCATGCGTCTTAGTCCCGGTGGGTGGCCGGACTGGCAGCTGCGGCGCATGTGGGGGCCTCCCTTTGACCCTCAACGGACCAGCGAAAGGGGCTAGAATCAATATGCCTGAGGGGGAGCTTCCAGGACACTGCCTCGAGCCCCTCTCGCTCATACCACTAACACACACACCAAATGAACTCACAAGGATACACTACACCAGTCCGCTTCTTTAATCACCCCCAAATAAGTAAAAAACATGACAAAGTCAACTAAAACTTCAGCAGGTAATAAAAACGCCACCTGCGCCTCTTCCTCGGGCTCGCCAAGCTCGACCCCTCCTCTTCGGACGATGAGCAACCTACTCGTCGTCCAAACAAACAAGGGCGGAAAGAACCGGGCAAACCGCGTTCATCTCCCCTTCTCCCCTAGTAGCCCGGGCAACCCGGCTACTACAAGCACACGACACAGCGTGGACCCTAAACTGTCGGACATGGAGCAAATTTGCGCATACGTCCAAATCATCCACGGCCAGCTGGCACGGATGAGGGCCAACGCGACAGGACCTATGCGGGACCTCGTAATTCAGTTGCCTCTTCGAAATTTCGAAGCTGGCTATAAAGCTAATGCCCCCAACGACATCGCCCCTGCCACTCCCCTGCGGGAAACTGTGGCGGCTGTCGTGAGGGAAGAGCTGCGTAGGGCAATTGCCCAGCAGCCAGTGCCACCAGCCCCCAAACTCGAGGAGCAACAACGAGCCAGGGTAGTACCCCAGGCCCTCATATGCGGCAGTAGCCGCTACTGCGCCTTCCTCCCCTCATGGAGCTGAGGCGGAATGGCAGCCTGCCAGGCCAGGAAGCGCAGAGGGAAGCAGAAACAGGCCCCAACTAAGCAGGAAGTGCAGGCCGAGGGCAGGGCCCCGCCTATGCCTCCGCCCAAAAACAAGGGCAAAAATAAAAATAAAAACCAAAATAAAAGCCTCCACCGCTTGCCAAACTCCCCTAAAAACCCACGACAAAACGTGGTAGTGGTTAGGCGGACATGTGAGGAAGGAGAGGCTGGTCCCTCCAACCCTGACGCAATGGAAGCGCTTATGCGCGGGTGTCCCTGCTACGGACCTCCAAGCTCTGAGTGTCCGAGTGCTAGACATCCGCACCGCAGTAGGAGGTGGCGCCGTCATTGTGACGGAAACGCCAGAAATGGCCAAGGCGCTCACGAGCCACATTTCCACAAAAAGGAGTTGAAGCTCCAAGCGTCAGCCCCCTGGGTAGTTTCCCACGCCTGCTGCTGTGCGACGTGCGGACCGACCTTCAAAAGAGGACTTGGCCCAACAAGTTGTTGAGCACAACCCTGCGTTAGGCTTGCAGCCGCAGGATGTCAGGCCTCTCTTCACCAAAAAGCGTGGCAGACAGAAGGATTGGGTGATTGAGGTATCACCCAGCCTGTACAAAAACTAGAGGGGCAAGGCACCTCCAAATAGCCTGGCAGCGGTGCGCCATACGAAAGTACCAAGCCCCCACTCAGTGCTACAAATGCCAGCGCTATGGCTACCTGGCAGTGGCCTGTACAAGACCTGTTGTGTGCGCCTGGTGCGCCTTGCCACATCTGAGTAAGGAATGCAAGCGTGATGCTCCCTCAAGTGTGCCAATTGCGTCGAACGCAAAATCCAACAGGTCGCACACTCTACACGAGACGCACGCTGTACCATTCGTCAGCGAGCGATTGCCCTCCAGGAGTCACGAGTGGATTATGAATAGGTCAAAAACAGTTCGAATCCTTCAGCACAACACAAATAAGAGTTGCCCAGTTATGGCCGAGTTGCTGCAAAATGCACTCAAGAAACGCTGCAGTGTCCTCGCCATACAGGAACCGTACATAGGATCCAAAACTCTTGGTCTCGGATCGCAGGCACGAGTGGTGGCTGGAGCAAGAACGGGAGCCAAGGCAGCAGTAGCCTGCATCGACCCGTCCATTGACATGCTCGCACTCACTCACCTGAACAGCCAGCACTTGGCCGCTGTGCTCATCCGAGCCGGTGGCTTTGAGCTGGTTGTAATATCATTTTACAGGCAATTTGGCGCACCAGTTGCCAACAGCCTTGAACCACTCGAGCGGGCTCTAGCAGGCCTATCAGGACGACCCTGCGTAGTCTGTGCTGATGCAAACGCCAGATCACCATTGTGGGGATCCCCAACCCTGGATGGGGCGGGCGAGGCGTATATAGAGCTGCTCACCAGGTACAACTTGGTTGTTGCCAACGACCCCATGACTGAGGCGACCTATGATGGCCCGGGAGGAAGGTCGTGTATAGACGTCACAGCCGTGTCCCACACCCTGCTACTCAAATTGAAGGGTTGGCGAGTCGTACCAGGTGCAACGCAGAGCGATCACATGGTTATTGACTTTGCCATTACGGATGATAACATCCTCTGCAAAGACACGCGTGAAAAGCGATTCCGCACAAAAATGCTGACTGGCCGCAATTCTTTAGGGTACTGGAAGGTGAACTGCGTGCCGCAGACACCGACCTAATAGTGCAAGCATCCACACCTGAAGAGGTGGACAGCAAAGTGGACACATTTACCACAGCACTGCACTCTGCTGGGCTCTCTGTACTTGGCCAACAGAAGCACAGGGCGATCAAAGTCCCATGGTGGACTGAGGAACTTAATCCCCTCAAGCAAAGTGCAAATAGAGCCAGAAGGATGTACCAAAACACTCGTGACCCTGATGCCAGAGCAACACTCGGACGTGCCTCCATCCAAGAGAAGAAGGCCTTCCACCGCGCCATCAAACGAGCCAAACGGCAAGGCTGGCGAAATTTTGTGGAAGCGGAGAGCTCTGAGAACCCCTGGGGCAGACACTACAAGTCCTCCATAGGAAAAGCAAATGTAGAGCAGGTCTTAGCTGCGATGCAAAATGAGTCAGGCTGGGCCTGCAGTATCGAACGTTCACTGGAAACCCTCCTTGAGAAGGCGTTCCCAGATGACCAACTAGCTCGAGACACTGAAGCCCAGAGGGCAGCAAGGGAGCTGATCATGGACCCTCCGAACGAGCCCGACATCCCATTGTGGACAACAGGCGACCTCGGCAGGGTTCTTGCGACCTTAAAGCCCAACAAATCTCCTGGGCCAGATAAAATAGAAAGCAATATGCTAAGGAAGGCTGAGCGGACAATCTCCAGCGGTCTCCTTAATTTATTTAATGACTGTCTGCAGGTCGGACAGTTCCCCACTCAGTGGAAGTCTGCGCGCGTTGTCACTCTTCAAAAGGGAGGCGACCGCAATCAGTCGGACCCGCGATCATGGAGACCACTCAGCCTTCTTTCCATATTAGGCAAAACACTAGAAATCTTGATGTTGCAGTCCCTCGAAGGAGTCTTTGGCCGCAACCTCACAGGCAGGCAATACGGGTGTACCAAAGGAAGGTCCACGCAGGATGTCATTGTCGAGATTCGGCGTGTTTCTGCTGGCACCGGCTAAGTACGTCGTAGCAGTTCTGATTGACATCAGAGGAGCGTTTGACAACCTTTGGTGGCCAGCGCTCCTTAATGAACTCAAAGGTAGGGAATCCCCGCAACCTGTACTCGCTCGTCAGAAGTTACCTGACAGACAGAACTGCTACGATCGAAAGTAGGCATGTTTCCGTCCGGAGAAAGATTGAGAAGGGTGCCCACAGGGCTCGGTCCTAGGACCAGCACTCTGGAATGCCTTCTTCGAAGGTCTTCTCAGGAAACTCATGGAGACTGACTGCGAGCCGTACGCCTATGTGGATGACTTGACTGTGCTGATCTTTGCAGAGTCAGTCCGCCAAATTGAAGAAAAACCCACCACGTGCTCCGCACTGTCAACCAATGGTGCGAGCACGTCAAGATGCAGGTGGCTGAGGAAAAACCCAGCTAATCCTCTTGAAGGGGAAAGTGAATAATCCACCCACAATACGCTTTGGCGGCCACAGGCTCCTTCTTGAAAAGCACGTCAAGTATTTAGGAGTGAATATAGGTGAGAGGTGGGGTTTCAACCAACACCTCCAGTCCCTTAAAGGCACTACCATTGCAAGGTTTGCCTCACTGCGTGCCATTACTAAGGCCACTTGGGGTGTGTGTTACCACGACACCATCCTCATGTATAAGGCCATCTATTTAGGTGTGATTGGCTACTGCCCTGTTGTCTGGGGTAGCAAACTAACAGTCAATCAAAAGAGAGTATTGGCCCAATCCCAGAGAGCCGCGCTCCTGTGGATCACCAAGGCTTACAAGACTGTATCAACGGAAGCACTCCAGGTGATCACTGGTCAGTTACCAGTTGATTTGGCTGTTGAGTGCATGATTGACAAGTGGAGAGTGAAACGGGAGCTTCCCCCGCTTTGGGCTGAACTCCGTGCGGATCTCACCACAGAACAGAAACTTGCCGCCATCGATGAATGGGCTCTAGAGAAATGGCAAGCGAGATGGGAATCCTCGTCAAAGGGACGTGATACGTATGAGTTCTTCCCCAACATCCGTGAACGTCTTTCTAGAAAATGGGTTGAGCCAGACCACTGGACGAGCCAGTTCCTCACGGGACATGGTGACTTCAATGCGCGGCTCCACTTCTTTTCTCTGAAAGACTCTCCATTATGCATGTCTTGTGCCTCCAGTGCGGAGGAAACAAGAAACCATGTGCTGCTCCACTGTAGTTTCTACAACAGTGAGCGACGGTTGTTGAGAGGGCAAACGAACTTAGCAGCTTTGACTGCTACAAAGGAAGCCTATAACCATTTTGCAAAGTTCGCAAAGAAGGTAATGGCTAAGAAACGTGGTTATAGTTGATCAGTCCTTTTGAAACTTGCCACCCAAGTAAACAGTAAGATCAGGTAGGGAACCAGATTAAGAACTACTCCCAGATGGTACGGGATTCCTCAGGTGGTCACCTCCGCGCGGTAACACACGGGCAACAGCTCTCTACGGTGAGACTGGCTAACGACCACATACCTGCCGTACCTCCACAGGTCTGAGTTCGGTGGATGCTGCAGGGGCCGGCCTCTTGCATATTAGCGAAACCGCAACTTCTATGACTGATATAACCCTCGTCGAGGGTTTAGGTACAGTCATGAAATAAAGAAACAGATCTGTCCTTAAATTACAGTCCACTTAATTAATAATAGGCAAAACGGAGTGACTACATCCCCCTCAATTGTTCTCAACAATTATTTAGGTTTTGAAAATGGCCAATGGCATTGTTTAGGCCAAAGTTAGATCCAGGAGGTGATGTCACCTGAAGGAGTGAGAGATAAGGAGCTCTCTGCAGCCTTTGGCGCTTATATCCTCTTGATCCACAATACCCTTCGCTCTTTTGGCATTCCGCTCCCCTTAGAGTCAATTTTCTTAAGTTTGGACGATTGAAGTCCCCGTTTTCTTTATGAAGTTTATTCATAAGTTTTCTCCACGTGAATTTGCCTACCTGTTGGCAAATTATTGTTAACAGTACGGGATTAAACAGTACTACATGCTCCAGCAGCAGGACTCCCAGCCAGGGTCGTTTTGGTTTATTATTCACACTGAATAATAACCCTATGTTTTCGGTCAGGAAAGTTTTTTTTCCAACCCCCCCCCCCCCCAAAATTTGATACTTTACGTTTCAAGACATGGAGATTCCAAATCTGCAATGTCCGTCCGCCGTCTGGGCCGTTTTGTGCTTTTAACGTGGTCTAAAAAAGCCGTTCTTTCGCACAAAAATCCCATTTGGTATCTAGTTGTGCCCGCCATCTCGGCAATCCGATCGGACGAAGCCCATGGTTGTTATGGAGAAAAAATGGTTTAAAAAAATTAACAAAACGCAGTATAATTCGCAAATACGCCGTGTTTCGTATCGTTTTCAAGGTATTTTTACATCCTGGGTCGAATGGAATGAGAATCAGATGTGTACAACTGCGCATAATGAAATTACAGTAATTTCAGTGAGCCAATGTCAACTAATTGAAAGAACTCGCTGGAACTACAGCGGAAGTGAACGTTTCGTCGTTAGTACTCCCTCCCTCCCGTCTCATCAAAACCACCAGCCCGCTCGACTCGCAACGTCGTGCCAATTACCTACAGACGCTTACGGACGGCTAGGATATTTAGTTTGCGTAGTTCCATTGTAGTCAGGTCATGTTTCGTATGGTTTACTAGCATTTTTCGATGCTGATCGAATGGAATGGGTCTCGGAGCAATAATCGGTAAGCTGTTCATGAGAATAATATACTGTTGTGTTTTAATTTGCAGTGTTTTAATGTTTACTCTTGGAGAAGTTGTACCAAAGACCATAATAGATTACTGATAAAGAAAGAGTCTTGAATAGAACCCTGCAAATTATAACACAACGGTTTATTATTCTCATAAACAGCTTGACCCAGTATTACTGCTCCGAGACCCATTCCATTCGATTCAGCATCGAATACTAGTAAACCATACGAAACAGGGCGTATTTGCGATGGTGATTTTTTTTCAGGTGGAGAAGTTTCTGTCAACCGTGAAACAATCTATCAGGAAAATGGCCTAACAACGGCCATCTGTTCAGCCTGCATGCATTAGCTACGTATCGAGCTACCCCTTCTGTGTCCACCAAGGTCGCTCCCATGATATCAATGCTGTCCTTCCACCCTCGAACAGCTCTGTCCAAGCTGCCCAAGTCAGCAGCCACCCAACTGTCGGCAACGCCTTCCCAGATGGATATTCAGGGTCTAGTTTGAGTTTTAACCCGTCCATCAGCCCATCCTCCAGTCTGGGTTAAGGGTGTAGTGTCTGAGCAGCTGTCGCAGGTAACATACTTGGTCTCAGTGGAAGGAGGAGCTCAGCATAAGGTTCACCGGTCTCAGGTCCATCCACGTAGCGGGAATAGTGACAATTTGCCTTCTGCAGTAGTTCTACCTCAATTGATCCCATCTGATCAGGTTGTAACTAACAGGAATCCTGGTGAAATCCGGCCAGTTGGTGGGGGCCATAGTGGTCTGGTGGGGGTGAGAGCCCCAACTCTTCCTGTTTCTCCCTCACAAATATGTTCAGGACGTTTTTATAGCGTGATGAAGGTAAACTGTGTATTTTGTCTTTTCGTTATATTAGTAGATACCTATTGCTTTGTCTAATTTTCATTATGTTAAGTTCATTGTTTCAGTTACTATTTTGGGGTATACATTTTTGGTTATACCTTTTCTTGTACTCTCTTGCACATTTGGTTCAAGTACACCTTTTGTTTTAAAATTAAATTTTTTTTTTTTACGAACTTTGTTCTATTGTCAACAGCAACTTTTGTACCAATGTTGTTTTGCAAATTTTAATTAAGTATTATTATACGTATCATAATGTTTTTTTTTTTAAATTTGGTTTGAGGAGGGGGTAATGATGATGTACACTCGTGGGGTTCAGGTTTCGGTGGCTTGTACAGAATGTCCTCATTCGCAAATAAACAGTTCCGTGAGTGCTATTTCTCCCAGGTACATTAATGTTTAATTTTTAAACTGCCATTTTGATTAAATTTTGAATGTGGACATCAGCATCTGGACTTGTAACACGAACGCTGTTACAAATGATGTTTCAAGGTTTAAGTACAATATTCAAATACTTACAAAGTTGGATCGTCGTCCGAAAGTTCCACAATTATCGGAAGAGTGTGTTTCCTAAACCACTTGTAATGTTGCGTCAAATAGGTCAAAGACTCGACGTTAACTGGCGGTAAACTGGACGTAAAGGACTGCGAAACTGAAAATAGTCGTCGCTTTGACACGTTGAGAAGTCGAAATTTCCAAGTCACCGAGTGCAACCACTTCCAACACTGATCCAAAGTTAATTGAGTTTTAGATGACGTGAAAGCTCTGACGATGATTTTTTCGAGACAATCGAAAAGAGTGGAGATTTCACAAACGATCGGGAGGTTCATAGGAAGGTCCGATATTAAACCTGAACATACCAGAGTCATTAATACTTTGGCGCTAATAAATAAAAGCGAATAAACACACCAAAATAGTACTAACCTTTTTTGATCATTCTCGAGTATTGTAAGATAGTTATGGACTTCCAATCGATTTTCTTCGAAAGGGGCAAGTCTTCTTGGTTGTTACACGCCTGCACGAGGCGATAACAGATTAGAGCGTAAAGTTTGTTTTGGTGAGCGTATTCTGCAGAGTCTTTCAGAAGAGGACTCAAATACCGCTGATCCCAAGGGAGATTCGAGTGAGCGAGCCCATTTCTAAGCGCGTCGCTTATTAGCGAAGACAGTTGAAATATCTTGTCGTATATTTTTTGCGTAATGGGAGTAGTCGTTGCAGAATTGATCAAACTGCGCACCCAAGCGTTGCGTAAATGGGCGTCGCTCCAAGAAGCAAAACTGTAAAACGCTAAAACTACGAAAGGCAAAGCTTCTAAAATTTTGTAGTCCGCGTCACTGATATGAGCCACGCTTTCGAAATCATTCAGAGAATACGACGACAAATTTTTAGAAAGCGAGTCAGAAAGTGATACGACTTCTAAAAGGGAGATGACGGCATTAAGAAGGCTGCCTTGTATTTTGATACATTCGAAAGATGACGCATCGTCGAGCCGAGAAGTTTGGAAAAGGAGTCTATCGCCGAAACAATCCATAAAGCACGGAACGTCGGAGAGCAGATCATTGTGGAGTGAACTAAGCGTATCGGAGAGCGTGGCCGACAATTTCAACCTCTGCTCGACACTCATGGCTTTCGCGTTTAAGTACATTTCTTTGAAAGCATGTTCCGCAGCTGAAGCCAAAGGTTGGCCTCTCCTCCAATTCTGACGTGCCAAGAATGCGGCATCCAGTAAGTGGCCGACGTGGAAATTCTCATAGCCTGAAATAAAACGAACATTATGTATAGAACGTACAGTGAAGTTGCGTGAACCATGTGAGAGCTCGTTGATAATGCTATTTGTACAGAAGTAGTCATATTGAACTTCTTGCATAGAGACCCCTGTGCAAGATGTAACAACATTGTGGTTGTTGGTGGCCAAGGGCCACTGACTCAGGCAAAAATTACAGCAAGCGCGAGGAGCTCCGATCCAATAAACCGACATTCGTCAGGCTTATGAACCATTGTCTTAACCACTAGACCAGGGGTCTCCACACTACGGCCCAAGCGCCACATCCGGCCCGCAGTCAGCTCTACTCATAACATTGTTGTAGGCTTATTGTTATTGTTATTGTGATAAGTTGGATAAAGAAACATAGAATTGTAATGAGTAAAGACATGTATAATATGCAGAAAATTTAACTTCAGTAAATAATAACTAACAAATTATTGAAATAAATCCAACTAATATTTTATTACGTTACTCCTCAGAGTGCGGACCCAACTACTTTGCGCGAACAGGTCTCCTTAGATATGTCCTGACACAGGAATCAGAAAACTCCGTAAAAGTTATAGTTATGGAAGATGTGGCGGTAGGCCACCCTTTACCGACAAAAGGCGCCTCACAGCGAAGCCATCCCGACAGAGGACGCTAGCTGTGAGCCACTGACTACTCCTGAAGGGGATAGCAGGTGGCCAATGAGAGAGGACTACCCCCCTCCAAGAGAATGTACATAAGGACCTGGCTGAACGAACAAACCTGATTCCTTCTTTCCATCTTCTGACTACAAGCAGCCACCATCAGCAATGCCAGCGGAGACGACGAGTCCCTCATCCCGCGTCTGAAGGAGAAGGAGCCCCGACTCAACCGAGTCCCTCGCCGTGAGGAGCTACTGCTCAACCGAGCCCTTCGACGCCCGAGAAACTCGTCCCTCGTCTCACACTTTGCCAACCGGCAGAGACAGGACTTACAAACATTTTCGTCGGCCCTTTTTAAGGCCACACCCTTGAAAAGAAAAGATCGGCTGAAAACGCTCCAAATCGAAGGGCTCAGATTCCCTACTGTCAGTAAGGGATGGAAGGGCACAGATAGGAGGGAGACGGAAGGCGATACAAAAAGAGGAGGGGCGACGATCCTTCTCAGGTCCCCAACAACCTCGGGCGACCACCAACGAGCTATGACTTATAAACCCAAAACATTTCTTCCAAATTGAACAATCATCGTAAGTCATAACCAATAAAAAATTCACAAACAAAATACGGCTGAAAATTGAATAAAACTAGAGTCGTGTAGAGGAAAATAGGAATAGCAGAGGGAAAGTAGGCGGTTGTGGACTGTAAATTTCTTCGGACTGGAATCAGTAATTTTGACAGGAAATTTCGACCGAATTTATCGGAGAAAGAAATGCGGGAAGAGTGAAGAGGTGTGGGAACGAATCTGAGTGTGTGGCTTACCTTTTTGGTGAATGAACCGTCAATACCTGGGGCCCCAGTAGCAGCAGCAGACGCCGTTTAACAGTTGGAGCCAGGGGAAAAAAATGAAGGAAGAGGAACGGGAAGCACTAGTTGAAGATAAATAAATAAATAAAATGAACTTCGAAAATGTAAAGAATTGTACACTTCGGGGAGATGGAAATCCGTGTACATAAAAATCACGGGCAGGCCTCGTAAGAAAAATTACCACGTTGCGGCGAGCGAAGGAAGTGGAATGAATGTACGAAAAAATGGCGCGGAGGAAAATTTTCGCAACTGCCTCCCAGCGCGCGGGAAGTTTGAAACAACTAGTTTGGTATTTTAATAAAATATTGTAGCTACTAAGTTGAAAATGCTGTGTTCAAACTTGAGAGGGGACCAACTTGTTTCTGTTCCCACTTCCACATCCAGCATGCAAGAGATAAAGCTGCCACAGTAACAATGGCTCCTTCCCGTTTGATGGCCAATTTGAGAGGGCTGTGGGCAAGCGCGTGCGCGCTAATGAGCATAGCACACTCCATTCTATTATATGGAGCAGAGTTGAGGGCTCACACACTGAAAGCGGATAGCAGTGGTGCAGAGGAGGTGCGCCTTCTGCATTGCTTACTTGTACAGCACAGTTTCCCAGGAGGAAGTATTGGTGGTGGCAAATGTGATCTCAATCTACCTTCTGTCAGCCGAGTGGAAAGAGCATGGTCACCTGAAGAAAAGAAGGACTGTGACCCTTGGAAGGTGGCGAGACGCGCGGGATACAAGCCAAAGGCAGTGGAACAATCAGCTGATTCTGGCATTTGGGCAGTGCTATGGTAAGGTGTACTTCTACATCACCCAGTTCCTAACACAACATGAAGCACTTAGGGTGTACTTGCACCGAATTAGTAAGATTGCAAGCCCGAATTGCCTGCACTGCATTTTTTAGTGCCAAAGGTGGGCAACTTGGCGGCATGTGGTAGAAGTCACACGCCATGTTGAATTCCAATGGAACCTGGAGCTGCTCAGCCAGAAGAGCATGGAGAGAAGTATCTTGTAGGAAACATGAATGAAGATGTTAAAAGTTGTTCGGGGAAAATCCCTCTTTTTTTGTGCTCAAGTAGCTTGGTGGACTGTAACACCATGAAGCGCTAAAGTACCCCAAAATAGCAATTATCACGAGGGTAGGGAAATATACGAGAATCTCCAAATTTCCCCGTTAATAGGAAATTAAATACCACTCGTGTGAGTCTGATCGCTGGACGGATCACCCTCAACCGGCGAGCACCTGGAAAAAGAATACACCAGGAAAAACATAAACGGAATGAGGAAATGAACGAGGACTCACCCAAGTTTCCCTGGCTCTTCGATTGGTGCCAACGCTTTTAAGAAAAGCCACAGTTGAACGTACAGACACGGAAGGGCTTTTTAGACAATGTAACCGAACCTGTTGCACTTTTCACATTAAAAAAGGGGTGAAAAGGAAGGGGTATAAAACGGCTCTTGTTTGCGAAGAAAGTCGGATCAGGAATGAGCCAAAAAATTGGAAGAAAAAGAATCGGAGAGGAAAAATGAAGAGGTAAGGGAGGAGGAGAGGCGATCCCTTCCAGCGCCCCCACCAGCGTCAGGTGACCATCCAGCGACCCCCTTGTCTACCTTCAAAATAAACGGGGTTTTCTCCGAAATTGAACAGAAGACATGGGAGGAAAAACTGCTCCTGAACCTCCCAAACTGCTGAGTAGTACGAAACCTTACGAAAGTACGAGAGTACGAAAGTAGTACGAGTAGTACCTTCACGAGCCAACAGCTCCATTCACACAGCCAACATTGATACATCGAATAAATCGGGAAGTTTGGGGTGCCTAAAATCAGCAACGCCCTGGACGAGCATATTGGTACACGCGCATTATATATAATTAAAATAAGGTTCAATAAAATGTCGCCTTACCTATATTTTGCTGGGTTAATTTTGTGTGAATATCAAGCAGCGCTTGCGCGTTAGTGCTAGACGTGAAGCCAATATGACGAAGAAGAGCTAAGAGGTCCAATTTCGTAGAGAATTCCATAAAGGGATCTTCGTCACTGATATCTGAGGTGATGCGCTCTACGAAAATTTCGATTCCTCTGTTTCTCATCGCTCTAAACATCGAAGTTTCAATGACACGACCAATTTATATGCACAGTAAATAGCACATTTCAATCTATGCAAGTAAAGAGATTATTTAGAACGAATTACGACCATGTCCGGAATGTCGTACCTTATATAAGTGACTGCTAAAACTTGAAATTCAGGTGTTTAAACATATTCATTTAAAATTTGCAGTTCCCGGAGTTTTGTTATCGTTTTCTTTTCTTAATCGCGACTTCTATTTACGCCCTGCTGAATTCGCCTACTTTTCCACGGATCTAGGATGTTCAAGATCCCGACGTCACGAGGCGATGCCAGCTCAACCAACCCCAGAGATTATTGTGATTCATCTGCTTGCACAGTTCGCAGCCATTTTTCTTTCATTATTGTTCAAAAACTTTCGTTGTCTCACGATACGCCATCTCAACCGTTATAACTTGCCGTTCACTGCCGGATTTTGAGTCAATCAAGACCTAGCAAGCAGAATTCGTGACCAGTTTCACAAACTTACGAACATCCATCGTATCTCAAACTGTACACCAATGCCACAACGTTTTGTTGGAAAGAGTAATCCCCTTGTAAATACAACCCACTTTAAATTCTCGGCTTACGGAATTTTGGTTTTACCTATACCTCAATAACGAACAACAGGTAGCGACTGAACCGACCAGTGCGTAGCAACACACAACTTTCCCCAATCCCTCAAGTTCGAACACCACCTACATATGCGGGCGCTATATCTTCGTTCAACGCATTTACACAGGAACATTTATGAAGAACAAAATGTAGGGACTAGTTAGCTGAGAGTACTCCATAACTTTGATCGAAATCGTTAGAGCCATTTTTGAGAAAATTGGGATACCGATAAGTTAATATTCGACAAATTTCCTTTTCTGAGGTAACTTGGCTTATATCTCCGTTCAACATATATATACAGAAATAATTATAGAGAAAGAAATGTGGATATGGGTGACTAGAAGACACTCCATTAGGATTTATCACATCTGGTGAAGAAGTTTCCATGGAATTTACGGAAACGTTTGAAAAAACGTTATTTGCGGCACATTTTGATTTTTATCTGTGTTCAATGGACTGTCAGAGGAACATTTATTGAGAAAAATATGTAGGTATTAACTATTCGAAAACATTTTGAAAGTTTGGTGATAATCGCTGAAGCCATTATGCCTAAAAGCGTAAAAAACCTATTTTTGCTTCATAGGCCCATATCTCCGTTCACCAAATTTTCATGGAGATATGTATAAAGAAGAAAGGTTAGGTATTTATTAGAGGAAGACGATTTGAAAGTTTAATCAAAATCGTTAGTGCCGTTTTTGAGAATAATGCGAAAACCCCTAGTTTTTGGTACATTTTCGTCCCCCACCCCCCTTCCAATCGGCCAACATCGTCCATAACCTTATTTTGATGTTGACAAAAAATAACAAACAAAACAAAATATCTGGTGCGTTGCAACACACGACTTTCCTTAGCTCTACAACAATTCACTTTGTACATGGCTAATTCTACTTACTCAATTCATTTATCACTCAGTTCCTTTGAACTTGGTCAAACAACACGGCACAGCAGCAGGAAGCGGTAGCGCTTACAGTTCCGGAATTTATTGTGCTGCCCATACTAATTATAGGACCATTATTGAGCAATTGGTACACAGAGAATTAATGAGGTTGTAAACACGAATTTTTTGAAGAGGTTAGTAATTACTTTTGTAGAGTTATTGGGTAATAACTGCTGGAACTGGTGGTAAGCGAAACGGCGGTAGTTGAAATTCAGGAATTTCTGAAGTGAGCCCCATGTACCTCATGAGTGTTTTTAAACACTCACACTTTAGGTATTGGATTGGACTACAATACCAATTTTCTTTAACTTTCTACTAACATCCCAGCGGAGTTTATAAGGAAAAAACTGCGCTAAAAACGCTTTTCGTCGAAAATTTTGATTATTTATTGTGCTGCTCTCGCAATTTTCTCACGAATGGGAATTTTATGGTGTGATTGCCATATTGAGAGCTATCAATATAAAAAATTTAATCAAAATCGTTTGAGCCGTTTTTAAGAAAAACATTTTGTGTTTTGATCACTATGATGACTATAGTTACCTTTCGGTGGATTTTGCTCATCCCTTATTTTGGCGTCCCATGGTAACCTGCGGGCTAGATATCAAGTTTGAGGGGATTTGGTACGGTCGTTTTCTCTAAAAACCACTCTAAAATCGATTACGTCGAAAGTTTTGGCAATTTATTGTGCTGCTCTCGTCACTTTCCCATAAATGGGAATTTTATGGTATAGTTGCCATATTTGGAGCTACCAATATAAAAAATTTAATCAAAATCGTTAGAGCCGTTTTTGAGAAAAAAAATATTTGGTGTTTTGATCACTATGATAACTATAGTTAAATTTCGGTGGATTTTGTTCATACCCTTATTTTGGCGTCCCATAGTGACTTCTGGGCTAGATATCAAGTTTGAGCTGATTTGGTACGGTGGGTCTCTCTCAAAATCGTTCACAGACACACATACACACAGACCATTTTCCCAAATGGTGTTTTTCGGACTCAGCGGGGTCTGAAATGTAAAGATCTGAAGAGAACTCAAAATTTTTTTTTCAGCCGATTACATAACTTTCCTTTCTACTATGTAGAGCCAAGGAAAGTAAAAAAGAACCAGCTCAATCTGATCAGCAGTTCTCCCGCAAATCGAACTACTGACACACACACACACCGACCACGCGCCGAAATTAGGTTTTTTGGACTCAGTAGGCCTCAAAACGTAAGGATCTGAAAAAAACTCAAATTGTTTTTGACACGATTACTATACTTTCCTTTCCCTTTGGGGTAGCGGAAAGTAAAAATCCCCTTAATACTTACAGAATCCGCTTTACCTTAAGACATAAATTGGAAAAGAAGTAGCGTGTTACAGGTACAATTGGAACCTGCTGTGACAATGGAACAGATCAAGATCTAAGTTATTGGAACAGAACGACAGCAAGTTCATTGCTAAAGTTGAAGACGGAAGATGAAGCTGAGAAGGGAGGTATGTTGTGATAATGGGAGCTGGCTCTGCTCATGTGACACAAACAGTCATTCTAGATTCAGACCTATCAGACTGAATGGACCTTGTGGAAGCATCGCCTATTAACCAAGGGAGTGGCTTGTTATTGAAATTGAACCAGAAACCATTTCATTACTTGTATATTTCCACACGCCAAATTGAACAAAATGAACGATGGACTACTTAATTTCCATTCAACATCGACTATGTGTTTCCTACAACATACCTTTCAAAACGGGCAACATTACCTGGAAATATTCCCGCGCGCTGGGTCCATCGTAAAGAAGATCCTGAAGTCTTTATGAGGTTTTATCGTTATTTCCGTCCCATCAGGAGAGACGCCGCGTTCTCCCAAAACCAAATAACCGTTTGGCTCGAGCAGCCCGTTGAGACGATCGAGAACTGCGCCGCTGCAAAGATTGACGTTGTCCACGACCAACCAGTGCCCTTCCTCGAGACACTGCAGGACAAAGTAAAGCAGTGGTACAGTACTTGAATACTCCTGTTCTACATCATGGGAGCATAAAGTAACGACCGCTCAAATAACGACGTTTATTTTATGCAATAAAGTCATAAATTAAGTTACGGAAAGTTATAGTTAGGAATACCTTGATAAGGACGCTATCCACCCATTCAAAGTTTCCTCCTTCATACGCATTATGGTTATCAACAGTTTGGCTCAAACAATCAACGTGTTCAACGATTTTGCGAATACTTTCGACGTAGTTTTTCTCATTCGACAGAGCTTCCAATAATCGTTTTAAACGCGCAATTCTTTTCTTGATGATAATGAGCGCTTTGTCCAATGTGAAAGCGTCATCCAAACCTGGGCACACAAAAATGAAACAATAGTTGATTCAACGTTCAAAAGTTCAATTATTAACGAACTACGCTATCACGACCTACCATAGTTTTGAGAGATATTACAATCGTTCCACATTTGTAGCAGCTTCTGAGCGTCGGCGATGTTGCCGTCGGCAGAATAGGATCTCGACACGCTAATAACGATGTCGTGAACCTTCTGGAAAAGCGCCTCCAACCGCCTTCCGATGTCGGACTGCAAAAATTGAAACCATGAGGCGCTGAAATGATTTTACATCAAAAATAAAAATCTGATGCGTTAGAACACACAACTTTCCTTAGCTCTAGGTCAATTCAGTTGTGTACATGGCTTTTTTCCACTTACTCAATTCATTTGAACTTGGTCAAACAACGTTTTATGGCAGCAGGAAGCGGTAGCGCTTACAGTTCCGGAATTTTTGGTCAATAAAACGTTAGAAGCTTAGTTGAACTAAAAGGCGACAACAGGGCTAAACACAAACAAAAGTGCGTTCTGCCTTCATTGAAGGAAATTTCTAATGACACAGTCACACTCACTATTACTATGTTAGAAAGAATACGTAAACAAACCCAAGCCGAAAGACAAGAAGGAATAGGAGGTAATTATATGCATCGACGGATGCTATTTTTTTTCAACATTCTAGTAACATTTCAGCGGAGTTTAAAAGGAAGAAAAACTGCGCTAAAACCGATTTTCGTAGAAAATTGTGATAATTTATTGTGCTACTCTCGTCATTTTCCCACAAATGGGAACTTTATGGTATAATTGCCTTATTGAGAGCTATCTATATAAAAAATTTAATCAAAATCGTTAGAGCCATTTTTGAGAAAACAATTTGGTGTTTTGATCACTATGATAACTATAGTTAACTTTCGGTGGATATTTCCCATACCCTTATTTTTGCGTCCCATGGTAACCTGTAGGCTAGACATCGAGTTTCAGCTGATTTGGTACGGTGTTTTTCTCTAAAAACTGCGCTAAAATCGATTTCGTCGAAAGGTTTGGTAATTTATTGTGCTGCTCTCGTCATTTTCCCACAAATGGGAACTTTATGAAATAGTTGCCTTATTGAGAACTATCAATATAAAAAATTTAATCAAAATCGTTAGAGCCGTTTTTGAGAAAAAAAATTTGGTGTTTTTATCACTATGATAACTATAGTTAACTTTCGGTGGATTTTGTTCATACCCTTATTTTAGCGTTCCATGGTAACTTACGGGCTAGATATCAAGTTCGAGGTGATTTGGTTCGGTCGTTTTCTCTAAAAACCACTCTAAAATCGATTACGTCGAAAATTATGGTAATTTATTGTGCTGCTCTCTTCATTTTCCCACATATGGGAATTTCATGGAATAGTTGCGTTATTGAGAACTATCAATATAAAAAATTTAATGAAAATCGTTAGAGCCGTTTTTGAGAAAAAAAAAATTTGGTGTTTTGATCACTATGATAACTATAGTTAATTTTCGGTGGATTTTGTTCATACCCTTATTTTGGCGTCTCATGGTAACCTGCGGGCGAGATATCAAGTTTGAGCTGATTTGGTACGGTGGTTTTCTCTAAAAATCGTTCACAGACACACATACACACAGACCATTTTCCCAAATAGTGTTTTTCGGACTCAGGAGGGTCTGAAACGTAAAGATCTGAAGAAAACTAAAAAAAAAAAATTTTCAGCCGATTACATAACTTTCCTTTCTACTTCGTAGAGCCAAGGAAAGTAAAAAGTTGATCATAATCATTATAGTTGTTTTTAATTAAAAAAATATTTAATGTTTAGATCACTATAACTATAGTTAGTTATTTTGGCGTCCCAAGGGAACCTGTGGGCTTTCAGCCATTTTCTCTCAATTATGTTCACATGCACAGGCCTGTTTCCTGAACCCCCCCCCCCCCTGAGGGAATTATATCAGTTGCATGTCATAGAGGTTGTAGTTTCAATATCACGCAAGAGCCCGGTCACTCACTTACACACACACAGACCATTTTCCCAAATAGCGTTTTACGGACTCAGGAGGGTCTGAAACGTAAAGATCTCAAGAAAACTCAAAATTTGTTTTCCAGCCGATTACATAACTTTCCTTTCTACTTTGTAGAGCCAAGGAAAGTAAAAAGTGACGATCAACGCGGAGGTATTAAGTAACAACCTGTTCAAAACCGCCGAGAAGATCAATCGTATCGGTAGCGGAGCTCAGAGGAATCGTGTACAACTTTTTTCCGACGAGCTGCGCCAGAGTATTCAGTACGCTGGTTTTCCCGCAGTAGCTGTGTCCAACCTGTTGAAAACATAATCAGGGGTCACCTCAGAACTTTGTGGTTCCTTTACAACTTCTAACACGAGTCTGCCCACAAAACTAGTGTAGGAAGTCTCATCTATTGACTACATGTTGGTATCCCCGACTTCATAACGATATATGAGGCGACGTGCAATTCAAGTAATTTGTTGACACTCGTACATGAATACTTACGAGTATAGCGAGCCAACCCATTTTGACACAAAGTGCCAGGGATCGGAGCGTATTAATTTGATGCCTTAAAACCAAATGAGACGAATTAAGATCCACGATAGACTCTTTGCCGCCTCCAGCATTGCGATCGAGCGTTATTTCACCCAAAACCAGAGCTTGATTGGTCAAAACGAGAGGTGGAGTGTTCATCACAAGAGGGTAATTTCCGCCAAATATCTCATTGTAGAGGTTTAAAACCTAAAACGAAGCACGCGATGAGTATCATCTACGAACACCCTTCAATAATTGAAATAACGATTCTAACGACCATTTCACCTCTTGTCTTTCGGAACGTTTTCTCAAACGATCGGCGTAAATAGTTTTCACGAAAGCTCCAGGCACGTTCCTCCCATCGACCGCAGAAAATGATTTGATCCAAAAATTCAAATCTCGCAGATTCCATTCCCACGGCCCGCCGGAAGAGCTCCACGACCCGCTTGTCGCCTTTAGATTAAGTTGGACCGTAAATTCGACCATTTTCTCGACTAAATCAGAATCGATGTCGGGGTTTGAAGTCTTCATGATAACAAAAAGGTCTTGTTTGGATAATGGCTCCATAAAAACCTGAATGGGAATGTAACAGAAATTAAATAATAAATAGTAGTAGGAAGCGGGGTGTGAATAATACACAAAATGGTAGCAACTGACTTGAGTAAATCGATTGAGGAAGGACTGCGGTAGTCCTTTTCTCGCGCCGCCTTGTCGTTGAGGATTTTGACACGCGAATAATCGGGTGGTATCAGCATTGACATGAAAGGTTTTACCCAACTCAGGGACAAATATTTCTCCTCTGTGGTCCAAAACGCTGTTCAGCCCTTCGACGACGGATTGCGAAGCAAGATTCAACTACGAGAAAAACAAAAGAAGAAAAGAGTACGTGAATGTAATGTATGATGCAGTTTGAGCACTGAAAATATAATCTGAGCAATTACTTCGTCCAGAAGGATCCAATGCCCCAATTTAAGAGCTCTGAGAAACGGCCCGTCTCGCCAAGCAAATGTCCCTCCAGCCGCGCCTTCTACTGGTAAGTCGGCTCCAAATAAATCTGAGACGTCCGTCTGCTCCGACAAGTTAATTCTCGTAACCTAGAAAAACGATTAATGAGTGCCCAGATGGGTTTGGAGTTGGACACAAATGAATTTGCAAAGGTAGCAAGAGACAGTGAGAAGAAAGGGGATTAAAGAGCCTTCTGGCCAACCTCCGCCTTTATATGCTCAGACAGTGAATAATGTATTATGAGAAATGGGGCTGCTTTAATTATTTGAAGCCACTTGACTGCACAACAAGTTGAAGCATTAACTAGAAGACTTGCCCTGCGTACAAACTGAAGGGAGCTCTTAAAAGGTCATGCAAGCAGGAGTGTCTAGGTGGAAGATGACGAGCAGGATACAAACCAGGACCAGTAATCCATCGTGTAAACGCTAAGCTCGGCAGCTTATAAATGGCTGCGGAGAAGTGGAACTGCACATTGAAGTCGTCATGCCAATTAAGGAACTGGCTCGTCCAGCAGTCTGGCAAAACCCACTTTCTTCTAAGACACTCATGGATATTGGGAAAGAACTTATACGTCTCACATACCTTCGATGAGGATTTCCAACGTGTTTCCTGTTTATCTAATTCATTATTCATCTAACGCAGAAAGTTTTCATTCAGTAGAGAGGTTTATACGGACTTCAGTCCACAGAGTCCTTCAGTGGACATTGTCTAGTACAATCACTGGGATTGGGCCAATACTCTCCTAAATTGACTGTCAGTTTGCTACCCCAGACAACGTGGCAGTAGCCAACCATGCCTAAATAAATGACATAGTAACGTCCACCACAAGTGGCCTTGCTAATTGCTCGTAATGAGAAAAACCTTGCGACAGACAGTGCCTTTAAGGGACTTGCGGTATTGGCTGAAATATTGACTCCCGAGTACTTGACTCACAACCCAAGACAGAGCCTATAGCTGCCAAAACGTATTTAATTTTCCCTTTTAGCCAGGTTTTTTCCTCAGCCACCTGTTTGACGTGCTTCCACCATTCAGTTGAGTTTTCCCTGACCTTTAAGCTCACTGAGGAGTGCCACCAAAGGTTGCCAAACGCTCTAATGTCAATGAGTTCACGTTTCTACACCCCCCCCCCCCCGGTCTTTACAACACTTGCAAGACGTGAGATGGAGTTCAAAACGTCTTACATCGTGTTTTCCAAGACTCTTGTAGCCGGGCAGATTAGTTTGTCCCTCAAGAGCAGCTTCGAACCTCATTCTCACTCTCTCCACTCGACTGTGTGACCACCAGCATTCATGCAGAGACTTGTCGTCTCACCATTACCTTTCAAGCTTTTATGATATCAATCATATCTCTTCCATATTCTTCAAGTAAAAGCTATATTCAATTACATTTGGTCAACCTTTTCAAATAAAAAAACGTTCGTATCTCAGGAACATTAACGCATAAAAGCTATTTCTACGATGAAATGTGTTACGTTCTAAACAATTCACACAGCTCAATTGACTCACTGTGTTTCCTGTGACATTCGCAAGGGCGATAACAATAGACGTTTTTCCAACGCCAGGACTACCTTCCAGCAGCACAGCTCTCGAGGGTATTTGCAGCGATCTTAGAAGCCGAAGAGTATTCAAACAAGTAGTCGACGCCTCGAATACAAAATCTTTTTCGATCGGTGCGTCTGAAACTGCCGCCCTCTCGTTAATAACATGCTCGATTAAACCGTTTTTAGGCAACCAAACTGACATAATTTAGGTCAACTTACTTTTGTTGATGTAGAAAGGGTGAATACCAAAATGAGTGCGAGTAGAGGAGACGTTACTGGCCAAAGATTCAGGATTCATGACGATGTCCCAAGCTGGGGAATTTTGAGAGCCCATAGCGACGTTTACTTGATTTAGAAGGAACTTGGTACACAACGCCTTAAATTCTTTCAACACTTCAACGCTATAATGAGGTAAGACAAGTTACGTATTAGTACGCATTCCTGTTGTACTATTGAGAAATTGAAGAGACAATGCGATTGTATATCATCGGGGGTCTAGTGTTCATGTGTTTGTCTGCAGTGGTTCTGTCGTTCTTGCGCAACCTTCCTATGCTGTTGTTGTTGCTGTGCTCCACTTTTGTTCCGAACGTTTGCGTGTTCTTTTATTTCTCGGCCTAATTAATGGATTAATACATGATAGTGGGCGTCAGCTCGCTCACATTCTGCGGATCACAATGATACCAACAGATTTTCCTTGGTCCTTTTCCTTTCCCCTTTTAAATATCTGGTGCATAGCAACACACAACTTTCCGCCACCCCTTTAAGTTCAAACACCACCTACATAGGCGGGCGCTATATCTCCGTTCAACGCATTTTTACAGGAACATTTATGGGGAACAAAATGTAGGGACTAGTTAGCTGAGAGTACTTCGTAAGTTTGATCGAAATCGTTAGAGCCGTTTTTGAGAAAATTGGAATACCGATAAGTTAATATTCGACAAATCACCTTTTCTGAGTTAACTTGGCTTATACTAAAAGACACTCCATTAGGATTTATCACATCTGTTGAAGAAGTTACCCTGGAATTTACGGAAATGTTCGAAAAAACATTATTTTTGACACATTTTGATTTTTATCTCTGTTCAATGGACCCTCACAGGAACATTTATTGAGAACAATATGTAGGTATTAACTATTTGAAAACATCCTGTGAGTTTGGTGAAAATCGCTGAAGCCGTTTTGCCAAAAAGCATTAAAAACCTATTTTTGCTTCAGGGGCCCATATCTCCGTTCACCGTATTTTCATGGAGATATGTATGGAGAAGAAAAGTTAGGTATTGATTAGTAAAAGATAATTTGAAAGTGTAATCAAAATCGTTAGAGCCGTTTTCGAGAAAAATGCGAAAAACCCTAGTTTTTGGTACATTTTCGTCCCCCACCCCCCCTTCCCATCGGCCGAAATCGTCCGTAACCTTATTTTGGTGTCTAAAAAAAATAACGAACAAAACAAAAAAAGAACCAGCTCAATCGGATCAGCCGTTCTCCCGCAAATCGAACTACAGACACACACACACACACATACACACGGACCACGCGCCGAAATTAGGTTTTTTAGACTCAGTAGGGTCTGAAACGTAAAGATCTCCCAAGAAAACCCAAACGTAAAGAAACCCCAAATTTTTTTTTTGGGCCGATTACTATACTTTCCTTCCCTTCGGGTAGCGGAAAGTAAAAATTATCAGTTTCCTGCAAAGATATCGTTTGCCCTTACAATAAATAAATACTAGGGACAAACTTTCTCGACGGTTGGCATCAACCAAACGAAAGAGTGTCGTTCTCATGGCTCTTTCTCGAGTAGGATTTCCTGAATATGAATGTGTTTCGTTGCCACTGACAAATAGCATTGCCAACATAGTGTACAGTGATGCTTCACGGTAATAATATAAGTTTAATCTTTATTTATCCCAAAACGACCAACCGTACTAAGCTAGAACGCCAGTGTGCCATAAATTCGATGATACTTCATAACACACAAGTTCTGCATCTTCCCTCGTGTCCAAGGTTCGAGGAATATCAAAACTTAGTTCAACAATAATTAGGTTCGAACGCAAAACGCTTACTTTTCCAAGGAGGTTGACGCTGTGCCAACTCCATCGAGAAACGTGAGGCAAGCCCCGTGAATATACGACGTGGCAACATCTATGGTTTTCCGGTTGTCGACATTTGCAGTGACTAAATTGATAAACTCGACCCAAGTGAGCACGTCTCTCACGCTCACTTTAATTCTGAAAATAAGACCTCATTATGGACTACCATTAAAAAAAAGAGACGAAATGAAACTTTGTCGAAAATCTACCTCCTTCCGATGTCTGAGAGCTTGAACCAATCCAAAAATTGGACGAGAGCTTTTCCGATACCAGAACTACCGTCTTCTTGATTTCCCAGGGAAAGCCCCGCGTTGACGTTATGTTCCACAATTAAAATCATGTCCGAGTTTTGGGACGGGCCTTCGCACCAAACCTCAGTCAGACGGTTTCTCAGAGCCGGCGACAATTCTTTTTTACCGTAATCACCGCCAGGATTCATGGTGCCGACAAATCTGAAATTTCCGGTGGCTGTGATGGTCATTTCTTCGTCAGTGCCCTTCTCGCTCACCATCAGTTGCCTTTCGGGCTCTGCGCACAACAAAACATTTCGTTATTAGCAGTTGAGAGGATGTAACCGGCGAGTTTTTAAAAGACGAAAACTAACCCAAGAGCGAATTTAATCTTTCGAGGACGCTGTCATCCGCCAAGGAAATTTCGTCCGCTAGGAAAATGCTGTCTTCTTTCATGGCTTTGATGAGAGGACCGTCGCTCCATTCAAACAGTTTACCCTTACTGTCAGCCTACCGGGAGAAGAATACTCGTCAATTAGTAACAATCGAGAAAATTGAGCACTGAATTCCTGTCTCATCACAAGTCAACTCACTTTGTCTCTCACGGGGCGAAGACCGCCGAGGAAATCCGAGCTCTCGGAGTGTTGGTGGCAATTAACAGAATAAAGGTTCTGATTTTGAATTTTAGCGAGCAGCTGGCAGATCGTGGTTTTGCCGCAACCAGTTTCCCCCACCAGCAGTAAAGGTTCGCAAAACTCGACGGCTTTTCCTAAATAAAAAGTCAAATTAGAACAGGATTAATTACGTAGACGAATTTATATTAATAACGAACGCAAGCTCCTTATTATAAATATGCCCTTTAATTTTTTAATTGTGCGCATTCACACAATTTCAGCTGATAATAGTGGGTGCAATTTTTGAGCTCCCGTTTAACCTTTCCGTAATGACGAATTAAAAGCGCTGAAAGCGAAGCCTCTGAGACGAAACTGCCAGTATAATATAACACTGCAGTGCAACCATTTCTAGTGATGTTATTCCATCTTGCACACTGAATAACCACTCAGAGTGGTCCGAAATACTGAAGCCGAGTGAAACTGGAACTGTCGAAACCACAGCACCAAAATGGCTTGTGCCCTTGAAGAAAACGAGCAGTTTGTAGCAACACACAACTTTCCGCCATCCCTTTAAGTACGAACACCAGCTACATATGCGGGTCAGAAACATTTATGGGGAACAAAATATAGGGACTAGTTAGCTGAGAGTACTCCGTAAGTTTGATCGAAATCGTTAGAGCCGTTTTTGAGATAATTGGAATACCGATAAGTTAATATTCGACAAATCTCCTTTTCTGAGTTAACTTGGCTTATATCTCCGTTCAACATATATATACAGAAATAATTATGGAGAACGAAATGTTGGTATGGGTGAATATAAGACACCCATTAGAATTTATCACATCTGGTGAAGCAGTTACCCCAGAATTTACGGAAATATTCGAAAAAAACGTTATTTGCGGCACATTTTAATTTTTATCTCTGCTCGATGGACTTTCAGAGGAACATTTATTGAGAACAATATGTAGGTATTAACTATTCGAAAACATCCTGTGAGTGTGGTGATCATCGTTGAAGCCGTTTTGTCAAAAAGCGTAAAAACCCTATTTTTGCTTCACAGGTCTATATATCCGTTCGCCGTATTTTCATGGAGATATGTATGCAGAAGAAAAGTAAGGTATTGATTAGTAGAAGATAATTTGAAAGTTTAATCAAAATCGTTAGAGCCATTTTCGAGAAAAACCCGAGTTTTTGGTACATTTTCGTCCCCCACCCCCCTTCCCCACGGCCGAAATCGCCCATAACCTTATTTTGGTGTCTACAAAAAATAACGAACAAAACAAAAAAAGAACCAGCTCAATCGGATCAACCGTTCTCCCGCAAATCGAACTACAGACACACACACACGGACCACGCGCCGAAATTAGGTTTTTTGGACTCAGTAGGCCTCAAAACGTACAAATTTGAAGAAAATCCAATTTTTTTTGACACGATTACTATACTTTCCTTTCCCTTTGGAGTAGCGGAAAGTAAAAATCAACTCACCTACTAACACAGCAGTTTTTCTCAAATTCAATGTCCAAACTATATGTTGAAAACCTTCGGGTAGCGTAGGAGTGACGAGTTTTTCCAAAATGTGCTTAGTAACCAGAGACGTTTCGCTGTTAACTGAAAAACGTCAAAAGTATAATTTAAATACAAAATTAGTTCCTGATTGGAACTCAACGTTATTCAACAAATAGAAGAACTGATGAATATCTAATACTAAATTCAAAAGCTGAAAAGTGAAAACTATAGTGTCACACTTATGGGAGGAAGAACGCTCGCCAAAGCAACTACGTCCTAAGTCATCACTCGAGAAGATTCTCGTTCCAAAAACAATTGTTGAGAGTGAACTTGAAGGTAAATCAAGTACCCAAATTTAAATTTGCTATTGAGGTATACTTGGACTTCAGTTCTCATCAACGACCCATTTCATGTTATGTGGGGCGCTCCAAACCTGAGCGTCTGAATATTAACCCCACAAGTTATAAAAACGCTGCAAATTATTACACAACGGTTTATTATTCGGATAATCAGCTTGACCTAGCATTAATGCTCCGAGACCCATCCTGTTCGATTCAGCATCGAAAAATATCATAATGAAACCCAAAAAAAGGCCGAAAAGAACTGAATCGTAATATTAAAATAAACAAAAAAAAAATGAAACGAACGAACTATTAATAAATAAACCAAAAATAAGCGAATAATGAAAAGTTCAATCGAAGATAACAGATATTTTGCTACCGTTGAGACGGAGAGAAAGAGTCATTCGTGGAGGTGAAGACGAGAACAAGGCAATCGGACGATAAAGAGACAAATCGTAGTGCCAAAGGTTATATACGAAACACGAGCGCTTCCTAGGAAGACAAAAAAAAAAAAAACCCCGGCGCTAATTGGGCGAACGCTGTGAGTCGAGTGGAAAGGGGTGGCGGGCGGCGGTGTTGCCGGACCAGTGACGATCGCTTTTGATGGGCGGGAGCGAGGACTTCAAAGACGTAACGCGTTATACTGCGTTTCGTTAATTTTTAACCGTTTTTTGCCCATTACAACCACGGGCTTCGTCCGATCGGATTGCGGAGATGGCGGGCACAACTAGATACCAAATCGGATTTTTGGGCGAAAGAACGAATTTTTAGACCACGTTAAAGGCACAAACGGCCCGGACGGCGGACGGGGACGGGGACGGGGGACGGGGACGGGGACGGCGGACGGACATTGCAAATTTGGAATCTCCATGTCATGAAACGTAAAGTATCAAATTTTGAGGGGGGGTTGTAAAAAATTTTTCGTGACCGAAAACATAGGGTTATTATTCAGAATGAATAATAAACCAAAATGTGTGGATGGGGAAATGCGAATAAATTGTAGGAAAACAGTTAACAATAAATAATTTACTTTATAAAAACTAGAACACGGAACGGAATGTTTATTTGGCGTTGAACGGGATGGTTGCTGAGAAGTTGTAGCAGATCGTGCGGAAAAAATGGAAACGGACTGACCTGGAATCCAGACAGATGTCAGAATGTGGACCTTTGTAAACGAAAGACTCCTTTGTGAAACAAGGGCTACGGAGTTAATTTGCGCAGCAAATAGTTGTTCGAACGTCGAAACCATCGGTTGGAATACTCGCGAACAGCAGTGGCCACCGAAAAACTCGAAAAAAAGGAGAATTCGGAGAATGTCTCGAACTGTTGGTCAATGACAGTAAATCGCAACTGGTCAGGTCTGTTTCTTTATTTGATGACTGTACCTAAACCCTCGACGAGGATTATATCAGTCATAGAAGTTGCGGTTTCGCTAATATGCAAGAGGCCGGCCCCAGCAGCATCCACTGAACTCAGACCTGTGGAGGTACGGCAGGTATTTGGTCGTTAGCCAGTCTCACCGTAGAGAGCTGTTGCCCGTGTGTTACCGCGCGGAGGTGACCACCTGAGGAATCCCGTACCATCTGGGAGTAGTTCTTAATCTGGTTCCCTACCTGATCTTACTTTTTACTTGGGTGGCAAGTTTCAAAAGGACTGATCAACTATAACCACGTTTCTTAGCCATTACCTTCTTTGCGAACTTTGCAAAATGGTTATAGGCTTCCTTTGTAGCAGTCAAAGCTGCTAACTTCGTTTGCCCTCCCAACAACCGTCGCTCACTGTTGTAGAAACTACAGTGGAGCAGCACATGGTTTCTTGTTTCCTCCGCTCTGGAGGCACAAGACGTGCATAATGGAGAGTCTTTCAGAGAAAAGGAGTGGAGCCGCGCATTGAAGTCACCATGTCCCGTGAGGAACTGGCTCGTCCAGTGGTCTGGCTCAACCCATTTTCTATAAAGACGTTCACGGATGTTGGGGAAGAACTCATACGTATCACGTCCCTTTGACGAGGATTCCCATCTCATCGTCTGGCCGTTTAGTCAGTACTGGAGTCAGTCAGTTGGTCGTGGTCTTTATATACAAAGAGAAAGGTGAAGGGAGTGATGGAGCGTTGGGGAAGGGGCGGGGAGAGGTCTTGTTGGTCAGTCTTGTTAGTAGTACCTTAGCCGGACTGGCTGTGTTAGGTATTAAAGAAATTGGGTTGTGTCCGCCAGGAGGCAAATACTAAAGTTAACGTACCTGTTAGGTGAGTCCGTCTCCTCTGGCTTGTGAGTTACTGTGGGCAAGCGCTTTCGATGTAAAGACATCATCGTCTGGCCGTTTAGTCAGTACTGGAGTCAGTCAGTTGGTCGTGGTCTTTATATACAAAGAGAAAGGTGAAGGGGCAGGGAGTAACACAGCCAGTCCGGCTAAGGTACTACTAACAAGACTGACCAACAAGACCTCTCCCCGCCCCTTCCCCAACGCTCCATCACTCCCTTCACCTTTCTCTTTGTATATAAAGACCACGACCAACTGACTGACTCCAGTACTGACTAAACGGCCAGACGATGATGTCTTTACATCGAAAGCGCTTGCCCACAGTAACTCACAAGCCAGAGGAGACGGACTCACCTAACAGGTACGTTAACTTTAGGATTCCCATCTCGCTTGCCATTTCTCTAGAGCCCATTCATCGATGGCGGCAAGTTTCTGTTCTGTGGTGAGATCCGCACGGAGTTCAGCCCAAAGCGGGGGAAGCTCCCGTTTCACTCTCCACTTCTCAATCATGCACTCAACAGCCAAATCAACTGGTAACTGACCAGTGATCACCTGGAGTGCTTCCGTTGATACAGTCTTGTAGGCCTTGGTGATCCACAGGAGCGCAGCTCTCTGGGATTGGGCCAATACTCTCTTTTGATTGACTGTTAGTTTGCTACCCCAGACAACGGGGCAGTAGCCAATCACACCTAAATAGATGGTCTTATACATGAGGATGGTGTCATGGTAACACACACCCCAAGTGGCCTTAGTAATGGCACGCAGTGAGGCAAACCTTGCAATGGTAGTGCTTTTAAGGGACTGGAGGTGTTGGTTGAAACCCCACCTCTCACCTATATTCACTCCTAAATACTTGACGTGCTTTTCAAGAAGGAGCCTGTGGCCGCCAAAGCGTATTGTGGGTGGATTATTCACTTTCCCCTTCAAGAGGATTAGCTGGGTTATTTCCTCAGCCACCTGCATCTTGGACGTGGTCGCACCATTGGTTGACAGTGCGGAGCACGTGGTGGGTTTTTTCTTCAATTTGGCGGACTGACTCTGCAAAGATCAGCACAGTCAAGTCATCCACATAGGCGTACGGCTCGCAGTCAGTCTCCATGAGTTTCCTGAGAAGACCTTCAAGAAGGCATTCCAGAGTGCTGGTCCTAGGACCGAGCCCTGTGGGCACCCTTCTCAATCTTTCTCCTCGGACGGAGACATGCCTACTTTCGATCGTAGCAGTTCTGTCTGACAGGTAGCTTCTGGACGAGCGAGTACAGGTTGCGGGGATTCCCTACCTTTGAGCTCATTAAGGAGCGCTGGCCACCAAAGGTTGTCAAACGCTCCTCTGATGTCAATCAGAACTGCTACGACGTACTTAGCCGGTGCCAGCAGGGAAACACGCCAAATCTCGACAATGACATCCTGCGTGGACCTTCCTTTGGTACACCCGTATTGCCTGCCTGTGAGGTTGTGGCCAAAGACTCTGTCGAGGGACTGCAACATCAAGATTTCTAGTGTTTTGCCTAATATGGAAAGAAGGCTGAGTGGTCTCCATGATCGCGGGTCTGACTGATTGCGGTCGCCTCCCTTTTGAAGAGTGACAACGCGCACAGTCTTCCACTGAGTGGGGAACTGTCCGACCTGCAGACAGTCATTAAATAAATTAAGGAGGCCGCTGGAGATAGTCCGCTCAGCCTTCCTTAGCATATTGCTTTCTATTTTATCTGGCCTAGGAGATTTGTTGGGCTTTAAGGTCGCAAGGGCCCTGCCGAGGTCGCCTGTTGTCCACAATGGGATGTCGGGCTCGTTCAGAGGATCCATGATCAGCTCCCTTGCTGCCCTCTGGGCTTCAGTGTCTCGAGCTACTTGGTCATCTGGGAACGCCTTCTCAAGGAGGGTTTCCAGTGAACGTTCGATGCTGCAGGCCCAGCCTGACTCATTTTGCATCGCAGCTAAGACCTGCTCTACATTTGCTTTTCCTATGGAGGACTTGTAGTGTCTGCCCCAGGGGTTCTCAGAGCTCTCCGCTTCCACCAAATTTCGCCAGCCTTGCCGTTTGGCTCGTTTGATGGCGCGGTGGAAGGCCTTCTTCTCTTGGATGAAGGCAATTCGGAGTGTTGCTCTGGCATCAGGGTCACGAGTGTTTTGGTACATCCTTCTGGCTCTATTTGCACTTTGCTTGAGGGGATTTAGTTCCTCAGTCCACCATGGGACTTTGATCGCCCTGTGCTTCTGTTGGCCAAGTACAGAGAGCACAGCAGAGTGCAGTGCTGTGGTAAATATGTCCACTTTGCTGTCCACCTCTTCAGGTGTGTATGCTTGCGCTATTAGGTCGGTGTCCGCGGCACGCAGTTCACCTTCCAGTACCCTACAGAATTGTGGCCAGTCAGCATTTTTTGTGCGGAATCGCTTTTCACGCGTGTCTTTGCCGAGGATCAGAGCAGCAATCCCATTGGGGTCGCCAGGAGCCACCAATGTAGAGAGGTTGGCAAATGGGAGGACAGGTGCAGGGCTGCCTGGCCTTAGACAGTCAAAACTCTTCATCCGGCTCTCCAGAGGGAAGTCCAAGGAGGTACTTGCACTGGGGAGGAAGGATATGAGGACCATATGTGTGTCCTGTTCACAGGACACTGTCCACTGAGGCGAGAAAAAAAAAAAAAAAAAGAAAAGAAAGAAGCCTATAAAACAGCAATCTGCAGGCCTGTTTCCTTATCAATATGACTGTTCCTGTGTAACGAGGGAGATATTTGGGGATCCACTGACTCAGGCAAAAATTACTGCGATACATTTGTCAACTTATGAATCATCGTCTTAACCACTAGACCACCATAGCCCGGGTGCCTTTTAATGGGAGTCAGTCAAACCTGAACCCTCATGAGAGAGCTGTATCAGTAGACTGATATACGTGAAACTGTGAATTTTAGGGAGTCAATTGTGTAGCTTGTACAAACTACTACGATTTGTTAGTTAGAAACTGTGTGAAGAACCGCTTCAGGATTGACTATTGCCCCCGTTGTGTATGGGTTGAGGGAGATGTAAGTTTTGTACCTCGCACAGTCCCCGGTAGGTTTTGGACACTTTGAGAGCCACCTGCACAAGGCGAGGAAACAGGTAATGAGGGTAATACACAGTGAACAGCGGTCTACATGCGTCCCTTTTAGATTACTCGACACTGAATATTTTAGGTACGAACAAAAATTTACTTACAAGTAAATAACTTTTCAATGGAGACAGTTCGTTTTATTCTTTTCTCTAAAACTGATCGAATTATCTCAGCTTCCTCGGGCTTTCTGACTCTACCAGCGAGTACTAGATAACCTGCAATGTGAGATAGTTGGAAGTGTACAACAGGTATTTATCGAATTATCGAGTTAATTACGGAATTATTCGACTTTGTAACCTTCGTCAGCTATGTGTTGGTCCCAATCATAATATTTTCCTGGATCGGACGTTTGCGCGAGTCTGTAGCGCTCTCCCCATCTAAAAAGATCTCTCAAAGTAATGAAACCCAGCTTTCCTGCGAACGTAGCACTCCCTCTTCTTCGAACCTGCGACGAAACTCAGAGTTCAAGTTATTTCTTTTTTTTTTTAGGGCATAACGACGCATTGAGTGAAAAAAATGATGAGCTACCTGAAGATCCGACATAACGGCGACCAATTTTTTGCAGTAAGAAAGGGGCATGTTGCAGCGATGTTGAAGGATCGTTTCCAATTCGTTAGGGGGGATTTCGTCGAAATGCAACTCGACGAATCGATTGCGGAAGGCTCTTGATAACATCTAAATACACAACAAAAATTATGTACATCGTAATTCAACGTTTGCATGATGTGACCTGAAGAACGTTTTCTAACCTTACGACCACCGTACAACCCAGGAGGATTCTGCGTAGCGAAGAGACGAAAGTTTGGATGGGCTTTTACGGTAACTTGGGTTTCTGGAATGAAAAGCTCTCGATTGTCATCGAGAACTCGGTTGAGAGCCTCGAGCACTTCGCTGGGAGCGAGATTCAATTCGTCCAGAATGATCCAATGTCCCATTCTCATTGCCTCGACTAGAACGCCTACGAAAAACGTAAGAAACAGTTTGAGCGAGATGTTGCAAAAAAGCTATGTGATGTTACAGCGTTTGTTGAAATCTGGTATGTTCCCCTTGAGGCACTGGCTAAGTATGTAGTAGCAGTTCGCATTGACATCAGAGAAGCGTCAATGACAACTGACGCTCCTCATTGAGCTTAATGGTCGGGGAATTCCTTGTAACCTACACCTGCTCTTTAGAAGTTACCAGACAAATGAAACTGCTACGATCTACTGCAGTCATGTCTCAGTCCAGAGAAAGGGTGCTCACAGGGCTTGGTCCTCGGACCAGCACTCTGGAACGCCTTCTTCAAAGGTATTCTCAGAAGCTGAAGTTAACGAACCTGTTAGGTGAGTCCGTCTCCTCTAGCTGGTGAGTTACTGAGGGCAAGCGCTTTTGACGTAAAGACATCATCATCTGGCCGTTAAGTCAGTACTGGAGTCAGGCAGTTGGTCGTGGTCTTTATATACGAAGAGAAAGGTGAAAGGGCTGATGGAGCGTCAAGGGGCGGGGAGAGGAGGTCATGTACCTCAGGGGGAAACCCCCTAGAGGTGAATGGAACGTCTTGAATGATCTCTCAATTGTGGGATTTACGTATTTTTTGTGTAGGGTGGTCTGTAAATCTGTCAGTTGGTTGTTTTCGATGGTTTTGTAACTCACCAGCCAGAGGAGACAGACTCACTTAACAGGTACGTAAACTTTAGTAATTTGCCTACTGGCGGATATAACCCAATTGGCTTTAATATTCTCAGAAGCCTCATGGACTCTGGCTGCAAGCCATACGCCTATACAGACGATCAGACTCACTCCACTAAACTGTGGCAACAACTCATCAAGTGCTCCAAATTGTGACTGAATGATGCGAGCTGTAAGTGGTTGAGGGAAAAAACCAGCTCATCCTCTTAAAGGGGAAATTAAACAGCCATCTGTCATGTCCAAGGATATTTACCTATGCACGATTGGCTACTGCCCTGTTTTATGGGGTAGCGAACCCACAGTCGATCAAAGGAGAGTACTGGCTCAATACCAGAGACCTGGGCTCTTCTGGATCACAAAGGCTACTGAATGGGCATCAGATAAATGGCAAGTGAAATGGGAATGCACGTCAAAGGGATGTAACATACGAGGTTTTTCTCATCATCCCCCTTTACTGATGGCCACTGAAAAAGCCCCACTGCGCTCTCAGATGGGCGACTTGTGTGGCATCCGTGAGCAGCATCATGTCCTCTTGGTTCTACCTCCTGATGTGACGTTCCACAAAACGCAAGACAACCTTGACGTCCAGTCCTGCAATCTCACCCAGTCGCAATTGAGGAACGCCTCACCCCTCGTAAATATGCAATACATGCTTCGCCTTGCAGAATATGTAACTTTGGCTTACAATCTTGGCCAGGTGGTGCCTTAGTTGACAACGTCCCATGAACACGCCATGTACTATCCGTATACTTTCTCTCTCCAGACTGAGGACTGCTCTCGATCACTCCCAGTAGATTCTAATAAACAATCTTACCTTTGGCCTGGCACTTTTCCTCCCACTCGCCAACCTCCTTATTCTAGAGGCTCAGGTGCCACTGGGATTAGAGCAGATCCGTGTGTCACCTGTGAGCTTCCTCATTCCCTCTGTCACACAACACAATGTTAAAGTATTCTCTGCTGCAAAGGTCTTCAGAACAATCAGGAATTCCCAAACCAGCCCCGACGAAGTATCATAAAAACCCAGGCCTTAATTGCTGTAACGTAGAAGTTGTCACGCAGTCTCGTACGGGCTATCTTTCAAACGCCGCCGCATGCAGCTCCACCTCATCAGTCGTCCGCATCCCAGAGTCTCGTTTCCCGCCAACCAAGATAACCTGAGACGAAGGAACGTTCGTAGGAGGCTATCTGCGTTTTGGATTCCTAATCCCGACATTTTGAAGTCCCGTATTTTTCCTCCCCTTTTCAAAGGATTCTTCCTCAAATCTCTGCTCCCATCATCACTCTCCATACCATATCGACATCGCTGCCACTGGCCGGAGCATTATGTTTTTCCTTTCCGATTTATTTGTATTCAGTTTATTTTGATATTTATTGTAATTATTGTTTGTGCCATTATACCCTGAGAAGATAATTGATTTTGTCCCCCACCCCCAACCAGACTTAACTTTACTTCATAATTACATTTTTACCTAATTTCGAGTGTCATAACTTCTTTTAAATTTCCTTCCTAGATTTTTTTTTTTTTTTTTTAGGGTCTTCAGAAAAGTAAAGTTACCCTTTCAGTTATTATTGGCACATTGCTGCCCGACAGTCTGACAATATAGATCTTTTTCCGTTTTCAGCCCCCAGAGCGCTTTGCCCGGAAAGCTGTTACCAGTTCACCTAATGATATCACTGCCTGAATTCCTGGAACATAAACTCTTACAACTGCTAGGCCACCAAATACTGATCTGACTGTATAGTATACTAGGGCCCCAGCTTTACGTTCGAGAACAGCCCCTTCCCATCTCGATCTTTCATGAATAAGTATCCTAACGGCAGTACAAAGTTGTACTTCATCCATACTGAGTCCCAGCCCAGTTTCTGATGATGAGGCGCCCTTCTATCTGGCCTGACAAAAGCCTAGTTCTTCGAGCACGTGGGCTGCCTTGCTTTTGAACTCGGAAAACTTTGAAGAGAACTCAAAAACAGGGTTTTCAGCCGATAACTTTTCTTTCTCCATTGTAGGGCTAATGAAAATTAAAAAAATGGGACAGCGTTTCACGAGGAGCAAAATTAATTCTGACTATTGCGTAGCCCACATTTTTCTATTGTTACAGAGGGTTACATTTATCAGGTTTGACAAGAATGTGGCGTCAAAATAAGCACGATAATTACGAAAAAATAATAAAAACGGTGTTTTTTCAATAATTAAGATTAAGAAACATTAAAAGAAGAAAATATAGGTCACTCAAATTTAACACATCGTCCTCTGAAAATATGAAAGTTGAGCTAAAAACGAATTATATAAATGCTTTTACCTTCACGAAAGACTAGAGCACCAGACACAGCATCAACGCAGTAAGTTCCAACGTATTCTTGCAAATCGGTATGTTGATGGTTGTTTATTCGGTAGCACTTGTGACCGGCCGATTGGGCCAAGTAACTTACCAGCGACGTTTTCCCCACAGATGTCTCCCCTTGAATCAACAACGGGTGGTTCGACAGGGAAACGCACCGAGCGATGTCGCACAGGTTTTTCTTCACGCTCGAAGTGAGCAAATACTGCAAACGTCAAAAGTTGACATTTTATAGAGATCGTATGGGCACCAAATTAGGGTTTTCAAAAGGCGGGTGTCCAACGCGAGATTAACAATTCCACTTATTGCACGAATGGAAACAGTTAATGGAATATCTCGAGGCCAATCCCTGTAATTGCCAGAACTAGCGATCTTCAAAACGGTGGCCCTCCACCCCAAGTGGCTCCAATCATACGTCAGCTGTCTAAGTGTGGGGTGCCCAAATTGCTTTCCAGTGGTTCGAAGGTAGAAGTAACAGTGAAATTCACAAGTGTTATGGTACGTGCCTCAAATACTCCTTTATCGTCACAGTAGGTAGCGACTAAATAATTTTTAGGTGTTACTCGATTCAACAAGAAATTGGTAGCTGTAACGAAGTGTGCTGGATGTAGAGGCATAATAAGCGAATTTACAAACAGATTGGTGTGGTGACATAGTTGGATGAAGTACAAATAAAACGATTTTGTATGTTTCTAAACTCATGAAACATATGCTCCAATTGAAAGCGGTACGTATGTGAAGTTAATGATCGTCAGCTTGATGATTAGCAAGTAAGAGCTTTTTAAGGAGAGAAAGTAACAAACGAATGTAGCGACATCTATAATCCATACAGTGTTTTTGAGGCCGGAGGGCACACAGGTCATCACTGCAGCCACACATTGGGCCTTGACGATGTCGCTTACCTAATAAAAGACGTCGTACATTCCAGCCCCTCTTAAGAAGCTGAGTATGTGCCCTGTGACCTGAGTCCACTATGGTATGGAGTTCACTAAACACGTTCACTGTGGCTGTCGACACTGAGACCCCTTCCCCCTCGGGACGATCTCCCTTCCCTTATTCAGATCAACCGCAACACGTCCAACCGACTCGAAGCCAGTTCCCTTTCAGACTCAGCGTAGTGAAAGGTCCCAAGTTTATGACCAAGCCTTCGCCGTCCACCAGATCGATTTTTCGTTATTTCTTCCTGTTTTGGTGTATTATTCATTCTGAATAATAACCCTATGTTTTCGGTCACGAAAAATTTTTTACAACCCCCCCTCAAAATTTGATACTTTACGTTTCAAGACATGGAGATTCCAAATTTGCAATGTCCGTCCGCCGTCCGGGCCGTTTTGTGCCTTTAACGTGGTCTAAAAAATTCGTCCTTTCGCCCAAAAATCCGAATTGGTATCTAGTTGTGCCCGCCATCTCGGCAATCCGATTGGACGAAGCCCGTGGTTGTAATGGGCAAAAAACGGTTAAAAAAATTAACGAAACGCAGTACAACGCGGGAGCTACAGCATTTTGTCGTTTGAACTCCTCCCGCCCCGCCCGTCTCGTTAAAAAAGCAGCGCGCCTCCCGCTCGCTTCCCTCCCAACACTCAACTCCCCCCGGGTTTGCTTCGAGCGCCCCCGTTCCAATTTCCCCGACGTTTTGGTTTTTAATACGATTCAATTTTTTTAGATTCTTTCGTTTCATTCTGCAGTCAGCATTTTGTTTTTTTTTTTCATAGATTTTTGGTTAAATTTTGATATTAGTATTTAGCGTGCATGTTTTCATATTAAAATTCAGTTTTTTTTCTAGATACTTTCGTTTTTTTTGTTTATTTTAATATTACGATTCAGTTCTTATCGACCTTTTTTTTGGGTTTCATTATGATATTTTTCAATGCTGAATCGAACAGGATGGGTCTCGGAGCATTAATGCTAGGTCAAGCTGATTATCCGAATAATACACCGTTGTGTAATAATTTGCAGGGTTTTTCTCATACGGAAAGTTTTTTAATCAATACTTTTTATAAGCTTACGCCAAATATTATTTTCATCGAAAACTATTCATTAATGGCTATAAAATAACCCTTAATAAAGAGTAAAAAGAATAAACTTTTTATTTTTTCAGTGCCTGTCATGTTTTAGTGCGTAATTTAATTTGCTGTTTTTTGTCCAGATGAGCAGACGTGGAGTGAAGAGACGATTGGTATTTGAGGAAGAATTGGCTTCTGGATTTATTTTTTAATTGATTTTGATTACAATGTATAAATTTGCTTGTACTGTTATGATATACGTCATAATATTTCCAGTAATAATAATAATTCTTTAATGTTCTTGTATCGTTTTTATAATATGCACAAAATACTTTTCTACTGAAACGCTTGTGAATTATACTTTTGAGTGCATTTTCGTGGTGTCTCCTCATTCTTATACCTGGATGTAGGTACTTCTACCAAAAAAAGCTGCTGGGCCTTCTTTCTAATTACTTAGGTACATAATCTTTTCAGGTAGAAGCTGGAAACTCGTTTTCTGTTATAAACGCTGTCCCCTTTACAGCTTAGCTCGGTTTTTAGAGTATTATAACTTCACCTACAGAATGTCGACCACCCGCCAGGGGTAAGAGTTTCCTATAGTCAGGCGGGCGTCGACCACCCGCCGACAAACGTTTTTCAAGGTCAAGGGTTAATGAAATTTGAACTACAAGTCATCAGATGGTTATTTGGTTCCAAAAAGAAAGAAATGGAGACAAAAAAAGATGCCGCGCAGAAAATCGGTTTTGAACAATTATTGTCGCAGTGAACGTGTTAATCGCTGGGAAAAGTGTTCAAAGCGCCTGGCTGCTAAGATAGGGCACTCGGGTAGGGTGTGTTCTGCCATTTGCTTGTCTTAGTCGTGGACGGACATGCATATGGGCGTGCTTTTTCTGTGTCCCATCCACCTGACAATTTAGGTGCCTTTTGTCATTCCTATGTGAGGCTTACGCCCGATGGGAAGGGATTCTGTGCTGTTTTTCACGAAGCAGTCTGCCTTTTTATTGCCCTCGTGGCCTGTATGTACATTAACACGTCAGCCTGGATCTGAAAGTGTAGGCTGAGATGGCCTTTGAGTCCTTACCATTGAGTCCTTTTGCCAAGATATCTTGTGCGCAGATCTTGGTGGCTAGAATACCAGCTTGATATTTCCCAGGGTACTCTTCCAGGGGGTTGTCAATGCTGCAATTGGGCCCTGCAATGCCCAGGCCAGCCTTTTTTGTTCCTATGATTGGATTTAGACGCTGAACGGTGCCTGAAAGTTTTTCCACACTGGCATAACGTCAGTAGCAACAACCGCTGCCTCTTCTAAGACTATTTCACAGTTCCTTTGCCCTAGTTGAAATGGTACTGGTCTGCAAAAGCATTACCACACCCAGGTAACGGTGGCTTGCAGTTGCGGTTCTTAGAATGTGTATGCGGAGGGATGAGCTATTCATCCAAGTCGTAATAATCCTGTTATACGCCGAGTAACATATTTTGGACAATAATGAAACGTCGACGTCCATGTGAATTATAAAGCTTGAGCAATTAGGGACTAGTGAACTGGGGAATAGTAAGTACTACTGAGCCTTAAACTACGTGAGTTACCTCAACCTACAACTATCCCAACCTTAAGAGAGCTGGTAA
Organism: Pachypeltis micranthus; assembly: GCA_020466155.1. Classification (NCBI taxonomy): domain Eukaryota; kingdom Metazoa; phylum Arthropoda; class Insecta; order Hemiptera; family Miridae; genus Pachypeltis; species Pachypeltis micranthus. Next base: position 8,058,021 of record CM035778.1, read on the forward strand.
CCCTACACCGCCTCTATCCCAAACTTAAGAGAGCTGGTTAGGGCTGGCACGCAACCCTACATCGCCTCATTGTGCCCCTCAACTGTCAGCAATCTTATCACATCTGTATTCATTCCCTGAAAATCACAATTAGGTCAGCAGCAACCAGTGGACATTAAAATTTTCCTACACCTTTCTACCATTACCTACGTTTTTTCCCTTGTGATGTACATAAAAATTGCTGAAACGTCGAATCCCTTGGGAACCAGATACAAAAGAACCATTTTGGAGCACCGTGACACGATGCAACGCTGTGTACATTATGCAAAGCCATTCATCAACGTTCCACACGCACTTCAAAATCCGAGTACCACGAATACGCATACAATATCATAGGAAGAGAAATTTTTGAAATTGGCACAAAGAAAAGTTCTATTTCTCCAAAACGAAAAACCCCGTTACCTTCTCGTTAATGACAGGACTGTGTGGCCCTTTCAACACCCAATATCCCTCAAAACAAATGTGATGCCCTCCGCTCGGTTCAGGAATTTTCTGCGTCAACACGCTCTTTCTCGATTCGGTATCCAACACAAACCTGTAACAGTAGACGTTAGCGACGCTTGACTCGTAAAACTAAACGTACAAATTCTAGTTCAAAACAATAACGTACGCTGCGATCATATCCTTGACGAGAGTGTGGGACGAGGCGTTTAATTGGGTTAAAAAGCTGAGACATAAAGCTTCGTAGAGAGACCGACTAACGTTGCCACACCTATTTTCAGCTGCTATCAATAAACCTCGGCAAAGTGTTCTCAAGCTGAAAAACACATTAGTACGTCAAAAAACAAAAATCATGCATTGTGACAAGGTTCCTAGTGTTGGGTTAAATAGTCTTAATGGTAATATATCCACCTGACTTCTAGCATCAAGTTTGAATTTAATTGTAATATTATTTATTTCACCCTTAGTAGGTTATGAGCCTGGCTCGTTGTCTCCTACTAGTTTGGTGCGACACGACAAGCCAGGTTCACACCTAGAGTTGCTTATGTCTCCTGATTGACAGCAAAAACTGTTGTGCAACCCTTGCGTCAGGACTGATATAACCCTGGTACATGTATTTCTCCCCATTTTAATAGTATTAGATACCTGGTGCATTTCATCCCTCGTCTCCCTTATTGTCTTTCATTACAATCCAAACTATTAGATTAACTCGACTTTATACTAAAAATCTGGTGCATAGCAACACACAACTTTCCGCCATCCCTTCAAGTTTGAACACCACCTACATATGCGGGCGCTATATCTTCGTTCAACGCATTTTCACAGGAACATTTATGGAGAACAAAATGTAGGAACTAGTTAGCTGAGAGTACTCCGTAAGTTTGATCGAAATCGTTAAAGTCGTTTTTGAGAAAATACCGATAAATTAATATTCGACAAATTTCCTTTTCTGAGTTAACTTGGCTTATACCTCCGTACACAGAAATAATTACAGAGAACGAAATGTGGGTATGGGTGGTTAAAAGACATTCTGTAACATGTGCAGTAAAATATGTCTTTTGCGCAGCGGAAATTCGGTGGGTGAACGCCCGCTGAACCCGATCTTCGCTACTGACGCCCTGCTACGGGGAAAGTGGCAAGTTGTGAGGGTTTCCAAGAAATCAAGTTCCAGTGCTGGGAAGACTTCGGCAGCCTCTCATTTTTTGTTTGTTGATGCCTCGTACTTCTTTTTCCTCCCGATACGGAAAGCCCCGAGCTCCCGCGACGTCTCCCGCTTTCCGACTTCTCATTTTCCAACTTTCAGGCCATTCGAACGAAGAGTGAAGACAACGCTCCTGAAGTGGGTCATTTATTTTGTTTACTTAGTTTCGGCATGCCATAGGCAGGTATACAAGAACACTTATAATTTTAGATTCATTTTAAGCCCAAAAGGTCAACTATTAATTATTTTCCCCAAATTAAATTTTATTTTATCTTTAGTCGTTCCTGTTGATTTCTTTAAGTTTACCCCTTTATTATTTTATTTCGGGTGGGATTCGACCCCTAGTTATTTCCTTTGTTAATACATTTTTGTTTATTATTCGTCACAAAGATTGATCACATCTGGTGAAGCAGTTACCCCACCAGAATTAACAGTATTTTCGATACATTTTGATTTTTATCTCTGTTCAACGTACTGTCAGAGAAACATTTATTGAGAACAATAGATAGATATTAACTATTCGAAAAGATCCTAAGAGTTTGGTGGAAACCGATGAAGCCGTTTTGCCAAAAAGCGTAAAAAACCTATTTTTGCTTCAGGGGCCCATATCTCCGTTCACCGTATTTTCATGGAGATATGTATAGAGAAGAAAAGTTAGGTATTGATTAGGAGAAGATAATTTGAAAGTTTAATCAAAATCGTTAGAGCCGTTTTCGAGAAAAATGCGAAAAACCCAAGTTTTTGGTACATTTTCGTCTCCCCCCCCTTCCCATCGGCCGAAATCGTTCATAACCTTATTTTGGTGTCTGCAAAAAATAACGAACAAAACAAAAAAAGAAACAGCTCAAACGGTTCAGCTGTTCTCCCACAAATCGAACAATAGACATTCACACATGGACCACGCGTCGAAATTAGGTTTTATAGACTCAGTAGGCCTCAAAACGTAAAGATCTGAAGAGAACCCAAATTTTTTTTTTACACGATTACAATACTTTCCTTTCCCTTTGAGTAGAGGAAAGTAAAAAGGAGTGTCGATTCACTTCATCTCTATTTTTTAAATTAAATTCAAAGTGGGTCTTATTATGTTCATAATTTCATTTCGCTGTTTTCTCCCCATGTTATTTTGTTTATTTATAATTGGAGTTTTTGGTTTTTGTCCGATTTATTTAAATCGGGTTCAGACAAGAACTTCCACAGGAGTGCTGTGAATGGGGGATGTTAAGTAGCACTCCCTCTGCACACCTTACACGCTAGACAGAGCCAACCATCTGTCTATGGCTCACGTTCCATATTGGGTGGCTATTAACGTCTCCAACGATTTCTGACTAAATCTGCAAGGTACTTGCAAACATTTAATAACTACACAGTTTTCTGAACACTGTTCAAAAGAAAAATCGCACGGTTGTGAGTTGGCGATAGTTCGAATTGACACTGGTGCACGAATCGTTTAAATAGTGGGCAACATTCCACATGCGAGGGTTGCTCTTTAATTTCTCTTGAGTGTATTTATGCCATTTGTATTGGTTTATTTGTACATTGTTAGTTGTTCAATTATTTGTACATTCGCGTCGTTATTTTGAATTTAGTTCATTATGTTACATTTTATTTGCACACTTCATTGAAGTGGGTTGAGCTAATTGAAATTTTACAACCATCAGTCTCATTGGGGATGAAACTGAAACCATTCATGAGCTGTTATTTTCATTTAGTCGAACTAACCTGAACAATGGTCGATGTCCCGTAGAATCAACCAGCGTATTGGCCGCTTTCTTTCTAACGAGAAGATAAAATTTGACCACCGACTCAATTTTAGGAGGAGGCAAATCGGGAAGGTAGCACTTGACCACTAAGAAAAGGTCATTTCTTTCCAGATGCTCCGATACGTACAATTCTGAAAACCTGCAAACGAGAAGATGCGAACGTAAATTCCACAAAAAATTCCTGGAGTGCGTAGAGGTAAAATTAGATTGAGGCGCTTACCGATTTCGAAGTCCAGGGGGAAGATCTTTCTTCCCGAAATCGGTGGCAGGATTCATCGCAGCTAGGAGTCTGAAATTCGGGTGACGAGGAACTCTGACGGAATCCCCTCTTTCTAGGAGGGACACGGAACCGGCGGTTCCTTCGAGGAGGCTAGACAAGCATTGGAGGGTTTCGGCGCAGGCCAAGTTGATCTCGTCCAGCAGAACCCAATGACCTGTTATTCCAAACGATATTGTTTTATGGATATTTTTTTCTGAACTGATAAAGTCTGGCGCGATACAGTACCTTCTTTGATGGCTTTGACAAGTGAACCCTCCACGAATGAAAAGGTCATCGCGGAAATGTTAATACTGAGTTGAGCCTGGAGGCGATGTATTTTGTCCCCAAGATCTCGCCATCTGGTCTGGGCATTGGAGCTTCCATTGTCTTCTAGCAACCTTTTCAAAGCTGCTTTTTGGCTTTGAGCCATCATTTTGAGAAGAGTGGTCCACATTCGTTTGGAGACACACACCTACACAGAAAAAAAAATTATATCAAGAAGAACTAACTCACACTCAGAATCCAATGGAATGAAACTCTTACAGAAACATTTTCAAGAAACTTTTGGTTTGCTTGAACGTTGAAAAGAGCTCGGAATAGGGACTCAAATTCTTCCCTTAGTGGCACGATTGCTTGTTTCAAATCCACAGGCTTGTAACTGAAACGAATAATAAAACCTTGGTTTCTAAAGCTCGAAAAAGGCAATCAACTGTCATTTATGAATGGAAGAAAGTCTGCGTGAGATATACCACTTAAATTCTTCTTAAGTTCCTCTAATTTAGTGAGTCCTACAATACAACTCTAATTGAAAGTCTAAGGAGATGCAATTAAAATTGTGTAGCAATCCTCTGAAGTGCCCCAAGTGACCACTGGCCAGTTGACTTGGCCATTGCATGGTGGGCAACTGGAGAGTGAAAAGCAAAACTTCCTTCCCTGGGGTGAACTTGCTGCGCTACATGAATGGGCATTAGGTACATGGCACATGAGATGGGAATCCGCGTTAAAGGGAAGTAACACGTATGAGTTTTTTCCCAGCATCCGTGAACATCTTAGGAAAATATAGGCTAAGTCAGACCACTGGATGACGACTCGCAAGCGCAGCTCCACTTCTTTTATCTCAAAGACTCTCCATGCTGCACGCCTTGAGCTTCCAGTGCGGAGGAAACAAGAAACCACATGCTGCTCTACTGTAGTTCCTACAAAAATGAGCAACGATTGTTGGAAGAGAAGCCAAACCTACCAGCGTTGACCGCCACTCAGTAAGCTTATGACCATTTCTCCCATTTGGCAAAGAAACGTGGCCACAGTTGATCTGTCCCTTTGAAACGCGCCACCCAATTAAATAGTTAAATCAGGTGCTAAACCAGATTAAGAACTCCCAGATGGTAGGGGATTCCCCAGAGTCATTCCTCCACGTGGTAACACACACAGCGCTCGACCTGGAGACTGGCTAAATGAGAACCTGCCATACATCCACAGGTCTAGGTTTGGTAGGTGCTGCTGAGGCTCTTGCATGACAGCGAAACCACAACCTCCATGACATGCAGTAAGTCTCTCAAGAGGGTTTAGCAAACAGTAATTTTGATAAGGCAACAGACACGTTCACTTGTTTTCTACACACTAACAATTCAATCAATCGTTTTTTATGAAAAAATATCTGGTGCGTTGCAACACACAACTTTCCATAGCTCAATTCACTTTCTATATGGCCTTGCCTACTTAATCAATTCATTTGAACTTGGTCAAACAACATTTCACGGCAGCGCTTACAGTTCCAGAATTTATTGTGCTGCTCGTACTCATTCCAGGACCATTATTAAGCAATCGGTACACAGATAATTAATGAGGCAGTAAACGCAAATTTTTTGAAGAAGGATAGTAATTACTTTTTCAGAGTTATTAGGTAAAAACGTTTAGAACTGGTACTTAGCGAAACGGCAGTAGTTGAAATTTAGGAATTTCTTGAGTGACCCCCATGAATCTCATGAGCGTTTTTAAACACTCACCCTTTATGTATTGGATTGGACTACAATACCAATTTTTTTAAACATTCTAGAAACATTCCAGCGGAGTTTATTAGGAAAAAACCGCGCTAATAACGCTTTTCGTCGAAAAATTTGATAATTTATTGTGCCGCTTTCGTCCTTTTCCCACGGATGGGAATTTTATGGTATAACTGCCTTATTTAGAGCTATCAATATAAAAAATTTAATCAAAATCCTTAGAGCCGTTTTTGAGAAAAAAAATTTGGTGTTTTGATCACTATGATAACTATCGTTAACTTTCGGTGGATTTTGCCCATACCCTCATTTTGGCGTCCCATGGTAACCTGTAGGCAGGACAACAAGTTTCAACTGATTTGGTGCGGTGGTTTTCTCTAAAAATCGTTCACAGACACACACACAGACCATTTTCCCAAATAGTGTTTTTCGGACTCGGGAGGGTCTGAAACGTAAAGATCTGACGAAAACTCAAAATCGTTTTTTCAGCCGATCACATAACTTTCCTTTCTACTTTGTAGAGCCAAGGAAAGTAAAAACATTATTTGATGTTTTGATTACTACATTCAACAGTTTTGGGTACTGACATCATAAGGTGGAGACAAATAGAAACGCGTGAAAGGACTGAAACAAACAAACACCAACCCTCCTAGAAGATCCGAGCTGTCGCTCTGTTGGTTCATGTTAATGACAACCAACTTGTGTCGCGTGTGTTTTGCGAGAAGTTGAATCGTAGTTGTCTTCCCAGTGCCCGTCTCACCCACGAGTAGAACCGGTTCGTTCAAATTCAAACAAACTGACAGCCGCTCCAAAAGACAACTCGACTCTCGAGTGAAAGCAAAATTCAACCCCGAGGTCAAACTGAAACAAAAAAATTCACGAATAACCCCACAATTTTATTAACAATACAAATATGAAGAGTACCGAAAAATACTCACTCTTCCAAAGTTACAGGTTCGTCGGATTCCAAACGAGGCAAAACTGCGCGACCAGCAGTGCAGCATTTAGAGTCAAAAATAAAATTAGGTTTGTAATAATTGCAAAAGTATTCAGCCTTCGTCTTTATTATTCCTAAACACGCAGCAACTTCCCCTGCTATCTTCGCTCTGAAACCTAGGAGTAAACACGTTGAATGTTAGTTATAAAAAATGTACTAAAAAGGCGCTAAAAACAAAGACTGGTGTACATACTCATGTCGCTGTAACTGCAACAGAATATATCAATAGCATCTTGCAAGACTTTCAAAGCAGATTCTGTAGAAGTGACTTCAAATCCGATTTCAGCCCTCGCGCACCATTTGAGCAAGTCTCTGAAATTGAAAAGGTAATTTTGTCGTTAGGAAGAAGAATATTGACGACAGGATTGAGAAATACTGCAGTTGCAACAGACCTGGTGGATGTCAGTCTATGCCCAGCTTGCCTTTTGATTGCATTGGAGTCTCCGTTGTGTTCTCCAACAGAGAATAGCATGTAGACGGCAACCATTCGAGTAGCGATAGTTTTCAAGGCTGGAAACTGTATACGAATTGTTAATCACAATTATATGTCCAGAATATGTAGAATTGAAGTTCTCAGATTGGCCCAAACCCTGTATAAGTGCTCTTTTAAGGATGGATATCCCAGGAGCTCGAACTCTAAGAGGTCCAGCGTCCTCAATTGAACCCTCCTAACCAGAGCTTCACTTCAGAGCATGATGGCATACAAATAGAACGACTCATTCATGTGACAAAAGAATTTCCATAAGGAATTAATTTATACTGGGGCCCATATATTTCCATAATGAATTTATGGAAACATTGGGGCGGAATTCCCGTCTTTTCTCGTCCGTTCTCTCGCCTGCCTATTTTTTCTTGTCTCAGCTCAGTCACTGCTTCTCTCGCCTCTTTTGCCCTGGAAGCAACCTACTCTCCTCCATTTTCCATAGCCATTTCGGTATACTTCCCTTCCTCCTGCCATCGGAGAACTTCATTTCAACAGCCACCATCTCATCCTACGAGACGCCACAGTATCTTCTTTTCCGCAAGTTGCGAACATTAAATTGCCTTTTATTTTTGTTTATTTTACATTTCGAAAAGAGCCCTAATTTATTTTATTAAGTTTCAATTTTTTTTTGTACATACATCTTTTTCTTTTAACAACTGACAACCAAAGTTCTTTCTTCCTTTAACCTTGTTTGCCATAGGTAATTGGTTACTACCAGAGCACCCCACCTACTGTGCAAACAATTTGTTGGTCCCCCCAACAAATCCAACCCCCATCCAACTCTGTGCTCTCCTCATTACGGGCCCCTCTGCTCCTTCGGCTCACAACAGGAAGGCAACAAACAAACGTGGCCTTGACAACTTTGCTCACCCAATAACCATCAAGACACACCAAAACAGACATCACCTTCCTCCGCCTGTTGAGCTGCTCATGCGACCAGTGCGGTTCTACTGCAGTTTACCTACATGCAATCCTATTCCATACAACGCGATCCATTAAATCTTTTCACCACCCTTTGTGCTTCATCCCATTTTCCTCTCTATCATCATCTGCTGCTTCCAACCATTTTCCACTCGTAAGATCATTCCAATTTTCTTCTGCACACCACGCCGCCACATTCAGTGTAGGGTTAGGGCTGGTAACCCTACATCGCCTCAACGTGCCCCTCAACTGTCAGCTATCTTTATCACACCTGTATTCGTTCCCTATTGCAGAAATCATATTTAACCAGCAGACGTTAAAACTCTCCTACACCATCTTACTGTCGTTACCTACATTTTTTTCTTGTGATTGGTGAAAGGTTGAATCCCTTCAGTTCTCGTTTCACAGATACAAAAGAACCGTTTTGGAGCACCGTTTCAACACCTCATTAAGGGCCCCAACAAAAATCAAATTCATTTATTCCTCAAGATAATTCCTTATTTTAATATAAACATCTTCATCCTTGTTAGGGAATTGAATATAATTTTTCCTATTTGTTTACTCGACGCTGGGTAAGTCCAATGGTTGGTGATGTCTGGAGGGTTCTTCGCTTTGCACGTACGTAAGCCCTGACGAGGCATCGCCAACATCCCCGCTACCGACCAGCCCGCCTCTCCAGTCATTTGCCGCGTCTACGCTGACTCGTTTCTTCGCCCGCTTCTTTCCTTTGTGTCTGACGTTTCAGAATATTTCACTATCTCACGTTTTTAATACCTTCAACCCTGAACTTAAGCTACTTTCACCATCAATCCGGTACTTTGGTACGATTTACTTACTTCTATTTCTGGGACATTCGGACAATTTTATTTTACTTCTCCTGATTTTAAGTGATTTATTTCAAAATTTGGCATTAATAATATTATAATCTAGACGTCTGTATGCAGTTTACTTTTATGTAAATAGATCGATTCAATTTCAATTTTTTTATTATTTTCTAGATGAACAATCCTTCATATTAATTCGTTGTTATACTTCAAATTTAAATACAATAATTTTAATTTCGAATTAATTTCCTTATTGTTCTACTCTCATTCAGCTTCCCTTTCTTTCACCTTTAATTTATCGGTATTTCTAGTGGTCCTCCAAGTCAGCCCTATGTGTTAGGCGTTACTGGGAAACACGAAGTTTTCATTGCAGTATACCTTAACGTAGACTATTAGTGTTCCCTATTCAAAACCTCAAATACAGAAAGCGTACTTTGTGTTCGCTTTGTTTGTAGTCAGTTAAAAAGTCTTAGGGTGCCACCAGTTCAGACTTTGGGAACTGAGATAGTGATCATCATTGACGAGATGAGTTAGATGCAGCCACGAAACAGTTGAAAGCTCACCTAAGAAAACTTCTATTGACAGCACCTGTAACTATCTGATCACTGCGGGCAGTTCCGCTGTCAATCTACATTAGCCCGGTGACCTTGTTTACCAGTTAAGTACTGGTAAGATCTAAATAAAGTAAATAAGTCTTACAAACAACATTTTTCGAGGAGTGCAGTTGTTGGGTGCACGAGAGGGGGAGCTGAGGATCGCAATAAAACTGAAACTCGGTGAGCATGAGGAGGGCTGTAATATACGTGCGGAATTGAGTTGAATTAAAATTGAGCTAAGATGGAGTACAAATGGGCGACACAAGGGCAGTACTCGGAACGCGTAACTGGCGCAGGCAACTGTATGAGAGAGTGAGAAGTTACTGGGGCGATAGTTGGAAGCAGAATAATTTTGATAGAGCTGTGTCGTCGATAGGAAAATGAAATTGGGAGCAAGAAATAAAGAAAGAGGAAAACCTGGGAAAGAGGGCTGTTAGAACCAACCGACCGTAGCTGAGGGATTCCCGGGGGTGAGGGGCAGGTTTTGAAACAGGAGACAACTAGGCGGTCGGAGGCAATGACGCGGGGAAGTCCGAGGTCAAAGACTCTAACCACAGTGATGGAACAGTGCTGTACACACAGGTCTGTTTCCTTATGAATATGCTTGTTCCTGAACCCTTGTGAGTGTTGTATTAGTAGCATGTCATGGAGGTTGTGGTTTCACCATCATGCAAGAGCCTGGCTCACTCCCTCAGTGTCCACTGAACTGAACCCAGACCTATGGAGGTGTGGCAGGTTGTCAGTCTCTTGTTTCACTCTCTTTACGTCCACCATGCATTCAACGGCCAAGTCTGCAGGTAACTGGCAAGTGATTACTAGGAGCGCTTCAGTGGTTGTTGCCTTGTAAGCCTTGGTGATTCACACTTGCACTACTCTCTGGGAATGGGATCAGTACTTTCCTTTGATTGGAAGTAAGTTTACTACCTCACACGAGGCAGTAGCCAATCACACCAAGGTAAATAGTCTTGTACACGAGGGTAGTGTCGCCTACACCCCAAGTGGCCTTGCTAGGGTAGTGCTTTGATCGACTGTAGGTGTTGGCTGAAACGCCACTTCTCACGTATATTGACTTCTCAAGGAGCATCTGGCCACTATTTACTGTTTACTATTTAATTTTCTCTTTCAGAAGATGAGTCAAGTTTTTTCTCAGCCACAAGCAGCTTGACATGCTCACACCATAGCGTGGTGATTCGGAGCACATGATGGGTTGTGGCTTGGGTCCTGACACATCCTGAAGCTCCGTTTAACAATTTGCGAATCATATCGATGAGCCCGTTCTACTTCTACCGCCCGATTACCTGATTACTTCTACAGCCACCTGTGGTTGTTGGCTACCAATACCTAATGGGGAAACAAGCCAGGCCTTTCCCTGGCCTACCGGCTCGTTGTTTAACGATATTGTGGAGGGAGGGGGGAGTGAAAGGAGGGGCGAGCAACTCACAGCTTCGACGACGCTGGGATGCTTAGATTACCTGCATCAGAGGCACAGCCGCAGCAATGTTAGGTTAAGAGGGTTTGTAGATTCCACTGTGTCAGGAACCACGTCTCGAGCCTTTCGCCTGGGCGAATGTCCAAAACTGGCGAATGGCTGGTCTGTCTGAGAGGAAATCAGGGGCTCTTTCCGCTGGAGGGAGTTGGGAGCGCGTCCTGACGTCACCGTAGAGCTGGGAGGCGAAGGGGACGTGGGACGGACTCTCCACAGCCTCCTAACAAGGGCAATCTGCGAAGTTGCGACGTCTGCAAAAGTTAAGTATTGCTCTACACAGCCTCGCTTGATGTGAGACTCAAGTACCGCGAGGTCCAACATGAGGTCTAAGGGGGGTGTCCCCGCGAGTACTTGGATGGCAAGATGTGACGTAGTGCGATACGCCAGCAGAACAGCCAGGAGGATGTCACGCTGCATGGTGAGGGCAATGGCTACCGATACCATTGTATTTGAAGTAGAGCATATCTCAAAAGGGAGAAATGAACCGTACATGACAAATCTTGTCGTTGCATTTTTCCTTCATGCAGGAACCTATAGCAGGGTCTCTGGGTAGTTAAATAATTACCTGTGTGGCTATTAATAAATCTTTAAGAGGATCTTCGACACCAACCAAGAACAGCTTCTGAGAATTGAAAAAACTCTTTGCACAACAAGACAAAACGCTTGAAATAAATTACCTTCGTTTGGACAATCCTGACGAGCTCGTCAGTGGAGAGAGGTTCAACATTGACCAGCAACCAGTGTTTTTCAAGGAGTTCAGTGGCTGCTGTTTGCTTACGATGGAACTCCTGACCGCCAGGTAATAATCTGCGAAGAGGTTGATATTGTGTTATTAGTCAAACAAGTCGAAACTTGACTGAGTTAGTCATGTAACATACTAATTATTTTCACGACCCGAGTGCCTCAACGAACCTGTGAGTCATGAACAAACGGAATCCTGGAGCAGCTTGCACGTTGTCTCTAAAACCTGGCACGTTAATTGTGTTATGCTCGAGGAGATTAGCTAAAACGGCAGCCACGTCATTCGCCGCGCTTTCGATGTCTTCAATTAACAACCAATGACCGCCCATGACAGCCTAAACAAACACGTACATTTAACTAATAAATTAAGCGCATCTAAAAGAAATCGTGATTATTAAAATACTCAACAACCGCTCACTTTGGTTAAAATACCAGCTTCCCAAATAAATTCTCCGGGAACGTCGGTACATTTGTAAGTACCCAATAATAATTTGGAATCTGTCTCTTCGCCAAGTTGAACTTTAAGAAGTTCAAATTCAGCTCGCCTGCCTGCAAACCATTCAATAAAATCAATACATTTTCTGTCATAATGCATACAACAACGCTGCATTCAACATACTCCCATTCTCACACTTCTGCATACACAACTGCAAATGTGTTTCATGGATTGCAATTTGCAACAAGCTTACCAGTCATATTGGCGAGTTGTTCGACGAGGGCGGATTTTCCACAGCCTACAGGGCCCATGAGGCAGACTGCTTTACCCGTTGCGACGCCTATGGCTATTCTTCTCAGGTTGGACGTTGTTGAGGTAACAGGAACCAAGAGCCCGCTGGAAGTCTGAAGGGCAAAGTAAATTATATTGGTCACGGTTGACGATTTCAAAGCATTCATCTGAGGAAGTATTGGTTTACTGACCTGTTCTTTATTGGAAATAGGTAGAAGGACTCCCTCGACGTTAACAAAAGTGTCGACTGTCAAAGAGAGACTCTTTTCTTCAGCGTTGCTTTCGTCTCTTCTGTCACATAAGCTATCTACAAAAGAAGAAATGACATTTCAGATTTGATATCCATCTGTGGCAGATATTTTGAAGGCGGTAGATGGTACAGGTTCATGAGTACAGTGAGGTAGGCTTTATTGACGCGTTACATGGTAAGAACTCAGGAAATGTTCGAAAGTAGTGGTGTACCTGAACGTAACAGCAACCTTTCTCTCTTGCTTCACCATCTTTTCCTTCCTGAACCAACATTCTTTTACAGAAACTACCCCTCTCCCCGCTTTTATCATTACTTAGTTCCCTTTTCGAGTACCACATGTATATTACTTAAAATATTTTAAAAAACAGGCGTCAAATACATCTTTTCAATCTAACGCCCTCTCCAGACTCTCGCTGAGCGTGTTCATCAAAATTGGGAGGCAAAAATGCACTCAGCCACACTGCCTCGAAGTATCATAGTAGAGCGAGTCACACACAACTGTTCCTCAAGGGCTGCTTCTGTTCCTCGTGAGCCAGTCAAAGAGAGCTACACTCCTGTGGACCACCAAGGCCTACAAGACTTCCTATGAAGTGATCACTGGCCAGTTACGAGTTGAGGAGTGCATGGTTGACAAGTGAGTGAGTGGAGAACTCCCCCCACCCACGGCCGAACTACATGTAGACCTCTCGACTGAATGACAACTTGCCGTGCTAGATGAGTGGATGTCAGATAAATGCCAAGTGACTCCTCATCAAGGAGACGTGACATGGGTGATGTCTTAGGAGAACGTGGGTTGAGCCAGATCACTGGACAAACCACTTCAAGGTGTAGCTCCACTTTTTTTCTTTCCAAAACTCTCCATCTTGCACGTCTTTAGCCTCCAGTGCGGAAGAAACAAGCACGTGCTGCTCCACTGTAGTTTCTACAACTTTGACGGTTGTACTGGGTACGGCACAAAGGTCGGACGTTTTTGAAAAAATCATAACTTCGGTCATTTTTACTCAAAAAATTTTTTATTGACATTTAGATTCACAATTTAAAAGCATTTTAGAAATTCATGTGTGGAAAATCACATCAGTCAAGTGGCGTCCCTTGTTCGCGATACACTGCTGGAGTCTTTCTTGGAAATTTCCGAAAACTCTTTCCAACATTGCTCTCTCAACTGCGACGATTTCCATGCGAATAGCATCCTTCAATTCCTCCAATGTTCGGGGCTTGTGCTGGTAAACACGTGCTTTGAGGTGTCTCCACAGAAAAAAGTCACATGTGGACAAATCTGGGGACCGAGGAGGCCAATGAACGTCACCAAACCTGGAAATAAGGCGGCCAGGGAAAAGAGGACGAATGACGCTCATTATTGCCCTAGCTGTGTGAGCGGTTGCCCCATCCTGTTGGAACCACATACGCCGGATTGCAATACGTTTTTGTCTCGATTCCGGTGTAAAGAAGCCGGTTATCATCTCGACATAGCGTTTTGAGTTGACAGTAACAGCAACGCCATTGTCGTTTTCAAAGAAGTAAGGGCAAGTGTGGGATATGGCGCACCAAACAGTAATTTTTGGGCTATGCAGCGGTTGTTTGTGTAATTGTCGGGGATTTTCATCAGCCTAATAACGACAATTTTGCTGATTCACCATGCCATTGAGGTGGAAGTGAGTCTCATCGCTCATGAACAAGGAAATGAGGATCTCATTTTGTTCAATAAGTGCTTCCATCTCATGGGCGAAGGTCATTCGTTGTGCATAATCCCCTGGGTGTAATTGTTACACAATGGACAACTTATAGGGGTGAAACCTCAACTCTAGGTGCAAAATACGCCTAACCGATCGATCACTGAGGCGAAGTTCAGCAGCATGCAGGCTGCGAATTAGTGCTTGTCGTACACTTTCAATGTTCTCTGGTGTTCGAATCGATCTTGGAGCTCCTGGTGGTCTGTTCCTCATCAATGAATCTCGTGTGCGAAGTCCTTCAACCCAGAGAGGGAACAGCCCGATTTCGGTGGATATTAAAATGACGACGAAACTCACGCTGGACTGCCGTGACGGACTAGTTATTATGAACGAAACTGTCGTAAGCAAAAACGCGGTGCCCTAATGTCCACAGGTCCATGATAGGGATGGGATATCGATATCGATAATATCGGAATATCGATATTTTCCAAGCAATATCCGATATTTTTGTATCGATATTTTGAGTTTGATAATATTGGAATATCGATATTTTCTGTGCGATATTATCGGGTTATTTAAAAATCATAATTGAAAAACCCAGTATGATGGAAATAATTACAAACGCTTGCATACGGGTCTCCAACACCGCAATTTCCTATATCAGTTTTTTTCAATGGTTTTAATAATTTATTGCCAACACCTACTACCCAAAACCAGGAAATTAAATTAACGGAAGGCTAATTCTTGGAAAAATTGGATGAGAAAGAAAAAGCAATTTATTTACACAAAGTATTTTGTAACAATAATTGGCAATACTTATTCTACTATCATAACTAATATTATCAGAAGAAAAATTCTTCCACAATGGATCGTAAAAATAACAATTTATTCAAAGTGTCATCTTTTAGACGGTTTCTTGATGGCTCTATAATGACTAGGGAAAACGTGCGTTCTGATGGCACTGAGGTCGATGTGGCCATCAGGTACCTTCTTGCGATCGCAGTAAGCTGGGGAAACATTTCCACTGAGGCAGGCTGGCACTAGAATGATAAAGGGCACTTTTTGACGTCGGCTTCAGGAGGGGCTCTTAAATACAACTCTACCTCATTTGAGCGTGTAGCACATTGTGGAGCATTCCAGGTTTTCTGTACGACTTTTGCATGCCCGCAAAACAACGAGTTTTATCAATTTATCGAAAACGCTTATTCTAATATTATTATAGTAGGTACTTACCTAAGAATATCGATCATTATGGTTTAGATTTCAGATATTTTTTTGAATTCGACCGGTTTCGTGAATTATGCCTGCTTTCCTGCATGTTTAGAAGAAAAAAAGCACCGATATTTCCCGATATCGATATTTTGCAACCGATATTATATCGGCAACGATATTTTCTATTCGATATATCGTTCGATATTGATATCGATATTTCCTTTCGATATCCCATCCTTAGTCCATGACTTCAACTGGTAAAAAAATGCTAAGACCTCCCGCTTACAATGGTCCCTTCCCCACGTTGGTCGACCCATTAGGGGGGAAGTACTGGCCATTTCAAAAACGTCCGACCTTTATGCCCCACCCTGTACAAACGTAGCTTTAGCTGCTACTAGGCAAGCTTACAACTGTTTTGCCCTGAGGATATGACAAAAAAAAGAAAAAAAAAGTGGCCACAGTAAATCTCTCCCCTTGAAACTTGCCACCCAAGTAAATAGATCAAATGGGATACTAGATGAAGACCTCCTCCCAGATGGAATGGATTCCCCAGGTTCATACCTCTGCATGGTAACATATGAGAAACAGCTCTCCACCTGATGACTGACTAAACGACAACCTGCTGCACCTCAGTGAATGTTGAGCGAGTGCCCAGGGTCTTGTGTACTGACTGACTCCTATTAAAGGCACCGGGCGATCGTGGTCTAGTGGTTAAGACATTGGTTCATAATTCTCGACGTAAGTCCTAGTGGTCAAACTTCTTCATTCCAAGAAAAAGAAGACGCCCAGAGAGAAAAATAAAAAAATTATGAGAGAAATAATGAGACGAATTGTCGGGTCTGGGATTCCCTGACGCTGTGAAAGTTCCAGCGCGAAGGAAAATAAAATGGGCGACGCGCCTACTACTAAGTGAAAGAAAATACTTACCTTGTAGCCCCCTCGTTTCTCGAATCAAAGATCGGATTTTCCGGGGATTCGCTCAACTCTCATAAATTCGTTCCTTAAAAGAGTTCGCTCCAGGAGCAGCGGCTAAAGACGAGGGGGGAGATGTACTGACTGACTCCTATTAAAGGCACCGGGCGATCGTGGTATAGTGGTTAAGACATTAGTTCATGATTCTTGACGTAAGTCGAGGATTGCGGATCGGAGCTCCGGCACGATTGCCGTAATTTTTGCCTGAGTCAGCAGCTCTTCAAACTACCTCAGTACACTTGCATGCCGGAGAAACTGCAACCTCCATTCAAATGTAATAACTCTCTCATAAGGGTGTAGGAACAGTAATTTGATAAGGAAGTAGACCTGTGCATCGTGAATCATGGTACGTAATCGCTTTTGAGTGAAGTCAAGCCAAATAAGGAACCCTGTGAAACCCCTTCCACACTTACACTCCTCAACGTGAAGTTGGATGAAGTGAGGTGAGGAGAAACTGGGAAGGCCGAGGAACCTTTCCACATTCTCACTCCTCGATCTACTCTGTGAGAGCCTGGAGGGGCCTTATGGGGAAAGAGAGTGATTGATCCACATAAATCACGGTAAAACAGAAAATATACATTAGTACGTTTAACTACATAGATTACACCTATAACCAGTAAGGAACGGCTACTGAAGTTTGTCACCCTCCTCTGTTGCCCGCTCTCAAAGATGAACCTAAACACAATGCAGCAACACCTTACACTCTCAACTCAAGGTGGGGCATTGAAGCATGCGGTGGCAGTGGCCAGTCTCGCATCCAGCCTTCATCAGCCAACTTACTGCCTTCCTTTTAGAACAATCGATCGGATTTGTGAACGGTATTTTCCGAGGAGTGTTACGACGGAGAAGTGAAGTGCACAGTTGGAATTCATCGCGGCATTGACGACTCCCAACTGCAGCATTGGTGAGGCCGTTCTGATTTATGGTCGCAAGCGGTTTTGGGCTCCCAAAAAGCACTCCACAATGTGTATGTTCGAATAATAAACGATTCATTTCAAGTTGCATTCGTTGTGTTTTTCCTCCCTCGCAGGAACGTGCGTTACAAGTTCCACCAGCTTTGCAAGTTGAAGCCTAACTTCAATAAAGTTACTCATACCAACGCTGTGGGCTGGAAGAAAATTCTAGCACCAGTAAAGCCTACCTGAAAAATTTTTCCACGACTTATTATTATTTTTTCACGAATAAAATTGCAAAAGCAAGCACTTACTTGGCCCCCAACGATTCAACCACCTTCTGTTACTTTCTTTCCTATCGTAGTATAATTCGCACTCTTCAATTTTAGACGCAGATAGGTGTTTCCCGATGAAATCGTCTTTTGTGGCTTCATCCATTTTCAAAATCTTCGCTACACACTGGCAGGCAACCCTAGGAGTTCACAACAGCAATAATTACTACACACTATAAACGGGAATGTATATCACCTCAATACTCGCAGTTTCGATCAACACAAATGATTACTCACCACACAACTAGCTCTTCCCTGGACGTGATGATGTACTTTTCCAGAAAACCGGACCAACACCATTTTGTACTGAATCGCCGAAAATCGGTATTCAATAAATTCCAACAGCATTCGACTAGTTCCAAATCGCTAATCGGCGGTAGAGACAATTTAGGTTTTTTCGATTGTTTCGAGGATTCTAACTTGGAAGGAACCCAAGGAGGAAGTTCGTCGTCGAAGTAATGTCCGAATGTCCTGAAAACAGAAGACGGGCGATCGAAATATAATTCAAAACAGTGCGTAATAATTAGGTGAATTGCATTGACAGGACTGTAGTGTTCACTTGTCGATAACAGCTACTTTAGGCTGTAACTCAACTTGCTTGTTATACCGTCGTTTTGATGTCGAAATGGATGAACAATTGTCGAAATTTTGCCCTATGGAATATCGGTTAAATGAAAGAACAGGGACCACTTCCTCTGATAAGGCAATATATCGATATATCACGACCAAGGTCAGGTTATCGATATGCCCGACATCGTAGGCTCTGGCGCCATGTTTGAAATTAGAAATAACGACAGCTGTACGATTATGCCAATTATTTAATGTTCATTATGTAATAACCTGTTATACAATTATTTTAAATGTATGAAGACTATGAAAAGGAGTTAATTATTGCACCACACTCGCAAACACAATCTGAGGCGATCAGACCTTCACCCATACACCATTCAGCGAGACATATTACCAGACGTACTCAAACGATGGAAAAAGTTAGTTGTAAGTCTTTGAGGACACATGATTAATGTATATAAAGTTAGGAAGAGTAAATATAGAGCAGGACTGAAGACTTTCACACGATTCAAACGTAGAAAAAATAGAAACGCACAAACTTGAAGGGTGGTACAGGGTAAAGCGTGAACAGTGGAAGGAGAGAAAAGTACCAGCATGAGAACCATTAATGAACTGAGGAATACAGGAAGTCCTGGTTCTGGGTTATCTTCCCAGGAGCATGCCCATGCTACCAGGGGTTGTGGATAGTGGAACGGCCACGGCATTGTCCCCAGGGGCATGTCTGCGGCCTGCTGTGAATAAGGACAGCATGCTGACTGAATAAACAGCCGCGAACAATGGGCAAAACCCAAGAGATCGCAGAAGAGATCCTGAACAAAGGACTGAAGGGCAAGCGGATCTACATTTTCTCAGACAGCCAGGGGGCCTGAACCACACGTAGGTATGACGAAAAGTCACCTGAACCGTCTGGTTGCTCGATGGGAGATACAGGAAAATGGCGCCCATTGGCATCGCCAGCCACAACTAAGACAGGTGAAAAGGCTTGTCACGCCTTCCTGTCAAAGGGCGAAGGCGATGCTGACACTCTCTAGACAAGATCTGAGAGTACTGATAAGCTTCCTCACCGGGCACTGCCCACTCAGATATCACCTCAACAAGATGGGCATCTTAGAGGCGGTGGAATGCAGACTCTGCGGTGAGGAGGACGAGACAGCAGAACATATCCTGTGTGAGTGCCCTGCCTTGGCAGCAAAACGCTTTGAATACTTCGGTCAGGGGACCACTGAACCCCAAATCATGGTGGAATCTGTGGTGAAGGACACACTCAGCTTCCTAAGTCAGAGGGAGAACAGGGAATCAGATGGAAGGGTCAAACAATTCGCAGAAATTCATTCGTAAGCATAGAGATATCTAGTTCTTTCTCATTCTGTTATCGCTCTCACTCTTTCTCCGAGTTGTCTCTCTTCCCCGCCAACTGCGCCAGTGACGCATATTGATACAGGCAGTCTTAGCGTTATCAAGCGACCTAAGTGAAGGGGTCCCTGTTCTTTGTTTCACCTGGAATATCAAACACTCTGAACACGAAATCATCCCTCGTTTCGTCACATGTGCGTTGCCCATGTTCTGTGCTTTATTGGTACTTCCTCTGCCTAGTGCCCCCCTCTTCGCGTTTCGTTTTATGAACACGCGAACTGTGTCGGTGCCTACTACCTCCGGGGTCAGGATGTCTCTTCCCTGGCCTCTAAACAGTCGAGTGCAAATTTAACTTAGCATTGGTATTTCGTTTACCTGGAGAAGAGTGAAGTGAGACAAAAATGCGAAACCTGAACTGCAAGCGTAACAGAGGAAAGATTTATTAAAATGAACCGTATAAACGAAGGTGAAAATACAGATATCCTACCTAACGGGCCCTAAAAAATAGAAACTTAGCTTGATGGTGAAAAGGAATTTGAGTGGAGAGCTTCTTTTCGTGGAAGCTGAGATGGTAACGACCAGCGTTGAAGCGTCTTGGCCTGGGCGTTCGTTGGAGTCCACGGATAAACATACCCAAACGGAAACCAAAGATCCAAAGGCGATTTTAGTTGAAGCCACAATCTCGAAGAGGATTTTGGCTTTTGGAAAAATGAAATGGGGTCGGAGAAAACTTTCGGCGACGCGGGTAAAAAATAGACAGGAGTTTTCGGTTTGATCGCAAACAAGGTAGTGGTTTCGTGTCTGTGCAGAATTTCGGCATCTGGTGGATCTTGAAGGAGGAGGGGCATCCTTGTTCTTTCCGTATCTTCGCTTCTCGAAACAACAAGGTGGGAACTAACTCGAGCCAATGATGATGGTTAACGGCAACAAAG
Source organism: Pachypeltis micranthus (assembly GCA_020466155.1). Taxonomy (NCBI): domain Eukaryota; kingdom Metazoa; phylum Arthropoda; class Insecta; order Hemiptera; family Miridae; genus Pachypeltis; species Pachypeltis micranthus. The sequence continues at coordinate 8,078,681 of CM035778.1, forward strand.
GTCTTCTTAGATTAATATAACAAAAAAATACATTTCTGTCTGTCTCGAACAGTTGGTTTACTGATCAATTGAGAGTGGAAGGCGGACAAAATGTTCTGCAGTGGCGTACGAATGTAGGTGATCCCTGAAAAGTAATTATGTCGCGAATGCCATCATGGGCGTGAGGGGATAAGGAGGAATTCAGTGGATACCTATTTGAGTATATTTGGCAGTGGCAAAACAAGTTGCCAGATATGCCAGGCCTATCTCCATCAAATGTCCTCCTCCTACAGAATGGCGCTATTTTAAATTTAATAATTTACATTGGGGGTGGCGACATACTTGCATAGCGTTTCGCTTTCTTTTATTTACTCGATTTTGGGTGTTTGTTTACATTTGGTCAAACAGCCTCAACTGCCATTGTGAACTGTATTCGTGAACTCTACGATCCCCACAATACAGTTTTACACTAACGAATACACAAGAAACATGCCTCCTAACTTGTCACCACACATACATTTGGAAGAGCCACTGTCGAATTTTTCTGGTACTCTATCGTATCATTAGACGTAAAGAAGACACTATCGTAGCATCAACTGTGACTCTCAGTCTTAAAATTTACCATTCACAAATTATTTCTGGAGTCCAAATGATCATAGCATTGATATCAATGAATTTTTAATGAAGCTCTAAATCCCAATGAAATATGAACAAAACTTTTTCATGAGTCAACCACAACAAACATCAATAAGTTTGTATCAATCGTGAAGCAACTCTAAGCCTCCTTGTGTAAATGTTTTTCGAAAATTGGCACAATCCATACGAAATGTGACAAGATAGCATAGAAATAGCATATATTTTCATCTAAAATCTCTAATAAACCAAATACTTTCTGACACAAAAGGACGACGAACCCTCCATTCTAAGTTGCTTCGGCTTTACGAAGTAGAAAGAAAAGTTATGTGACCGGTTGAAAAACATAATTGAGTTTTCTTCAGATCCTTTACATTTCAAGGCCTACTGAGTTCCTACACAGTTTGAGAAAATGGCCAATGAACGCCATTGAGCAAAAACAGCGGATGTTTGGAGGTTCGTGCTAATCGTTCCAGAATCATAGAGAACAGATTGCAAAAACGATGGTATTTGCATTGCGGAATTTGTTCGGTTTCACCTCATTACGCATTCATCGTATAGGTAGCACACTGCACTGCCAGCACGATGTGTGTGGGAGCGCTAATAACAGGGGATCGACGAGAAAATAACTTTACTGAAATCGCTGTTTGATGAAATGTTTGATAATTTATTGTGCCGCTCTCGTCATTTTACAAGCTTGGTGTTTTGATCACTATAACTACAGTTAATTGTGGAAGAATTTGGTCATAACCTTACTTTGGTGTCCCATGTTGGTATATGCAGTATCACATTCTAACTTACTCGCTTCAAGGGTTCTACCTATGTTAACCCAGTAGCCATTACGTAAAGATCTGAGGAAAACCTATATTTTCGTGTAATTTCGAACCACCCGCACATAAAACGTAGTACGTAATTCCTCTTGCCAAAGTCTATCAGTTCAGCGTTAATAAATGCTGTTTGAGAAAACATTTTTGAAGGCATGACAATTCTGGTTTGAGCGTAAGAGCATTTGACTTTTGTCACTATCAAATATTGGATTGAAACAGCGATTATAAATGTGTGATATCAACCACCACAGAAGAGGGCGATGACACGCTCTCAAAGACAAATTAACTATTTTTCAATACCAAACCTCAGAAAATGTTATAGAACACACCGATCGGCCAGCTTATTATTGGCCATAACGTCATCTTGTTGCTCACTTACTGAATTAGATCACTTTGATTGACAAACAGCTTTCCGAGAAGGACGTAGCGGTTTTGATGCTCAACGATCCCTTTTTCAAGAACTTGAGACACTATAAACGGCGACAGATGAGGAAAGCAGGTGAATATTGAGTCCATACATTGGGGAACAATAATTAATTGGCTGATAGTCGATATTGCTTGGCTGACGGTTGTATTTGACCACTCCTGCAAAAAAACAAAAACATTTAAAGCAAAACACGCAGTTTCTATCGTGAGAAAACAAGCAATAAATGAAAATACATCTTCGATGTCAATATAAGAAATGATATTAGTGTGAAATGCTTTCATAAACAAAATTAAAAAAGAAATACCTTGAGCGGGATAGAAGCAAACTTTTCGGCGTGAGGAATCAACAGTTGATCGGAAGAACCGACGCGCAACAACTTTTGAAATCCGCACAGTATTTCACTAACTTTGTCAAACGAGCCCATCGCTAAATATTTAACACTCGAATTAGAAGAAATTTCGGCAAATATTACAAATTTGTGGCATCATAACACAATGAAATAACAAATGCCTCATTAATGGTAACACGTGCGGATTCGGTGATAGCGATGATAATCGTAAGGCGTGCTGTTGTCGAAAATCAAACGATAACAGTGATAGGACGGAGCATTGAGAAGGTTTTCTAAATTTGAGAAAAGGATACAGCTGCTATAGTGCTTCTAGATCCTAAAAAAAATTCGACCTTAGTTTTAATTAAATTGAAATTAATTGAATTACATTTCGGTATGCCATAAAAGCCGTTTGTTTTCCTTATCACTCATATCATCTTGAACCGAAATATCTGACGCGACTTTAACGCAGGAATGGGGATATTCATCCCTGCAATGCATTGGGATTAATCTATACCACTAGGAATTAACACGACAGCCTTTCAGAGTGAATTGTGAGCAATTAACCGCTGTATAGACAAAACGATTAAGGAAAGCATAAATAATAAGACAATTGCTATATTCACGGACAACCAATCGTCGATAAAAACACTGGCCAATCGTTAGGAGCCTACTAGTTGAGGAAACCGTAAACAAATTAAAGAACTTGTCCTGAGGGGCTACACCCTGACTGTGAAATGGATTCCAGGACATAAGGGCTACAGTAGGAAAGAAAAGCGGATATACTGGGTAAAGAAGGATCAGCTGATCCATTATATGGGCTAGAACCAAACATACCGGTAACGATGGCTGCAGTCAAGAAGGCTGGTCATAATACCCTCTGGGACAGAGTTAGTAATGACCTAGATAACAATGGAGGCCTTGTTCTCTAACGTACTGAGACCACAAGGTACAAAAGACAGAATGGGCGCTAAAACTAAACACGAATCAACTAAGAATACTAATAGACATGGTAACTGGACATTATGCAGTTAAGAACACACTACATAGATGCAACTCGACCATCGGGGCTCAATGCTTCTCTCGGGAAATAGAAACCGTAGAGCATTTCATATGTGAATGCCCAATATCGTTCAGTACCAGACTAGAAAGACTAGGAGGACGAACAATAGATAGGGTATACGAAATAACGAATAGATGGAAAACTTCAAATTTGTGGAGGGAACCGGAAGATTCCGGTACCCATTCGAGAAGCCAAAGCTGGATCCCTTTTTACCTTCCTTGGCTCTACAAAGTAGAAAGGGAAGTTATGTAATCGGCTGAAAAATGTTTTTTGAGTTTTCTTCAGATCTTTACGTTTCAGACCCTCCTAAGTCCGAAAAACACTATTTGGGAAAATGGTCTGTGTGTCTGTGAACGATTTTTAGAGAGAACCACCGTACCAAATCAGCTCAAACTTCATATCTCGCTGGCAGGTTACCATGGGACGCCAAAATAAGGGTATGAACAAAATCCACCGAAATGTAACTATAGTTATCATAGTGATCAAAACACAAAATATTTTTTTTCTCAAAAACGGCTCCCACGATTTTGAATAAATTTTTTATATTGATAGCTCTTAATAAGGCAATTATACCATAAAACTCCCATTTGTGGGAAAATGACGAGAGCAGCACAATAAATTACCAAAACTTTCGACGAAATCGATTTTAGCGCGGTTTTTAGAGAAAACAACCGTACCAAATCAGCTGAAACTTGATGTCTAGCCTATAAGTTACCATGGGACACAAAAATGAGGGTATGAACAAAATCAATCGAAATTTAACTATAGTTATCATAGTGATCAAAACACCAAATTTTTTTTCTCAAAAACGGCTCTAACGATTTTGATTAAATTTTTTGTATTGGTAGCTCTCACTAAGGCAATTATACCATGAAATTTCTATTCGTGGGAAAATGACGAGAACAGCACAATAAATTATAAAAGTTGTCGACGAAAAGCGTTTTTAGCGTGGTTTCTCCTTATAAACTCCGCTAAAATGTTACTAGATGTTTAAAAAAATTGATATTGTAGTCCAATCCAATACCTATACGGTGAGTGTTGAAAAACGCTCGTAAGATACATGGGGCTCACTCAGGAAATTTTGGAATTTCAACTACCGCCGTTTCGCTTCCAACCAGTTCTAGTTGTTTTACTCGATAACTCTGCAAAAATGATTACTATCCTCTTCAAAACAATCGTGTTCCCAGCCACATTAATCCTCTGTGCAACAATTGCTCCGTAATGGATCTGGAATGAGTACGAGCAGCACAATAAATTCCGGAACTGTAAGCGCTACCGCTTTCTGCTGTCGTGAAGTGTTGTTTGACCAAGCTCAAATGAACTGAGTGGTAAATGAATTGATTAAATAGAATTAGCCATGTTTCAAGTGAATTGTTGTAGAGCTAAGGAAAGTTGTGTGTTGCAACGCACCAGATATTTTATTTGGGTGATGGGAAATGTGCCCATTTGAGGCCACGACTCTGGTCATTGTTCCCTCGGCTTTGGCTGAGGCCCTACAGTATTCTTCTCTGCAACGCACTTTAAACTGCTCCACGTTCCTTCAAATAGAACTTGAACTTGACGGCCATTACAGAAACAGGTGGCGCTTAGGACTAAGTAATTTATTTGGTTGCCCTATTTAGTCTACGATCTTTAGCGAAGTATTTAGTGTAGATTACTTTAGAATATAGAGACTCGACTTTTACAAAACTGCAGCTTCTTTTTGGTGTCGTTTAAAGGTAACGTAATTGGGTTAGTTCCGCCAGTAGGTAAATTACTAAAGTTAACGTACCTGTTTAGTGAGTCCGTCTCCTCTGGTTGGTGAGATACTATGAGCCTAAGTCAGTAGTGACGACTGGAACGGCCAGACGATGATGTCTTTACGTCGAAAGCGCTCGTCCATAGTATCCCACCAACCCAACTCACCAAACAGGTACGTTTACTTAAGTCGTTTGAAGAACTGAAAGTATTAGTTGTATCTTACGATTCTATCGTCAATGATAACCAAAAATAAACTAAAAACCCTGCAAATTATTACACAACGGTTTATTATTCGGATAAATAGCTTGACCTAGCATTAATGCTCCGAGACCCATCCCGTTCGATTCAGCCATCATTCGAAAAATATCAAAATGAAACCCAAAAAAAGGTCGAAAAGAACTAATAACATAATATTAAAATAAACAAAAAAAAAAATGAAACGAACGAACTATTAAATAAATAAACCAAAAATAAACGAATAATGAAAAGTTCAATCGAAGATAACACATATTTTGCTAACGGAAATAGTTGAGACTGAGTGAAACTGTCATTCGTGGATGTGAAGACGAGAACAAGGCAATCGGACGATAAAGAGACAAGTTGTAATACCAAAGGTTACATGCAAAACACGAGCACTTCCTAGAGGAAGCAAAAAAAAAAAGAGTTGGGGGGCTTCCAATGAGTAGAGCGGGCAGGCGAGCGTTGCGTTGCGAGGCATGGACGAGGCGGGTGGTTTTTTATTGAGACGGGAGGGAGTTCAAACGACGAAACGTTGACTTCCGCTGTAGTTCCCACGTTGTACTGCGTTCCGTTAATTTTTTAAACAATTTTTTGCCCATTACAACCACGGGCTTCTTCCGATCGGATTGCCGAGATGTCGGGCACAACTAGATACCAAATCGGATTTTTGTGCGAAAGAACGAATTTTTTAGACCACGTTAAAGGCACAAAACGGCCCGGACGGAGGACGAGGGACGGCGGACGGACATTGCAAATTTGGAATCTCCAAGTCTTGAAACGTAAAGTATCAAATTTTGAGGGGGGGTTGTAAAAAATTTTTTGTGACCGAAAACATAGGGTTATTATTCAGAATGAATGATAAACCAAAACGACCTTTAGATGAGGTTTTTGTCACAAGATTGAAACTGATGTTAAAGGTGGTATTTTCACTAATGTGTCACGCTTTTTTTGTCTGTATTTTTTATTATGTTGTATTTTTTAAAAAATTTTGATTGGAGGCACATACGAGGCTCAACGCTGGTTTTCTGGTTGATTCAACAGTATCCCAATGGTATTGCACGTTTCTTTAACGCATCCGAACATCAAATGGAAACGAAGTAAATTTCAGCTAATTTTTCCTCAACGCTTTTGAACGTTAAATAAATACTAACCGATGGGGAGCTGTTTGAGGGTCAGGATACCATACAAATAAGGGGTTAGACAATCAAGTAGCTAAATCATGTTCAATGTTTTTGAATTTTAGCAACAAGCGCTAAGCAGCATGCTTCCGGGGTTCCAGGGGAGGTTCAAGGGGCAGAACCCCTTTTTACAGGACATGGATCCCATTACATTTTCAACGATGTCAGCACAGCCACTATTTATAACGTATTGAGGACTCGATACGTTCAATTTAGTTACGCAACTCACTTCAATAAGATTAGACACAAAAATTGGGGGCAATTTCATCTTTAATATCAGTTTCAATCTAGTTACAAAAACCCGATCTATATAAATTTCGTAGAAAAGATGGACGAGATCTGGTAGAAAGGGTTTTGGTTAATCATGCCTACGAATCTTCAGTTTTTTTGACTGAACATCAATTTCGAAATTTCGGGATAGTGATAACAAATCGGGCAACAAAAATTAAACGACGAAAATTCGGTTCACTAACCTCTCTTCAGCATCAATTACTGTTTGAATTTTGAGCACACGTATCATTAAATTCAAGGATCTCGTAACAGATTATGTTCTTTGTATCCTTTCAGGAGCAGCAGGAGCTGATTGTTGGAGTATCAGAAGGGCATGTTTCAATCCAAGTTAGTTATCTTCTGCTATTCAAGTACAATCTTCCATTACCAGCTATTTGTGATGACGGCGTCATCTTCATTTTAAGCCTCCGAATGTGGCTGGGGCATTGAGGCTGCTACTCGTTCAAATTAAACATCATCAGAAGCTGGTAACAAACGATCCTCATCACAATGATCGTACAAATTTGGTTCGGGACTACCGCTAATGGCACAAAACCGTCATTCTGTGAGGGAGCGAAATGGTGTCTCGAAATAAGTTTATAAAAAACTCGGCTCTTCAGGGCACTGTACCCAACCTCACACCCCTCACAATTTGCGAGGCCCGAGGTTGTTTCATTCGTGGAAAAATGACTAGAGCAGTACAATAAATTTGCAAACGTTTCAACGAAATCTATTTTAGTGCAATAAATCCGCTGTTTCGTTGATAAGTTGATGGTCATTGTGCAATACCTACCAATCAAAGAAGATTTATTCACGATACTCCGTCCCAACAAATAATGTTTGCATAAGCCAGTCAACTGCCCTCATTTTAAACTGTCAGGCATTTACTCACATTTCACTCTTTTATTGGCTTAATCCTGACAAGATCCGGTCTTGCTACATCCGGCGGGCGAAGAGCATACGCCTGTTACGGTGTTGACAAGCGGAAGCGCGTGGAACTCAGACGATGTCAATAGTTCAGAATAAAGCGCGTCAGTTCCGCCTTTCGGTGACCAAGCAGGCGAAAGCAATTACAATAAGAAAAGGTCGGTAACCAACGAGGCCTTCGAGGCAATTTTCATTTCGAGAGTCGGCTGTTTTGCATTGTCCTTTTTTTTTAAGGCCAGGGCTTTTGTTGGAAAGTTGAAAAATTTGTAGCTGTTTTTAAAAATAGGGAGGGGTGAACGAGAGGTTCGTGCCGGTGGCGTAATCGAACGTCGTGAATTGTTACTTGGAAAAAGCAAATAACTCCATAAACTCAGTTTTTTTTTGTTGTAAAATTGAGACCAAAATTATTTAACGCAGCGCATCACACTAACCCGTTTGCACTACCGCTTTTTTGGGACAAGGGAAGGAGGGTATACTCCTAGTGGTCTCATGAATTTACTGCCTCGTATAGACCAATCCAGAACCATTTGGCACATCTTCTGCGATGGCAGCTCTTCTTTCTTGTTCTCCTAGCCTAACCTTACGCTTGCAGCGTACCGCCATTCACATACATCCTCTCATACTGTCCAGTAGTTCTGAGATACTGGCTCACAATCAGCAAGCTGAGGCATCCCTTACTCAAGGGCCCTCATTTTGAAATCACGACTCACTCCCACGCTGCTTTTATGGCGTCCTCTAGCTCCTCAAATTTCCACTCAGACTCTAATCGAATCTGTAGGAGTGAGATAGACACAACCCACCTTCACCTAACAGCCTTGGCCTACCTGCTCCGTCAGGCAGGTTTGACTTGGCCGAGCCATCAAGATAGCAGCAGTGCCTCGTTCTCGAACCAGTAGGTTATGGTACGTTTTGCTGAATAGCAGCACACCGACCTCCTTCTCCTACTGAAACTGCTGGAGACTTTCTACTCCTGAAGACACTCCACTGGTCGCTGCTGGAGACACTCTACTGGTCGCTGCTGGAGACACTTCACTGGTCGCTCCTGGAGACACTTCACTGGTCGCTGCTGGAGACACTCCACTGGTCGCTGCTGGAGACACTCCACTGGTCACTCCTGGAGACACTCCAATGGTCGCTGCTGGAGACACTCCACTGGTCGCTGCTGGAGACACTCCACTGGTCACTCCTGGAGACACTCCAATGGTCGCTGCTGGAGACACTCCACTGGTCGCTGCTGGAGACACTCCACTGGTCACTGCTGGAGACACTCCACTGGTCGCTGCTGGAGACACTCCACTGGTCGCTGCTGGAGACACTCCACTGGTCGCTGCTGGAGACACTCCACTGGTCGCTGCTGGAGACACTCCACTGGTCGCTGCTGGAGACACTCCACTGGTCGCTGCTGGAGACACTCCACTGGTCGCTGCTGGAGACACTCCACTGGTCGCGGCTGAAGACACCCCACTGGTCGCTGCTGGAGACACTCCACTGGTCGCTGCTGGAGACACTCCACTGGTCGCTGCTGGAGACACTCCACTGGTCGCTGCTGGAGACACTCCACTGGTCGCTGCTGGAGACACTCCACTGGTCGCTGCTGGAGACACTCCACTGGTCGCTGCTGGAGACACTCCACTGGTCGCTGCTGGAGACACTCCACTGGTCGCTGCTGGAGACACTCCACTGGTCGCTGCTGGAGACACTCCACTGGTCGCTGCTGGAGACACTCCACTGGTCGCTGCTGGAGACACTCCACTGGTCGCTGCTGGAGACACTCCACTGGTCGCTGCTGGAGACACTCCACTGGTCGCTGCTGGAGACACTCCACTGGCCGCTGCTGGAGACACTCCACTGGCCCCTACTGGAGACACTCCACTGGTCGCTGCTCGAGAGACTCCACTGGTCGCTGCTGGAGACACTCCAATGGCCGCTCCTGGAGACACTCCACTGGTCACTGCTGGGGACACTCCACTGGTCACTGCAGGAGACAATCCATATACTACTCTAGGATTTGGGCCGTCGTAACATCTACTGAATTAATGGAAAAGCTCATATCCTTGGTGATAAAATTGCCGTAGTTGTACGTGTCTTCGTTGTTGTGGGTCTAGGATGTTCCCCAAGAACTTGTACGGATCTGCTTACCAGATGAGTTATTCGCTTAATGATGCGAAGATAGTGACCATGCCGTTATTGATAAAACTGATAAAAATATGCGTGCTCGACTGCCATCTTCTGTGGTGGAACATTTCCCAAAGCTCGTCCAGGCCTTAAAGACTTTGCGGAACACGTTGAATACACGTCACGCCCTACCTTCCAATACAAGAACGTGTTCTAATGTCTGTTTCGAATATTGTGCAGTAGAACTGAGCTTCAATAAACCCACAGAGCATAATGATAATGATCACCAGCTTTTTCACGTCAAAGAAACTAACATATTCTAGGGAGACGATCCCAAAAGGGACTGAAAGTGGATGTTCGAATGTACGAAATTGGCAGTGCTTTATTGTCACCAAATTGAAGCTTCTTTTCCACTCGTCAAGCCGCACTATTACTCAAATATCAGCGTTCAAATGTAACACCCACAGTGTCCAAGTTGTACGAGCTCATTCCCCAATTGAACGAACCAAAACAAACAATTCGTTCCCCTCGTAAACTTCCACATCCCGGTCACCAGCTCATCCTTTGAAATGGCCGCCGAGAAGACAGGAAAGTGTGATTACGCAGTGTATCCACTTGGCGAAGTGAAGTTGGGATGAATATTCAAGATCCGACCAATTACTCCAGTGGAAAGTGAAAGAGTTACATTATCTTCTACGATCAACGTTGAATTAAGGCCAGCCGTTATCAATCTGTTCACCAGGCCACAGCAACATTGTTCAGACCAGTTACTTTTAACGGAGGTTAGTTTTAGAGGCCTGCGGATAGAAAACAGTGCCAACTCGAGTGCCGGCACTTTTCGTAATTGTTGCTTCCGAGAAGAGCGAAATTGTTCGAAGTATGGTTTGGAAGTGTTCTACACGAGAGAAAAGCAAAATTGTTGGGTTCGTTTTCAAAAATTCCACGGGCTTTAACACCTGCCCATTTCGTAAAGCCTTCGGCGATCACAAGAGTTAATCTCATAACACTATCCTGAGAATCTCGAACGATGAATACAATTTTGGTTTATTATTCATTCTGATTTTACGTTTGAAGACAATGGAATTTTAAATCTGCAATCCGCCGTCCGAGCCGTTTTGTGCCTAAAAAAATTCGTTCTATTGCACAAAAATCCCATTTGGTACCTAGTTGTGCCTGCCTGCTCGAACAATCCGGTCGTGCGAAGCTCATGGTTGTTATGGACAAAAAACTGTTACATAAATTACATACATAAATCAAGTTATAGGAATGGTTACGTGACAACGAAGTGAACTATCCAGTCGGCGTACAGAGTTGGTTTCAGCACTGAAACTGCATTGATCCCAACAACGCGAAGTCAGCTTGGAGAAATATCTGGTGCGTTGCAACACACAACTTTCCTTAGCTCTACGTCAATTCACTTTGTACATGGCTAATTCTATTTAATCAATTCATTTATCACTCAGTTAATTTGAACTTGGTCAAACAACACGTCACAGCAGCAGGAAGAGGTAGCGCTCACAGTTCCGGAATTTATTGTGCTGCTCATACTCATTATAGGACCATTATTGAGCAATTGGTACACAGATAATTAATGAGGCTGTAAACACAAATTTGTTGAAGAGGGATAATAATCACTTTTGCAGAGTTATTGGGTAATAACTGCTGGAACTGGTAGTAAGCGAAACGGCGGTAGTTGAAATTCAGGAATTTCTGAAGTGAGCCCCATGTACCTCATGAGCTTTTTTAAGCACTCACACTTTAGGTATTGGATTGGACTACAATACCAATTTTCTTTAACTTTCTACTAACATCCCAGGAGAGTTTATAAAAATTGGTGTTTTGATCCCTATGATAACTATAGTTAACTTTCGGTGGATTTTGCTCATACTCTCATTTTGGCGTCCCATGGTAACCTGCGGGCTAGATATCAAGTTTGAGCTGATTTGGTACGGCGGTTTTCTCTAAAAATCGCGCTAAAAACGCTTTTCGTCGAAAATTTTGATTATTTATTGTGCTGCTCTCGCCAATTTCCCACGAATGGGAATTTTATGGTGTGATTGCCATATTGAGAGCTATCAATATAAAAAATTTAATCAAAATCGTTAGAGCTGTTATTGAGAATAAAAATTTGGAGTTTTGATCACTATGATGACTATAGTTCACTTTCGGTGGATTTTGCCCATACCCTTATTTTTGCGTCCCACGGTAACCTGTAGGCTAGGCATCAAGTTTCAGCTGATTTGGTACGGTTGTTTTCTCTAAAAACCGCGCTAAAATCGATTTCGTCGAAAATTTTGATAATTTATTGTGCTGCTCTCGTCGTTTTCCCATGGATGGGAATTTTATGGTATAGTTGACATATAAGACGCTACCAATATAAAAAATTTGATCAAAATCGTTAGAGCCGTTTTTGAGAAAAAAAATATTTGGTGTTTTGATCACTATGATAACTATAGTTAACTTTCGTAGAGCCAAGGAAAGTAAAAAATGTTTAAATCAATGCGTGCATCTATGCAAGTATTCAGATTTTTACTTACCTTAGCACTACGCATAAAAGCGGATGAAAAAAATGGCGAGTTTCCTTGAATTCGTTACGTTTCGAGGGCTTTGAGTCCGAAAAGCAGCATTTGAGAAATTATCTGCGTGTTGGTAGCCACATGCTTCCTCTTGTGGAGCAAGTCAAGTGCTTGTCAAGTTAACACACGTTTCAGCCAACACCTCCTTCAAGAGATGTACGGTTCATTTCTCCAATTGAGATTGTCCCTGGAGATGCGCTCTACTTAGGACGAATCAAGTGATATTGGTAGCGAACGACCGAAGGTGAACGTAAAAGTAGTTGCTCGCCCAAACTATTTGTAAATTGTTAAGCGCAGTGTCAGGATGGGTTGCTGCGTGTACAGCACCCAGGCAACCACCGATAATTTTTGAGCACGTCACGCTGCAGGTGGCTGAGGAAAAAACCAATCAAGTAGCAAACTGTCAATGTATTTTGGCAGCCCCTGACTCCTTCTTGAGAAGCAAGTCGGGTATTTAGGAGTAAATCTAGGTGAGAGGCGGCGCCTGGTTGGCGTTGAGTACGGCTCAAAGACGACTAACGATTTCGATCTCTCAACTAACAAGTATCTAAATACTGTTATCAATAAATGTTCCTGTAGAATTGCGTTGCACGGGAATTTACGGGAATTGTAGAAAGTTGTGTGTTGCTACGCATCAGATATTTTTTCTGCTTCTCTCAACTGTCGTCTCGTCGCTTTAATGTCTTTTACCGCCGTGTCGTGTTTCACGGACACCATAATCCCGACAGCTAATCGCAGCAGGAGCAATTGGACGTTAAATTTCCGAATTAATGCGTTTGTCCCGCGTGTTTTTCCGCGTTTTTGCCGTATTAAAAAGTTATTTGAAAAAAAGGGAAATCGTAGGCACCACAAAATAAACTAAACAAAAAGTTGAAGTCTAGGGGCCTTCTTTCGGCCGATTACGAAACTAGTTGCTTTATAGGCATCTTCCTATCGCTGAACATCAAGGAAGGTGACGGATCAGAGCGCTCGCCGTCAGACAAGCTATTAACACACGCCCAGTCGACAGCTGGAGTTGACCACGCCTCACTTAGCAGCACATTGTTGACCACAGAGACCATTTTATTTGGCCCTCCCGACGTTACGGATCGGAAACAAAAAAAAAAAAAAGACTGGGAAAAATTATGATTCAATAGGTAAGACGTCACTGGAGCAATAGGCCACAAGCGTCGAGCCAGTTGAAGCAAAACGGATCCTGCCTCCACATAACGTCTTATGAAGCGTTTGAAAATTATACAAACCTTAACTTAAGAAAGCGTTAGCGCTTAGTGTTCCGGAATTGATAGAGTTGTGTCTACTGTTTTGTTACTACATCATTGTGGCCACATGAGCGTGTTGTGACGATGACCCTCACATAATAGAAGACGTCGAACATAACAGCCCCTTTTAAGAAGCTATGTCTTTCGCTGGGGTTCGGGGTTCAATGAACCCCTGGGAAAAGTGAATTGCCAGGCTGCTAAGACAGTCCCAGTACAATCTGCATTCAACTGCCTCTGATTTGCCCATCTTATTGAGGTGGTATCTAAGCGGGCAGTGCCCAGTGAGGAAGATAGTAAGGACTTAATTCCTGTCTTTTCGCCTGCGTTATGGTTGATCATGCCAATGGGCATACTCCCTGTGTCCCTCACCGAGTCACCTGCAGATTTAGGCGACTTTTCGTCGCTCGTATATGACACTCAGGCTCAACAGGAAGGGATTCTGTGCCCCTTTTACTTTCCTTGCTCTACGAAGTAGAAAGGAAAGTTATGTAATCGGCTGAAAAAAAAATTTTGAGTTTTCTTCAGAATTTTACGTTTCGGACCCCCCTGAGTCCGAAAAACACTACTTGGGAAAAAGGTCTGTGTGTCTGTGAACGATTTTTAGAGAAAACCACCGAACCAAATCCATTCAAACTTCATATCTCGCCCGCAGGTTATCATGGGACGCCAAAATAAGGGTATGAACAAAATTCACCGAAATGTAACTATAGTTATCATAGTGATCAAAACACAAAATATTTTTTTTCTCAAAAACGGCTCCCACGATTTTGAATAAATTTTTTATATTGATAGCTCTTAATAAGGCAATTATACCATAAAACTCCCATTTGTGGGAAAATGACGAGAGCAGCACAATAAATTATCAAAATTTTCGACGAAATCAATTTTAGCGCAGTTTTTAGAGAAAACCACCGTACCAAATCAGCTGAAACTTGATGTCTAGCCTACAGGTTACCATGGGACGCAAAAATAAGGGTATGGGCAAAATCCACCGAAAGTGAACTATAGTCATCATACTGATCAAAACACCAAATTTTTTTCTCGAAAACGGCTCTAACGATTTTAATTACATTTTTTATGTTGATAGCTCTCAATAAGGCAATGATACTATAAAATTCTCATTCGTGGGAAAATAACGAGAGCAGCACAATAAATTATCAAAATTTTCGACCAAAAGCGTTTTTCGCGCAGTTTTTTCCTTATAAACTCCGCTGGAATTCTTGTAGAATGTTAAAAAAAATTGGTATTGTAGTCCAATCCAATACCTAAAGGGTGAGTGTTTAAAGACGCTCATCAGATACATGGGGCTCACTCCAGAAATTCCTGAATTTCAACTACCGCCGTTTCGCTTACTACCAGTTCTAACAGTTATTTTCCAATAACTCTGCAAAAGTGATTACTACCCTTTTTTAAAAAAATCGTGTTTACAGCCTCATTAGTTATCTGTGTACCAATTTCTCAATAATGGTCCTGCAATGAGTACGAGCAGCACAATAAATTCCGGAACAGTAAGCGCTACCGCTTTCTGCTGCCGTAAAGCATTGTTTGACGAAGTTCAAATTAACTGACTGATAAATGAATAGATTAAATAGAATTAGCCATGTACAAAGTGAATTGACGTAGAGCTATGGAAAGTTGTGTGTTGCAACGCACCAGATATTTTACAAACCTCTGCAACCGTCCAGGACGGCTGGGCAAACTGTCAAACTTTCGATTATGAGTATGCAGCTGACTTCAGCCCCGCGATATTTATATTTATGGTTTAAATTCTGCTTGATATATCGTTGCATACTCTCCCAACAGCTTGACAAGGCTGAAGTAAGGTCATAAGTTGCATAAACTACCCTTGCCCCCTCCCATACCTCACAATCACAGAACCATTAGTGTATTCTAATAACGGCGCGCCGACCTCAGTTGGGAACGGTCCTCTCTCTTACTGTTAGTGGATGCAGGCGCTGAATGGCAGTAGAAGATTCTTACACTCTGGCATAATGTCACTAGCAAGGACTGCTGCCCCTTCAATTTGGAACTGTTTCGTAGTTCCTTAGAGGCTAGCCTTCCCCCTGGTAGAAACAGTACAGGTCTGCAAAAGCCTTACCACTCCAAGGTATGCGTTCCTTTGAATGTTTATATGAAGAAGTGAGATATTCAATAGGAAATGCTGGTAAATGAAACGACAGTGGTTCGAAATTTTGAATTTAAGGCCCATGCCAGCCTGGATCTGAAGGTGTCCGCCGGGGTGGCCTTTAATTCAGCCTGGCTATTTGAGAATACGTACATCTGCTCGCCTGAATCTTTTCTGGGCAGATATTTTACTAGGATGAAGTTAACCACATATTCATAATAGAAAGTTAGACCACTGACCTTTGAATGAGTCATCCTCAGTTTTTGAAAATTCAAAGCTGAAGCTTATATTAGGTGGCCAATTTTGAACTAGGCCAAATTTCGAAAAAATAAAAAAATACCCACCTAGATAATCACCTCTTGATTCTAAATATGTTTCGTGTCAACCTCTGCAACCGTCCAGGACGGCTGGGCAAACTGTCAAACTTTCGATTATGAGTATGCAGCTGACTTCAGCCCCGCGATATTTATATTTATGGTTTAAATTCTGCTTGATATATCGTTGCATACTCTCCCAACAGCTTGACAAGGCTGAAGTAAGGTCATAAGTTGCATAAACTACCCTTGCCCCCTCCCATACCTCACAATCACAGAACCATTAGTGTATTCTAATAACGGCGCGCCGACCTCAGTTGGGAACGGTCCTCTCTCTTACTGTTAGTGGATGCAGGCGCTGAATGGCAGTAGAAGATTCTTACACTCTGGCATAATGTCACTAGCAAGGACTGCTGCCCCTTCAATTTGGAACTGTTTCGTAGTTCCTTAGAGGCTAGCCTTCCCCCTGGTAGAAACAGTACAGGTCTGCAAAAGCCTTACCACTCCAAGGTATGCGTTCCTTTGAATGTTTATATGAAGAAGTGAGATATTCAATAGGAAATGCTGGTAAATGAAACGACAGTGGTTCGAAATTTTGAATTTAAGCTTCTATTTGCTCCATAAAATTTGTTTGGAGCATGTCAAAACGACCAAAACAAAGGGCACGTTAAGTCAGGACTTTACATTATTTAATTGAATGGATGAGAATAAAAACAGTACGAGTCCATTTTTGACGATTTTTGAAAAATGGCTTTTTGTAGGTTGTAACCAGTAGATTTACGCATTGAGCACGAGAACAGTATGCTAACAACACTCGGTAAGCTTGAACAGAGCCTAAATGAAAATGATTGAAGGAAAAAACAGTACGAGTCCATGGACTTATACTGTTCTTGCTCTCAACACGTTGGTACTCGCGGTAGTTGGGAGGCGCCGTCTGTGTTTACTATCTTTTAAGTCCACAGTTCAGCACGAGTAATATTCTTCGCTCTGTTGTTTACTGCTCCTCAGTCACGAACAAGAGTTTGTTAAATCAACATATTGTAAAATGTGAGTAATGTTAGTATAGTGTTCTCTTTCGCAAAAATGAGTGATAGTGATAAATCCACCGACGATTCTTCTGATGGACAAATAGGCAAGAAACGGAAAGCTAATCCATCGTCTTGGAAAGCCAATAAAATGAAAATTGCTCAACGGGAAGGTAAGCCTTATGTTAATAGTAAAGGCAATTTAGTGGGAGGTAAAGCTACCGGACCTGATTGTAAATGCAGGCGCCTTCGTATGACTCCATTTTCTTCTGACGAGAAGAAAATTATTTTGTCTAGATTGTATGATGGGAAGCCGAAAAATGAACTGGACACTTATTTATTTGGTCTCATTGAGATGAAGCCTATTATTCGACGTCGTTCAAGAAATGAATCAGATGCAAAACCGAAGAGTGCTCATTTCTACTATTTCGCAATGCGTGGGAATTCAAGGGTGATTGTTTGTAAGCAAGCATTCATGTCTCTGCATGCTGTATCTCACATTCAGGTCCAGCGATTAACAACCCTAATCCTTCTTGGCAAATCTCCGAAAGATGGTAGGGGTTTACACAACAATAGGCCTAGTGCAATAAAACCTGAAGTTTTGCATTGATGAAGCAGCATATAGAATCTTTCCCTACAAAAGAAGTCACATTACTCTTCTAAAAGTGTTGAATATTTACCAAGTACTCTCAATGTAAAAGACATGCATGAACTTTTTATCAAAGAACATCCCAATTTAAACGGAGTCATTAATTACGAGTTTTACTTGAATTATTTCAATAACAACTTCCGACTGAGATTTGGTAGACCTCAAGTGGACGTTTGCTCTCAGCGTGAGGAATTGACCACGAAATTGAAAGCCCAGAACTTCAACGTTGTAGCTAAAAGAGCTTATGCTGCTGAGTTGCTAGTGCATAAACGTCGAGCTAACAAGTTTTATTAAAAACTCAAGGAAGTTGAAGAGACATGTAAAAATCGACCGGAAGTGTCTGCATTTTGTTTCGATTTCATGCAGAATTTGCCGTTACCTCACATTCCGGTTCAGGAGGTATTTTATTACCGGCAGTTATGGGTGAACGTATTTGAGATTCACAACATTAAAGATGGCTCAGGGAATTTCTACGTTTATCATGAAGGGCAAGGACACAAAGGTCCTAATGAAGTTTCTTCTTTTCTCTTTGATTATATAACTAATAACATTCCAGATACCATCAAGGAATTGCACTTGTTTTTAGATTCTTGCCCAGGACAAAACCGGAATCATACTCTTGTAAGATTTTTATTGGGACTAGTGGCAACTTCCGGACGCTTCGACAAGGTGTACCACTATTTTCCTATGCGTGGTCACTCGTTATTACCATGTGACCGGGATTTTGGAGTTGTAAAACGGCACATTAAAAAGCAGGACCGTGTACACCTCCCACAACAATATGAGGAAATGATCGAACACAGCGAAAAGAAAATACCTCATTTCTCTGTAAAACCTGTTTCTAACGACTATTTTATCGAGTTCAAAGCGTGGTGGCCATCCGTTTACAAGAAAACACCAAAATCGATAAGTGGATCCAACAAACCTTTTGCAATTTCCGAGTACAGGGAATTTGAATATGACGCCTCCATGCAAAACATACGACTTCATCGATGGACTCTCCTCTTCAACGTTCAAACTCGTGAAAAACAGGGCTTCGCAAGATCTTCCTTCTCAAAAAATTCCAATCCCATCGGAATAAATTCCAAAAAGATCGCAGATGTTGTTAAACTTACGAAATACATTACTCATCCTTACCTAGAGTTCTACCAGAGTATCCAAGAATGGAAAACTACCGAACGACAAGAAAATGAAGAAAACGAGTAGCTTTTTGTATCTTACATTAACCTTAGTTGGTAACCAGAGTAATTACGTTATATTTGAGTTTATTTACCGTTACATTGCACTGAAATAAAGCAATTTTTTCCACTTTTTTGAGAAAAAAAAAACAGTGCAAGTCCAGTAATTTATTTGTTAACCTTCTATCCACATAAGTTATTTTTTCCTTAGAAAATGTAGGTGGCAATGTTGGTAGGACCTGAAAGTATAATATCTGATAAATTGATCAATCCTTAAACACACTGAGAGTGATTCATACAAGAACCAAACCTTTGACAGCTGATATCTCGATAAGCTGATTGGGGACATGTACTGTTGTCATTCTCACTGATTCAATTGTAGTTGTACGTACAGTCATCGTCCATAGAAATAAAGATGTATATGAAATTTATTGTTTCGTAAGGCTGTTGGTACAAAATTCGTATAAATGGGTTTTAACCAGGCCAACAAAATCCTAACCGCCTACAAGCGCCCAGGAAGGCTCACAGAGAACGGCGCGCTAAAGTAAATGAAGGGAATCCAATTAATATTTTTTTTTACCGCGACTTTTTTTATTTAAGAAGTTTACGGTAAATGAAACACGATATTATGACCCGATTAAAAGTGCGATTTTGTTAGATAAGTCCGCTGACCTGAAAAGTGATGCAATTGAACTTCCTATGAGCAAGCGTTTGTTCCGCACTAACCAGGCGGTAAATGGATTAGTTGAGGAAAGAGGAACAAAAACAGTACGTAACGCGAGGGCGAAAAACAGTGGATGCATTGGAAGTTTCTTTCTGAAGGACCTTGTTCACGGGCTTCCTGTTATGAAACGGATCTTCTTAGCGACCCTCGGACGGGTTAAATGTTTGTTGGGAGGTCAAGGACCCAATACAGCAAAGATGCTCTTCATTCGTAGTTCCTGAAGGCATATCGCTGGGTGCCTACTTTCTTACATGTTGATTGTGATTATCGTGGGTAGAAATAAGCAAAACTGTGCAGTATTTAGAACAAAGTTCATTGATTTAAAAAAATTATATAGGTGACTCGAAACAACCATTTTGTGCTTCCTATCACGTTCGAGTGGAAAGTTCGTAAATTTTAACCCCGAAACTCGCGCTTACGTTGCAAACTAGCAGCAGAGCTGTCTTTGGTACTGGAGCGAATCGATGAGTTTATTAGAGTTGAAGACAACGCATAATAAGAGTTTAGAAGAGTTGTGAGGCTACGCATAATATTTTTGCAAACGCGTAACGGACTGGCCACATGTTCGGAAGAGTTCAGGGAGAAAGAGTGAAAACCGAACTGAAAAGCGCAGTGGTGAAACAATGAGGAGTGAGCTATTCGCGAGATCTCCGGCTGCTCTCTTCTTTCTGTTTAAGGCATCTTCAACACAATGGACGACGAAGAATGAATGCTCGCCGTATGATCGCATTCAATGGCCCTTGCGGGTTGAAGCAAGCCGCGCTAAACAGAAATAGAAACTTTGGCCTCTGGCAGCCTCTGAGCGCCAATCCAATAGCCGGGAGGCGTTTAGGAAATTGAACGTCCTGACGAGCGAATTTTCGCGGAACATCGCTGGATCATCCTGAGATTTACCGTTCCCTCTGAGCGAGGCAAGTTGCTCTTCATAAATGTTATTACGGCAGACGGTTTAGAAGAGAAACAACCCAACAACACGCCCTAAAAAGCGCGTCTTATGAAAGTAAATTGAAAGTTCTTAGGACACAGCTCAAGATGTATTGGTCAGTAGTATGCCTGGTGTTTGGGGAATGACGAACATCCCTGAAAACCACACAGAGCTCAGGTCAACGCGCGTTTTTTTTGTTATCACCACCAAGGTAGTCCGTTAATCTGCAGAGGTTATGGAGCTTCCTGTTCTTGTGTTTTCCCACTCATCCACCCCTCGCCCTCAACTTACTTCGACCTACTCTTAGTTCTTCCCAGACCCAACCTAAATATCTGGTGCGTTGCAACACACAACTTTCCTTAGCTCTACGTCAATTCACTTTGTACATGGCTAATTCTATTTAATCAATTCATTTATCACTCAGTTAATTTGAACTTGGTCAAACAACGCTTTACAGCAGCAGGAAGCGGTAGCGCTTACAGTTCCAGATTTTATTGTGCTGCTCGTACTCATTGCAGAACCATTATTGAGCAATTGGTACACAAATAATTAATGAGGCTGTAAACACAAATTTTTTGAAGAAGGGTAGTAATTACTTTTGTAGAGTTATTGGGTAAAAACGTTTAGAACTAGTAGTAAGCGAAACGGCAGTACTTGAAATTCAGGAATTTCTGGAGTGAGTCCCATGTATCTCATGAGCATTTTTAAACACTCAATCTTTAGGTACTGGATTGGACTACAATACTAATTTATTTTAACATTCTACAAAAATTCCAGCGGAGTTTATAAGAAAAAAACTGCGTTAAAAACGCTTTTCATCGAAAATTTTGGTAATTTATTGTGCTGCTCTCGTCATTTTCCCATAGATGGGAATTTTATTGTATAGTTGCCATATTTGGAGCTATTAATATACAAAATTTAATCAAAATCGTTAGAGCCGTTTTTGAGAAAAAAAATATTTGGTGTTTTGATCACTATAGTTCAATTTCGGTGGATTTTGTTCATACCCTTATTTTGGCGTCCCATAGTGACTTCCGGGCTAGATATCAAGTTTGAGCTGATTTGGTTTGGATTTGGATTTGGTTTTCTCTAAAAATCGTTCACAGACACACATACACACACACCATTTTCCCAAATAGTGTTTTTCGGACTCAGGGGGGTCTGAAACGTAAAGACCTGAAGAGAACTCAAAATTTTTTTCTCAGCCGATTACATAACTTTCCTTTCTACTTCGTAGAGCCAAGTAAAGTAAAAACGTCTCTCAGTTCTAGCTATCGACACTCGCCTCACAGCTCAATGGCAACTCACTCGCAACCAGTTCACTTATTCACTGACTCCCTTACGCTTATACGAAGTGTTAATACCGTCCTCCAACTTATGGCTCCCTCACTCATATGCCCAACATCTGGTAAACGGCTAAAACCTGCCCAGGGGATTATTGAGCCCCACATCATAGCAGAAGCTGCGGTGAAGGACATACTCGGCTTCATAAAGGGGGCGGGTATGTACGACGCCTTTTACTAAGGAAGGGCTAGAGTCACAATAGGCCCACACGTGGCCGCAGTGACAAAGGGACTTGTCCCGATGCCCTCAGGGGAAAAAAAAAAAAAACCTGGGTTCGACTCATTCAGAAAGAAAACAACATATGAACAAAAATACATTGGAGGGTCTTCCAGCGCACTTAGTTCCCCTGCATCTTAGTCTTCAACTATAGAACAGAGATGTAAGCTGAAATACATTAGAAAATCGCATTCTTTGAACATTAAAAACCCTGAAAATTATTACACAACGGTTTATTAAACAGCTTGACCTAGCATTAATGCTCTGAAACCCATCCCGTTCGATTCAGCATCGAAAAATATCATAATGAAACCCAAAAAAGGTCGAAAAGAACTGAATCGTAATATTAAAATAAACAAAAAAAAGTATCTAGAAAAAACTGAATTTTAATATGAAAACATGCACGCTAAATATTAATATCAAAATGTAACCAAAAATCTACGAAAAAAACCAAAATGAGAATGAAACGAAAGAATCTAAAAAAATTGAATCGTATTAAAACCAAAAAAAAATGAAACGAACAAACTATTAAATAAATAAACCAAAAATAAACGAATAATGAAAAGTTCAATCGAAGATGACAGATATTTTTCTAACGGAAATAGTTGAGACTGAGCGAAACAGTCATTCATGGAGGTGAAGACGAGAACAAGGCAATCGGACGATAAAGGGACAAATCGTAATGCCAGAGGTTATATATACGAAACACGAGCACTTCCTAGAGGAAGCAAAAAAAAAAAGAGTTGGGGGGCTTACAACGAGTAGAGCGGGCGGGCGAGCGTTGCTTTGCGAGGCGAGGACGAGGCGGGTGGTTTTTTATTGAGACGGGAGGGAGTTCAAACGACGAAACGTTGACTTCCGCTGTAGTTCCCACGTTGTACTGCGTTTCGTTAATTTTTTTAACCATTTTTTGCCCATTACAACCACATCTTATTTGCAAGATAATCTGAAACAGTTGCTGGATCTTATAAGGTGAGGCCTGAGTGTTGTTGTGATCCCAACGCGGACCTCGGAGCTGCGATCACAACAGGTTTGTTTCCTTTAGCAGTCGTTTGATAAGGGAACAGACCTGTTGTGATCGCAGCTCCTGAGGTCCTCGTTGGGCTTGCTTTCATCATCTTGTCAAATCACCAACAGATAATTTCCGCGTCCCGCGTGGCATCAGTCTCCCGTTTCTTACAAATTGTTCTTCCCTGCCTTAGAACTCATTTTGACCCGTTCAACGGTCCTCAATGTTTCGAAGTTACCCCCTCTATCCAAGAAAGAAAAAACATTTCCGCCCCGACCTAAACTTTTTCGTGATACTATTGATGATTAGAAAAAAATATTTACCACGAAAAGCGGAAGCGTTTATTTGATTGATTGTTAATTGTGCTTCGTGCTATCATTAAAAAATTAGTAAGTGAGCTACCAGAGGCATTTATTTCATTAACGGTTAATGATGACTCGTGACATCATTCAAAAATTAGCAAGTAAGCTACCAGAAGTGTTTATTTGATCAACTGTTAATTGTGCTCATGCTATCATCCTGAAACTAGCGAGTTACCAGAGACGTTCATTTGATTGGCGTCTCCTGCAATCGGAGGCGTTTATTTCATTAACTATGTGCCTTGGGCTATTATTTCTTGATTCTACTTTCCATTTCTTTAGAGCTTAGCAATTAGGTTTTTATTTTTTTCAGAATAAAGTGTCATTTGTTTTCTTTCATTCATCAAATTGAAGAGCGTTTGCGTTTTAATATCTGTTCAGCGGGACATTACTTTGTTATACTGACTAGAGCTATTTGTTATTATTATAAGTGAGTTTATTTGTGCACACATTATCATTCACAGTTTACTCGTAAATGAATTCAAAGGCCCTCGACGGACCTCTCAGTTCTGTGCCCAGTACGCTTCCATCAACCTGCTCCTCATATCTAGACAGTGCATCGAAAAAGGGAAAGGGCAAAGATGTGAGTATCGAAATGTAAGGGCTCGATGTCAGTTTTGAGAGTTTGTGAAGGTTGTGGAGCTCGTGGCGGGTTTGAAGTGTGAGGGGAACTCATGGAATATGGGTTTGGAAATATTCTCAGCGAGAACCTAATTGGAGACAGGCGAAACGCATCCTGCTTGTTTTCACAAATGTACTTTTGAACGTGTTACAGGGTTGGAGGTACGTGTAGGTTGTTGGAGGCTACTAAATCCCTTACGAAGAAAAACGCTAAAACACTAATAAGCTGAATACCTCATGTGTTTGATCAAAATAGTTAGAGCCGTCTTGAGGAAGTTTGAAAAATGTATTTTTAGTGTATGAAGAATTTTATGTTCTGATAAATCTTGGCTTAAATGTTCACTCTACGAGTGGTTATAGAATTCTGCGTAGAAGTAGATGTAGGTAGCAAGCAGGAACTGTAATACTCATCTAATTTATTTCATGTTGATCAAATTTAATAGACGATTAATCTGCAGGGAGGCAGCCGAAGTTGCGGGGCCACGGCTACTCGTTGGGCCTATTTCCCATTTCCCCTACGTGGGCCTGCCCAGCTCGCACAGGTCTATTTCCTTATCAAATTACTGTTCCTGCAGTTAGACACAGAGAGATATATCATTCGAATGGAGGTTGCAGTTTCACTGGCATGCAAGGCCCTGGGCACTCGCTCAACATTCACCAAACCAAGACGCAGCAGGAGATGCAGCAGGTTGTCATTTAGTCAGTCATCCGGTGGAGAGCTCTTGCCCATGTGTTAGTTACCATGCGGATGTATGAGCCTGGGGAATCCATTCCATCTGGGAGAAGGTCTTCATCAAGTATCCCATTTGATCTATTTACTTGAGTGGCCAGTTTCAAGGGGAGAGATTTACTGTGGCCACGTTTTTTTGGTCATATTCTTCTGGGAAAAACAGTTGTAAGCTTGCCTAGTAGCAGCTAAAGCTGGTACATTTGGCTGCTCTTCTAAGAACCGTCACTGTTGCAGAAACTACAGTGGAGCTGCACGTGGTGTCTCGTTTCCTCCGCACTGGAGGCGCAAGACTTGCATGATGAAGAGTCTTTGAGAAAAAAGATGTGGAGCCGCCCATTGAAGTCACCACGTCCCGTGTGGAACTGGCACGTCCAGTGGTCTGGCTCAACCCATTTTCTTGAAAGACGTTCACAGATGTTGGGGAAGAACTCATACGTGTCACGACCCTTTGACGAGGACTCCCATCTCGCTCGCCATTTCTCTAACGCCCATTCGTCGATGGCTGCAAGTTTTCGTTCTGTGGTGAGATCTGCACAGAGTTCAGCCCAAAGCAGGGGGAAGCTCCCGTTTCACCATGCACTCAATGGCCAAGTCAACCAGTAACTGAGCCGTGATCACCTGGAGTGCTTCTGTTGATATGGTCTTGTAGGTTTGTATCAGCATACTGCGCAGCTGCCCCAGACAACGGGGCAGCGGCCAATCACACCTAGACAGATAGCCTTATAAATAAGGATAGTGTTATGGTAACACACACCCCAAATGGCCTTAGGCACGCAGTGATGCAAACCTGGCATGCCACCAGCTCTCACTGTTCCCCCAACAGTGTTGCTGGTTGCCTCGCCCCCCAGTGTTTGGAGGAGGGGATTCCTGGTCAGGGATCTAAACTGCAGAAGATATTAAAACGTAGCTCATTACAGGATCTTCGTAAACATCGGGAGCACATCATGATGATTTTATTGCATGAAATTTCCACTCATTGTTACAACCAACGTTGTCAGACGATGTCCACACATGAAAGCTCAAGTTCACATTTTGTCAGCGTAACGTCAGACTCGAAAGATTGTTTAAGACTTCACGATAATCACTTGACCCCTGAGATTCTTAGATAGTTTCGCTCTGCTTAACACCCGTCAATGAGGCGAAGTAGCGTCGATCCAATTGAAGCGACGACATAAGAGTTAACGCTCCAATACGCTCCACTTTAGACGTTACACCAAGATTTTCGAACTCCGATAAACTTTAATTCTTATATCGGGTATCTTGTTTGTGCTCAAGGGGCTAAGTTAGTCAAGCCGTTTCGCAATGTTGAAGCGGCCCTCGAAAGCCGCGTTCGGCTGGCACGTGCAGTCAGGCGAGGTGAGTTATACCTAACGTAATTGCTGCTCTTCTTGAGAAGAAAGTAGCACTCTTGCTCCGGCTCGCGATTAGAATCTGAAAAAAAAAACCTGGAGACAAATTATACGCGTGCATTACTCTTCAAAGTTCGTCTTGTTGGGAACAGGAAAGGAATTAATAAACAGAAGAAAGTAATGTAGAATTTTTATAGCGTGAGGTGGTTGTGAGGGCGGGGGAAGAAAGGATTATTCCTTTATTTTTCAAGATTTAAAACTAAGCAGGTTGTTAATCGCACGTTCTAAAGCGTGAAATCGATTTTTGAAGCCCCCTGAATTATTTAGACTGTAACAACTAAGAGAAACACGATCGCACCTAATAATACCCTATCCAACTAAACAGTACCTGTAATTGGGTGGAAAATAGGAGCGCACGATGTTAATTCACAAGAAAATCGAAGCTCAGATTCGCTCAAACTAATTCCACTTGTCAGTACCCAACTTTTCTTCCTCATAAATATCTCCGTGAAAATTGTATGAACGGAGGTGTAGGCGAATGAAGCAAAAATAGGGGTTTTAGGCTTTTAGGCAAAACGACTGCAACGGTTTTCATCGAACTCACAGGATTCAAATAGTTAATGCTGGGTGCAAAATAAAGATCGGACGTTTTTGAAAAAATCATAACTTTTAATTTTTACTCAAAAAAGTTTTTTCCAGAAAAAAGTCACATGTGGACAAATCTGGGGACCGAGGAGGCCAATGAACGTCACCAAGCCTGGAAATAAGGCGGCCAGGGAAAAGAGGACGAATGACGGTCATTGTTGCCCTAGCTGTGTGAGCGGTTGCCCCATCCTGTTGGAACCACATAAGCCGGATCGCAATACGTTTTTGTCTCAATTCAGGTGTAAAGAAGCCGGTTATCATCCCGACGGTAACAGCAATGCCATTGTCGTTTTCAAAAAAGTAAGGGCCGATGATGCATGTTTGGGATATGGCGCACCAAACAGTAACTTTTGGGCTATGCAGCGGTTGTTCGCGTAATTCCAACGATTCCGTATTGTAAAACCGAGTGGTCAAGCGTATCAGGCGTCCTCTCAATCCGGCGAACACATATAGCAACATCGTCAACCTTGAAAGACGGCCCAGGCGATCCTCTCGCTTCAAGTACTGGTCGACACATATCCCAGGTAATTAGGGCTGGTTAGGGTCGTCATTCTTTCGATCGCTAGGAATGGACATACATTTCCAACCATCGCCATGAATCGTAATATGGTTGCGCGTGGATTTTACTCAAATTCCTTGTAAGGCCACTAAGAACCATAACTTGAACGGCATTAATCCTTCATTTTGCTCTACCGAATGCCCGAATCCTCGAAAACAAATGCTGTCGAAACGTCCAATAGTAAATTGGAAGTGCCATTTAAGTAGATTTCAATAGAATAGAAGAGCCGAATTGGCCTCAAAACTGTCCCGCGAGGCACATCAAGAGGCCAGCTCCTGTAGCATCCATCGAATTCAGACCTGCGGAGGTACGGTGTGTGACCATGTGATGGTGACCACCTGAGGAATCCCGTATCATCTGGGAGGATGTGGTTTCCTACCTGATCTAACTATTTACTTCGGTGGCAAGTTTCAAAAAGACTGATCAACTGTTACCACCTTTCTTAGCCATCACGTTCTTCGCGGGCTGGGCGAACTGGTTATAGGCTTGCCTTGTAGCAATGCCCTCCCAATTACCGTCGCTCACTGTTGTAGAAACTATTGATCGGGATGGTGAAGGCCTACTGGACAGTCTCCTCCAACGCCCTCCATGTCGTTGCTGGGGAGTCGCCCATTGACCTCGAGGTAAAGAGGAGATGGTGGGCTATCAGCTGATGGTGAGGGAAAGGGTGGTATGGAAATAGTAGGGGTCAGAAGGAAAGCCCTGATTGGCAAGCTGGCAGTGGAGGAGCGGCCAGAGAGGTGGGATGGGAAGGGAAGGTGGCTGCCGCGAGTTAGGGAAACCGTGGAAGCAGGGTGGATGGTGTTTCGCAAATGCTGTTGGGTTTTACACCCAACCGAGGGGCTGTGTGAAAGCAGGGAAGTAGACACTGCGGAGCATGTGTTGTTCCGATGCGAGAACTATGATCGGGAAAGGGATTGGGCTAGGAATGGAGTTTTGGACGGTAGGGGTCAATGGGATGTTGGTACCGTGTGGAGGAAATGGTTTGGGGAGAGGTTTTTGAGGGATAGCGAGGAGGTAAGATTAAGGGGATGTGTGCACAGGGCCATGGGTGGAGAAAACACTGTATATGTTAGTGTGTATGTGCATGTGATTGAGTACAGTGCCAGGAGCAGACGAATATCAAGTAGCCCCCTCCTGGACCGCAGTGTGTGAGTGTATTTAAGGTTTGAAAGTACGTAAGAATGAGTGTGAGTGTATGTGTTCATGTTGCGTAGTGTAGGTTAGAAATAAGTAGGGCAGAGATGGTCCCAGGCGTGATATCGACTGGTTTGCCCTCGGCTCGTCGAAGAAAAGGATCGCAGTTCAGCCCACAATCACAGACCACAGCCTGACACCTTTCTCCATGGGAGGACAGGTGGAAGTCCAAACCCCAGAATCCCCATGGAGATAAAGCGTATGTGCCAGTGGAACGCCTCTGGGCTATTTAGGCGCTGGGGCCTGCTACCTGCTCAAGCCGCAGCCAAATAGAATGGGTACCACGGGGGCTTCTGCCTGTGGCCAGTGGAGTGGAGCCTTTAGGGCGTGACGCCGCTGGCTGTAAAGCCACAGGTTTGGTTTCGTGGCGGCTGTGGTCTCACTAGGAGTTTCCTAAGTTGTGTAGAGTGCGACCATTAGGCTGGGTACTCTCTCCACAGCCAAGGTTTCCTAAACACTCGCTTATACTCGTAGTAGAAACTACAGAGGAGCAGCAAGTGGTTTCTTGTTTCCTTCGTACTGGAGGATGGAGAGAAAACTGGATGGCTTACCACGCTGTGTTTCACTCGCTAAGAGATTTGATTAGTAGCTAGAGCGACAAGATGCACGTCGTTCTGTGGAAAGGGCAAATGCGTCGCATCAGATATTTATCAGCTCAGTAGGTTAAAAGCTTACAATTCTAAACCGAACGCGGTCCTCGAAAAGGTATTTCCTCAATTCAGTTGAATTGGGGTACACCTTTTAGATCTTAGGAAGAGCTCATTTTGAAGATAGCGTGGATAAATTCATTTTGGAATGCGGCATAAACGCGTTCAATTATCTCAACGACGACTAATCTTTGATACGAGAGCTCGAAATTGACTTTTGACTCATTAATTATTCAGCTACCGGCGTCCGTTGGAAGGGCGCTCATCTTTATGACCTCTTTCGAGTTACTCGAGTCGATCGGAACAACTTTTACTAAGGTTTTATTAAGCCCATCACATACGAGCTATTGTGGCTGCCGAATTTCCAATATTTGGTGTATTAAACGATTATTTTTGAAACGAGGCATTTTTTAATTAAATTAAACTGAAAATGGTGATGTGCTCAATGTCACTTGGCTCCAAGTGATGCCAAAATTAGGGTATGAGAGGAATTAGCTCAAAATTAACTACACTTATCGTAGTGAGCACGACACTAAATTTTTTTCTCGAAAATGGCTAAAACGATTTTGATACCATTTTTTGTAAAGGCAGCTCCAAATGACGTGACAATACCGTGAAATTCTCATTCTTGGGAAAATGACGAAAGCAGCACAATAACTTACCGTACGTTCGACGATTTTAGCGCAGTTCTTTCCTTATTAACTCCGCTCTAATGTTACTAGGATCTTCAGAAAAATGGAGGTGATCGTCCAATGAGCGTTTAGTAGCGCTCATAAGATGTATAGGAGCTACTCCACAAATTCCGGAATTTCAAACATCACCGTTGCACTTTTCCGCAGTTTTACCTGATAATACCGGGAAAGCTTATCCTTCTCGTTAAAAAATATCTGGTGCGTTGCAACACACAACTTTCCTTAGCTCTACGTCAATTCACTTTGTACATGGCTAATTCTATTTAATCAATTCATTTATCACTCAGTTCCTTTGAACTTGGTCAGACAACACGTCACAGCATCAGGAAGCGGTAGCGCCTACAGTTCTGAAATTTATTGTGCCGCTCGTACTCATTGCAGGACCATTATTGAGCAACTGGTACACAGAAAATTAATGAGGCTGTAAACACGAATTTTGAAGAAGGATAGTAATTACGTTTGCAGAGTTATGGGTAATAACGTTAGAACTTCTGGAGTGAGCCCCATCTATCTCATGAGCGGTTTTAAACACTCACTTTCTTTAACACTCTACCAACATTCCAGCGGAGTTTATAAGGAAATAACCGCGCTAAAAACGCGTTTCATCGAAAATTTTGATAATTTATTGTGCTGCTCTCGTCATTTTCCCATAGATGGGAATTTTATGGTATAGTTGCCATATTTGGAGCTACCAATGTAAAAAATTTAATCAAAATCGATAGAGCCGTTTTTGAGAAAAAAAATTATGGTGTTTTGATCACTATGATAACTATAGTTAAATTTCGGTGGATTTTGTTCAAACCCTCATTTTGGCGTCCCATGGTATCCTGCGGGCGAGATATGAAGTTTGAGCTGATTTGGTACGGTGGTTTTCTCTAAAAATCGTTCACAGACACTCAGACCATTTTCCCAAATAGTGTTTTTCGGACTCAGGGAGGTCTGAAACGTAAAGATCTGAAGAAAACTCAAAATTTTTTTTAGCCGATTACATAACTTTCCTTTCTACTTCGTAGAGCAAGGAAAGTAAAAATATTTTTTCAGTCGATTGCTTAACTTCTTTCCTACTCGGTAGGGCTCAGGAAAGTAAAAAATGGTTACACCATTTAAATCTTATTAAATGAAGAACTTGTGCAATGAAGAATGAAGCCGCTTCATTTCTTTTTCACTTCATAAACACTTACCTAAACGATGAAGTTGAACAACTCCATATTTTTTGTGACTCAGCTGGCGGCCAAAATAAAAATTATACACTCTTCCGCTTCATTAATTACCTCACTAAATTTAGGATTCACGGGCTGAAATTCATAAAAATAACGTTTCCTGTTCGCGGCCACTCCTACATGGAATCTGGTAAGGATGTAGGACTGTGGAACCTACAAACTCGAATGGAGACACCTAAAGAATTTCGAGAAATGGTGGCTAACTCTAGGACTAAGCCATCCCCTTTCGATGTTGTGAATGTTAAAAAGGAACTGGTTTTTGATTGGAAAACCTTCCTGGATGAAAATTACTACGTAAAGAAGTGCCCTTTCAAGATCCAAGAACTGAAGGAAGTGCGAGTCAAATCTATTGAGAGCAGGCTTCTTTACCATCGATCTACATACAATGGCCAAGTTGTCAGCAGCGTTATTGGAAAACCATAGGGGACCGATCCGAATTTGAGACCAGGGGAATTCCATCTACCCTGCCTTTCTTACGAAGGTAATTCGAAATAATTATTTCGTACTTGCTTAAATTCCTCAAATTGCCTCACCTACCTTCTTATTTTAGTATGCTATAGTCAAAAATGGTTATTTGAACGCTTTAACAGGTTTACTTCCAATCTCCAAGGCCAAATACAAAGACATAATGAGCCTTCTCAAGTTCTGCGGACCAAAGGCAGTGATGTTTTTGAGAAAACTACAACACGAATAATACATTTTTGTAAGTAAATAAACATGGTTAAAGGAACCTAAACAAAAATGCATGCGACTTAGCGAGTAGTCCCAACCACTAATAAAGATGGTTCTTGTTTGTTTCAGATGGCAGATGGTTTTTTCACTGTCCCGATCGAGTTTTCCTCATGTAAACTCAATTTTGTACCAATGAAAATATAATTAAAAATTTGAAATTTCGTTAACTTACTCCTTACATCTCAACCGTCATTTTATCGTAACATAGTTGGTGATTTGGCATAGTTTAAAATGTTTCATTTGGTTTTGAACTTTAAAACCCGTTTTTCTTGAAATCAAAAAATTGTGACAATGATGGTTTTTTCCCCTGTACCCTTCAATTATAGTTCTTTATTTTCAGAGAAACGGATGATTCGACTTACATTTTCAATTCATTTCGGACCGTTGTGCACTGTACGACGCTTCTAATGACGTCAAGCGCTCCAGCCGACCAATTTTCCTATTCAGGCCTCCAAACAATACTGTAAATTGCGTAATGCGACCGCAGCGGAATGCTCAGAGCGGAAGACGCCGAAAGGAAAATAAAGAGAAACCGGAGGGAGCGAGCGGATGAGCCCTCGAAGTGGACACCAGCGCTGGAGAAGGGAGATGCCCCCCGAGAGCTTTAGGCCGCCCAAAACGTCAAGTTCCCCTCCAGAACGAAAGAGGGGCTGCCTCGTATAAGAACCTAACTAGGGGTAGTCACCGGCCATAACATCATGTTCTTCCGTAGGGCTACGTGTGCGATTGTAAGTCAACAAAAAGTGAATTTTTTGCTCATTTTCCTTTGATCATTAAATCGATTTATGGAGTGATTTTTGAGCAGTTTATGATAAGTGCAGAGGACTTTTGTGTTAAGGAAAGTGATAACAGTGCTCCTTCGTCGACAGTGGATTTAACGGACGGACTTTGGACGTTGACATGGAACGACAGCTCGTCTCAGGATTACAATTTACCGTTTAATCGTCCAGAATGTTCGCCTACGTAGTATGCCAAATTTGTGTTGCACCGTTACGCCAATTTTTGAAGGAAGTTCTTACCTTCCTTTTTTTTAACTGCCAAGACGTTTCAAAATATCGCGTTAAGCGGCTTAATTTTAATTAATTCATTATAGATAAATTACCGACAACGAAAAGCGGCCATAACGCACTGCTTTCACACAAAGGAAAGAAAACGGCCATTGGACGTTTCAAAAACAGCTCAAACACAAATTACCGTTTCAATTAAAAACGGATATTTTGCATTAGACAAAAAACCTCTCAAATTGTGTCGGCGTTTGTCGATATTTATGAAAAACAAAAAAAATTGAACTAACTGTTTGGTGAGTCCGTCTTCTCTGGCTGGTGAGAATCTGTACACGAGCGATTTCATCTTTACATCGTAAGCGTTCGCCCACAGTATCTTACCAGCCCGGGAAGACGGACTCACCAAACAGGTACGTTAACTTTAGTAATGTGCCTTTTAGCGGAACTAACACAATTTCTTTAATAAATCATTAAATCGTCGCTACAACTCGATTTGTTATCCTTATCTAGTTAAGTGCGGAAAACAATTTCAAAATTATTATTCTCAAATCGAAAAATCGACAAAAAATCTTCATCAGCGAAGAAATGATTATTTGCACGTCGAAAATATTTGTGTCGAAAAACTCAGAAGGGGAGTTTAAATGAGACGAGGAGGATGAGGGGAAGTATAGCGCTTTTGCACAAACTCAATCGAATTCAAGTTCACCACAAGAGTTATATTCATCTTAAAACGAAAATACGTCAAATTTTGAGGGAAATATTAGCACAGTTTTCACGTATATTATCGAAGTACGGCGTTCGTGTAAAAAAGGTAAGTTCTTCAAATTTTCAAGTTTTGCGGGCTACTGAATCGAAAAAAAAACCCTTCGGCTCGTGCTCTGTAGTTGGATTTTCTGAAGAACTGGTTCTCGATTTTCGGATAGCGCGGAAATGAAGTTGAGAGCGAATTCGGACGATGAGAAAGGAGAGTGGACGAGCGAAGTGTAACAAAAACCACGGGGCTTCGCATTTTTCTCGATTTATGATTTTAATTAAACTCTCAAATTATCTTCTACTAATTAGTACCTGTATTTCGTGTTCCGTAAATATTTCTGGGAAAATTCGGTGAACGAAGGGAAATATTATAGCAAAATGAGTTTTTTTTATTAGTAAGTCCGCTGCCCCATGGGTAAGGAAAGTATTGTGACCGTGTAAAAAAAAGTTGAGTTTTCTTCAGGTATTTAGGTTTTGAGGGCTACTGAATCAAAAAACCCTACTTTCTACACGTGGTCCGAGTTTGCGTGATCTGGTTCTTTTTTCAGTTTTGTTCGTGAGGCTAAAAAAGGTTATGAGTGATTTCCATCGATGGAAAAGGGGGATGGGATGTCAAAATGTACTGTTACGGGGGTGGATTGATATTGTAAGCGATATCACACTAAGAGAGTTGGGGAGTTAGTACGATATCAAGCCAAATGCAATTCGAACACAGAGTTTTATTCTCGAATTGCATTCCGGGAAGTTATACCACCACAAAACGGGAACTGGGTGGGAGCGAACACGAGTGGGGACGACACAGCGACGAGAGAACCGGCTCGGTTACAACTGACAGCAGCGAAGCCTCAAGCGAATCGGGGCATTTGAAGGGCCCAGAGGAGCCTCTACTGAATTGAAGGGTTTGGTTTGTCCCGGTAAATCACTCCGCCCTTGATGGAGTGCCTGTCCACAGGCACTCATGAACACTGTAGGGCGTTGCTGTCCACCCAACAAAGGGGAACCTAATCTTGAGCTTAGCGAGCGAGAGATAATTTTGATTAAAGTTCCAAAAGGGTGCCCATGTTAGTGGTGGGAGTATTGAATAAATGCAAATAAACAGTCACTCACAATGTCACTGACGTACACATCTTCTGTGTA
Organism: Pachypeltis micranthus; assembly: GCA_020466155.1. NCBI lineage: Eukaryota > Metazoa > Arthropoda > Insecta > Hemiptera > Miridae > Pachypeltis > Pachypeltis micranthus. The sequence goes on from CM035778.1 coordinate 8,113,397, forward strand.
TCGTATGCCTTCTTCGTCCCACGCAGCTGCAACATCCAGGGTTCAGGGAATCTGTCCATCTCTTGGCGAAAGACGATTCTCTCAGTAAGGGGAGTCGGAATTTCCCTCCTCCTCCGAGGACACCTGCCCTGGGGTAGTGCAGAGCGAAGATGCTGCGTCCACCGTGCAGTGGTTAGTTGCACTTTTGGGAACAAGTGCGGCGTTCTGGTTGATGGGGTGGCGCAGGGTGTGATGCCTGTGTTGACAGCATTCACACGTGTACGTTAAGTGGCAGCTCTTGAGCGTGTGTGAGGCTGCCAGATAATTCGTACGCAGGTTGCGCACTTCCACGTAGGTTGTTCGAGCCTTCTGGCTGTAGTTGAGGAAACGTGCCACTTTTTTGGTGTGGCTCTGGCGATGGAGTTTGGCTTCACCAGGCTATTTTGAAGGCGCGTGGTTTCCCCGGACTCGTTGTTTGAGAGGTCGTACGGGGACAGACACGCGGGAAGATGTCAATGTTGATGGTGGATTCAGTGGTTGTGAGGTGTACAGTCGGTAGGTCTCTGCTGCTGCGAACATAATGACGGGCGAGAGAGCAGGTCGCAGCAGAAGGACAAAAAATTTGAGGGCAGAGGATCAAAAATTCCCATCGCATTAGAAGAACCTTCAAGTTTTTCTGTGGGGCCGGCATCTCGAACTAATGTAGGGGAAGTTCGACCACTAGTTGGGCGCCAATGTTACAGGGGAGATTAATATTGAAGCGATATCGCACTTAGAGAGTTAGTATGATATCAACCGAATGCAATTGGAACAGAGTTTTATTCTCAATTACACTCTGGGAAGTTTTACCTGCACAAACTGGGAACTGGGTGGGAGCAAATGCGAGCGTGGGCGACACGGCGACGAGGGAACTGGCTCGGTTACAACTGACAGCAGCGAAGTCTCGAGCGAATCTGGGCATTTGAGGTGCCCAGTCAGCATAAATGCCCCAGACGAGCCTTGCGCTGAATCGAAAGGTTTGGTTTGTCCCGTTACAGTACCAAAAACGAGGGGGTTTACGCTTTTTGGCAAAACGGCTTTAACAATTTTCACCATACTCGCAGGATGTTTTCAAATAATTAATACCTATATATGTTCTTCGTAAATGTTCCCCTGATAGCCCGTTAAACAGAGATGTGTCGAAAATAATGTTGTTTTGGATATTTTCGTAATTTCCTGAGTCACTGCTTCATCGGATTTGATCACTCTTACAGCGCGTCCTTTCTGTATCTGTTGAAAGGAGATAATACGCCTTGATAACTCGGAAAACGATTTTTTCGAAAACAGCTTTAACGATTTCGATTAAACTTGCACAGTACTCTCAACTAACTAGTCCTTTCATTTGGTTATGCATAAATGTTTCCGTAGGAATGCGTTGAACTAAGATACACGCACTGCTTATACCACGGGGGTGGCGGAAAGTTGTGGGTTGCTACGCACCGGCTAAACGTCCTTTCTAATGCGTAGGGCTAACGTTGACGATACTATTGTTTACTTCATCTCTGAAAACCGCGTATTTACTACTTCAGTTACGTTTTCTCGATTTATTCTCCAGCCCGGAACGCTCGTCTAACCGCACGCTCAGGCGCAGGCCGTTAATAATACTTTTTAGTCGTGTTCACTATTTACGACTCGAATCGGGTCACTTCCTATCGCTAAATGTGTCAGCTGTGTCAGACAGTTGATGCGGTCTCTTCGCCGACTTGTCTCCTCTTCATGCGGGCTGCGTCTGTGGGAAATGAACACAAAAAAAAGAAGAAAAGACAACAACGCGTTTCTCGCTTTTCCAGAAGCTTTCGCTTCCTATCGAGTTGACAACTATTGTTGTAGGCCGTACGAGTGTTACGTGACATCCCCGAAGTGGATTGTGCGATTTGACGTGACGACAACCTTTCCTGTGTGGGTTCTTCGAGGAGGTTGTCACAACGGACCACGTTGGATGTTTGTCGTGACCTAAAATCAATTTCTTTTGTCGCGTTCGACGACGTGGTGTTGGTGAACGGGTAACACGCGGAACTAGCGTCAATAACTGAACATTTAAGCGAACTTACAAGGGATGTTGACAAAAAATATCTGGTGCGTTGCAACACACAACATTCCTTAGCTCTACAACAATTCACCTTGTATATGGCTAATTCTATTTAATCAATTCATTTATCACTCAGTTCATTTGAACTTCGTCAAACAACGCTTTACGGCAGCAGGAAGCGGTAGCGCTTACAGTTCCGGAATTTATTGTGCTGCTCGTACTCATTGCAGGACCATTATTAAGCAATTGGTACACAGATAATTGATGAGGCTGTAAACACAAATTTTTTGAAGAAGGATAGTAATTACTTTTGCAGAGTTATTGGGTAAACACCTTTAGAACTGGTAGTAAGCGAAACGGCAGTAGTTGAAATTCAGGAATTTTTGGAGTGAGCCCCATGTATCTCATGAGCCTTTTAAAACGCTCACCCTTTAGGTATTAGATTGGACTACAACACGACTTTTTTTTTACATTCTACAAGAATTCTAGCGGAGTTTATAAGGAAAAAGCTGCGCTAAAAACGCTTTTGGTCGAAAACTTTGATAATTTATTGTGCTGCTCTCGTCATTTTCCCACAAATGGGAATTTTATGGTGTGATTGACATATTGGGAGCTATCAATATAAAAAATTTAATCAAAATCGTTGGAGCCGTTTTTGAGAAAAAAAAAAATTTGGTGTTTTGATCACTATGATAACTATAGTTAACTTTCGGTGGATTTTGCTCATACCCTTATTTTGGCGTCCCATTGTGACCAGCAGGCGAGATATGAAGTTTGAGCTGATTTGATACGGTGGTTTCCTCTAAAAATCGTTCACAGACACAGGGACAGGAGCAAAGGTTTTCTTCAGATCTTCACGTTTCAGACCCTACTGAGTCTAAAAAACCTAATTTCGGCGCGTGGTCCGTGTGTATGTGTCTGTAGTTCGATTTGCGGGAGAACGGCTGATCCGATTGAGCTGGTTCTTTTTTGTTTTGTTCGTTATTTTTTTCAGACACCAAAATAAGGTTATGGACGATTTCGGTCGAAGGGAAGGGGGGGGGGACGAAAATGTACCAAAAACTAAGGTTTTCCGCATTTTTCTCGAAAACGGCTATAACGATTTTGATTAAACTTTCAAATTATCTTCTACTAATCAATACCTAACTTTTACTCTCCATACATATCTCCATGAAAATACGGTGAACGGAGATATGGGCCCCTGAAGCAAAAATAGGTTTTTTACGCTTTTTGGCAAAACGACTTCAGCGATTTTCACAAAACTCACAGGATGTTTTCGAATAGTTATTACCTACATATTCTATTCAATAAATGTTCCTGTGACGGTCCATTGAACACAGATAAAAATCAAAACGTGTCGAAAATAACGTTTTTTCGAACATTTCCGTAAATTCCAGGGTAACTTTTTCACCAGATGTGATAAATCCTAATGGAGTGTCTTCTAGTCACCCATACCAACATTTCGTTCTCCATAATTATTTCTGTATATATATGTTGAACGGAGATATAAGCCAAGTTAACTCAGAAAAGGAGATTTGTCGAATATTCATTTCTCGCTATTCCAATTTTCTCAAAAACGGCTCTAACGATTTCGACCAAACTTACGGAGTACTCTCAGCTAACTAGTCCCTACATTTTGTTCTCCATAAATGTTCCTGTAAAAATGCGTTGAACGATGACATAGCGCCCGGCTATGTAGGTGGTGTTCAAACTTAAAGGGGTGGCGGAAAGTTGTGTGTTGCTACGCACCAGATATTTTCGTTTTGTTTTATTTGTTATTTTGTAAAGACGCAAAATAGGATTAGAAACGATACTAATCGCCAAGAAGCGAGTGGGGAACCACGTCAATAAGGCGTGATGTGTTGTAGTGTTTGCTGTGAGCTCTGAAAATGCGTAATAAATTGAGCGAAACCAGAGAAGCTGTTCGTTTTACGACTGACTCTTAAGTATCTACACCAGAATTCTTATGTCTATATCAAAGAAGTAATGACGTTGAACACTTTCGGACGTTAAATACCTTCAACGCCAAACTCCTGACTTTTAAGACCTAATGGCATTTTGTCGTTGTTTTCTCTCACCTTTTCGATTGCCCTCTTTCGCAGTGGATCGAATTTCTAACGGCCGTCTGTCTTGACTGAGGATGCCCCTAAAATGTCTTGGTCGTAATTCAACGCGACAACGGCCGTTAGAGACTGATCGACGGAGCGAAACCAACAACGCAGCGGTGCGGTGAGAAATATCTCACGTATTTCACCGGGTGGTCCCAATTTCAGTATGACGAACGAGTAAATCAAGATAAAGAAGAAGATGTTTTAGGTGCTTGTAGTTGGAATTTTATGAGTGCTGCAATCGGCGGAGTTTTGTCAAGTTGATCGTATCATTGAATATATAACGTCGAGATTCAGTTAGGGAGATGTAAATGAAATCTTTCCATATAAGACAAAACGTTAGATCTGGATGTTGCAGTCCCTCGAAGGAGTTTTTGGCCGCGACCTCACACATTGGCAGTTTGGGTGGACTAAAGGAAAGTCCACACGGGACGTCATTGTTTAAATCCACAACGTTTTCCTAGGAGCATTGGCGAAATACGTCGTAGCAGTTCCTACAGTGGCCAGCTTAAAGGTAGGGGAATCTACCGCAACTAGCTCGTCAGAAGTTACCTGACGAACAGATTGTTGTAAAAATACGAGAGATAATAGCAAGTTCGAGGGTCAAGCAAAGAATGAACGCATAAACGTGTGACTTGGGGAACTTGTTAGTTTTGGACTGGGCTTTCCAATTCCAACACGCCTCCTCAAGTTCAAACTTCTTCCACGACGACTCCTGTTTGTCTTGAACAGAAGTCCAACTTGTGTCTTGGTAGAGGTTTCGTGAGAAAGCCAATCACCATGTTTTCTGTCGCAATGCCGTAGATTAAGCCCTCTTCAAAAACACACTCTATGAAGTGGCTTCTAATTACGCTGGATGTTCCTGCACCCCCTGGCTATCATTGGACAAAACGATTGGTAGAATTGTATGAAAGCCCAGCTTCTGAAGAAGCTTGTGGAGGCATATCGCTTCTTTCAGGCCTTCGGATATCCACATCAGCTCCGCATCAACGCTTGACAAAGCCACCATCCTCTGTTTCTTCGACGTCCAAGAAATCGCTGCACTTGACAACGTAAACACGAAACTGCTGAATGAATGGCGATCTATTCTGCAATTAGTCCAGTCAGCATCCGAATACCTGGTCATTTCTTCGTCCTAGACTTTTTAGGGACCGCCCGGGCATTTAGAACACCCTGAGGAGTGGGTCCCAGGGTGCCACTTATGCGTGGGCGGGCTCGAGGCCAGCTGGGGGCTTCGCCCCCCTCAGCCGGCAGGTATGAATGGGGAATGAAAGGATGGAGTATGAATGTAACTTATTGGGTGAATGTTACTTAGGTTAGGGTATGAGAGAGGATGGATGAAAGTAATTTATAATGGGAGATGGGTGGGAGAGGGGACTTGGAGGGAATCCTAATCCCCAAGGGGAAGGAAAACTGGCTTTTGTTGGGCCCGTATCCCCCTTCCAACTGCTGGGCGCGGCTGGTTGGGGGAGGAACCTTGTGTCCCAGGGACCTGGGGTGCTCCAGCAAGGAGGGGCAAGTCCAAACCCCTCCAAGGAAGCCGTAAGTGTGGACACAAGTCTGGGCGAGCTAGTGACCATTCTAGCCTAAAGAAATATTTTCCCCAAAATGGTACTGTGGGGGTGCACAGCCTGCGGCAAAAGCCGGTGCACCACGGGCTAGGTCCTTGATAGGTGGATGCCTCTGGAGGGGCCCAGCAATGGGTGGTCCATGTCCCAATCTGCCCGATTTCTTTTTGCCCGATGGGACGGAGGAAGGTTAGGGCTGATGAGGCCGTCCTTTTGATCTCACACAACCCACTTCCTGCATTTTCCAACACATCGTCATCCGTTCCTCTCGAATTTTCGACGCTCGTTCGTGTACGTAGTTATCAGTATTCGTATCATCAGTCTCGTTGTTGATTGTTGGAACCATGTTGTATATTTTCGTTCTTCCACCCGGTCCTTCTGTCATTTTAATCAGTTTAGGTCGAGCACGACTGCGGACCATTTCGGTTCGACTCACAAGTACTATCAGTACCAGACCCATAATTTTCACAATGAACAACTGTTTCAGGCTCGACTCTGTGCTCATTATTATCAGCTGTATTTACGCGCACTTCAATTTTAGCTTGTCCCTCTGTATGTTGCGGTTTCCTTGTTGCTCCTACTAACTCGATTTCTAGCCCTTTTGGACTTGACTTTCCAATTCCAACACAGAACTGCTACGATCGAATGCAGGCAAGTCTCCATTTGGAGAACGATTGAGGAGGAGTGCCCACAGGGCTCAGTCCTCGGACCAGCACTTTGTAACGTCTTCTTCGAAGATCTTCTCAGGAGGCTCATGGAGATTGACAGCGAGCCGTACTACTTGATTTGTGTCAACCAAGGCAAACCCTCATCAAGTGTACCATTGTTGCGAGGACGTCAAGCTGCGGGTGGCCAAGGGGAAAACCCAGCTCATCCTCTTAATAGGAAAATTGAACAGTAAACCTTTTTCGAGAAGCAAGTCGAGAACTTAGGAGTCAATATAGCCAACACAGTCCCTCAAAGACCATTTACGTCGGCAAGGTGGGCCACTGCCCCATTGTCTGGGGTAGCAAACTCACAATCAATCAAAGGAGAGTAATTCCAGAGAGCTGCGCTCCTGTGGATCACCAAGGCTTACAAGACAGCCTCCTCTGAAGAGCTCCAATTGATTATTGGCCAGCTACTTGTAGACTTGGCCATTGAGTGCATGGTTGACAAGTGGAAAGTAAACCACACGCTCTCGGCCGAACTCCATATAGACCTCCCCACTGAATGAAAAGTTACAATGCAAGCGAGACGAGAGTTCTCGCTAAACAGCCGTGATACTTATGAGTTTTTTCCCCAACATACGTGAACGTCTTGAGAGGAAGTGCGCCAGACCACAGGACGAGCCAGTTTCTTACTGGACGTAGCAGCTTCAGTGTCACACTGCACTCTTACGCTTTTTTTCTCTCAAAGACTCTCCATCCCTCACCTCTTGCGCCCAACAAGAAACCACCTTCCACCTTTGACTGCTACTAAGCGATCTTATATTCTCCCAGTTTTCGAGGAAGTTAACGAAAAATATCTGGTGCGTTGCAACACACAACTTTCCTTAGCTCTACGTCAATTCACTTGTGTACATGGCGTTTTATACTTGCTTACTTACTCGATTCATTTATCGCTCAGTTCCTCACAACTTGGTCAAACAACACGTCACAGCAGCAGGAAGCGGTAGCACCTACAGTTATGGAATTTATTGTGCTGCTCGTACTCATTGCAGGACCATTACTGAGCAATTGGTATACAGATAATTAATGACGCTGTAAACACGGATTTTTTGAAGAAGGATAGTAATTACTTTTGCAGAGTTATTGGGTAGACACTTTTAGAACTGGTAGTAAGCGAAACGGCAGTAGTTGAAATTCAGGAATTTCTCGAGTGACCCCCATGTATCTCATGAGCGTTTTGAAACGCTCACCCTTTAGGTATTGGATTGGACTACAATACCAATTTTTTTTAACGTTCTACAAAAATTCCAGCGGAGTTTATAAGGAAAAAACAGCGCTAAAAACGCTTTTCGTCGAAAATTTTGATAATTTATTGTGCTGCTCTCGTCATTTTCCCACGAATGGAAATTTCATGGTATAATTGTCTTATTGAGAGCTATCTATATAAAAAATTTAATCAAAATCGTTAGAGCCGTTTTTGACAAAAAAATTTGGTATTTTGATCACTATGATAACTGTAGTTAAATTTCGGTGGATTTTGTTCATACCCTTATTTTGGCGTCCCATGGTAACTTGCGGGCGAGATATGAAGTTTGAGCTGATTTTGTACGGTGGTTTTCTCTAAAAATCGTTCACAGACACACATACCCTCAGACCATTTTCCCAAATAGTGTTTTTCGGACTCAGGAGGGTCTGAAACGTAAAGATCTGAAGAAAACTCAAAAAAATTTTTTCAGCCGATTACATACTTCGTAGAGCCTAGGAAAGTAAAAAGGTGGCCACTGTGGAGGAAGGATATGAGGATCATATGTGGCCCGTTCACAGGTCACTGTCCGCTGACGTACCACCTTGCAAATATTGGCAAGTGCGAGGTACAGAGATGCTGGTTCTGCGAGGTAGGGCTAGCGATGGTAGAGCACGTGCTGTGCGTATGCGATGGACTCGTGGTATCGCACCGTTGTGTGTTTGGGAGGCCCTTTCTTCAGCCCGAAGAGGTGGCAAATGCATAACTTGCGGATATCCTACGCTTTGTGTGGGGGTGGTGGGGGCGCATAGGTGACGTCACACCAAGTAAGACCAGTGCTGTGGGGCCTGGAGGTGGTGCAGGGGGGCCATGATTTGAGGATCATATACGCCCTTACAATAGGCCCGTTTGTGGCTGCAGTGAGGGAATCACCTGCATCCACCGTTCAAGGGGGGGGGGAAGTATAGGAGAGTCTTCATTCTTCGTGTCGTCACTAGAACTAGCTCTGTCTTTTGCAGGGTTCCGCCCAGTTCATTAATATCTTGATAGCAGCGCAATTATTCATTGATGACTGACGTGATTCTCTTATGTGGGTTAAGGAACAATCATTATAATAACTAAACAGCCCTGTAACTACGGACGTATTAGCGGCAGCGTTTCACAGAGAAGGAGAGGGAATTGGTGCGATCTCGACTAATCCCGACTTTACCTCATTCACAGAAAGTAGATCGAAACGGTTGCCTTCGTCAGATTCGCATTATTTTTCCCGACCGTCGAGATTTCAGCGTTACTTAATAGAACTTGAATCGCTTTATTCTATTGTTTCCGAGTCGAAAGTTGCGGAAGGAAAGAATCGTTTTCTAGTTGAAGGAAAAGACGCATTATCCCATAATCGAGTACATTGCGGGCATCCCCTTCGTTGGCGCTTCAGTGGCCAAATGTAGCGCAAAGAGGTGTCCCAAAGAGCCAGTATGTTCCTACTTTCTTAACAGCTGCGTAAAAAGAAAACTCGAGTGATGAATCTTCAAAGTTCTTGAGTACTTGAACGCTACTCGTTTTGATTCCCCCCTCCTAAAAATGGACACTGTGTTTCAAGGCACGAGGGTTCCAAATCTCACCCAGGCCGTATGTTGCCTTTAAAGTCGTCTAAGGAAAATGATTTCTTTCAACAAACAATATTATAGTCGTGCCCGCCTACATCAATCCGGTCGAAGGGAAGTTATGGTTGTTATGGTGCTATGGGCGAGAAATCAGCAAAAACGAAATTTTGGCAGCTTGATCGCAATTACGTCGTGTTTGGTATCGTTTCCTAGGTATTGTTACGAACTAAGCGAAATATTACGTAGGTAATAACGATCGAACTCAGCACCGAACTGAACTGTCTTTATTATTCGCAACGGGTTTCTAGGTAGCAACTGACTATAAACGGTAACTAAAACAACACGACAACAACAGTCAGGTGACAACATTCCCAACACTACTTCCCTCCTTATTTGAGGATGAAACGTCACTTTTGCGAATGTAGGGCACTAGCTTGTCAGCGTGAACTACTATCTTCCTCCGGCTTGGTGTTATGATGCGAAATACGACATCTGAAATGGGCTTGGAAATTTTACAAGGGCCGATCCAGAATGATTGTAGTTTCGAGCATACTCCAACCCGTCGTTTTGGGCAGTAGTACCAAACTTCATCCCCCATCTGGTATCGTGGTTGCTGAGCATGTACGTCATACCGCCTTTTGGTGCTGGCCAATTCCTTACCAATTTTCTCACGTGTCATGTTGTGGGCCTCTTCCATCTGGCTCTTCAGCGCCTCGGCGTACGCTGTCTTAGTCAGCATGGTGTCTGGCATTCCTCCGCACTGTATATGTACAGGTAGCGTCAGCTCCCTTCCAAAAACGAGGCTAGCTGGTGAGAATCCTGTGGCTGCATGGTCAGCTGCTCGGTAGGCCAGAAGAACCCACGATAGATGCCGGTCCCAGTCTTCCTGCTTGTCCTTCACCATCTTGGCAAGCATGTCAATAAGTGTCCGGTTAAACCTCTCAGCTTGACCATTACTCTGAGGGTGCATTGGTGTCGTCCTCGTCTTGTGAATCTGCAAGAGTTCACACATTTCTTTGAAAACTTTCGACTCAAATGAGGTGCCTTGGTCTGAATGGAGTAACTGAGCAACTGTTTTAGCTTTCAGGTCGGGGACTGCAAATGCCTCAGGCCGTTTCGTAAAGGCATCCACTACCACGATGATGTGTGTGTTCCCTCGTTGAGTCTTGGGCAAAGGTCCTACTGCATCAACCAACAGACGCTCAAACGGAATACCAGAGCTATATTGCCCCATCGGAGCACGTCTTTGACTTCCAGGTTTCCCCCGTTTTTCGCACACTTCACATGCTTTGGAGGCTAACTTAACGTCCTTTGTCATGCCAGTCCAATAGTACCTCTTCCTCAGAGCCCCAGTCTATGTGCCTGCAAGACGACCTCACTCTGAAAGCATTTGGGTACAATTATCTGTTCAACCATCGTTCTTCCGTTAGCACTTTCATTTTGTCGCACCAGTAACCCATCTTTTAGCTTCAAGCTAAGCGAAATATTACGTAATAACGATCGAACTCAGCACCGAACTGAACTGTCTTTATTATTCGCAACGTGTTTCTAGGTAGCAACTGACTATAAACGGTAACTAAAACAACGCGACAACAACAGTCAGGTGACAACATTCCCAACAGTATTTACCGATACTGAGTCGAATATGAAGGGCCTCAGAGGTGTAGGACTGCTTCTAGATGGACAACAGTGAAATCACAGTACATTTTGGTACTTGAAGAAACTCGCCGCACAGTACGGCGAAAGTTATCGTTTCTCCCTGGGTGGCGCTCATTTTCCGCTCTGCTTCCTGTCGTGATCCAACCCGCCAGTCGTGCCAATTGCCTAGCGTCGCTCAGAACATGTCAATTTTCGTTGTTTCGTTGTGGTCAGGTCATGTTTTGTATCGTTTACTAGTATTTTCGAATCGAATGAGATGAGCCTCGGAGGTGTGAGGCTGCGTCAAGCTTAATAACCAGCAAACTCCCGATTCATAATATTTTCATGTTATATTGAGCGTATAGATTGAGTAGAATAGGCCCAATTCATGCCTGAGCATAATAAACCGTTGTGTGTGTTACGGGGGGGATTAATATTGACAGCGGTAACGCACTAGGTGAGTCGGGGAGTTAGTACGATATCAAGCCGAACGCAATTGGAACACAGAGTTTTTTTACTTTCCTTGCCCTACGAAGTAGAAAGGAAAGTTATGTAATCGGCTGAAAAAAAAATTTTGAGTTCTCTTCAGATCTTTACGTTTCAGACCCTCCTGATTCCGAAAAACACTATTTGGGAAAATGGTCTGTGTGTCTGTGAACGATTTTTAGAGAGAACCACCGTACCAAATCAGCTCAAACTTCATATCTCGCCCGCAGGTTACTACGTGACGCCAAAATAAGGGTTTGGACAAAATCCACCGAAAGTTAACTATAGTTATCATAGTGATCAAAACACCAAATATTTTTTTTTCTCAAAAACGGCTCTAACGATTTTGATTAAACTTTTTATATTGATAGCTCTCAATAATTCAATTATACCATGAAATTCCCATTTGTGGGAAAATGACGAGAGCAGCACAATAAATTACCAAAACTTTCGACGAAATCGATTTTAGCGCAGTTTTTAGAGAAAACCACCGTACCAAATCAGCTGAAACTTGATGTCTAGCCTACAGGTTACCAGGGGACGCAATAATGAGGGTATGGGCAAGATCCACCGAAAGTTAACTATAGTCATCATAGTGATCAAAACACCAAATATTTTTTTTCTCAAAAACGGCTCTAACGATTTTAATTACATTTTTTATATAGATAGCTCTCAATAAGACAATTATACCATGAAATTTCCATTTGTGGGAAAATGACGAGAGCAGCACAATAAATTATCAAAATTTTCGACGAAAAGCGTTTTTCGCGCAGTTTTTTCCTTATAAACTCCGCTGGAATTCTTGTAGAATGTTTAAAAAAATTGGTATTGTAGTCCAATCCAATACCTAAAGGGTGAGCGTTTTAAAACGCTCATGAGATACATGGGGCTCACTCCAGAAATTCCTGAATTTCAACTACTGCCGTTTCGCTTACTACCAGTTGTAACCGTTATTTTCCAATAACTCTGCAAAAGTGATTACTATCCTTTTTTTATTTTTCAATTACATTTGGGGTCGGGCTGGGTGTGATGCCTGTGTTGACAGCATTCACACGTGTACGTCGTGTGGCAGCTCTTGAGCGTGTCGTGAGGCTGCCAGACAATTCGTACACAGATTGTGCACTTCCACGTAGGTTCTTCGAGCCTCCTGGCTAGAATTGAGGAAACGTGGGCACTTTTTTTTTACTCCATGATGTTTGCCGCAGATAGGGCAGGGATGTGGCTCTGGCGATGGAGTTTTGTCTTCACCAGGCCATTTTGAAGGCGCGTGGTTTCCCCGGACTCGTTGTTTGACAGGTCGTTCGGGGACAGACACGCGGGAAGATGTCTATGTTGATGCATGATGGGATTCGTTGTGAGATGAACTTGTAGGCCACATAGGTGTCAGTCATTAGTGCTTGAACAGTCCATAAAAAATGTAAATCAACAATTCACTCAAAATGCATTAGATATGAACACGAATGGGACGCGAAAAACAAAAATGATTAGAAAGGCCACTCACTACTGAAGTAATTCGTCAAAATCGCGCACCTTTTGTCCGAAGCTAATAGAAGAACCTAGAAGGCATAAAATTACGATCATAAAGCCAAAATACAATTTTATAATTATACGTTCTATTTATTCAACGATGCTGTACTTTAGCTTGTATCCTCCTTAGAATTTATAGTTCTGCGCTACAATGCTGTAATTTACGTAGTAGCCTTCCTTGAACTATCTGTTTATGAAGAGTCCGCCAGGATCACCTTGGTGGTTCCTAAAGCTAGTTATTGTACGATGCTATAGTGTAGCTTGTAGCCGCTTCTAGACTTTTGATAACTATGATCACCACAGTTCGTTTTGAGCTGACTTCTTCATCACCATTTTTCTCGACATCCCAGAGAAACATGCAGGAAAGAAGTGTTAAGGGGCACAATCGGATTGAGCTGTGACTCGGAACACCAGAGCCGCTTTTATCGGGCAGAGCCGCTCGAAGCAGTTCCGATTAAATCTGAAGAGGAAGATAGATGCTGAAGAGCAGGGAGAGGGGGGGGGGGCGCATTGCCGCGATTGGGAGGTTAGGAAAATCGGATCCGTGGCGCGCAACGCGGCCCTACGCCGAACACTGCCGCTCAAGCCCAGAGCTTCATGCTCCACCACACTCCAGTCACCAAGAACCCAATTGCACCGTGCCCAGCAACCACAAGCGTACCTTCCGACTGGCTTGAGCCACTGCCCGCCGTGCCTCCTCGCTATCCGCTCAAGAAGAGAAGATGAGGACCTCCTTTGGGAAAACGCCTAACCACCACCCGATCATGAGGGCATGATCTTCACACAAGGGGGAGTGATGTTACGGGCACGATCGGATTGAGCTGTGACTCGGAACACCGGAGCCGCTTTTATCGGGCAGAGCTGAAGAGCTGAAGAGCAGGGAGAGGGGGACTGCATTGCTGCGATCGGGAGGTTAGGAAAATCGGATCCGTGGTGCGTAGCGCGGCCCTACGCCAAACACCGCTTCTTGCTCCACCACACTCCAGTCTCCAAGAACCCGATCACACCATGCCCAGCAACCACAAGCGTACCTTCCCACCTGCTTGCACCACCGCCCGCCGCGCCTCCTTGCTATCCGCTCAAGAAGAGAAGATGAGGACCTCCTTTGGGAAAACGCCTAACCACCCCCATTGCCACCCGATCATGAGGGATAGCTGCTGAAGAGCAGGGAGAGGGGGTACCGCATTTCCTTGATCGGGAGGTTAGGAAAATCGGGTCTGCGGCGCGCAACGAGGCACTCGGCCAATTCCTCTTCTGGACTCCTGCGGCACCACTCCGCACTTCTTGTACTATATCGATACCTGTGGGCTATTAATCGAAACGGAACCGATTACACGACTCTTATTGGTTGAGAAGGAAGGCATTATGATTGAGAGACGCCCGATTTACATCCTATAACAAAAGCTACTTGCCAAATTACAGTTTCGTACAACAAGTAGCATTAAACTCTCTTTTTTCAGCCAATACCACAACTTTCCTTTCTGGTTCCTAGAGCCAAGGAAAGTAAAAAGCGTTTAATACGTTCAACAAATTCATATTAATTCAGCGAAAAACTTGCATTAGTTACTAAAGGAGTACAATTCGTAGAGTTGGTCGTGAGTTGAGGAAAGTTGCGTGATGAGTCGGATATTTGTTCATTTGAGCTTGTGCGATTCTGAAGAAACGGCGGTTTTCAGGTTTTTCTCTGTTTCACGCGAATTAGAAAGCTCTTTTGAGGGTTCAGGAATAGTCATTTGATGAGGTAACAGGCCCGCTTCACACAAATTATCAAATCCAAATTAGCCGCGTAGGAAATTTCCTAGTTCTTACAATGCACCGAGAGAAGGTGATTCATTCGCCGGTCGAAACATCGTGAGATGTATAGTGATTAGTAGTATTTTCACTGCAGCACTGAAAATGTCTTCGACTGAACTCATCAACGGTATCATTCGTGAGGTTCTGCAGTTGGTTCGGCGACGATCAATGAAAATGTGCTTATCGGTTGAAGGGCTGACACTTTTTTTTTGTTCGTTTGTCATCTCCGTTCTGTACGATTCGCATTAACGTGTATCGAGTTATCGTCAACTTTCTAGCTTCGGAGGTCTAACGAGAATCTATTGTTGGACGCCCTCAGCCGCAGAGAGTTGTCCACGAGAAACTGTGGGACCAGGGTTTTGAGAGTAGGGCAGACATTTACGACGAAAATTCGGGTTAAATTCACAAAAATATAATTACCAAGGTTGTTAAGCCACGTGGAAGGTTGTGCGATGCCATCTGCCGAATATTTACACTCGATTTCGTTCCACTCGTGCTCTCGCTCTTCAAAACCCTTTATAAATCTTCGGGACCACACTTTGGCGCTTGTCCAACCGGTTCAAATGCCACCCAGCCGCAATGCTTTCCTCCGATCAACAAATAATGTAACGGAGAAGAGAAAGCTTAGTTCTAGATTCGATTTGCGGAGAATGCAATTTTATTGCATTCGCCCCTGGGCTCGCCCTCGCATTGTTCCGCGGTGTTAGGAATTCACCAGCGTGGAACGTCCTCCTCGCGCTGTTCTTCTGCTAAGCACAAAGACGGGTTCGTGCCGGCAACAACTTGACACTGGCAGGTAGACAAACTGTCGTTCTACGTCTCACAGCCCAATATAAGTTATCAATGAATTCGTTGCCCGTTAGAAAACCGTTTAATAGTTAACTCACTGTCCACTGCAGCTGAACACTTTTACGTTCCTTACCAAGTAGAACGAAAAGTTATCCTTTAAAAATATCTGGTGCGTTGCAACACACAACTTTCCTTAGCTCTACGTCAATTCACTTTGTACATGGCTAATTCTATTTAATCAATTCATTTATCGCTCAGTTAATTTGAACTTGGTCAAACAACGCTTTACGGCAGCAGGAAGCGGTAGCGCTTACGGTTCCAGATTTTATTGTGCTGTTCGTACTCATTGCAACACCATTATTGAGCAATTGGTACACAGATAATTAATGAGGCTGTAAACGCAATTTTTTTTGAGAAGGATAGTAATTACTTTTGTCGAGTTATTGGGTAAAAAGTTTAGAACTGGTAGTAAGCGAAACGGCAAAAGTTGAAATTCAGGAATTTCTGGAGTGAGCAAGGGGGTTTTTAGTAGTATCACTCAATCTTTAGGTATTGAATTGGACTACACTACTAATTTATTTTAACATTCTACAAAAATTCCAGCGTAGTTTATAAGACAAATACTGCGCTAAAAACGCTTTTCGTCGAAAATTTTGATAATTAATTGTGCTGCTCTCGTCATTTTCCCACGAATGGGCATTTTATGGTATAATTGTCTTATTAAGAGCTATCTATATAAAAAATTTAATCAAACTCGTTAGAGAAAAAAAATTTGTGTTTTGATCACTATGATAACTATAGTTAACTTTCGGTAGATTTTGTCCTTACCCTTATTTTGGCGCCCCATGGCAACCTGTAGGCTAGACATCAAGTTTCAGCTGATTTGGTACGGTTGTTTTCTCTAGAAACCGCGCTAAAATCGATTTAGTCTAAAGTTTTGGTAATTTATTGTGCTGCTCTCGTCATTTTTCCATAGATGGGAATTTTATGGTATAATTGCCATATTTGGCGCTACCAATATAAAAAATTTAATCAAAATCGTTAGAGCCATTTTTGAGAAAAAAAATATTTGGTGTTTTGATCACTGTGATAACTATAGTTAACTTTTGGTGGATTTTGTTCATACCCTTATTTTGGCGTCCCATGGTAACTTGCGGGCGAGATATCAAGTTTGAGCTGATTTGATACGGTAGTTTTTTCTAAAACCCGGTTTAAAATCGATTACGTCGAAAATTTTGGTAATTTATTGTGCTGCTCTCGTCATTTTCCCATAGATGGGAATTTTATGGTATAATTGCCATATTTGGAGCTACCAATATAAAAAATTTAATCAAAATTGTTAGAGCCGTTTTTGAGAAAAAAAAAATTAGTGTTTTGATCACTATGATAACTATAGTTAAATTTCGGTGGATTTTGTTCATACCCTTATTTTGGCGCCCCATGGTAACTTGCGGGCCAGATATCAAGTTTGAGCTGATTTGCTACGGTGGTTTTCTCTAAAAGTCGTTCACAGACACACATACACAATCACACACAGACATACAGACCATTTTCGGAAATAGTGTTTTTCGGACTCAGGGGGGTCTGAAACGTAAAGATCTGAAGAGAACTCAAAATTTTTTTTTCAGCCGATTACATAACTTTCCTTTCTACTTCGTAGAGCAAGGAAAGTAAAAAGGCTTTTGAAAAACACTGTTTGGGAAAACGGTCTGTGTGATTGAGAGAAAACGGTTGAACCAAATCAGCTCAAACTTGATACTTAGTCTTCAGATTACCATGAGATGCCAAAATGAGGGTATGAACGAGGTCCGCCAAAAACTAACTATAGTTATCATAGTGATCAAAACACTAACTTTTTCCCCCTCAAACGCGGTTTTAACGATTTCGATTAAATTATTTTTATGGATAGCTCTAAATAATACAACAATACTGTAAAATTCTCATCACTGGGGGAATGACGCGAGAAGCGCGGTAAATTACGGAACATTACGACGAAAATCGATTTCAGCGCAGTCTTTTCCTAATACACTCCGCTCGTATGTTACTAGAATCTTGAGTAAAATTCAGGCGGTAGTCCAATCAAGTAATAATAACGAATGTTTACGAAATAATACGAGGAATGTTTGATAACGCCCATAAGATAAACAGGAGTTACTCCAAATATTCCAGAATTTCAACCACCACCGTTTTTCGCAGTTTTTACTCGATTATTTAAAAACGGAAAACGCGACCCTTTTAAAAAGAATTATGTATGCGGTCCCTTGAATCACCAATAACCTCAATAACCGTCATAGCAGAAGTAGGAGCAGCACAATACATTTCGGTTACCTCAAACGCCACCAGTTTTCACGTAGTTGTAAGCTGAATGAAAAACCGATTCGATTAGTTGCTGTAGTCGAGAGACGCGCCACTGCACGTTAGGCCACGGAAAGTTTTGTGATGCGTCGCACCAAACGAAGGATTATGCGGAATAACACCGTAAACATATAACCAACTTGACGACAGTAGTACGCATTTCGGATTTAGTGGACAGTTCCTGATTATTTAAGACTTACTGTTAAACTTTTACAGTGTAGGTAACTTATTGAACTACCAACACCACTCTCATGATAACGCAAGCTTCATATATGCGGAATTTAAAAGCGCTGTACGACGGTAATTTTTACTTTCCTCTGCTTTACAAAGGAAAGTTATGTGATTGACTGAAAAAAAAGTTGAGTTTTCTTCAGATCTTTACGTCAGACCGTCCTGTGTCCGAAAAACACTATTTGGGAAAATGGTTGGTGTGTGTGTCTGTGAACGATTTTTAGAGAAAACGACCGTATCAAATCAATTCAAACTTGATATCTCGACCTCAGCTTACCATGGGACGAGAAAATAAGGGTTTGAACAAAATCCACCGAAAGTTAACTATAGTTATCATGGTGATCAAAACACCAAATAATTTTTTTCTCAAAAACGGCCCCAACGATTTTGATTAAATTTTTTATATTGAAAGCTCTCAATAAGGCAATTATACCATAAAATTCCCATTCGTGGGAAAATGACGAGAGCAGCACAATAAATTATCAAAATTTTCGACGAAAAGCGTTTTTAGCGCGGTTTTTTTCTTATAAACTCTGCTGGAATGTTAGTAGAATGTTAAAAAAAAAAAGGTATTGTAGTCCAATCGAATACCTAAAGGGCGAGTGTTTAAAAACGCTCATGAGGTAGATAGGGCTCACTCCAGAAATTCCTGAATTTCAACTACCGCCGTTTCGCTTACTACCAGTTCTAACAGTTATTACCCAATAACTCTGCAAAAGTGATTACTATCCTTGTTCAAAAAATTCGTGTTTACAGCCTCATTAATTATCTGTGATCCAATCGCTCAATAATAGTCCTATAATGAGTACGAGCAGCACAATAAATTCCAGAACTGTAGGCGCTACCGCTTCCTGCTGCCGTAAAGCGTTGTTTGACCAAGATTCAAATTAACTGAGTGATATATGAATTGATTAAATAGAATTAGCCACGTACAAAGTGAATTGACGTAGAGCTAAGGAAAGTCGTGTGTTGCAACGCACCAGATATTTCTTTGTATGTTCTGTCTGGAGTTTCCACAAATTTGATCTACTTCAGGCAACGGAGTGTTAGAAATCCCCCTCCACCTCATGAGCGGTGTGTGTGTGTGTGTGTGTGTGTGGTACCCACGAATGTTGAATCATGTTAATATGAGAATCGGTAGTTTATACGTTAGCACCAATATTAACGTTACTGAGAAGTTTTTAGCCCTGGTGGAGTTTTAAGTAGCGAAACGTCGACGTAGAGAGAAGTTGTTTATTGTGATTGATTCTCAAAATACACAAAATTGAAGAGTCACAATGCTGCCCTGCATCACCCCAACGCACAGTTAGTGATTTTTATTGCTCAACCAGTTAGAACTGCTTTTCTCTCAGTTGAACTCGGTCGCTCACTACCCGAACTGATAAAGTGTCCGATGCTGTTGTATTCCAGGGCTTTTATCGTTTAACTTGGATCGCCAACGGAGTTGTCTGATGAACGAAATAACTTAGTTGTGCCGTGCTCGAGCGCAAAAGCGCAATTGGCGCAAAGATTATTGCTTCTTACTGCTGAGCTCGACAAATGTTTCCAGAGGCCGCCTCGAAGTGAGAAAATGATAACTACCAACAAGTTTTATTTCTGCGTAAATCCTCGGAAATGCCAAAGTTATTCCTCGGCGACAATACCGACTCGGAAAGAAAGAAAAAAAGCCGCGACTACGACGCCCAGTCCGGCAAAAAAAAAAAAAAAAACGAACGAAGTTATGTCAGATAGGCGTGAAACAATTTCATCCGGAGCTCTCGGAGCAGGAAAGTCTGATGGAAGAGGAAAGTAACGACGCAAAACGGTTCGGAACGCTCCGCCAGGCTCGAGGGGGTTCTTCGTCCGTTACATGAAAAGTCAGTCGTAAACGAAAGTCACGATTCCAATTTTCAAAATGCCACAAATTCCTTCGAGCCACATATTACGATGTTACTGCCAGAGTTTCAAACTCGGGCGATGCACGATTTTCAAAACGGCGATTATAGGAGGAACGCTAAGTAGCAATCGCCGGACTCGATGACAAGTTGATTTCCCGCGTTGAGACGGAAACGTATTTTTACTACAAGTCGGCCGACGGGTGTGCCGAATCGAAGCTTCTGGCTTCTTCGAGTTAAAAAAAAAATGGAACCGCCCACGGAGCCGTATTAATATATCATTCAAACTTGAAAGTAGGCGAATAAACCTTTTCAACGAATGACCCTCGGGGGAGTCATATGATCTGCGGATATTCTTGAAAAATAATTGCGCCTGTTGTGCTTGTAACCACACACACATATCTTCTGTATTTCATTACGTACATCCGCCTTAATTAATTCGGTGGGAAGGGAGAAAAAAAACCGTACAACAAATCGTTTTAGAACTACGTGAAGTCGAATTTGTAAAGATTAGTGGTGACACACTACACAACTTTCCTTATCCCCCAGATAATTTTCCGATCTTAAGTCCTAGCTCTGTGGAAATACTCGTGTGGTACAAAAATAATGCCGCGTTAATGGTAACAGAATAATCCGCGCCAAAATAAAACGTGCTAAGGAGAACTGGATAGAGGATAAATGTTCGGAAATAGAGGAACTACTGCGACGCCATGACCATTTTAACCTACATAAGAAGGTGAAAGAATTTACAGCGACGAACAGGAAATTTGCAGTCCACAACATATTGGGCTCGGACGGAAAATTATTGGACTCCACAGAAGGAAAACTACAAGTATGGGAAAAATACATCAAGACTCTGTTTGAAAGCACTAGAGCAGAGTCCTACCAAACAGACAGTAATGGGGAGGGACCAAGTATTCTGAAATCCGAGGTGGAATATGCGATAAAGCAACTCAAGGCAAACAAAAGCCCAGGGCTAGATGAAATATATCCTGAAATCATAAAACTAATAAGCGAGGAAAACATCGACCTGCTTGTCGCTCTCTATAACCGTATTTATGAAACTGGCAGAATACCTCAAGATTGGTTAGAATCGATCTTCATACCATTGCCAAAGAAAACAAATCCAAAAGATTGCGGAGACTTTCGTCTAATAAGCTTAATGAGCCAGGCATTAAAAGTCCTACTGAAAATAATTCATAATCGCATTTCCGGTAAATGCGAAGCGAACATTGGAGATGACCAGTTCGGCTTCAGGAGCGGAATGGGCACGAGAGAGGCTTTGTTCAGCTTACTGCTACTAGTGCAAAAATGCTATGATCAACAACGAGACATATTCATCTGCTTTATAGACTTCGAAAAAGCATTTGATAGAGTGAGACACGATCTGCTGATGGAGTCGCTTCGCGGCGTGGGCCTCGACGAGAAGGACACTACTCTGATACAGAACCTATATTGGAACCAGAGCGATAGAATCAGAACAGAGGGATCCATGTCGGAGCGAATCGGGATTGGTAGGGGAGTTAGGCAGGGCTGCGTCTTGTCCCCATTACTGTTCAATCTTTACTCAGAGCTAATATTTGTCAGATCTCTGGCAGATATCTCAGAGGGGGTCAAGGTTAATGGCGTGAACATAAACATCATCAGATACGCTGACGATACTGTCTTGATCGCTGACTCGGATGTAGGTCTGCAGCAACTCCTCAACAGCGTAAGCAATACCTGCGAAGAGTTTGGTATGAAAATAAATGTGAAGAAAACCAAGGTAATGACAATCAAAAAGTCAAAAAATGTCCCACAACCAATCCAAATAAATGGAAGGATACTAGAAAAAGTGGGCAAGTTTCAATACCTGGGACGCTGGATAGACAACAAACTAGATCCAGACATAGAAATTAGATCGAGAATAGAACAAGCCAGAAACTGTTTTGTACGACTCAGAAAGCTCCTCTGCGACTCACGAATCAGTCTCGACCTGCGTTTAAGACTCTCAAAATGTTATGTATGATCTGCTCTCTTGTACGGAGTCGAAACATGGACTCTAAAAACCTAAAAACACAAACAATCAACAGGCTGGAAGCTTTCGAGATGTGGACATATCGCAGAATACTCAAAATACCATGGACATCGCATACCACGAACGAAGAAGTCTTGCACAGGATTGGAATAGAACGAGAACTATTCAAACTTGTAAAAGTCCGTAAAACTGCATACCTAGGTCATATCCTGAGAAACGACAAATACCGTTACGCACAGCTCATCGTCAAGGGAAAGATCGAGGGCAAGCGGGGCCTAGGACGGAAGAAGATGTCATGGCTGAGGAACGTACGTCGGTGGACTGGCATGAGCTTCGAGGAGCTCATCAGAGCCGCTGAAGACAGAGAGGGATTTGCCACTGTCATATCCAACCTTCATTGATGGTGATGGCACGTCGAAGAATGGTACTCACAATGTAGGTCTATTCAAAATTGTTACCTTCTTAGGAACAATTTTAGTTTCCTTTATGCTACAATAAATTGATTGGGCTCTCAAGCAAACGTATTTGGAAAATTGATAGAAGATATTGGTAAAACCGATAATAAAAGTAAAATTGAGTAAAGTAGAGGGACAAGGAAGTCAGGATGAAATCGTTACTGAACCGATCCAATAAATGAATAAATTATTAAGAAGTTGAGCGTTGGGTATGTGAGGGAGGGGGATCTTGAGTTGGAGTACAAGAAATAAATGAATGAACGTGGGCGTGAGTGAGGAATGTATTAACGCTTTGAATATGAGTTTCAATGGGGATCGCAACAAAGGGGTCTCTGAATAGGTGAACTGGTTGCGGGGAAAGAGATCAGAGAGCGAGTGAGTAGAGCGAGAGCTGAGAGACGAGTTGGGAAGAGCTCTTAGTTGAAGAGGAGGTAAACCAAGAGGTGGGAAGTGGATATTTTGGAAAGTCAAGAAAGGGAAAAATCGTCAGATTCAGAAAAAATAGGTTTTTTACGCTTTTTGGCAAAACGGCTCCAGCGATTTTCACCAAACTCACAGGATGTTTTCAGATAGTCAATACCTATATATTCTTCTCAATAAATGTTCCTCTTGCCGTCCATTGAACAAAGATAAAAATCAAAATGTGTTGAAATGCGGTAACCTGCAGACTAAAAAGAAACACGTCGAGGCTGGCAGGCGCGAAAGATACCTTTATACAAACGGTGGGTACAGCTTTCGTACAAGTACACAACCACTAGGAACATTTTATGTCTTTTATTTTTGTTTTTTTTTGTGTTTTTGTTTTTGTGCTCGTTGATGGTTTCGATATAATGGCCGTGTCCATTGCAATTGACATCATCACTTAGTCACTGAGGTTATTGTAACGTGTGATGTTACCAAGCGTCAGATTTTGTAACAGACGTTACCATGCACTTAACCCAACACAAAATTCGTGACACTTCTTCGTTACATATCCCGCGTTACATTTTCGAGTTTATGTAGCAAAGTAAAGACATAAAATGTCAAAAAAATAATCTTAACCCTGGTAGGACTCGAACCCTACAACCTTCGGTTTAGGAAACCTATGCCTTCACCATTACGCCACAGGGGCTGTGGCTTGCAACTCGGGTTAAAAAATTTCGTGACGCTTCTACGTTACATATCCCGCATTACATTTTCGAGTTTCTGTAGCAAAGTAAAGACATAAAATGTCAACATTAATAAACTTGAGCTGCTTGTCTGCAAGAGAAGCTGACTGGATGGGCAGTTTGGACTTTCCTGTACCTACCATCACAGGCTTAGGGTCTAAGAGGTCAAAGTAGCTGGACTTTAATTGTTAGGGGATACCTGAAACCTGTTAGGGGCAAGTGAGGAAGTCTCGAGCTCAAGATTTCAACTAATTCGGCCTTCGCCAAACATCCCCCCCTCCCCCAACCTTGCTACGGCATCAGAATAACCCTTGAAGCGAGGTTACCCATTTAGAGGCACAAGGACTGAGCAGGAGGGCAGGGCGTGCCAAGGCTGAGCCAGTAGCTGGACTTTAATCGTTGGGGGATGCCTGAAACCAGCCTGTTAGGGGCAAGTGGGGAAGTCCCACGCTTAAGATTTCAACTAACTCGGCCTTCGCCAAACATCCCCCCCTCCTCAACCCTGCTACGGCATGAGGATAACCTTCGAAGCGAGGTTACCCATTTAGAGGCACAAGGACTGAGCAGGAGGGCAGGGAGTGCCAAGGCTGAGCCAGATTGCTAGCGTGTGGCACAAGGGGATGACAGTAGGGTAGAAGAATTCGGACGATTCAGGTCTCTTGTTGGGAGGCGAACGATGGGAACGGAATACTTTGATTTAGGTACAAAGGTGAGAACAGACAAAAAATGTTTCTAACTCCTCTCACCTCCCATCACCTGTACTCAGTACATGCAGTAATGTAGGGGCAGCGCAATACATTTTGCGACCAATTAGCCTAAAACGCCTAGTTCTGTCGGGTCTTTTTGATGCGTCGCGCCTAATGTTTAAAGTTAAACCGTTCAAAGACACTCACGAGCCGCTCGAGGTCTCGTATGCGGGAAAGTGAAAGAAATCCCGCGAAAATCCCGACAGCCGCTCGTGAGAGCGTCACGCGCGTTTCGTGTGAATTACGCTCCCCCGCATTTTATGGCAATCTGTTGATCTCGTTACCACCCGTTGGTTTACGAAAACTGTGACGGTAATGACATATTGTTCCCGTCGATCACTCGATCGATTCACCGGAACGAACCGCTTTCTCGCGACCGAATAAAATACGAATTATTTGAACGCCGATTTACTTTTTTTATGCGCATATCGCGTTGAGCTAACTGACTAACCTTTCCCGGTTACTTGACAGAACAAGTGATATCAGTTGTGATCTAACGTTAGTACTCTCTGAGTTTTTCGAATTTTCCCAAAAATTGCTCCCACAAAGTTCATCAAACGAACGGATTACTTTCAGATAACTAGTAAGTAGTAAGGGACCAGAGCGCGAGGTAAGCTTCTCTAAGCACTTACGCTCCCATGACACGTGGAGAAGGAAACAGCGCGAGCTAAGCTATGCGATTGCCTCGGCCCCCTGAGAAAACCTCGTGCAATCTTCAAAGATCAACTCGCTGTCCTTTTAAATATCGCTCCCCCTTTCCCTCTGCCCGATTGTCCTAGATGCCCTGGTCCCCTACTACTACTCTTGTACCAACGTTTTGTTCTCATTGAATGTATCCACGGAAAAGCGTTAATTGAAAACATATGTAAAATATTGCGACTGATGCTAGAAATGCCAAGATAATAACAAAAACAATATCCTTTAAGCAAATAAAAGAATAACAGTATAAAGTTTGAAAAAAAATGTTGCAGAAACTAGTGTGACCACACGTCCGTAAACAAAATTGCGAGAAAACGGCTGGACCATTCAGCTCAAAAGTGATATTTGGCAAGTCAACAGGACGCAAGATAAAAGTACGAGCAAAATGAGTCTAAAATTAATTATAGTATATTAATATATCACTTTTTATGTATCTTCGCGCAAACACGAAGGGACGGATCTTTGTACGGCAGTGTGGGAAGTATGTAACGTTAGGGTTGCAGTTTTGACCCCGTCGACTCCAAAAATGACGGAATTTCAACCATCGCCGTTTACTAACAACTAGTCATAACGCAGTGAGAGAATAACATACTCCCTTGTTGAGGGTGTTGGGGGTTCTGCGATATTTTCTGTTTGGGGTGCGTCGTCAGCCCTGAGGAAAGCGCAAATCAGTGTATAACGAACTTCTAGTGAGTGAAAAGAAAAACGAGCGGTTTTTGCGCTTTTCGGCAAAACGGCATACACGATTTTCACCAAACTCACAGAATGTTTTTAGATATTTTATACCTATATATTGTTCTTCTGACATTCCACGGAACGAAGATAAAAATAAATATCTGGTGCGTAGCAACACACAACTTTCCGCCACCTCTTCAAGTTCAACATATGCGGGCGCTATCATCGTTCAACGCATTTCTACAGAAACATTTATACAGAACAAAATGTAGGGACAAGTTACCTGAGAGTACTCCGTATGTTTGATTGAAATCGTTAGACCCGTTTTTCGAAAATTGAAAAACCGATAAATTAATATTCGACTAAACTCCTTTTCTGAGTTAACTTGGCTTATATCTCCGTTCAACATATATATACAGAAATGATTACGGAGAACAAAATGCGGGTATGGGGTTATTAAAAGACATTCCTGAAGATTGATCACATCTGGTGAAGTACATACCCCAGAATTTACGGAAATGTCCGAAAAAACGTTATTTTCGACGCCTTTTGGTTTATTATTCATTCTGAATAATAACCCTATGTTTTCGGTCACGAAAAATTTTTTACAACCCCCCCTCAAAGTTTGATACTTTACGTTTCAAGACATGGAGATTCCAAATTTGCAATGTCCGTCCGCCGTCCCCGTCCCCCGTCCCCGTCCCCGTCCCCCGTCCCCGTCCCCGTCCCCCGTCCGCCGTCCGGGCCGTTTTGTGCCTTTAACGTGGTCTAAAAAATTCGTTCTTTCGCCCAAAAATCCGATTTGGTATCTAGTTGTGCCCGCCATCTCGGCAATCCGATCGGACGAAGCCCGTGGTTGTAATGGGCAAAAACGGTTAAAAAAATTAACGAAACGCAGTACAACGCGGAGCTACAAGCGTTTCGTCGTTTGAATTCCCTCCGCCCCGCCCGTCTCATTAAAAAAAACCAACCGCTCTCGAGGCGAGCGAGTGCGGCCTCCCGCTCGCTTCCCTCCCAACGACCGGTCTCTCCCCATTCGCCTTACTCTTCCAATTTCCCCGACGTTTTCGTTTTAATACGATTCAATTTTTTTAGATTCTTTCGTTTCATTCTCATTATGTTTTTTTCATAGATTTTTGGTTAAATTTTGATATTAGTATTTAGCGTGCATGTTTTCATATTAAAATTCAGTTTTTCTAGATACTTTCGTGTTTTTTTGTTTATTTTAATATTACGATTCAGTTCTTTTCGGCCTTTTTTTGGGTTTCATTATGATATTTTTCGATGCTGAATCGAACAGGATGGGTCTCGGAGCATTAATGCTAGGTCAAGCTGATTATCCGAATAATAAACCGTTGTGTAATAATTTGCAGCGTTTTCATTTTTATCTTTGTTGACTGGACTGTCAGAGGAACATTTATTGAGAACAATATATAAGTATTAACTATTAGAAAACATCCTGTGAGTTTGGTGAAAATCGTAGAAGCCGTTTTGCCAAAAAGAGTAAAAAAACCTATTTTTGCGTCATAGGCCTATATCTCCGTTCACCGTATTTTCATGGAGATATGTATAGAGAAGAAAAGTTAGGTATTGATTACGACAAGATAATTTGAAAGTTTGATCAAAATCGTTACAGCCGTTTTCGAGAAAAATGCGAAAAACCCCGGTTTTTGGTACATTTTCGTCCCCCAACCCCCCTTTCCATCGGCCGAAATCGCCCGTACTCGGGAAATTACAAAAATGTTAAAAAAACATAATTTACGACACATTTTTACTTTCCGCTACCAAAAACTAAGGTTTTTCGCATTTTTCTCGAAAACGGCTCTAACGATTTTAATTAAACTTTCAAATTATCTTCTACTAATCAATACCTAACTTTTCTTTTGTATACATATTTCCATGAAAATACGGTGAACGGAGATATAGGCCTATGAAGCAAAAATAGATTTTTTACGCTTTTTCGCAAAACGGCTTCTACGATTTTGACTAAACTCACAGGACGTTTTCTAATAGGTAATACTTATATATTGTTCTCAATAACTGTTCCTCTGACAGTCCATTGAGCAGAGATAAAAATGAAAGTGTGTCGAAAATAACGTCTTTTCGGACATTTCCGTAAATTCTGGGGTAAGTACTTCACCAAGTGTGATCAATCTTCAGGAATGTCTTTAAGCTTCCCATACCCACATTTTGTTCTGTATAATTATTTCTGTACATATATGTAGAACGGAGATATAAGCCAAGTTAACTCAGAAAAGGAGATTTGTCGAATAATATTAATTTATCGGTATTTCAATTGTCACAAAAACGGCTCTAAAGATTTCGATGAAACTTACGGAGTAGTCTCAGCTAACTAGTCCCTACATTTTGTTCTCTATAAATGTTGCTGTAAAAATGCGTTGAACGAAGATATAGCGCCCGCATATGCGAACTCTCGAACTTAAAGAGGTGGCGGAAAGTTGTGTATTGCTACGCACCAGATATTTATTTTTATCTTCGTTCCGTGCAATGTCAGAAGAACATACATCGAGAACAATATATAGGTATAAAATATCTAAAAACATTCTGTGAGTTTGGTGAAAATCGCAAAAACCCTAGTTTTGGGTACATTTTGCTCCCTAGGCCTATATCTCCGTTTAACGTATTTTCATGAACATATTTATAGAGAAGAAAAGTTAGGTATCGACTAGTAGAAGATAATTTGAAAGTTTAATCGAAATCGTTATCGCCGTTATGAAAATTTACAAAAAACCCTAGTGTTTGGTAAATTTGGGGCCCCAATCCTGCTTTCCCATGGATGGAAATCGTCCGTAACTTTATTTTCGCGTCTATAAAAAATAGCAATTAAAAATATCTGGTGCGTTTGCAACACCCAACTTTCCTTAGCTCTACGTCAACTCACTTTTTACATGGCTAATTCTATTTAATCAATTCACTTATCACAGTTCATTTGAACGTGGTCAAACGGAAGCGGTAGCGCCTACAGTTCTGGAATTTATTGTGCTGCTCGTACTCATTGCAGGGCCATTATTGAGCAATTGGTATACAGATAATTAATGAGGCTGTAAACAAGAATTTTTTGAAGAAGGATAGTAATCACTTTTGCAGAGTTATTGGGTAAAAACGTTTAGAACTGGTAATAAGCGAAACGGCAGTAGTTGAAATTCAGGAATTTCTGGAGTGAGCCCCATGTATCTCATGAGCGTTTTCAAACACTCACCCTTTAGGTATTGGATTGGACTACAATACCAATTTTCTTTAACATTCTACCAACATTCCAGCGGAGTTTCTAAGGAAAAACCACGCTAAAAACGCTTTTCGTCGAAAATTTTGATAATTTATTGTGCTGCTCTCGTTATTTTCCTACAAATGGGAATTTTATGGTATAGTTGTCTTATATATGATAGATCTCAATAAGGCAATTATACCATAAAATTCCCATTCGTGGGAAAATGACGAGAGCAGCACAATAAATTATCTAACTTTTCTGCGAAAATCGGTTATAGCGCGGTTTTTACTTTCCTTGCTCGACGAAGTAAAAAGGAAAGTTATGTAATCGGCTGAAAAAAAAAATTTGAGTTTTCTTCAGATCTTTACGTTTCAGACCCTCCTGAGTCCGAAAAACACTATTTGGGAAAATGGTCTGTGTGTCTGTAGTTCGATTTGCGGGAGAGCGGCTAATCCGATTGAGCTGGTTCTTGTTTTGTTTTGTTTGTTATTTTTTGTAGACACCAAAATAAGGTTATGGACGATTTTGGTCGGGGGGAAGGGTGGCGGGGGGACGAAAATGTACCAAAAACTAAGGTTTTTCGTATTTTTCTCAAAAACGGCTGTAACGATTTCGATCAAACTTACGGAGTACTCTCAGCTAACTAGTCCCTACATTTGGTTTTGCATAAATGTTCCTGTAAAAATGCGTTGAACGAAGATATAGCGCCCGCATATGTAGGTGGTGTTCGAACATAAAGTGATTGCGGAAAGTTGTGTGTTGCTACG
This sequence comes from Pachypeltis micranthus, assembly GCA_020466155.1. Classification (NCBI taxonomy): domain Eukaryota; kingdom Metazoa; phylum Arthropoda; class Insecta; order Hemiptera; family Miridae; genus Pachypeltis; species Pachypeltis micranthus. The sequence continues at coordinate 8,143,044 of CM035778.1, forward strand.
CACCAGATATTTGTTTTTAGACACGATCACTTTACTTTCCTTATTCTTTGGGTCGCGGAAAGTAAAAATTGTGTTTACAGCCTCATTTATACTACGCGCACTGACTGCCCGACGATGGTCTTGATACAAGTGAACCGGTCTTTTTTGAAAGGGGTTATGCGTCAGTTGTAGCTATTTTCACTTTTTTATCTTTTCTAGGTCTCCATAGATGGTTGGATTGACTGTGATTGAAATGAGCTTCGTAACATTGCCGCTTGACCGAGGGGTAGGAACCAATCGCACTCGTTGTGTGGCTTCTTAGCCCACAGGGATACGTCCCTCTTGAGGGATGGCCAACAGAATTGTGACTGAACGAGCTTGACAGATGTTGAAATCCCTGGGTGAGCCGGGCCATGGAGTGTGTCACAGATACTTCGGCGAAACTGCTCAGGAATGAAAGGGCTCTTGTAACAATGTCGCAAACCAGCTTCAGACCATCATTAAGCATCATGCCCCGTAGACTTAGCTTACAGTCGAACGAGCCGAGTGAAATCCGATTTCCAGCTCATGTTACGCCGTCGATGACGAGACAAATTGAGGAATTTACGTGGGTTCGAAGAAAGTTGCGCCGATGCTTCGCTTCTGATAAGAGGAGAAACAAGGCATGTGGGCTAAGCCGGGAAAGTGTTCGGATAACAGAAGAAATCAATTTTTTTGTTTGTTTTCTATTTTGTCTTTTGACAGGTTGTAGTATCCGCATCCCCCTTGCTCCCTTTATTTCTGCGATTTCACCGCGAGCAAGCGGCACGTTCTGCGCTCTGACCTCATCAACTTCCGCCTCGCCCCTTCTATTGTATTTGGACTGCGGTTCGTCAAGTCTCGCCGATGCGGTCAAATCTATAGCTTCATCGCCTTAAAGAAAAAAAAAAAAGAAAAAAAGAAGGAGATAATAATGATAATGAAAAGCGAGAACAAACTGCGGAGAATTTTTTAATGAAAGCGCTCGTGATGGTTTGCGCCAGCACGCACGATGCCGTTGGATGAAGTTTTGAAAATGAGAAAGTGGCTGCGATTCAAAAACCCCTGCCGAGCTCAAGAGGTTTACTTGTTATCTAGACCGCGGGGGTTTATCGGTGCACTTTCGTCCAATTACTCCACAGAGCGAGACTTAGGTCCGAATGAGAATGTCCAACTGATTAAAACCCTCAATATATTTTCTGGCGATTGTTCGTGAGGTTTAAGTGTCACGCTTCAGAAAACCAACGCTCTTCTGGAGTAAATGAGCGCAATTAGCTTCCTCGACTTAGTCGGACTAACGACCAACTATAGCAAAAAGACCCCGAAACGACTCAGTTCAAACTGGTGGCGCGTTATTCGGAGCGTCGAGTTCAGCCTCGTACAAACACCTCACAAGTTCGTGTACTTCGTTTCATATTCTGTTAGGCCTCACGAAATTACTTCAGCCCGACTCACACAACGTCGAAAATTCCAGCAATAAATTTCCAATTGGGGGAATTCCTCGTCTTCGACCACGTTTCGAGAAAGTTAATCCGTGACAAGAGCTGTGGTTTAACGATTCCCCCGGCTGTTCGGCTGTTCGTCACGCCTGTGTCGGAGACCTTCAGACTTATCTTAGCTAGGCTTAGACAACGTTAAAAGAGCTTCGTTTCCAAGAAAATACGTGACCAGGATCTTCGATTTAATCGGCAGTTTGGTCTCATTTGTCGGCCCTGCCGTTGATCAAATTTGGATCTTCCCGGGGAACGGAAATAAGGGCTTAACGGTGTATAAATAGTATTGCGTAATGAAGTTTTCGATGTGTGTCGCTTGAAAGCATGAAACCGCTTAAAGTGAAAGGGTTATGTAATTTAATGATGAACCCCTGTGGAATATAAGGGTTAAAGTTTTACTTTCTTCAGCCTACGAACTGGGATGGGAATTGGATGTGTTTTTATGTGTAGCTCTCTGACTGTTCCAGAGCACCGCGGCCTAATGGCTAATTGAGCCAGCCCTAATGTCTAACATTGGTAGATGTGCCTTGGGCGTATGCCCGTGGCGTTGGAGTGTGTACCGAGCTACGTAGCCTAGGGGGAATTCCCAACGAAACCACGGTCCCGACGAGGCCAAACCCATGGCTTCACGACCGACAGCGTCACGCCTAAAAGGCTCCACGCAGCTGGCCGTGGGCAGAAGCCCAAGTGGTACCCATTCTATATGGCTGCACCTTGAGCAGCCTACGGACCTGAATGGGTGACAGGCCCCGGTGCCGGAATTGCCAAAAGGCGTTGTACCGGCACCTACGCGTTATCTCCATGGGGGTTGTGGGGATTGGGCTTGCCCCCGTACATCCCATGGAGAAGGGTGTTTGGCCTGAACCGTGATCCCCAATCCGACGAGCCGAGGGCGGACTACTTTATATTCGGCCGCCCTCGACTGCGACCCACCCGTCTCACTCTAACCTACTACTACTATCCTCTATCACTCACACAATAAATACATTCAACCCTTAAATACATTCACACATTTTCCCGATGGTCCAGGGGCGGACTACTCGATATTCATCCCCCCTGGATCCTTCGCTACTCTGCCTGTTCCTACAAGACACTAACACACATACACAACACATGAACACATTTCGCTGCAGCCTAACCTCTTCCCTATCCTTAAGAACCCTCTCGCCGAACCATTTCCACCATACAAAACATCCCCGCTCCCTAAGCATTGTCCTATCACACTGCCCTTCTATTCCTAATACCTCGTTCCTGGCCCTATCCCTATCCTGCTGGTAATTTACACTGTGTCCAGATCTCCTCACTCACACAGCCCATCCATCACCAACCCGAATCCACGGAGCTTCTCTCAGAAGTCCCCATGGCCCGGTGACGAGCTGTGTGGTGTAGGACCCGAACCTCATCCATCCTGCTCCTATCCTTTCCCTAATGTCTAACAGTCTCCTAAGGAATGCCAGGTATTTCCTGCGAGAGTATTCTTTGACGCCAAGCCAGGGAGTAGTACGAAAGACCAGAAATCGCTCTTTCACAAGTCTCTGGCACTAGGACGGAACGTGGTAGGGAGTTCATCTGCGCACTGCCACCTACACTGACGAGTGTCGACTATGCCCATAACGCACGCGTGTTTGTTCATATTGCAGTGCTCGGTGATGATCCCCACCAACCATCATCATCATACGGCTACGTCTTATCACGTGTGTTGGTCCTGAGACAAAGCATTTGCCTCACTGCTGCTCTCCTGCAGCATACCAGAAGCAAAACATGGCCTGGGCGGTGGGCAGACAACGTTCTGTCACAATCAATGACGCATTCACGCCATATTTAACTTCGCTATCCAAAAAATCCGTTCTTTGACATAACATCGACAGTTCGACTCATCGCGTCAATTGCCTCGCGTCGCCTAGAACGTGTCGATTTTCGTTGTTCCGATGTAGTCAGGTCATGTTACGTATGGTTCACTGGTATTTTTCGACGCTGAATCGAACTGTATGGGTTTAAGAAGTGCTCTACAAAGATTGTCGCTTGCGTATCAGCTGTCGTTTCCATAGTTTGTTTATACAGCCTCGTTGTATTTTTGATATTGTTCGACCTTGGATTGAACAGAGTAGGCCACAATCATGCGCAGAGGTGAATCGTAGTGTGGCATAAATTGTGTAGCCTGTGTCTGGGCTACGCTCAATCTGACGTCGGTTAATAAAAGAAAGAGAGAGAAAAATAAAACCGAAAAATGACAAAACTGTATTCATATAAATGGGCACTAAAGAAAAAGGTAATTGAACTAAGAGCTTTGTACAAGAAAACATAATAAAGGAATCCTGCTCTCGTTTAAATATTAGATATGAGGTAAAATATATGATTATGGAACTAAAAGAAAATAAAGAAGGAATGATCTCACCAGGACTTCAGGTAGGAGACGATTGAAGCCGAAGTTCTTCTCGCTTTCAGGTGTTCCTGAGGGAATACGAACAAAGTATTTACTATGAATGGACCCCCAATTGGAAGCGATATACGGACTGTCAGGGTTCCATGGCACATCCAGAAATGTCCAGTAATTATAGGTATTTTGAGAAGCCTTCGGATCCAGAGACCACGTTACCGATCGTAGGCGCGATAAATGCGGCAATGAAGGTGGGGGCTGACATTATTGTGGCGAGTTGTTGGGGATCGGAGACATCGAGCTTAGTTGGGGTCTCCAAACAGTCGACAATTGAGACGCGCTGAATCAAATGATCGAAATGCAACGTTTGATCCGTTCGTGAGTGTATAACACTGTATACAACGCGGTTATTATGGCGTGTTTAAGCTAGACAGTCCCCCAAACGTGAAACCTCTTCTTCAAGGTCAAAAATCTTTCGCAAACACTCCAGGAATGATCAACCTGCATGTGTGCGCGTCCGAGAAGAAGAGACATCTGACGCCGCGTCGCAAGATAGAGAAATATCAAGTCCGCCGCATAACACAACTTTCCTTAGCTTTACGTCAATTCACTCGTGTTCATGACTTATTCTAACGCAATTTATTTTCGACTCAGTTCATTTGAAACATCTCTTCAGAAAGCGGTTGGGCTAGCAGTTTTGGAATTTATTGTGCTGCTCGTACTCCCGCGTCGACCATTAGCAATTGGTAAACGGAGAATTAATGAAGTTGTGAACACAATTTTTGTTGAGTTATCGGGTGTTTTCCAGAGTTATCGGGTGAGAAATGGTAGGAAGTGAAACAGCCGTGGTTGAAATTCCGGAATTCCTGAAGTAGCCCCGTTATATATTATGACCATTATTGAAAGCTCGTCGTATCGGTACTTAGTTGGAGTACCATCTGAATTTTTCTGAAGAACCTAGGAACATTTGAGCGGAGTTTATAAGGAAAAAATTACGCTAAACTCGATTTTCCTCGAAACGTTCGGTAATTTATTGTGCTGCTCTCGTCATTTTCCCGCTGACGAGAATTTTACGGTATTGTCATTTCATTAGTAGCTGTTTATATACAAAATTTAAGCAAAACTGTTTCTGCCGTTTTCGAGAAAAAAAAATTGGTGTTTTGATCACTATGATAACTATAGTTAGTTTAGGGCGGATTTTGCTCATACTCATATTTTGGAGTCCCATGATGTTCTGCGGGCTAAGTATCAAGAGCTGATTAGGTTCAGCCGTTCTAAAAGTCGTTCACACGCACATACCATTTAACCCAATAGTGTTTTTCGGAACCAGAAACGTGAGATTTGTTGAGGTAGACTTGTACTTGAAAAATGAACGAATTGATCCGGGGGGGGGGGGGGCATTCCGGTTTAACACTTCCCTTTCGGCTTCACAAATTGTCACGCTCATTTTTCTTCCTCGTTTTTATATAGTCGCATAACATCACGGACCATTAGGTCAGTAGTTAAGCGGTTACGAAGGAGGCATCGATGCGATCACTGAGAGCCGTTCTCAGGGCTCGCACAATTACCTTCCTTCCGCCTAGTATTTTATATTTATGACCACGCGTTACGTTTACATTGACCCATCCGTTTGTGTTTAGCTTTAGAAGAATTCTCAGTGATAGTAATAGGAAAGTACGGAAATGAATACGACTCCTCGCGGGAGTAGTTTTTTTTTTTTCGAAATGTTTTATTGAGACCACTTAAAAATTAAATATACCTCAATGACGTTCTTACTGATTTGGGTAACTTTGGATAACACCTTGTGGAATCGCGAATAAAAATATTCGTCACAACGTGACTATTTTACGTTGCAATAATGTCCTTAATGTGCCGGTGCGTTCTAACCTAATGTTCAGCACGTCGATTTACAAATGATCTCATTGCAGCGTTAGGGCATTCTTGAGGAGTTTCGAGGGCAAAGTCGTGATCATTTGTGGAATTTTCGACTAACAGTCATTCATTCGTTGCAGTAATCGATTCTGCTGCTGAATTGCGAGAAACATGCACGCCGTACTGGTTGAGGATAAATTCAAAGAGGTTTAATGAAAACTTCGTAGGTCAGCATTTTGTTTTCAATCAGCAATGGCCTGTTTATTGATATTTTTCTTCAGACGAAACGCTCTTCTCCTGTATGGATGCGGTAGGTCAGAAATACGCTCAGTTTATACGTAAATGAAACGCAACAAGACTCGGTCGGGTTGATTTTAAGACGCCATCGATTACGCCAACGTACAAGTTTATCGACGAATTATTGTAATTTATTGGCTCCCATGTCGCTTACTGCATATACGAGATCATCTGATAGCCCTGAGAAGTCACGTGGGGATGGAAGGGGAAGATCATAGCGATAAAAGAGGGGGCGCGGTGGCCAAGCGGTGGCCAAGCGCGTTGGGGCGTGAGGCCTTCTGAGCCAGGCTGGGATAGAACTAGCGGACTCTGGTTCGATCCCCGACCAATCACAGGGGGGTGAGGTAATGGGTACTGGCAGTGGCTGGGACACTAATCAGGCCCCCCAGTGGGCTCATTGGGGAGTTAGGACATGGGCCCACGAGGCCACGGCAAAATGCCACTGGTTCTGCTACTGCATGTGTGCGGATTTATGTGTTGTGTATGCGTCTTGTAGGAATAGGTAGTGTAGTGAAGGATCCAGGGGGGATGAATATCAAGTGGACCACCCTTGGTCCTTCAGGAAAGTGCGCAAATGTATTTAAGGGTTGAAAGGATTTATTGTATGAGTGTGTATGTAGTTTAGTAGTTAGGTTAGAGTGAGATGGGTGGGTGGCAGTCGAGGGCAGCCGAATATCAAGTAGTCCGCCCTCGGCTCGTCGGATCGGGGATCGCAGTTCAGGCCGGGATAACGACGGCCATGGAGTTAAAGCGTAGGTGCCCGTAGAACGCCTCTGGGCAGTTCTGGCACCGGGGCCTGCCGCCCATTCAGGTCCTTAGGTTGCTCAAGGTGCAGCCACATAGAATGGGTACCACAGGGGCTTCAGCTTTAGGGCGTGAAGCCATGGGATTGGCCTCGTGAGGGCCGTGGTTTCGCTGGGAATTCCCCCCAGAGAGATGATTGGTGCTGGCTGGAGAGGGGAGTAGGCTGCGAAGCTAGGTACCCTCTCCAACGCCACGGGCATACGCCCAAAGCACAACTACCATTAGTCCAGCAGCTCTGGCGGAGTCCAATGGCCTGCAGCTGCCGCCCTGCTATCTTCTTTTTCTTCTAGCAATAAAATACGTATGTGCAAGTCTGGACCTAGTACGCTCCCCTGGGGAACTCCAGATTTGATTTCACGCCTCGTTGACAGTTCCTTTTGAATGGTCACTTAGAAAGTTCACTTGTCCAGCCAATGGTGAAGGATTTCAACAAGTCGTTAGGTTACGTTAACCCTTCTGTTTGTGTTTAGCCTAAAAGTAAAGGAAATGATAACAACTCCCCGCAGGCTGTAACTAGACGTGTTCTTATAATTGTATTTTTATATTCCGAAGGGTAAGGAAAGTACTGTAATCGTTCAAACAGTTGAGTTTACTTTAGATCTCAAGTTTAGAGACCTCCTGTTTCCGAAACACCTAATTATAGCTCTTTCTCAAGACCTTGAGAGGTTTATACCAACAGGAGATGGGGTGGAATTCAAAGTGTACTAAAAGTGACAGGTTCTCGCATACACCCCCCTTCCCTCCCTAACGGTCATAACGGTGTTGAAACAATTTTTTACTAATCAAAACCCAATTTAGTTCTCCTTTTGTATAAGTGTTGGGCTAATGCCTGTGCCTTTGGAGAAGGTACCTAACTTATTAGCCTTAATCCCTCTCCTGCCGACACTCAACTCGTTCTCTTGGGAATTCCCACAGCCCCAACTATTGCAACCCATGGGCTTTGCGCCGCCAGCACCTTCGCCCTAAAGGGTTGTACCATTTTATTTGGCTGCAGCTTGAGCAGCCTACGAACCTGAATGGGTGACAGACCAAAAGGCGTTCCACTGGCACCTACGGCTTCTTCCCTGCGTGAGTTTTCGGGATTGGACTTGCCGGTAATGGTGTCCAGGGCTCCATGGGGCACCTGAACTGCGATCCCATCACTTCTCGCTGGGCCTGTTCTGGGATAAGTAAATATAAATACTCTCACTCACATATTCGAGACCCCAGAACGGACACTCTCCCCAGTCACTCACATAGTATTACACGCTCACCCTGTAAACACACTCAACCCATAAATACTATCAAACACTGCGGTCCAGGGTTGGGCTACTTGATATTCGTTCACTCCTGGCACCGCCCCTACTCTACCTAACCCAAACACATAACCGTACACGTACACACACAAATATAACAGAGAGTCCTCTCGTAGCCTCTACCTGAATTCAAATCATGAGCTGAACACCACCACACAGGCCAAGATACGATAAATTTTCGTTTTTCCAGTTTTTCTCAAACACTGCTGTAAACGTTTTGATCAAACTCGCAGGACTCACAGGGGTACCTTCAACTACCAAGTAACTACAGTATTTTACCAGAAATGCGTTGTATGTCGATACAGCGGCATCATAAATCTTCGGATTCTGATGCTCGGTACCAATCATGACGTATTTCTCATATAATTTGCTCTCGCTTTGTATATTAGTAATACATCACGTAATTAATAGTAATTTCACTAACGCGGTTTTGTTGTTTGGTTGGTCCACAGGTGCTATGCTCGCTGGCCGTGGCCTTCGGCGCTGTCTCCTCCACAGATAGAACGTTCAACGCCATGAAAATAGGCGACAGCAGCACTTCGTCAAACCAGAACGATAAAGAAACCGAAAGTGGCGTGACTTCGTATAGTTCGATAATTATACACAACTCGCCGGGGAAAAATGACGGTTCCGACCAAGAAAAACAAGCCTCCAGGTCCGAAAGTTACTTCAAGATTCAAATGGCTCCTGGAAAGTCGGCTAGCAGTTTGGAGACCGACGTTAAACCCGTGCAACACCGAAGGCCCTCGTATAGAATTTCCACGTTAACGTCTTCCCCTACGACTCCAACGCCTCCGCTGTCTCATCGGGATAAACATCAAAGGAGTGAAAGTTCGCGGAGCAAACTGAGGGACGTGAAGACGCTTGAAAATTATGTAGCGAACCAGTACCCGATGATTAAACACTTCGAAGGGGATTTTAAACCGATCGAAGGTCCAGCGACGGAGGAGCCTAAAAGACCCCAACGTCTTGCCAATCACCGGTACAACCCTCATCATTATAGCAGCGAAGAGAGCGACGACAGCGGCAGCCGAAGCAACGAGCAAAGTCGCGAAGTCTTCCAAACCGAACCCAAACACCGAGATTACGACAATTCCGAAGAAAGGTATCATTCGGAAGAAGACTACAGCTCGGAAGACAATAAACATTACAGCGACGGGAGTCGTTACAGAAAACCCGCATCTTTGCACGATTTCAAATACTTTTCGTCTTCAGAATCCCCAGACACGGACTACACGAGTTTCAGAAGCCCCAAAGCGCCCCCCAGCCCCCCTCCAGGGATGAGCGACGAGCTCATGGAAACCCTCCTTTCTCAAGAGCCCCACAAATTCAACGACGGCTCTAAAACGAAAAGGTACGAAACGAAAAAGAAATTCAAATCCGCCGGCGAGTCTCCGTCGACGTTCAACGTCGGCTACAGCATCGGTTTCGGAAATCCCACTTCTGACGACGTCGTTGTCGGTAAACCCAAACAAGGGTTGAAGCTTCACGTGAACGGAGAAAAGTCCGTTTGGAAGAAATTGAACGGAAACGTCGAAATGTCGCACGACTTGGGAAAAGTGAAACCTTTGCAGTATCGTGTGCCGGACAGCGCGTCGAATCCGCCCGAATCTAAAATTAACGTGTTGAAAAACGGAGGGTCGTCGGTTTATTACATGAACAACCACAGTCCGACCATAGATAACGTGCCGACCGTCGGTAAGAGCTCGTTCGATCACAATCACGCTCTGACAAACAGCAATTTGTTCGATTTCACCAACGCAATGATGACCCCCATCGCGTTGCCATTGCAAAGTAGCGTAGTCCCTGGAACGCAACATTATTCCCCTAAATCCAAGTCCGGTAGACAACTGGATGCATCGAGTTTGTATCAAAACATGGGCTACTCACCTCCTGTCCCCGTATTAATTCCTGGACCTAAAGGGGAATCTCAAATGGTTCACGCGATAGTCATACCTTTACACAACATCCCCAATGTCGACTTGGGTTGGGGACAACTCTCGACGATGTTTGGAAGCGATCAACATATTGCCGCTGGGAACGTACCAACTTCCGTCAATGTGCAACCAGCTCAGGTACTGCCCGTAATAACTTCTCCTCCTCGTCATCAATACGTCAATTCGCTCCATCACAATTTCGTTCCGAGCGGCCCGCCATCTTTAAAGCAAGGTCCCAGCAGTATAAATCTTCACCCGATCTCTCGCCCGTTTCCAGCGATTCCCGAAAAAACGAGAATTCCGAAGTATTACCGAGTGCCTAAAGACGCGTATAGGTCGGCCTCGGCGTATCCTACGCCGATCGTCGTTCAGCCGCTTCCTCAAAGTGTCAAAAGCAAATTGCAATTGGAGCTGAACGCCGTGCTCGCTCAAGAAATGTACAAGAAAAACCACAGGCTTTCGCCCGTGGGCTTGCGTCCCCCTCCCCTACCTTCCACGAAGTAATGGCACCTCTAGGAAGCTCATCTCTCTTAAGAGGCAATCCAATCGAAATTGAGCCCAAAACAAGCATCTCAATAAGTTGACGCCCCCACAAAACAAATAATTGTAAATAATATTTTAATTTCACGTTCACTAAGGCAATTTATTGCTGAGACTTCTCTGAAGCCTTCACTCAGCCTTTGACTGATTTACGTACTTTAAGGATTTGTGTTCTAGGGGGTACATCATGCTCAACTCGATCGTCCGTTTTTTGGGGAATTTGTGAAAGAAAAAATGATTTCTGCGCGCTCTGCGCAGTTTCTGTAATTAGCTTTTTCACTCGCATTGTCAAGAGATGTTTTTTTTTGTACAGATTTGTTCGTAATAAAGGTTATCTATTTAATGTAAAACAATCGACCGCTTGTCATTTTTCCTGTGTGACAGGCCAGCGGGCTCGTGCATCAGGTGAGCTCGTCCTTGAACGTTTAAGGAGCGAACGGGACTCTAATTCCGCGAGAGTACCTGTGCAAAGCTGGTTTTGAAAGAGGGATGTGAGCGGGGGCCTATCCAAGACTGGGCACTGCCAATAATACAACAGTCCAGTACAACACTAGCCCAAGTTCGTGTATGCCATTAACAGCAGGTCATTTCAACTGGGAGGTTTACGAGTGCTACCTCTTCTTGTCGTCTGAGGTACATCGATCCCTCCGTGAGGTAGGGCACGACTGTGGACACTGTTCGTTGTGCTTGTGAGAGACCCAGGTTATTTATCTGCTTGGTAACCCTCTACACTACTTCGTCAAGGACGATTTTCGCCGCCTGGCGTGCCCTTTCGTCGTAGCGTACAAAAAATGTGGTTTCTGGCTATTCTGTTCACAGTAGGTTGTGAGGATTTTCCGGATTATAACGCCCAGAGAGAAAAGGTACTCACTTTGATTGACTTTGAAAATTGATAAAGTAAAATACAAAGTCTCTTCCAGAGAAAAACCAAAATTATATATACGTTCTCAACTTGGAACACAATAAAAAAATATCTGGTACGTTGCAACACACAACTTTCCCTAGCTCTATTCCAGCGGAGTTTATAAGGAAAAAACCGCGCTAAAAACTATTTTCGTCGAAAATTTTGATTATTTATTGTGCTGCTCTCGTCATTTTCCCACGAATGGAAATTTTATGGTATAGTTGCCATATTGGGAGCTATCAATATTAAAAATTTAATCAAAATCGTTAGAGCCGTTTTTGAGAAAAAAAATATTTGGTGTTTTGATCACTATGATAACTATAGTTAAATTTCGGTGGATTTTGTTCATACCCTTATTTTGGCGTCCCATGATGACCTGCGGGCGAGATATCAAGTTTGAGCTGATTTGGTACGGTGGTTCTCTCTAAAAATCGTTCACAGACACACACACACCATTTTCCCAAATAGTGTTTTTCGGACTCAGGAGGGCCTGAAACGTAAAGATCTGAAGAGAACTCAAAATTTTTTTTTCAGTCGATTACGTAACTTTCCTTTCTACTTTGTAGAGCTAAGGAAAGTAAAAAAATTAAACGGGAAACACTTTGATAAAACAACCACACCCTGTGTCTAACAGAAGATAAACAGTTTCTTGACGCGGAAACTCATAATGATCGTGTCTTAATTTCTCTACCTCAATGCGACACCGTGCAACCTCGTTGTGATACTTCCAGACATAGTTGCGTCAATACATGATCTCTGGCAATACCCCTGGCGTACGCTAACATTGTGAAAAAAATGAGCAAAAACTCGGACAAACGTCGAACAATAAATAACGCTTACAGGAATTTCGTACGTCCCCCTCAAACTGGAACAAAAAAATAATTAACCGAAACCTAAAGAAAACCAATCACGGAGACGAATCAGTTCTAACTTGCGGTTATCATTTCATTTCTGTTTTTTTTTTCCATTCTTGAAGGTTCGTGCGGTCGGTTCCAACCGGCCCGCTCATTTGCGGAGGAAAAAAAAAATTCGTGTGAGTGAACTCGCATAACAAGAGCTATCTCATCTCTCAACCATGAAGAGCTTCTGACGAATAAAAAGGTGAAATTTTTGTGAAGTGAAACCCTCAAGGTCCAGTCGTCGGAACTTTTGCGGAGCGGCGACGACGGTTTTAGAATGAACTCATTCCTTCGAAGGGAAAAGCGGACTGGCTTTACGTTCGTGCGCTCGAATACTTTACGGTTCATTCGGATACTGAATACTCCTTGTCAAGGTTGATAATCGACAAAGTGCAACGTCATTATCTAGACGTCAATACAGGTACTTAGTTCTGTTCAGCTCAGCAGAGACGAGCGGATGAAGCTCGTAAAATCTAACATTTACCGTTTCATTGTTTTAGTTGGTTGAGTCACTTTACACACAACCGCTCAACAATTAAAAAAATTAAAATAACTTTATGTTATTAAAAAGAAAAATATCTGCTTCATAGAAAAGAACGCTGCAATGAATTAAACAACAGTTTATTATTCTCTTGCGCAGCTTGACGTAGTCTCACACCTCCCAAATCCCTCCCGTTAGATTCAGCATCGAAAAGCACCAGTAAACCATATGAAACATGACCTGACTACAACGGAAAATTAAATATTCCAAGCGTCTGTAGGCAATTAGCACGACGAGTAGAGGTGACAGGTGGTTGGAGTGAAAAAGGAGTGCAAATGACGAAACGATAACATTTGCCGTCTTGTTCCGCAAATTCTTTCAATTAGAGTACGTTGGCTCACTATAATTACATTGATCTCACTGTTTTCGGTCTAGACGTAATTGTAAACCTCTGAGACTCGTTCCATTCGACCCACCATTGAAAAATACCTTGTAAACGATACCAAACATGTCGTCATTGCGGTTAAACGGCCAGACTGACCGAAAACATAGGCGCACTACTAAGAATGAATGATAAACCAAAAGAAATAACTACATTTAAGGTAAAGTGGTTTGACCTACCTGTTCATATACGGTTTGGTGTGACCATAACCTGTCAATGTCAGTGTGGCTTATTAAACTGTGGAAGATCGATTTTTAATCGGTTTAAAGGGGGAAAAATCTTTTAAGGTGGCTTCCGTTGGACGTGTATGGTCTTTCATCACCTAACGCTTGTTTCTGTCCACTAACCAGGTGTGAAATCGATCAGGCAACTTGTGGCCTGCCGGCACATTGTGTGTTTCAAGGAGTCGTCTGCTGTGACCCTCATTGGGACGGAGGGAGGGGCTATCCTGTGAGCTCATTGGTGAGATGGCGGAGAGGGGGGCTCTACCCTCTAGGCTGTGCCTTCGGTTCATCTACGCCTGCCCAAATGTGGCAATTCTATTTACCGTCGCCTTGCTTCAGAGAAAGAGAGGAAGCTGAGCCCACACCCATATGTCCTCGTAGAGGGAGCAGGCGAAGAGCGCATGGTGAGCATCCTCTCTGGCCCCTGTCCCACACAAACAGTTGTCGAACGTATGACGCCTGAAGAACCGCAAACGCACATTAAAGGCGCCCAGATAGGAGCTTTGTGTAGTGGCAAAGGATGGTGGCATGCAGGAGACAAGCTAAGGGGCCTGTGTCAAACCATGCCTGCCACAAATCCAGGACCCCCTCGTATCGCACTCTGGCTATGGATCCCTGCTGGATCAACGACTGCAGGGTCGAGCACATAATCCACCCGGGAGGTGCCAGCAAGCGCCCAGGAAGATGTCTCACTAGATGGTGCACGCCCTCTGCCTGTCTCTTTAAGATCCACCCCACATATTATAACGTCCTTAGCCACTCAGCTATAAATTTTGAGGGAGATCGATCTCTACCTTAGCTATTGTTCTTGCAAACCCACAAATCACTCGACAGTTTCCAGTTCCGCGTACATTACTACCTGGTTATTGGAACAATCATCGTTTAAACAGAAAATTTTAATGGCAATCAATTCTTCCTACTCACCAGGACATTTTTCAATTATCCTCTCATTCGCGTACAATCTGTTGTTGCCGCAAACTCAAGACCCTCCTCTGAGAAAGTGCTCTGCGTATGGGAGACCTTCATACTTGTTCCAATTGGGTGTCTGGCCTACACATCAGAGCGCCAAATGGAATCTGTGGAAAAACTACTAGAGCGGCACAATAAATTAGCACAAATTTCGAGGTTTGTCTTTTATAAGTTCTGCGTTCTCACAAAAGTTCAATGCGCCGTCTAGACGACGAAATTATTTTTTTAAATGCCCATAAGATAATTAGGAGCAACCCGATAACTTCTGGAATTCCAACCATACTCGTTTCATGGAACTGTTTCCCCTCTAGCGTGAACAGATCCATAAATTAACTATACATTGGTTTTCTTTGGGGGTTTTATTAAAAGGGTGTTCACCGCAAAACGCCGAATCAGTATGGTTTTTTTGACCTCAGAATTCCCACACCTGCGCTAACGGGACTCCCTGGCTCTTAACAGTAAAGTGATTGTTCCCCCCCCCTCTTGTTACCTGCAGAAATTGCACCTCTGCGGTTGGTAATGGATTTCCCTGAAGTGATTTTCCCATGTTTATTTTCCCTCTCCTCAATTTCAGATTCCTCTTCACAACAGTTAGCTCCTCCCAAACTCATTCTCCTATAAAGTCTCGGTCGTCTCCAGTTCTTGCAACACAGTCATCTAACACCTTTCGCGATACACTCGTCTATTAATTCTCCCAACAGACACTTGTTCCACCTCTCACTTCTCGGATTTCTCCTTCCTTCCTCGTACAACCAGTTTCACGCCTTCAGAGCCCCTCTTCGATGTTCATCTAACTCTTCAAATTTTGTGATATACCAACTCTTCAATTACAAGTTCGTGCTCAATTAAAATCCGCCTCTGAGATTCATTCAAGTCTATCCTTGTCGAAACAAGTGGTGCCACTAAATCTGGTTATTACTAATCCACAAAAAACGAAAAACAATATAAATATACATTAAAATTAACTGACATTAACTCGTATGAAGAGAGATCGATAAACAAAATATTAAATTCGCTTAATAACAATTTATAGATTAAACTTCAGATCTTGAGTGCTTTTCGAGAAAGTGGGACTTTCGCCTTCGTTTAAAGACAAACAAGGAGCGACAACACTTCAGTTTAGTGGGCGAGGAGTGTAGTTTATTAAATAATACGATGCTTCTGTACATTAGCGACCTGCTGTTCCGGACCGGTGGGGCAACGGTTGCATTTAGGCCTCTTCTGTGGCCTATATCAACCCGTCAACACTTCAGTGGCCTTACCATTTATTTCCGTTCTTTTCCATCCTCATCCAGTAATTCCGGTCACCCCTATTTGTTCTCTTCTCTTTGACTGCAAGGACACTTTCGCCTTAGCAATGATACGCCTTCCAGCATGCCTGGGAACAGCAGGCTCCCCTGCCCTCCTGGCATTGGTCATACCTCTTGGTATGTCCGGGCAGGAACTTGTTGTTGTTGGCTGAGACGGCGATTCTGAATCATTTATTTATTTTTGTTTCAATTTTACTAAGGCAGGGGCAGAGGTAAGGCACGCAGTCCGTCGGGCTAGGTACTCTGCTCCCTCTTCTTGCAGTTCGGAGTTTTCCCCTTTATTGCCTGACTGAATGGACGTCCAACGGGGTGCTTTGATCATTGTTGATTTTTCTCACCATCCCAGTCTAGTTCGGGCGGTTTTGCCGAGCCCGCGCTCTGTGTGTCCCTTCTAGCACCAAAATAATTTATTAACGAAACTAACACTTAAGACACAAACACAAATAACCGATTCATTCACTCCATATAATTTACATTCATCCATAATAGTTTACATTCACGCTAAGGAGGGAGTAGCGGATATTCCTCCCCCATCCACATCAGACTCCCTAGCCTAAACTAACCTAAATCACAGTCCGTCCTAATCCTAACAGTAACTCATCACACATATCACATACCCATCCATATACCCTCATCCTTCCTTTACCATATAGGGCCAGTACCCCGCCGATCGTGCCATTTCCTTGCAAACCTCTCTATCTTGCAACCGCCATTACTCTGATCAGTCAACTCCGCTCGTTCTGTTGCTAACAGGCTGCAATCTCTCAAGATGTGATCAGCTGTTTCTCTTTTATGTCCACACGGGCATCTGGAAGAGCTCCTTCTCCTCAATTTAGCGTTGAAGCTTTCATGCCCGATAATTGGGTAGAACAGTACATTAGCGACCGTTGCCCCATCGTAGTCTCTCTAAATGCAACATTTCGAGCGTGATTAGACCCGGATCTGTAATATTTATAAATAAGAGATTTTGTCTATTACGTCTCGCTGTGGCAATACCTGAAGCAGCTTGAATAGTTCCTCCGAGGGGAAAACGACTGTCTTTTTTACTTTCCTTGCTCTACGAAGTAGAAAGGAAAGTTATGTAATCGGCTGAAAAAAAAATTTTGAATTCTCTTCAGATCCTTACGTTTTAGACCCTCCTGAGTCCGAAAAACACTATTTGGGAGAATGGTCGGTATGTGTGTGTCTGTGAAGGATTTTTAGAGAAAACCACCGTACTAAATCAGCTCAAACTTGATATCTAGTCCGGAAATCACTATGAGACGCCAAAATAAGGGTATGAACAAAATCCACCGAAATTTAACTATAGTTATCATAGTGATCAAAACACCAAATATTTTTTTCTCAAAAACGGCTCTAACAATTTTGATTAAATTTTTTATATTGATAGCTCTTGATAAGATAATTATACTATAAAATTCCCCATCTGTGGTAAATGACGAGAGCAGCACAATAAATTATCAAAATTTTCGACGAAATCGATTTTAGCGCGGTTTTTAGAGAAAACAACCGTACCAAATCAGCTGAAACTCGATTTCTAGCCTACAGATTACCATGGGACGCAAAAATAAGGGTATGGGCAAAATCCACCGAAAGTTAACTATAGTTATCATAGTGATCAAAACACCAAATATTTGTTTTCTCAAAAACGGCTCCAACGATTTTGATTAAATTTTTTATATTGATAGCATTCAATAAGACAATTATACCATAAAATTCCCGTTTGCGGGAAAATGACGAGAGCAGCACAATAAATTATCAAAATTTTCGACCAAAAGCGTTTTTCGCGAAGTTTTTTCTTTATAAACTACGCTGGAATGTTAGTAGAATGTTTAAAAAAAAATTGGTATTTGTAGTCCAATCCAATACCTATAGTGTTAGTGTTTGAAAGCGCTCATGAGATACATGGGGCTCACTCCAGAAATTCCTGAATTTCAACTTTTGCCGTTCCGCTTACTACCAGTTCTAAACTTTTTACCCAATAACTCTGCAAAAGTAATTTCTATCCTTCTCAAAAAAATTTGTGTTTACAGCCTCATTAACTATCTGTGTACGAATTTTTTCAAAGGATGTTTAATTATTAATTTCTGAGCCGCATAAATTCGTGGCTAATATGTACCATACGCCGAGGCTCATACGGCAGCTCCATTATTGCGGATTGTACCAGTCCAAACCGTAGGTCTATGCTAAAAATGCCTCTACTCCAGAACGACGTGTATCAATTTTCTAGTGCGCTCTACGGTTTTCGATGTGTGAGGGACCCATGTTAAACATTCGTCCATTATCACACCTAATTTGAGATACCTGAGAGATTTTTGGGCGAGAAGACCCATTCATTAAGCTACAATCAAGCTTGCGACTATAAGTATGACCCAAGTTAGGCACACTTTTGTTTTCAAAGGTACGAACTGTGTTTTCTTATAATTTAATGCAAAAGACAACGTGATTCAATAATGGTCGTAGCACAAATAGGAGCAATTCAATAAATTGCAGAACGTTACGCGCTGCCAGTTTCTCGTTCTAGAAGGTTGAGGTAAAAGGATCGTAGACAGATCGAAGAAAGCCCGCAGGGCGGAGGAAAGTTGTGCGACGCGCCGCACCATATTTAATAAGCCTTTCCAAGCCTATTACGTACGACAACCCGCATTTGCATTCTAGTTTCGCGTCAAATCGCTCGTGTAAGTCGCCAAGTCGAAGAAAGTCCTTCAACTGGAGGCCAAGCGCCTCGAGTGGAACTAGTGAGCAAAGTAAAGCTCTCTTCCAAGCCTGGCTACTCGTTTCCGCTACACACTTTTCACATTATCTCCCCTAATAACGCTTCCTTAAGAGAATCCTTCGGGGCGCTGATGTAAAACGCCGGCCGTTATTTTTTTTTTTTTTTTGCTATACGAAAGAAAGTGCGAACTTGAACGAATTAAATTCCCTTCAACTGCGTAAAGAAAGTTGTTATTGAGACTGATCTTGGGCGCGTGTTACGTAAAAGACGTCGAACTTGAAGTTACGATTCAGCACACACGGAAACGAGGAAATCATTTGGTTTTCAAAGAGTGTTTTCTCTCATCAACGTAATACGACGGTTAGATATGATGTTGCTTCCATAAAAT
The DNA here is from genome assembly GCA_020466155.1 of Pachypeltis micranthus. Lineage (NCBI taxonomy): Eukaryota > Metazoa > Arthropoda > Insecta > Hemiptera > Miridae > Pachypeltis > Pachypeltis micranthus. The sequence continues at coordinate 8,161,989 of CM035778.1, forward strand.
GTTACGATTGTCGGAAGATCTCAGCGTGGAAGACCGCCCTAGAACCTCTCAAACTGCTAGGTAGTATGTGAGGAGTATGAAAATGGCGACACGCTGCAAGATTCTCGTGAGGGTGAAGCGAACAATAAAGAGCTGACGTCGCATAACATGTGCCAAATGGTTTGGGTTCGTTAGTACGCAGGAGTAAATTCGTGGGACCGCTAGGAGCAGACCAATTCAACTGTCAGTTCACTACCTAAACGGAAGATGGGCGGAGATAGACTGGGGTCTAGGACACGAGACAACAGGAGATGCCCGCGGGGGTCAGCGCTGGACCCTAAGATTTGGAAAATAGTCTCCGACGAACTACTAGATAGGTTGCAGTGTCAGGCAACCTGTGAAGTCGTAGGTCATACTTGTTTGGGGCCAATCAAGAAGAGAGTTGGAGCTCCGAGGAAATGAGTGATGATAAATTGGTGCGGGGAACGAAAAATGAAACTAGTCGTAGATAAGTCCAAACTGATCCTGCTAAAAGGAAAACTGGACATTAGAAGACCGCTAGGTATAGGACCGTAAAGAGGGAAAATCCCAATGGTTAAAGAGGTCAAATACTTGGGAATTATTTGGAGAGAAGGGTGGAAGATTGATGGTCACGTCCCCTACATCACAAAAGACTAGTCGCCTTCCACCGTTTGTTGATATCGGCTAGGAAGGAATGGGGGATAAGTGAGAAAGCAGTGAGACGAGTGTACAATGGCATGTAACCGGCGATTGTCACCTACGCCGCAGGAACATGGGGATATATGCTGAAAGGTAAACACCAGAGGCAACTGGCGTCGGCTCAGAGAAAAATAGTACACGTGTATATGATCGGGAAATACAGATTATGCTCCAAATTGTAAGCGTCTGGGTATTCACTCCGTGTATGACTCTACGATGGTGCACAGGAATTAAGAACGTGGACTGTATATAACAACTAACTTTAACAAGTAAATATATTATTGAAAATAAATAACAACAACGAGGATGAAAGAAAACGGTGACGATTGTTGAGCTGTTGAGGATGATGTAGGAAGCGGTAGCGAAAAAGAAAATGGTTCGGACCGACCTGGAATCCAGACGGATGGTGCAATTGGATGAGTGCACTTTGTGGATGGAGGACTCCTCCGTAAATAAATCTGCAGCTTTCTGAGGAAACTTTCCTGAGTCGAACGTCGACACCAGCGGGCAGAAATAGGTAAGCGCGGCGGTGGCCACCAAACGTGAAACAAAACGGCTTGGGAGAACGTCTCACACTCGTTACGCAAGGAAGATAGAATTGCAACTAACTGAGATTTGTCCGTGATCTAGGGCAATCGTTGAATCATCGGAGGCTTGAGGTCGGAGCAAGTAGTCCGGCGATAAGGACGCGACCCAGCGATAATGTCATTGTTCGGTACTGGGCAAGGGGGGTTTGTTGCCGGATCTCCAAAGGTGAATAATGAACATGTGTCCCCCAACACTGCAACTTCACTTTGACCCACAACAATGAACAACACGCCTGGAACCGGACTTGTCGCAGAGCCTCCACTGGAGCCGTGGTAGTGGTGGCCGCGGTAAGCCTTCTACATTTAGAAATAGAAAGAGAGTGGGCAGCATTTGAGCTGAGAAAGAGAGACAGGACTGTATGGAGAGGAAGGGAAACTGAAAGGACGAAACAAAGGAATAAGCTGAAAGGTACAATGATTCAGGAATGGAACAGATGGTTGAACACAGAAACAGAGAGCTGGACCAGAGAGTGGTTTCCAAACGTCGTAGATAGATTGGTAGGACACCACTATACAGAACAAGGATGGCTAGGGCACGGTAACTTCAAGGCCAAGCTACATGAGAGAACTTATGCCGAAGACGACTTATGCGAATACGGCGAGGCAGAATCAGTAAAACACGTTCTTCGAGTGTGTTCACAAAGAGAGACACCACACAAACATGTTAGTGAGGCCGGCATAATTATCCATGAGATGAGAGACTTGTGAAAACGAAGGCAGTGATATTGGGAGAAGTATGTGGAAAAACTGCTGAAATTCAGGGAACACAAGACGAGAGAAGACAGTTAGGGGATCTTTGCGGAGTCAGTCCGCCAAATCGAAGAAAAAAAACCACCATCCTCTTGAAAGGAGAAGTGAATAATCCACCCACAATACGCTTTGGCGGCCACATGCTCCTTCTTGAAAAGCACGTCGAGTAATTAGGAGTGAATAGAGAGGTGGGGCTTCAACCAACACTTCCAGTCCCTAAAAGGCACTACCATTGCAAGGTTTGCCTCACTGCGTGCAATTGCTAAGGCCACTTGGGATGTGTGTTACCATGACACTATCCTCATGTATAAGGCCATCTATCTAGGCGTGATTGGCTACTGCCTCGTTGTCTGGGGGTAGCAAGCTAACAGTCAATAAAAGAGAGCATTGGCCCAAACCCAGAGAGCTGCGCTCCTGTGGCTCACCAAGGCCTACAAGACTGTATCAACAGAAGCACTCCAAGTGATCAGTTGTTTTGACAAGTAAAGAGTGAAACGGGAGCTTTCCCCGCTTTGGGCTGAACTCCGCGCGGATCTCACCACAGAACAGAAACTTGCTGCCATCGACGAATGGACGTTAGAGAAATGGCAAGCGACATGGGAATCCTCGTCAGAAGGACGTGATACGTATGAGTTCTTTCCCAACCTCTGGGAACGTCTTTCAAAATGGGTTGAACCAGACCACTGGACGAGCCAATTCCTCACTGGACATGGTGAATTGAATGCCCGGCTCCTCTTCTTTTCCCTCAAACAGTCTCTGTCCAGTGCAGAGGGAACAAGAATCAACGTGCTGCTCCACTGTAGTTTCTACGACAATGAGTGACGGTTGTTGCGAGGGCAAACGCACTTAGCAGCATTGATTGCTACAGTGCAAGCCTACAACCATTTTGCAGAGTTCGAGAAGAAAGTGATGGCTAAGAAACGTGGTCATAGTAGATCTGCCCTTTTGAAACTTGCCACCCAAGTAAATAGTTAGATCATGAGGGAAACCAGATTAAGAACTCCTCCCAGATGGTACGGGATTCCTCAGGTGGTCACCTCTGCGCGGTGACACACGGGCAACAGCTCTCTACCGGGAGACTGGCTAACGACCAAATACCTGCCGTACCTCCACAGGTCTGAGTTCGGTGGATGCTGCAGGGGCCGGCCTCTTGCATATTAGCGAAACCGCAACTTCCATGACTGATATAACCCTCGAACAGTCATCAAATAAGGAAACAGACCAGTTTGACACAGGGACAGACTGACTCTGGACGTGACATACAGTGACAAGACGACGGACACAAACAAACACAGAAACGTAAATAGTAGAATAATGTATAAGCGTGCAAACCAACGAAGGCAACTGCGATGCGTTCTGAAAACGTTTTATTAATTAATATCATGATAGTAACATAAATAAAGTTCATTAGCCGTGAAACGAATCGAAACAAACACGCCTTCTTTCAGCGAAGTAGTTTCGTCCACGGCAAATTGATGAAATGGACGAAACGAGGGAACAAATGAATTCTCGGAGTGGAAATTAAGTGATGATGGGTATCCTCGGTGACGAAGTGATCACATGTGTCCTTTTATAAAACTGGAGTTTTACAAATGTAAATAGTACAATAATCCAAACCACAGTAAATAGTAGTATAATGTAAATAGTAGAAAGTCCCTTTGTCACTGCAGCCGAATATGGGCCTATTGTGACGCTGGCCCTTTCTTAGTAGAAGGCGTCGTACATACCCGCCCCCCTTAGGGAGCCGAGTATGTCCTTCACCACAGAGTCCGCAACGGTTTGGGGTTCAGTGGTCCCCTGACCGAAGTATTCAAAGCGTTTTGCTGCCAAGGCAGGGCATTCACATTGGATATCCAGAGACATACTCTGCTATCTCGTCCTCCTCACTGCAGAGTCTGCATTCCACCGCCTCTGAGATGCCCATCTTGTTGAGGTGATATCTGAGTGGACAGTGCCCGGTGAGGAAGCTTATCAGTACTCTCAGATCTTGTCTAGAGAGCGTCAGCATCGCCTTCGCCCTTTGACAGGAAGGCGTGACAAGCCTTTCCGCCCGTCTTAGTCGTGGCTGGCGATGCCAATAGGCGCCATTTTCCTGTATCTCCCATCGAGCAACCAGACGGTTCAGGTGACTTTTCGTCAGACCCACGTGTGGTTAAGGCCCGATGGGTAGGGATTCTGTACCCCTTTTCGCGAGGCGGTCAGCCTTTTCATTGCCCTCATGCCCCCTGTGAGCCAGCACCCAAATGGGGGAGAGCCTGTTACGGGTGCCGAGCTGCTTGAGCGCATGGAGGCATTCCCATGCCAGCTTAGACCTAAAACTATAGGCTGCGATGGCCTTTAAGGCGGCCTGGCTGTTTGAGAAAATGTAGATCCGCTTGCCCTTGAGCCCTTTGTTCAGGATCTCTTGGGTTTTGCCCATTGTTCGCGGCTGCTTATTCAGTCAGCATGCTGACCTTATTCACAGCTGGCCGCAGACATGCCCCTGGGACAATGCTGTGGCTGTTCCACTATTCACAAACCGTGGTCGCGCCTGGTAGCATGGGCATGCTCCTGGGAAGATAACCCAGAACCAGGAAAAGTAGTAATAAAGTGATAGTGAGAAAATGATTTAGTTGGATAGGGTATAACTAAGAGTACGGAAAACCGGACGCGTGGCGGATGGGCCCCTAGGTAGTGGCAGGAGGCTTGGGGCCCTTCTGTCGCAGCTGACTGGGGTTCTTCCAAACCCCAGGGAGAGCAGAAAGTCCAAACTGGCCCACCCTGGGGAGAGGAAAAGCCGTAAGTGCCATCGAAAGCCTGTGACAATTCTGAACTTAAGGGTTGTTTGACCCAAACATGGTGGTACGAAGGGAACGCACAACCCGCAGCCTCACAGTGCGACAGGAGGCTACCTCCACAGGGCAAGATAGGTAGAACAGAGCAATCCAACTCTTACCCAGCGAGAGGCCTGACAATACTCGAAAATGCGTTTGCTCTGCAGATATCGTGGTGTCGCTGGAGAGTAGTAATTCCATCTCTTACTTCGTTTTTAAACTGCTGGGCTTGAGGAAGGTAGTGGCCACCCGGTCGAAACTCACACAGACATTCCCGAATGCAGAACTGTAACTGTCAATTCACTTATGTTCACGGCTTACTCTACAAACTCAATTTGTTTTTCACTCAGTTCATTTGAAACAACACGTCACTCCAGCAGAAGCTTACAGTTCCGGGATTTACTGTGCTACTCGTAATCATGCCCTGTTTACTATCGAGCAATTGTGGTCCACAGCAAATCGATGGCTAATATGCAAGTAATAACTTGTCCAGTGTTATAGGGTAAAAACTTTTAGAAATGTGTTGTAAGGTGGACATTTCGGATTTTCTGGAGGGGCCCCTGTATATTTTATGAGCCTTATTGAAGAATCATTACTCATTGAATATTACCGTACTTTTAACGGATCGCACAATGTCCTGCCATGGCAAAATCCCTCGGTCATAAATAAAGTTGGAAGTGTTTGACGATAATATTCAACACAACTGACGCGGAGAAACTGAGATCGTTAGCTAACGAGGGAATAGAGCGTGTGCTTGCCTCCCATTCATAAGCCAGCCATACAAGAGCAGATATCTGCGACAGATATCGCGTTTTTAAACGATATCTGTGGGAAAGATCTGTGCGTTAGTGGGCGTTAAAAAGTGATGAAAGATGTGAAAATCGACCAGAGATATCTACGAGAGTTCAAATCTGGCAGATGGTAGTCGGGCGTCTCCCTTAACCTGCAGACTTCTCGGAAGCGATGTCTGTGATTCAAAGAACTGTTCGATTGGATCAGGCAGTCACTTAACGTTAAAATGTTCTGTTGTCCACGAGTGTTTTCACATAAGTAATTCAAAACTCGTAACTGCAAACATTCGTAGGAAACTACAATTTTCGTAACTACAAAAAACGATTTCCCCACAACCTAATAAATTCGTAAATACATTATTACTGGCACCTACCCCCAGTGGCATACTTACCCACAATTGGGGGGGGGGGGATAGTATTTTCAAATTTAGTTGTAGTTTTTTATTTACAAAAAACCAAATGAATTGAATTACGGGAGCCGGGGAGATGAGCTAGCAAAATGTTCACAATCCCGCGGGTTGTTCTCCCTAAGGTGCGTCAACAACTTGATGTGCCCGAACTTTCTCCTTTCCGAAACCCATGACTTCTCCCAAACTTGTCTTTGGCTTAGTCGTTTTATGGGCAATTAAAAAAAATACCCGCCGCAAAAGCCGCCAATTTACGCTTTTTTTTACTACGAACAGTCACTAACCCCATGGGATCAACTTATGGAATGTGTGACCGATCTGGAAAATATTTCGGATTCGACCGATAACTCGAGTCTGCCAGACGAACGTCGGTGACAGACCTGAATCAGTCAGATTTCATCCCACGAACGAACAGATGACATCGGGCACTGGTCAGGTTACAGATCTCGGGCATGAAAGATCGGCCGATAAGTTTTTCGTGTCAAGGGGCAACGACCGATCTCATCGGTCACTCCAGATCGTTTGCGATATCTGTCAGATGAGATCGGGCGACCAAATCTGCCGCAGATATTTGCTCGTGTATGGCTGGCTATTCAATATGATGCCATGGGGTCAGTGACTGTTCATAGTAAAAAAAGCGTAAATTAGCGGCTTTGGCGGCGGGTATTTTTTTATTGCCCATAAAACGACTAAGCCAAAAAAAAAAAAAACGACAAGTTTGGGAGAAGTCATGGGTTTCGGAAAGAAGAAATTTCGGGTACATGAAGTTGTTGGCGCACCTTAGGGAGAACAACCCGCGGGATTGTGAACATTTTGCTAGCTCATCTCCCTGGTTCCCGTAATTCAATTCATTTGGTTTTTTGTAAATAAAAAACTACAACTAAATTTGAAAATACTATCCCCCCCCCCCCAATTGTGGGTAAGTATGCCACTGGGGGTAGGTACCAGTAATAATGTATTTACGAATTTATTAGGTTGTGGGGAAATCGTTTTTTGTAGTTACGAAAATTGTAGTTTCCTACGAATGTTTGCAGTTACGAGTTTTGAATTACTTATGTGAAACCACTCGTGGACAACAGAATATCTTAACGTTAAGTGACTGCCCGATCCAATCGAACAGTTCTTTGAACCACAGACATCGCTTCCGAGAAGTCTGCAGGTTAAGGGGGACGCCCGACTACCGTCTGCCAGATTTGAACTCTCGTAGATATCTCTGGTCGATTTTCACATCTTTCATCATTTTTTAACGCCCACTAACGCACAGATCTTTCCCACAGATATCGTTTAAAAACGCGATATCTGTCGCAGATATCTGCTCGTGTATGGCTGGCTAATAACGTTATCAATTTTTAAGAAATCTACAAACAAGTTGGTCACGAAAAGTTGGCATTAACAGCTGTTGTGGCTCTAGCGGCGAGCGACTAAACTATTATAGTTCATCCAACGTCGTGTAGGTTACGCTGCCAAGGGAGAATCAGACGTTTCCCGGTAAAACTTTTCAAAAGTTGACCGCTTAAAATCAGATTTTGAGCTGTTAATGTCAACTTTTTGTCAGCAACTTATTTTTCGATTTCGCAGGAGTGTAACGAAAGCCTTCGAAAAATCACGCCACTTTCCTCGGCCCAACTTACATATGGCGGTTTACGTAGCTTTGACCACTAATCCAACTAGCTTTCCACTTAGATTATGCAAATTTGTTAGAATTTAACGTTGGTAGGTCCCACTGCGCCAAGGATAAAGCAGCAACATCACACAACTTACTATAGCTCTAAGTTCACCCGGCATTTGCTACTAACTCAATTCATTTATCACTCCGTTCATTCGAACTTTGTAAAACATCACTTCACGGCGGCAGAAAGCGGTAGCGCTCACAGTTTCGTAATTTATTGTGCTGCTCGTACTCACGCCCTGACCGTTATTGAGCAACTGGTTTACGTAGAATGAATGATACTGTAAACACGATTTTTTTGAAAGGGATATTGTTCACTTTTCGAGAGTTATCGGGTGAAAAGCTGAGAAACGGTAGTAAGTAAAACTGCGGTGGTTGAAATTCCGGAATTTCTGGAGAAGCCCGTGTACATTTTGAGCGTTATTAAAAGCTCATCGTATAGGTACTTGGTTGGACTACTCCCTGAATGTTTCTGAAGAACAGGGGGCCGAAACTGCGCTAAAATCGATTTTCGTTGTGATTTTTGGTAATTTATTGTGCTGCTCTCGTCATTTTACCACGGAAGAGAATTTTACTGTATTGTTGTCTCATTGTGAACTGTACACGTAAAAAATTTAATCAAAATCGTTAGAGGAGTTTTCAAGAAAAAAAATATTTGGTGGCTCTCCCTCATTTGGGTGCTGGCTCACAGGGGGCATGAGGGCAATGAAAAGGCTGACCCTACCCATCGGGTCTGAACCATACGTGGGTCTGACGAAAAGTCACCTGAACCGTCTGGTTGCTCGATGGGAGATACAGGAAAATGGCGCCCATTGGCATCGCCAGCCACGACTAAGACAGGCGAAAAGGCTTGTCACGCCTTCCTGTCAAAGGGCGAAGGCGATGCTGACACTCTCTAGACAAGATCTGAGAGTACTGATAAGCTTCCTCACCGGGCACTGCCCACTCAGATATCACCTCAACAAGATGGGCATCTCAGAGGCGGTGGAATGCAGACTCTGCGGTGAGGAGGATGAGACGGCAGAGCATATCCTATATGAATGCCCTGCCTTGGCAACAAAACGCTTTGAATACTTCAGTCAGGGGACCACTGAACCCCAAGGGGGGCGAGTATGTACGACGCCTTCTACTAAGAAAGGGCCAGCGTCACAATAGGCCCATATGCGGCCGCAGTGACAAAGGGACTTGTCTCACACGCCCTCGGGTCAAAAAAAAAAAAATTCCGGAATTTATGGAGTGACCCCCTTATATCTTATGAGCGTTTTCAAACGCTCATCCTACAGGTATCAAATTGAACTCCCACATCAATTTTTTTAAAGATTCTAGTCACATTTCAGCGGAGTTTATAAGGAAAAACCAGCGCTCAAATCGATTTTTATCGAAAACTTTGGTAATTTATTGTGCTGCTCTCGTCATTTTCTCACAAATGGAAATTTTATGGTGTAACTATCTTATTAAGAGCTGTACATACAAAAAAATTATTCAAAATCTTCAGAGCCATTTTTGAGAAAAAAAATATTTGTGGTTTTGATCACTATGCTAACTATAGCTATTTTGGGGCGAATTTAGCTCATAACTTTATTTTGGCGTTCTGTGGTGACCTGGGGGCTAGATATCATGTTTGAGCTGATTTGGTTCAGCCGCTTTCTCTCAAAATCGTCCACAGACCAGTCTGTTGCACAATTAAATGACTGTTCCTGGAGTCTCGGCGATGGTTAAATCAGTCATGGAAGTTGCGGTCTCGCTAACATGCAAGAGGCCAGCCCCTGCAGCATCCACCGAACCCAGAACTGCGGAGGTACGGCAGGTGTTTGGTCGTGAAAATGAGGTGGGTTAGCCTTGGCTTCTCTGTGTGTCAATTTCTGTTGGGCCATGGGGATTTCAGGGCGAAGCTCCACCGACTCGGTCTCTGTGATGAAGAGACGTGTAGCTGTGGAATTACCCCTGAGACAGCGGAACACGTACTCACTGAATGTTCCAGATAGACAAGTCAGCGCGCACGTCTGAGGGAGAGGGTGTTTGGGGATGAGCTCCCAATTGACCTGGCTCGTTACGTGTCAGCGACTGGCTTCCCAGCGCTGGAGGACTTTGCGAGGAGCGTCCTCGCGTATTCTATATCCGAACGGGCACCGTATCCTCCTCAGTATTGCACCCGCCTTCAACACCTCGTAGCTTCATTGCACTCACTGCTAAGGTGAAACGAGGCGGAGACTAGTCGGCACCTCTGAGGGAAGCGGTAGGAGGCCTAGGAGGGGAGAGGGTCTCCCCTCAGGCAATGTTAGAACTCCGAGGCCGCTAGTGGGAGACCGCTTAGCAACTGGTAGCACGGGCTGCTAGAGCCCCGCTGATCCCCCGAGAAGGGGGGCCCACTGGCAGAATGAGGAAGGACTTGTACTGGTCTGGTTCACTAAGTGCTGGAGGGTGGGTTCCTGAAGCCGTCAGGCCAAGGAATTGCTTTCCCTCGTCTACGACGTGGGGATGGGTTAAGAGCTCTCGGGCTGGCAGAACTAAGACCAAAAGGTCGACAATCTCTCAAAGTGTTTGGTCGTTGGCCAGTCAAGGGTGTTGATCAAACTCCCCAAGGAGAACAAGAGAGATCCTCAATCTAGATAGAGAAATTATACGGATGGTATGAGGCCTGTTAACAGGTACTGGCTGCAGCACCTCCAGCTCAGGTAAACAGAAATAGATATGCACTTAAGGCCCTGGATTCCTATACTATTTCGTCCAGGCCGTTCGGGAATGCCTGACTGGTTTCAAGACCGTGGCGAAGGAGAGCACTTTAACATTGTGTTGAATGCCAGGTCATACAGGAATAGAATGGAATGAGGAGGCCGACAAACTCCCAGTGAGACCCAAGCCCCTCGTAAGGATTGGGATGTGCCTGGCTAAAGGCAGTTAAAGTTACTTATTAGACCCTCCAGTCAGCAAACGAGAGAGAGAAGTATACAGATGGTACGTGTGCTATTCAGTCACTGTTTGCTCAAGTGTCACCTGGCCAAAATTATCAAGTCAGAGGTCTTGCAGATTCTTCGTGGCAGTGCTGGAGTCAGCTGAGTGTGTACAGTGTACAAATGAGGTGTGGGGGGCTGCCCTTTGTGTGTTTGGAATCTCTTAGCTACGATCGGAGGAGGTTGCTGTGATGGACCTCAATGTCGTCTTGCGTTTTCTGAGGGGGTCGCATGGGAGCTGGGAACGGAACTGGGCGGACATGAGGTGCGAGGCTCACCAGTTAGCAGAAACAAAAGGTGACTCGCCGAACTTCCTCTGTGGAGTAGGTTAGATTCTTGAATTGGATCCGATATTTCTGTTGAGGCCTATTTATTCTGCCATTTCTGAACTTGGTGCTTAAACCCTTAGTGTTACCTCGCTCCTTCCTCAATACCGAGTACCCCTGGTAAATACCTCTTTTAGCATTCAACGTACTTCCCATGGAAGGGCGTACTCAAATCGGTTGAATTCACGATGAATCTCCTCACGACGCCTTGGCAATCTTCCAGTAGGTCACAACACCCGAAATCCCGATGAAGGAAGACGACAGACGGAAGCTCAAGTAGGAAAGGAGAACCATAGTAATCTGATGACGCAACTCACGAAAAAGAATGCCGAAGTGTAACGTTCGACGGACACCGTGGCGGTCCGATAGACTCATTTCGGCACGCTTTCCCGAAAACACTGACCGGGCGCATTGACTTATTGGGTCAACAGTCTTTCACCGTCAAACCACACTTCTAGACGACAACAAACTATGAACTCCCTCGATAATCTCATTTGAAGCGGAACTAAACGGGCATTTTTCTTTTTATAGGATGTCCCAGGGCGTTCGTCGGAAAAGAAATAACGCTTCCCTGTAATTTGTCTAAACTGCGCCTGCGTCACGCCGCAAGACCAGAAAACCGCGATGACCGTTGCGCTCCGATTGTTAATATTAAAAGGGTTCATAAGAAATTATATTGTACGTAACAATAAAAGCCGGTTTGGCATATCCAAACGGTACTTTTGGGTGATTCGTGTAACGTCTATTGACAAATCTAATGCGAACAGAAATACACGTACGTTTCCTTATCGATATGTTCCTGAACCCTCATCAAAGAGCAATTACCAAACGAAAGTCGCGGTTGTGGTTTCATCACGCAATAGCCCGGGCACTCACTCAGCATGTACCGAACTTAGACCTGTGGAAGTATGGCGGGTCATCATTTAGCTAGTTTCACAGTGAAGAGCTATTGCCTGCATGTCATCTCACGAAGAAATGACCCTGGGGAACCTGTACCATCATCAACTGATTTGAAACATCCGGTTATACAGTGGTGTGCCTCAGGTGGGAGCTGCAGTGAGCCCTCGCAGATGCGCCAGCATGGAAACTGTGTAGTTTTTGGTACTGGGGAACGAGAAAGTGTGGTATACTCCATTGTAGCTCCTCCAAAGAAAAATATGGAATGTTGTCTGGAAGAGCAATCACGTTCGGCTTAACCGAGGGATCTTTCAATTTTAACTGCGCGCGAGCGTTCATACTTTTTGACCTAACTTAGTAGTATTTTTTTCCCTTGAAAACGGTGGATGCAGGTGATATCTTCACTGCAGCCACAAACGGGCCTATAGTAAGGGCGTCCATGATCATGGCCCCCCTGCACCACCCCCAGGCCTCACGGCACTGGTCTCTTGGTGTGACGTCACCTATGTGCTCCCACCATGGGCACAAAGCGGAGGATATCCGCAAGTTCTGCATTCGCCACCTCAACTGGCTGAAGAAAGGGCCTTCCAAACACACAACGCGAGTCCTTCGCATACGCACAGCACATGCTCTGCCGTCTCTAGCCCTACCTGGCAGAGCCTGCATGCCTGTACCTCGCACTTGCCATTATTTGCAAGGTGGTACCTCAGCGGACAGTGACCTGTGAACAGGCCACATATGATCCTCATATCCTTCCTCCCCAGTGCAAGCACCTCCTTGGACGTCCCTCTGGTGAGCCGGATGAAGAGTTTTGACTGTCTAAGGCCGGGCGGCCCTGCACCTATCCTCCCATTTGCCAACCTCTCTACGTAGGTGGCTCCTGGTAGTGCCAACAAAGGGCTCAGGGCCAATAGGGATCTGCGCCGATCCCTTCTTAGCCAACCTATCAGCCCTTTCGTTTCCCTCTATACCCTGATGCCCTGGCACCCAACACAGTGTTACACTGTTGTCCTCGGCCAGGGCCTTCAGTCCAGCCAGACACTCTCACACCTGCTGCGATGTAAGACAGTAAGAGGCTAACGCCGTGAGAGTGGCCTGACTGTCCACCATGATGTAGATCCTCTGCCGCTTCAGCCCCCTCTGCAGCAGCTGCTGCATACAGACTGTTACGGCAGCCACCTCTGCCTGGAACACCGTAGCCAGCGACCCCAATGGGATTGCCACTCTGATTCCCCGCCCCAAAGATGCCGGCCCCTGCAAGGCCACTCTGCACTGAGACATCAGTGTAGTATACCAGGGCCCCAGCATCGAAAGCGGGAACTCCCCCTACCCACTTGGATCGCTCATGAATGAATATCAGAAAGGGTAACACGAAGTTGAACCTCGCGAGCATTGAGTCTACCACATGCAGTTCGATCCCCTCCACCTTCACCTTGTCAAGGATCAGGTGGCAGGAACTCCTCATCCCTGCATGATCAGAGCCAACTCCAACATACGCACAGCCTGGAGGAACGCCATCTTTTTAACATGTATGTGGAGTGGAGCTAAATCTAGCAAGATCTCCAGGGTAGCCGTAGGGCATGTTGTCATACAGCCTGTAATGGCACGCCCTACACTGCAGCTTATTTAGCTGCAGCTGCGCTGTTTTGTTTTCCACCCTAGTCCACCAGACCAGGGCTTCATAGGTGACTACAGGCCTAACATCCGCAGTGTACAGACACCGGATCATCCCAGGCCTCAGCTCCCATGTCTTCCCCACCATTCGCTGCAGTAGTATGAATTACCCCGAATGATTACGCCCTGCTGTGTTCAGGATCTTCCGCAAATAGCCACAAGGAGACAATGTGGCACGTGTCCAACGACCTCGGCAGGACTGAATACAGCTTCTACTGAACCTCCAGACTGCTAACACCGCATCATCCATAACCAGATCTGTTTTCTTATCAAAATGACTGTTCCTGAACCCTCCTGAGAAAGCTATTACCAGTCGAAAGTCACGGAGGTTGTGGTTTCGTTATTGCGCAGTAGCCCGGGCACTCACTCAGCATGTACCGAACTTCGACTTGTGGAAGTATGGCGGATCGTCATTTAGCTGGTCTACCAGTGAAGAGCTGTTGCCTGCATGTCATCTCACGAAGAAATGACCCTGGGGAACCTGTACCATCTCGTACATACCCCGCAACTGATTTGACACAGGTTATAAAGCAAACCAGTCAGGGAGTATCCAGATGAGTGAGGAAACGATTGTACCGCTGGAAACCCATTGTAGGCCCCCCACTGATCGTAGTTTAGTGGTCAAACACGAGGGAATTCGAGCAATGGATCGGAGTCCGGGATCGCTGCAGTTTTTACCTGGCTCATCGGCTCTCCAAACATTTCCAAACCCCTCGTAACAGGATCACTGTGGAAGAGAGATGCTAGATGATGTACCAGAGTAATAACATCAGTCTGATTGAAATCTCTGCAAGTAGTTTAGTAGTTTAGATAAACTTACTTTCGCATGCCATAAGAGTCGTGTTCTATGAAATTTTGTATTTATAATTCTGACTGTCTCTTATTCCGCATGGGCACCATAGCCTAGAGTCCTGTTGTGCCTATTCTTCTTGACCAAAGGGTATTATTTATGGCCTTCTTGACTGTTGCCATCGTAACTGCCGTATAGGGTTCTGGTCCATGGAAGTGATCGGTCAATATGTCGGCTCTTTCATTCCCTCTGTATCCCTTGTGTCCCGGAATCCATTTCACCGTCAAGGTATTTCCCTTTGTTATTTGTGTCCTCAACTAGTATTCTCCTAACTATTGCATTGGCCAGCGTTTTTATTCACGACTGGTTGTCTGTGTATATTGTTATTGTCTTATTGTTGATGTTCAGCGTCATCAGTTTGTCGATGCAGTGGTTGATTGCTAACAGTTCGCTCTGGAAGACCGTTGTATTGATACCTAGTGATCTGGATTCTTTCCAATCTATTGCAGGGATGTATATACCCAAGCCTGTGTAGCATGTTATGTCTGAGTCATCCTCTTATCCAGTATCTTTGGGACGTATTTCCGTGTTAATGTACGTCTGAAATTCGTATGTTGTTTTCCTGTCGTCCATTGGGTAGTTTGCTGTTTCTATGGAATTATGCGGGCCTTTCCCGATAGATCCGTGTCCCCTCCAGTTGACCTGATTCCAATCGTCATTTTTCTTTTGTATGTGGACGCACTTGGATCTTCCATCTGAGGGGCAGCACGCCCAGTATCGCCGCCAGGACGATAGTGGGCGTACCGTGGAAGGCACCTGAGATGGTCATCATTATTATTCTATATAGTTTGTTGAGGGAGCAATTCTTGGTTGCTCCTTGCCACCAAACAATTGCTCCATGCACTATTCTTGGTCTCAACACCGCTTGATGGATCCATTTAGTCATCTTTGGATTCACTCCCCGTGTCTTTCCTATGATACCCTTTATTTGGTGTAGTAGGGTCCTGCTTTTTTCCATCAGTGTATTAATTTGTTCTTTCCATCCAAGGATTACTCTTGAGTATTTGACTGTCAACGGTAGGGACTATGGTATTTCCAATATTCAGTGTTATGTTGTTAGCGTCTGTTCGTTTCCTGGTAAATATTACCGTATTTGTTTCCGGCTGTTGGTGGTTGATTACCTCTAGGTTTATCCCCTTGCTTGGCACCAATTCATTATTATCTCTATTGCTCCACCGGCCGTGGAGCATGCTATGTATGGGTCCCGATGTGGCTCCAGGATAACCCCGTCGTCTGCAAAGAATTCACAGTAGAAACCCGCTGTGTTTATCGCCCTAATTGTGTCATCAATTACCAAACACCAAAATAGAGGGGAGAGGCAGCCTTGTGGTGTTCCCCTCATCGTGCGATACTGTAGATTTACGTTTCCCGCTGTGCATGCCACTTCTTATTTAGGAGTGATGTGCACGATTCTATGACTATCTCGCTTACTCCTATTGTCCATAATGCTCTTGTGATTGCCGTGAAGTGTATGTTGTCGAAGGCTCGCTGAATATCGAAGAAGCAGCCAGCAACAAATTCTTTATTTTTTATTATCCTACAGGGTGAGCCATAACAAATGGTGCAGTTTCAAAGGGCGATTTAAAAAAAAAACGATGCAACTTAGAAGATTACGGTTTGTTTTATTGAACGCCATACATCACCCCATTTCGGTAGATTAAGTCCTGAAAATTACATCAGGAAGGTGGGCGCCCTCAGCAGCGACGCACTGATGTAGGCGATTCCTGACATTTTCAGCCGCCCTCTGGCACATTTCGATGGGAATCGCGGCGATTTCTTCCCTGATTCGAATCTTGAGGTCTTCCAGAGTGTGAGGTCGATGTTTGAACACCTTTTCCTTCAAGTAGCCCCACAGGAAAAAATCACACGCACTCAAATCTGGCGATCTTGCCGGCCACCCCAAGTCACCCCTGAGAGAGACGAGGCGTGTGGGGAACATCTGCCGCAGTTTCACCATTGAGATTTGCGCTGTGTGGACCGTAGCCCCATTTTGCTGAAACCAAATATCCCCCAGATCCTCTTCTTCAGCTAACTGGTTCAATTCGGGTTCAAAAAATCTTTCCAGCATGAAGAGATAACGCTGAGCATTGACGGTAACAGTCCTTCCATCCTCCTCGAAAAAATAAGGCCCAATCACCCCAAATTTTGAAATGGCACACCAGACAGTGACTTTCGGGGAGTGGAGAGGTCTCTCGTGAATTTGTCTTGGGTTGCGGTCACACCAATAGCGGAAATTTTGTTTATTAACCGCTCCAGAGAGATGGAAGTGGGCTTCGTCCGAACTGAAAAAAGTGGACGTTGGTGGGATGCGGTTTATCATATCTTGGCATCGATTCAAGCGGTTTTGGTAGTCTGGAGGTGACAATTCCTAAACAATCATAATCTTGTACGGATGGAATGACAAGTCCATGTGCAAAATCCTCCTTAGTGAGGTGTTAGAGATGTTCAGTGCTACTGCGTGCCTCCGAGCAGAGCGCCGAGGCGACTGTTCCACTGCTGCTCTCACTCGAGCCAAATTTTCAGGTGTTCTTGCGTTTCTTGGTCTTCCCGCACCTCTACGCCTTACTGTGGAACCAGTTTCTTCCAATGCTTGAACCCAACGTGCGATAACATTGCGGTGAGGGACGGGATCACGACGTGGGATGTTGTAACGCAGTCGGAAGGCGCGCTGGGTGGCGATGAACGAACGGCCACTTTCAAAAAACGTGCGAATGACGAAACCTCGTTGCTCTCCGCTCCAAACCGTTGTAGCGACTGAAAACGGGACCACTGCCCGGGCACAATGAGACCCCTCCCAGGTCGTTAACCGCACTACAAGGCATGCAGCACCCCTTCGAAACTGCACCATTTGTTATGGCTCACCCTGTATATTCTAGCGACCAGGTTATGCAGTGCTACCTCCATGGGCTTTCCTACGCAGTATGCATACTGTTCCCTGTGTAGAGGTGATGTAGGTTTCTTGCACTAATAGATTGTTGAAAGAGAAACTTGTTACTGACGGCTCACCTGTTGTCGGCGAAGATGTGATGGAGAGGGGCCCCTCCAGCGTGAAGACGGTTCCAGTGAGCTGTCAGTTTGGTCGTATAGGGCAGAAAATATTTGCTTTACTTTGAAAAAAAAAGAACTAACAATGAACAAAACCTCTTCGGATAGCGACTTATACGTTGTAAGCGGGAGTGCGATCTAACTGAGACGAGAGGCAAACGAAGAATGAAATATGTAAGAATGTCTAAAACTTTCCGCCACCCCCGTAAGTTCCAACACCAGCTACATATGCGGGCGCTATATCTTCGTTCAACGCATTTCTACCGAAACATTTATGGAGAACTAAATGTACGGAATAGTTAGCTGAGAGTACTCCATAAATTTGATCGAAGTCGTTGGAGCCGTTTTTGAGAAAATTGGAATACCGATAAATTAATATTCGACAAATCTCCTTTTCTGAGTTAACTTGGCTTATATCTCCGTTCAACATATATATACATAAATAATTATAGAGAACGAAATGTTGGTATGGGTGACTAAAAGACACTCCAGTAGGATTTATCACACCTGGTGAAGAAGTTACCCTGAATTTTACGGAAATGTTCGAAAAAACGTTATTTTCGATCATTTTTATCTGTGTTCAATGGACTGTCAGAGGAACATTTATTGAGAACAATATGTGGGTATTAACTATTTAAAAACATCTCTAAAGTTTGGTGATAATCGTTGAAGCCGTTTTGCCAAAAAGCGTAAAAAACCTATTTTTGCTTCATGGGCCTATATCTCCGTTCACCGTATCTTAATGGAGATATGTATGGAGAAGAAAAGTTATATATTGATCAGTAAAAGATAATTTGAAAGTTTAATCAAAATCGTTAGAGCCGTTTTTGAGAAAAATGCGAAAAACCCTAGTTTTTGGTACATTTTCGTCACCCCCCCCCCTTCCCATCGGTCGAAGTCGCCCATAACCTTATTTTGGTGTCTACAAAAAATAACGAACAAAACAAAAAAAGAACCAGCTCAATCGGATCAGCCGTTCTCCCGCAAATCGAACTACAGACACACACACACACGGACCACGCGCCGAAATTAGGTCCAAATTTTTTTTTGGGCTGATTACTATACTTTCCTTCCCTTCGGGTAGCGGGAAGTAAAAATCAGAGGGAAAAAGAGAGCAGCAACAACGGCCAACGGGAATACCTCGTCGAGGGTTATACTCGGGAACATAAAATATCTTCTGCGTGGCGTAAGGGATTTGTAACTGAACAATGCCTATCGATTATCTTAATAAACACACTGCATAGGTTTATCGCTCTGAAGTACTTAGCTTGTGGGATTCCACTTCTTCCCGGCTTTGGGAGGAATATGACGTTTGCCCTTCTGAGAGCCTTGGGTATGTACCTTAGTCGTACTATGTTTTTCAAGTTATGATATATTCTGTCTCTCAGGATACTTCCGCATTTTTGAACTAGTGCTGGGAACAGTCCAGCGGGTCTTTTTACTTTCCTTGCTCTACGAAGTAGAAAGGAAAGTTATGTAATCGGCTGAAAACAAAATTTTGAGTTTTCTTCAGATCTTTACGTTTCAGACCTCCTGAGTCCGAAAAACACTATTTGGGAAAATGGTCTGTGTGTCTGTATACGATTTTTAGAGAAAACCACCGTACCAAATCAGCTCAAACTTCATATCTCACCAGCAGGTCATCATGGGACGCAAAAATAAGGGTATGAACAAAATTCACCGAAATTTAACTATAGTTATCATAGTGATCAAAACACCAAATATTTTTTTTCTCAAAAACGGCTCTAACAATTTTGATTAAATTTTTTATATTGATAGCTCTTAATAAGGCAATTATACCATAGAATTCCCATTTGTGGGAAAATGACGAGAGCAGCACAATAAATTATCAAAATTTTCGACGAAATCGATTTTAGCGCAGTTTTCAGAGATAACCACCATACCAAATCAGCTGAAACTTAATGTCTAGCCTACAGGTTACCATGAGACGCAAAAATAAGGATATGGGCAAAATCCACCGAATGTTAACTATAGTCATCATACTGACCAAAACACCAAATTTTTTTTCTCGAAAACACCTATAACGGTTTTAATTTCATTTTTTATGTTGATAGCTCTCAATAAGGCAATGATACTATAAAATTCTCATTCGCGGGAAAATGACGAGGGCAGCACAATAAATTATCAAAATTTTCGACCAAATGCGTTTTTAGCGCAGTTTTTTCCTTATAAACTCCGCTGGAATTTTTGTAGAATGTTAAAAAAAATTGGTATTGTAGTCCAATCCAATACCTAAAGGGTGAGTGTTTAAAAACGCTCTTGAGATACATGGGGCTCACTCCAGAAATTCCTGAATTTCAACTACCGCCGTTTCGCTTACTACCAGTTCTAACAGTTATTACCCAATAACTCTGCAAAATGATTACTATCTTTCTTCAAAAAATCCGTGTTTACAGTGTCATTAACTATCTGTGTACCAATTGCTCAATAATGGTCTTATAATGAGTATGAGCAGCACAATAAATTCCGGAACTGTAAGCGCTACCGCTTCATGCTGCTGTGACGTGTTGTTTGACCAAGTTCAAAGGAACTGAGTGATAAATGAATTGATTAAATAGAATTAGCCATGTACAAAGTGAATTGTTGTAGAGCTAAGGAAAGTTGTGTGTTGCAACGCACCAGATATTTTTGTAGGGGGGGCACCCTAGTAGCAGTCAAGGTTGGATATTTTGGCTGATTTACCTGTTAAGAAGGGGTGGAAAAATAAGATTTCCTTCTCCTACTTCCCCTTCCGTTTTACCTACGTCGGAACACTTAGGCTGTCGCCATTCCTCTAGGCCAAACTTTTCGAAAATCGGTTTTAGCTCAGCTTTCTCCCTATATATATCAAATTTGTTTCATATTCATGTCTGCGACCCTACGACTCCATGGCAAATGGTCAAAGTTTTGTTGAGCGGCCATTTTTGAACGTGGACGAATTTCGAAAATCTAAAAAAAGTTTCACCTAGATATTTTTCTCGTGTTTTCAAATTTGTATCGTGTTGAGAACAGCAACCACTCAGGAGAGATGGCAAATGGTCAGACTTTCGATGATGATTGCGTAGTTCACTTCAAGCTAGTTGATACTAAACTTTCCAGGAGCCCAAAGTAACTACGCGAATTAACAAACCCGCGATAATCGAGGGCTGCATCTTCTCGGAGAATGTTTGAATCTGAGTCCGATCAGAACCGACAGTATAAATCTAAAGTGAACTTTGAAAAACGCCTTTCTCTCTTTGGCGTTGATTGATCTCTTCGTTGTTCGAAATATCGAAATATTTGCCTCTCACCGGCAAAACCAAAACGAAAGAGCTGAATGTACGCGGGGATATGGAATGTCGTGCGACGCGTTAATACAATCAAGATAATCACAAACTGTTACCAATGCGTCGACTCATACGACGAAACACATGTTATTTTTCGTTCGGCGGAAATTTTCATTGATTCGCTGTCGTTACGTTGGACGGAGCGACTTAATTTGGAGAGAACTCGATTATAAAAGTCTACCGTTGATTTAGTTTCGAGCCCTTCGGCGGCGTCTCTCAGGGGGTCGTCATCTCCTACGTAACTGTCGAGCAATCACAGAAAAAGGACGGGATGACGAACCGTCACTGCAAAAGCTTCTGAGGGGAAAGTACACAAAAAACCAATTACTTCTACTTGCCTCAACTTCTTATGAGATGCCCCACTGAAAAATCTTTCTGAAGAAGGGGATTTTGATATAAAAAGCTATACTGACTAGACTACCGGCATCCAACACTCGGCTCATCCTTTCGTCTTCTCATTCAGCTTCAGAGGTACTTCGAACGAACCATGGCCTTCAACAAAATCGTAAGTCGACGAACTTTTAAAATTTGAACAAACGTTCGAGTGCAGAAATACTTGCTTTGATTATCAGTCATGTTGATAATTTTATTGCTATAGCCTTCATCGTGCATGGCTTGAAAACCCCCTCTGAGTGGGACCTAGAGCCAGTGCCCTCCAGGGTTTTAGATCCGTCTGTGATATTGATACCATTTTTCTGGTAGCACGCCAGTGACCATGCCGAGGTCCCCGAAGGTTTCCAATATCTTGAATATGACCAGGTGCCCGTAACTAGCCTGTAGCATCTTACCCATTCCAAGCCTAGAGACAGTCTTTAACCTTCATAGCTTCAGCCTTGGCAAATATATCAAGCGGAAGAAAGTAAAAATTTTTTATAACATTTTTATTTAATACTTTCCTTGGCTCAACGAAGTAGAAAGGAAAGTTATATAATTGACTGAAGAAAACAAAAAATGTAGGTTTTCTGTGAGTCCAAAAAACCCAATTTGGCAAATGGTCTGTGTGTCTGTGAACGATTTTTGGAGAAAACGGCAAAATCAAATCAAACTTGATATCTAGCCCCCAGGTCACCATGACACGCCAAAATAAGGGTATGGGGAAAATCCACTCGAAACCGACTATAGTTATCATAGTGATCAAAACCACAAATATTTTTTTTCTCAAAAACGGCTGAGAAGGTTTTGATTAAATTTTGTATATGTACAGTCCTTAATAAGATAGTTACACCATAAAATTTCCATTTGTGAGAAAAGGACGAGAGCAGCACAATAAATTACCAAAGTTTTCGATAAAAATCGATTTGAGCGCTGGTTTTTCCTTATAAATTCCGCTGAAATGTTACTAGAATCTTAAAAAAAAAAATTGATGTGGGAGTTCAATTTGATACCTGTAGGATGAGCGTTTGAAAACGCTCATAAGATATAAGGGGGTCACTCCATAAATTCCGGAATTACAACTTTCGCCGTTTCGCTTACAACCATTCCTAAATGTCTCTGGAACCCTGGAAAAATCGATATTATCTTTCTATAAAACATCTTTTTTACAACTTCATTAATTCTCTGTGTACCAATTGCTCAATAATGGTCCGGGAATGAGTACGAGCAGCACAATAAATTCTGGAACTGTGACCGCTACCGCTTTCTGTCGCCGTGGAGTGTTGTTTGGCCAAGTTCAAATGAACTGATGACTCACTGATAAATGAATTGAATAAGTAGAAAAAGCTACGAACACAAGTGATTTGACGTAGAGCTAAGGAAAGTTATGTGTTGGAGACAAATTGGGAGACATAATTGTAGTTTTGATCTGACTCAACGCGTCGAGTTTCTTCATTTTTGCGGTTTAAGAAAGCTAAATATTAACTCATTTTCCGTTTCTGAAAATCTTCGTTCATGCAATGCGCTTTGAAGGGCATTCTGGTCATATTTGATAGTAACCTAACATGAAAAAATCACATTTACACTACAAATTAATGAAATTTATTGCCTTATTTCACGATGTGCGATACCTCCTTCACAAAAATAGATTAAAACCAATTTATATTTCGCTAGTACTGTCTATATTGCAGCAACCCAGGCTATATTGCAGTACTCTCCTTTCGGCTCACTGTAATACAGTAGGACTTAGCCCCGAACGGGGTTTAAATCGCCTTGTAGCTTTTCGCTCTTTGATCCACCTCCGTTTAGGAAGAGCGATTTCCTTTTTCGTGAAAAACGATGTAAAGAATCGCCACCTCTCATATCATTTACAAGGGTTCTTTCTTTGAGAATTCCGAATGTTCTGCTTATGCGGAAAAACTGCTTCCCAAAAAGAGAAAACTCGAGCTAAATAATACAGTACAACTAAAACCGCCGAGAGCAATTATAAGCTTGTTCTTGACGACAGAGACCAAAATTTCTAGTAAAATTTTTTTTCTGAACACTCGAAACACACCCGATGCAATATTCCTCAGTAACTTTAAACGATGAGTTCTTCACACTATAGCGAATTTCCTGGGAAAGTGTGGGTATTCCAGCCTCTGCAACGGGGGCATCGTATGGAGAACAAAATACAGGCAGTAGTTAACTGGAAGCACTCTGTATGTTCGATAAAATTCGCCCCCAGCGGTTTTCGAAAATACTGAAGATACACCGTTCTGAATTTTAATGTTAGGGAACCCAAGCATTCGTTCTTCAAGTTTCACTTTAACCTCTGTTGAGAAACAAAGAATCATCAACCAATCTAGAGAATTTAAACGGTCTAAAGAATACGAGGAGAACTGATACATAGGACAGTCACACAACATGACAATTTATAACATTTTGAGTTCAATGTATTCAATAGGTCTCAAACTGTACCACATTCCTCAATACTGACCAGTTGTTTACATTTTGAATCAGAATTGGGGTAAACGTTCAAAAATATCAACGAGAAGGTACATGGAAAATATGTGCTTCAGTCACACAAAACACATTCAGTGATCAAAACGTTGACGCGTTACTTTTTCGAAGAAAATCAATATTTTCCAGTTCCTCACCTCATCGCCGTTAGTGGCATCTGTTGACTTCTCGGGGTACACCCCAGCCCTGAGGAGCGACGCTTTCCAAGAATCGACTTCATCTTGCGTTTCGCAATCAATTCGAGTTGTTTATAATCCTAAAAAAATGTTCACAATGATGAATACGAACTAAAAGTTATCTTGATTTGGGGGTGGAGGGTACACTAGCCTATTAGTAAAGCTTAATATTCTGCAGAAGAGATAAAATAATGCTGGGAAAACCACAACGCTGCCCTTCAAGGTTGGTTTACAATGAAGCAAAGGTATCAGCCAATTGTTTATAACAAACAACCACCCTAAAATTGTGACTTGCTTGGGCACATTCATACCCAAAGCGATTTGTGCTAAATAAAAATGTGATAAATCCGTCACAAGTCCACAAATCTGCTTGACCTAAGTATAAAAGACTCAACCCATTCCCTGAGAAACGCATTTTAAAAAACGAATTTATTCGTGGCTCATCCAAAATGTGAAACCATTATGATGATTAGCTGTAGACATTAGGTAGGTGTTGCTGTAAAGTAATTTTGAGTTGGTATTAACAGGAAAAGGAGAAGGAAGTGACCGACATTTAGGTGTTGATTTTAGACTGAGAAGTCCTACGTATACTTTCGGATTAAATAAAGGGTAATTAGTAAGAAACTCACGTGTCAGCTATAATTTTCCTTTGTACCCTCGTTGTATCTGTTTTCTATGAATAAAAGTCTCTCTCTCTCTCTCTCTCTCTCTCTCTCTCTCTCACTCTCTCTCTCTTTCTCTTCAACGTTGGGAAAACCAAAACAATGCTGATGGGCTACCAAAAACTGTTGAATAAAATAGACCAGACTGTAGCGAAGTGCGTGTCTCTGGGTGGTGCTCCCTTGGAATATGTCGAGAATGCTAAAGTCCTGGGGATTACTGTCCAGGGCACACTCTCATGGGATGCGCAGGTCACAGCAACGTGTAATCGTGCTTTTCAAGCAATTTACCATTTGCGTAGACTGGCCCCGCCGACTTCCCAACCAACGTACAGCTGCAACTTGTACAGAGCCTCGTTTTGCCATTTTTTGACTATGCTGCAGCGGCAACTTGTGAATTTAATGGTGCCCCAATGGACAAGCTGCAGGGGGCTGAAAATGCAGCACTCCGTTTCGCTCTAAGACTCCGCTTAGATGAGCATGTGACGCCCCATTACTACCGGCTAGGCTGGCTTAAGATCAAAGAGAAAAAACGACTCTTATCTTCAAAACTTTCAAGCACCATCGTCCACCTTACATCCTTCAAAATTTTAACTTACTCGATTCCCGGAATACGCGTGGCAGAAATAAAGTTCTCCTTATCCCATCACATCGAACGAATTTTTCCGGCATCAAAATTATACAATGAGAACCTCGGAATGTTTGACCTCAATTTGTTTTCAAGAGTTATTGGAAAGGTACCTAAAGTAGTATAAGGAAGAGAAATTATTTTGTTTTTACACAGGAATTCTTACTAGTTATAAATTGAAGTACTCAAGAGGAAAAACTTGTACATTGTTTCAGGGTAGGTGGAAGAGAGGGCCCTAAGGCCCTAACCTACCCTGATAGTAAAATAAAAACCTTCAATCAATCTCTCTCTCTCTCTCAAGGATCCAAATTATAGTAGAGCAAAAGCAGTAGAATTTGTTTAAATGAACTAAGTCCACGTAGGCCCCCTTTTGTGGATTTATTTGTGTAGCGATGGCTTCGTGCTATTTCAACATTCAAATTCCCCCTTAGTTTCCATTCCTCGCATTTCTCTCTCACTCTCTCTCTCTCTCCCCCCACTCCCCCCGCCCCACCCCCACTTTCCTACTCACAGCCCACAACGGAGCCTTTCACTTTTCTAAAAGCCTATGGACGATCCCGCTGGAATGACCAAGCATTTCACTTTAGTACATTCAGGTCTAGAGTTTAGTTTAATAATTGTACTGATGATGGCTTAATTGCCGAAACCAATGTAAATTTAATGAAAACCAGTGGAAAAGATGGTGGGCATGGTTTATGCTGTGGAGTTATTTAAAAAAAGTTATAATAATAAACGACAATTGTAAAAATTAGTAAGTCTCGTTTTCGAATAGCCTTCTCAAATTATTCTCAGCCGTCACATAAATCCTTTTCAAATTACGATGAATAAAGTACCGGTGAAGACAAGGGTTTAAAATATTAAATTAAGATTAAGGCAATCGTTTCAACTAATACGTAACCGCAAGCACTGCTGGGATTGATAGTTTGATATACTACAATTCAACGTATTGTTCTGCACTATGAAGGTTCCCGCAATAGATTTACACATGTAAGAGTATTGCGCACAAGAGAATAAAAGAAAATCGGATTCGGTCTTATTATTAGTATTAATGAAAGAACTGCCTAAACTCGTTAAGCACGATTTGAATTTATTTTTAAGTAACGCATTTATTCAAGAAGACTACAAAAAAATATCTGGTGCGTTGCAACACACAACTTTCCTTAGCTCTACAACAATTCACTTTGTACATGGCTAATTCTATTTAATCAATTCATTTATCACTCAGTTAATTTGAATCTTGGTCAAACAACGCTTTACGGCAGCAGCAAGCGGTAGCGCTTACAGTTCCAGATTTTATTGTGCTGCTCGTACTCATTTCAGGACCATTATTCAGCAATTGGTACACAGAGAATTAATGGGGCAGTAAACAAGAATTGTTTGAAGAAGGATAGTAATTACTTTTGCAGAGTTATTAGGTACGACAACAAGTTAGGTAAAAACTTTTAGAACTGGTATTAAGCGAAACGGCAGTAGTTGAAATTCTTAAATTTCTGGAGTGACCCCCTTGTATCTCATGAGCGTTTTTAAACACTCACCCTTTAGGTATTGGATTGGACTACAATACCAATTTTTTTTAACATTCTACCAACATTCCAGCGGAGTTTATAAGGAAAAAACTGCGCTAAAAACGCTTTTCTTCAAAACATTCGGTAATTTATTGTGCTGCTCTCGTCATTTTCCCACGAATGGAAATTTCCCAATAATGGAAAATATACCAATTGTCTTATTGAGAGCTATCTATATAAAAAATTTAATCAAAATCGTTAGAGCCGTTTTTAGAAAAAATAATTGGTGTTTTGATCACTATGATAACTATAGTTAAATTTCGGTGGATTTTGCCCATACCCTTATTTTGGCGTCTCATGGTAACCTGTAGGCTAGACATCATTTTACAGCTGATTTGGTACGGTTGTTTTCTCTAAAAACCGCGCTAAAATCGATTTCGTCGAAAGTTTTGGTAATTTATTGTGCTGCTCTCGTCATTTTCCCGTATATGGGCATTTTATGGTATAGTTGACATATTAGGAGCTATCAATATAAAAAATTTAATCAAAATCGTTAGAGCCGTTTTTGAGAAAAAAAATATTTGGTGTTTTGATCACTATGATAACTATAGTTAACTTTCGGTTGATTTTGTTCAAACCCTTATTTTGGCGTCCCATGGTAACCTGCAGGCGAGATATGAAGTTTGAGCTGATTTGGTACGGTGGTTTTCTCTAAAAATCGTTCACAGACACACAGACCATTTTCCCAAATAGTGTTTTTCGGACTCAGGAGGGTCTGAAACGTAAAGATCTGAAGAAAACTCAAAATTTTTTTTCCAGCCGATTACATAACTTTCCTTCCTACTTCGTAGAGCCAAGGAAAGTAAAAAAGAATACATAAAGAAACACAGGTATTGCATAATGCGTTCCCCCCTCGATAAGTAAAAACTTGTGCAGAGGGGAGGTGCCGTTACAACTTTCTAGCTACAGATAGGTACCAATCGCAAACCTATATAGTACAATATACTGAATTATATGGTAGATAGTTCATTAAAAAAAATCAGAAAAAAAGTTAAAAAGGAGAATCATCTGAGTATTTCCACACGTACTCTTTGATGGGCCGCTTAATTCCTTGATTATCTATGAAATTTCGGTGTTTTTGTTACTGTAAGTAAATAAATGTAAACTATAAACATACACGGGGAGCTATAAATGAACAATTCAATAATATTGCAGTCAACTTTCTATCCGCCTTGCATTGGTTAATTAAAATTAATCGCGTATGTATTAACGTTTTCTCAGGTTATCATCGTTGCTGTCGTCGCAGCTTGTAAAGGAGAAGCAGAAGAAAAACCTGCAGCGTCTAAAAGGGGTGTCGCTCTCGGCGTACCTCTCGGTTTTCCGGCACCTTGGTCGGCCGGTGCTTCCCCTGCTTGGCCAGTGCCTGGCGCCAATCAATGGCCGTTAGCCGCCGAATTGCCGGGAATCACTAATCAAATTACTGGAGGAGGACCGTTCGCTGACCCTTTTGCGCAAGAATTGGTTTTGGCCAAGGTGATTTTGTCACGCTTAAGTAGTAACATGAAAGGACATACGTAGTCTTCGTATTTTCAGTCAGCCAATTTCCAATGCGAAACTTTCAATAATTTTCAGAACGCTGCCCATTCAATCGCTGTTCAATCGGCTCATGCGATTAACGCCGCAGAAGTTTCCGCCGCTCTTCAAGCAGCCAAAGAAGCCTCAGCAGCAGCTGCGGCCGCTCAACAAAGAGTGCAAGCTGCCAAAGAACAAGTTCTCATTCAACAAAAAATAGCCGCAGCCAAAGAAGCCGCGGCCGCGGCCGCTATCCAACGGTCAGAAGCCGCCGCTGCCACGGCTGCGGCTATACAGCGTTCGGAAGCAGCCACAGCTGCCATCCACAGACAACAAGCCGCTTCTGCCGCAGCTGCCGCCCTCCAACGATCTGAAGCTGCTGCAGCCGCTGCTGCTGCTATACAGGTAGGCAACGGTTCCAACAGCATTTATGACTTACGTTGTTCTACCAATACAAATTAGGTTTGTTGGAGTGGAACTATTCAACTGATTGACGTTGTATTTCAGAGATCACAGTTCGCGGCTCATGCGATCCACAAAACTGCTGCCAAAGCCGCCGCTGCTCAGGCTGCGCTCAACCAAGCTGCTGCATCAGTCGGTGCTCACCAAGCAGACTGGAACCCATGGGGTTAAGAGTCTCGCCAACCTCTACTCTTTTCATGAACGCTTAGAATAAAAATGTAAAATTTGTTGAATGATATTTTAAATAAAATTGTTATGTAACGTTCTTAACAACGTACTTATTTGTTTGTTGACTACGTATTATGCCTCCAAGTAAATAGCTTTAAAAGAAGTACCTCAATCGTGGAAGAAAAAGTGTGTGTGAATCAGGTTTTCAAGATTTAAGGGGAAGCATATTATGAGGAAACGTACAGACGGGATCAATCATTTCTCTTTCATGATGGAATGTGCAAGGCCCGATTACTACAGTTTGTACAGAAATGTGATTAGCAATAGGGGGGATGGGAATAAAACGATATGAGCGTGATTTACAATTCACATCAAACGTGTTCACATATAGGATACAACAGGTTGCAATGGTAGGTCCAACTACTACTTCATTCATTACACAACTATTGGGCGTCAATCAGTTGAAAAACGATAGATTTCTTTTCAATAAATAATTTATTCATTTGACCAGCTGCTGCGCATAATTTTTGTCACACGGAAATGAATAGAGAAATCAGTCTTAACCGAGGATACCATGTCCTGCCAATGGGGAACCAACAATGCTACTACGAGCAAGGAGAGGTGAGCCAATGATACCAGCAGCTCCCAATGGGGCGCCGACAACAGCGCTACGGGCAAGAAGAGGTGAACCGATGACACCGGCGGTAGCCAATGGGGCGCCGACAACGGCACTGCGAGCAAGAAGAGGTGATCCAATCACACCGGGAGCAGCCAGGGAAGATCCAACGATGGCGCTGCGGCCCAAAAGAGGAGAGCCGACAACAGCGGGAGAAGCGATGGCGCTACCGGCGATAAGCGGAGATCCAATCACGCCGGGAGCGGCCAAGGGAGAGCCAATGACGGCGCTGCGGGTGAGAAGAGGGGAGCCAATGAGACCTGGAGCGCCCAGAGAAGAGCCAACGAGCGCACTGCGACCCAAGAGGGGTGAGCCGATCAGACCTGGAGCCGCAGAGGCGACTCTAAGTCCGGAACCGATATCGATCCTGGATACTTGAGAGGTTGCCAATGGAGCTACACCGAGTGGGGCGGCGATTGGGATTCCTGCGTTGACAGCAACTGCCAAGGAGAGAGCGACCTGCAATGAAAAAGGTAAATAAATAAACAGGGTTTATTTATTAAATAAATGAAAAGCAAGGCCTCGGCCCATCAATTGAGTACAACGGTTACATCGACACAAAGTACATGTACCTGCAAACTGCATGGCCATATCCAGACATCCAAGAGGGGAATTGACATACACACAGAGTATTGTTTGGTTAAGAAGGTTGAAAAATCATGAATAAAAACTGACGTTCACGTGCTCAATTAGTAAAATTGAATATCCAGTCGAAACCTGGGCTGAGCTTGTCACAATGACTAGCTACATAATGAATCGTACAGGTAACTCAACAGTCCCAGGTGTCATCAGTTCGCCATATCCACGTTCCAGCACGTCGTACGAAAATGGATCAGAAAGCGGTCAATGTATATCGAGTAGGCTATGATGATGATATGGTAGTATCTAGTGACGTCGTTTTCCACGAAAAACGTTTTGAAGACCAAATCGGGCTACCAAATCGTTCAAATAAAGTCGAGTTTGATTTTAATTCGGAAGACGAAGCAATCGCAGGTATTAAACTTGAGGGAGCAGGGAAAGTAAATCCAAGGGAGGTGAGGTTGAGTATGATGATCAATACGATACAGAGAAAGCATGTCATTCTGGTCTCGGAAACAATAACCCATTATACCTCCAGGACTACGTGATGGCAGCAGTTGTCACATCATACAAGGAAGCCATCAAAGATCAAGATACAGACAAGCGAAAGGGTGAACTGAATTCATTGCAAGAAAACACCACGTGGGAATGTACTGAGGTAGTTTGGAGATGATTAAAGAAGCCGCTGACTCGGGAGGAGCTCCAATCCAATAAACTGACATTCGTCACCACCGTCTTAACCACTAGACCACGATCGCGAGGGTGCCTTTAGTTAGAGTCAGTCAGTACTGGAATTAGTAGAATCCCACAGGGCATCCCGTTAGCATGTAAGTGGGTGTATACTACAGAAGAAACATTTAGTCCAGTCGCCAAAATGTTGGTAGTCAAAAACTTCAAATGTGCCAGTTCAATGCGTCCACCGCGTCCCTGTTTGGCAAGTTGGAAGAGACTGAATCTGCCTCCAGAATTCAACGACCATGCGAACGAAGAAGATGTTAATGACACTCTTCACAGTCTAGATCGTAATTGCATTTCCGGGGCAATCAAAGAAGATTTGTGCATAAAATTGCGTGCGATTTGGAACTGTCTGAGTGGTCGTGGGTAAAAAGAAATTTCGATGTGTAGGAGAACAACACAGTCACAAGTAGAAATTGGTAATACAACGAGTGAAGCTTTCAGAACAGCGAAAGTCGTTGATTTCCGCTATTTTATGATCACGGTATTAACGCGACCTGGTTCTGGGTTATCTTCCCAGGAGCATGCCCATGCTACCAGGCGCGAACACGGGTTGTGGATAGTGGAACGGCCACGGCATTGTCCCCAGGGGCATGTCTGCGGCTAGCTGTGAATAAGGACAGCATGCTGACTGAATAAGCAGCCGCGAACAATGGGCAAAACCCAAGAGATCGCAGAAGAGATCCTGAACAAAGGACTCAAGGGCAAGCGGATCTACATTTTCTCAGACAGCCAGGCCGCCTTAAAGGCGATCGCAGCCTATAGTTTTAGGTCTAAGCTGGCATGAGAATGCCTCCATGCGCTCAAGCAGCTCGGCGCCCGTAACAGGCTCTCCCTCATTTGGGTGGCGGCTCACAGGGGGCATGAGGACAATGAAAAGGCTGACTGCCTTGCGAAAAGGGGTACAGAATCCCTACCCATCGGGCCTGAACCACACGTAGGTATGACGAAAAGTCACCTGAACCGTCTGGTTGCTCGATGGGAGATACAGGAAAATGGCGCCCATTGGCATCGCCAGCCACGACTAAGACTACGATGCTGACACTCTCTATACAAGATCTGAGAGTACTGATAAGCTTCCTCACCGGGCACTGCCCACTCAGATATCACCTCAACAAGATGGGCATCTTAGAGGCGGTGGAATGCAGACTCTGCGGTGAGGAGGACGAGACAGCAGAGCATATCTTGTGTGAGTGCCCTGCCTTGGCAGCAAAACGCTTTGAATACTTCGGTCAGGGGACCACTGAACCCCAAATCATGGCGGAATCTGCGGTGAAGGACATACTCAGCTTCCTGAGGGGGGCGGGTATGTACGACGCCTTCTACTAAGAAAGGGCCAGCGTCACAATAGGCCCATATGCAGCCGCAGTGACAAAGGGACTTGTCCCACACGCCTTCAGGTCAAAAAAAAAAAAAAAAATCTACGCGAATGGATCACTGCATTAAAGCCGATGTCCCCCAGAGAGACGTTTTGGGGCCATTCCTATACTTCTTCTGTGTGCAAGTTTACCCAGTCGAAGACTCATTGAAGATTGCACATTATGCAGATGACGTGGCAGCTCTTAGCTAAACGATCTACGAATGCACAAGCTCACTACACGCTGCACGAGTTCGTTAATCAAGTTAATCAACGGCGTTCTTACAGGAGAGCGAAGATAAGCGGCTCAAAATCGTAGATGGTACAGTTCACATATCGTAGACGTGTGGAACATGCACAGCTAACTGTACGGGCAGTGTAGCGCGTCATTCCTCTGAGACGAAATTCAGAAATTCACGGGTTTACCATTGGATTCAGAGATGACATGGGACGCCCGTATTTCAACCGTCACCCAAAAAACCAGCGCGTGGATACCCTAAAACGTTGGCTGAATCGTCGTTCGAAAAAGTTGATGTACTTCCTAATACTTCGTCATTTGGTGGGGTTCAGCTTCTGATTCACAAATAAAAAGAGACCGAACAATTCAAAACAGGATTCTGAGGCTAATTACTGGGTATGTCAAAAAACAGCACCATACACAACGATCTGGCTATGCCGGAGGTGAAAGAGGTCGTGAAAGGTAATTATGAACCGTTCCAACAGGCTTCTTCCACCCCAATAGTTCATCCCCCCGACTGAAGCTCCTGGCGCCTACTTATCGGATTCATAATAATCGCGTTCTACCAACAAATCAATTGAAGTTTTGATATCTTTATAATTTTTGAATACCTCCCTCGTTATTATTGTATAATTGATACGTTTATTTTCGTGATCCCAAATTTTAATAAGTGGGCCACCAATGGGTGGGTTCCATTTCACAATTTCAAGTAATTTGCATATATATATATAAATAAATATGTAAATCGTTATCGGAACTGTAATGTACTTTTCTACAATAAAGTTCACAAAAAAAATCGTTACAGCTGTTTTTGAGAAAAAAATTGGTGTTTTGATCACTATGATAACTATAGTTAACTTTTGGTGGATTTTGCTCATGCCCTCATTTTTGCGTCCCATGATAACCTGTAGGCTTGACATCAAGTTTGAGCTGATTTGGTACGGTAGTTTTCTCTAAATGCCGCTCTAAAATCGATTACGTCGAAAGTTTTGGTAATTTATTGTGCTGCTCTCGTAATTTTCCCACAAATGAGAATTTTATGGTATAGTTGCCTTATTGGGAGTTATCAATATAAAAAATTTAATGAAAATCATTATAGCCATTTTTGAGAAAAAAAATATTTGGTGTTTTGATCACTATGATAACTATAGTTAACTTTCGGTGGATTTTGCTGATTCCCTCATTTTTGCGTCCCATGATAACCTGCGGGCGAGATATCAAGTTTGAGCTGATTTGATACGGTAATTTTCTCTAAAAACCGCTCCAAAATCAATAACGTCGAAAATTTTGGTAATTTATTGTGCTGCTCGCGTCATTTTCCGACAAATGAGAATTTTATGGTATAGTAGCTATATTGGGAGCTATCAATGTAAAAAATTTAATAAAAATCGTTAGAGCTGTTTTCGAGAAAAAACAAATTTGGTGTTTTGATCACTATGATAACTATAGTTATTTTAGGGCGAATTTAGCTCATACCCTTATTTTGGCGTTCTGTAATGGCCTGTTTGAGTTGATTTGGTAAAAAATGTGTGACTCACTTTGGAAAAGTATGAGTATATGAATAATCCATTTATTACCTTCTGCTCAATCCCCCCCTCCCTCCACGAGTTAGAGAGTTTGTGTAAAACATGTGTATTTTGTGTGTTTTTTCGACTTTGTTAATTTTTAGAAATGTATCAATTACACTTTTAAAATAAAATTTAAATTTTGGAGCCGAAGAAAGTAAAATATTCAATTTTTGAGTGATTACATAAGCCGTGGAATTAGTTGGTCCTGGTTTAATGATAAAACCCAGCAAATAACAATTTGTCCGTTTAAATAGAACTTGGTATCACATTTAATACTTACGGCGAGGAACTTGTACATGTTTGTCGGGTGTTTGTGTGTGGACAGTCGAACCTGAACTGACTTGATCTAAACCCGAAAGAGTTTATATAGGCCTTAGTTTATTCCAATATCTGGGGCTTGAGACGTTAAGGTGCCCGGGTAAGAAGAACGAGTACTTGCATCAGGCTGACCCCGAAACAAGCCTCACACAGAGAGTTTACCTTGCCCTTCGTTAAGTATCGCCGTTACTTCCCACATATGCGCTAAACGGACGGTTTATTTTAGTCGCCGCTCGGGCGGCAGTTACGAGAATATGAGATATAGATATGCGAACGGAATAAAATACGGTAGATAGTGCGCTTTGTGAGCGAATCCATGAAGGCTCATGGAGCTGTAATGGGTGGGCGGGGGGGGGGGGATGCAATTATTTGCAATAAATGTTCAAGCCCGATTTCTTACACGCACGACGTTAACGTGACTAGGAAGTAAGTCTTTTGTTGAAACACGAGGTCAAATGTTTCTGAAATCACGATGCGCAGCGTGTCTGTGCAGTTTGTGATTCGACTGATTACATCAAGAGGCATTTGGCGATGACGATTTTAATTTTTGTTGATCCGTACGTTGCACTTTTTTTCAGTTTCTTACGACAGATCAAACTTCTCTCGGATGGTAGTTCTGTGCCTATATGTGATGGTTGGTCTCACGACGGCATCATAAAACCAGCATCCTGTGCCGTATGCCCTATGTACTCCCTCACACTCTGTGACACATCCTCAGGACAGTTGTTACCTTCTTACTCGTTCAGTTGAGGTAACATGCTCAACTCGATTTGAGCCTCTTTCAGCTATGACTTTTGAGAAGATTGGCGACGGCGCTGCAGTCTGTCTTGTGGGCGTTAGAAATCGTACGGTTCCTTCACAATCACTTCAGTTTCATTAAAGCACAAGGGGAATGGAAGTGACTTTTTTTACTTTCCTTGGCTCTACAAAGTAGAACGGAAAGTTATGTAATCGGCTGAAAAAAAATTTTGAGTTCTCTTCAGATCTTTACGTTTCAGACCCCCCCCCCCCCCCGAGTCCGAAAAACACTATTTGGGAAAATGGTCTGTGTGTGTGTGTCACTAAAGAAGGCCTACAAGACTGTATCAACGGAAGCACTCCAGGTGATCACTGGTCAGTTACCAGTTGATTTGGCTGTTGAGTGCATGATTGACAAGTGGAGAGTGAAACGGGAGCTTCCCCCGCTTTGGGCTGAACTCCGTGCGGATCTCACCACAGAACAGAAACTTGCCGCCATCGATGAATGGGCTCTAGAGAAATGGCAAGCGAGATGGGAATCCTCGTCAAAGGGACGTGATACGTATGAGTTCTTCCCCAACAACCGTGAACGTCTTTCTAGAAAATGGGTTGAGCCAGACCACTGGACGAGCCAGTTCCTCACGGGACATGGTGACTTCAATGCGCGGCTCCACTTCTTTTCTCTGAAAGACTCTCCATTATGCACGTCTTGTGCCTCCAGTGCGGAGGAAACAAGAAACCATGTGCTGCTCCACTGTAGTTTCTACAACAGTGAGCGACGGTTGTTGGGAGGGCAAACGAACTTAGCAGCATTGACTGCTACAAAGGAAGCCTATAACCATTTTGCAAAGTTCGCAAAGAAGGTAATGGCTAAGAAACGTGGTTATAGTTGATCAGTCCTTTTGAAACTTGCCACCCAAGTAAACAGTAAGATCAGGTAGGGAACCAGATTAAGAACTACTCCCAGATGGTACGGGATTCCTCAGGTGGTCACCTCTGCGCGGTGACACACGGGCAACAGCTCTCTACGGTGAGACTGGCTAACGACCAAATACCTGCCGTACCTCCACAGGTCTGAGTTCGGTGGATGCTGCAGGGGCCGGCCTCTTGCATATTAGCGAAACCGCAACTTCTATGACTGATATAACCCTCGCCGAGGGTTTAGGTACAGTCATCAAATAAAGAAACAGACCTGTGTGTCACTAAAGTTTGTCTGTGAACGATTTTTAGAGAAAACCACCGTATCAAATCAGCTCAAACTTCATATCTCGCCCGCTGGTCACCATGGGACGTCAAAATAAGGGTATGAGCAAAATTCACCGAAAGTTAACTATAGTTATCATAGTGATCAAATCACCCAATATTTTTTTTCTCAAAAACGGCTCTAACGATTTTGATTAAATTTTTTATATTGATAGCTCTCAATAAGACAATGATACCATAAAATTCCCATCTGTGGGAAAATGACGAGAGCAGCACAATAAATCATCAAAATTTTCGACCAAAAGCGTTTTTAGCGCAGTTTGTTCCTTATAAACTCCGCTGGAATGTTAGTCCGTTTCGCTTACTACCAGTTCTAACAGTTATTACCCAATAACTCCACAAAAGTGATCGTGTCTACAAAAAAATTCGTGTCTACAGCCTCATTAATTATCTGTGTACCGATTGCTCAATATGGGTCCCGCAATGAGTACGAGCAGCACAATAAAATCTGGAACTGTAAGCGCTACCGCTTCCTGCTGCCGTAAAGCGTTGTTTGACCAAGTCTCCACCAAGACCAAGACCAAGAGAGATTGATTAAATCGAATTGGCCATGTACAAAGTGAATTGACGTAGAGCTAAGGAAATTTGTGTGTTGCAACGCACCAGATATTTTCTATAAAACCTTCGAGACAATCGTCGCTAGCAGTTTCGATTTTTTTTTCTTGACCCTGCCGGATAAGACGCCATTCTTCTTGATTTGATGTTTTGTTAAGCGATAGCACATTTTAGGAGTCTTTAAATACTCCCGATCTGTCGATATATTTAAGGCACGTGCAGTTTTATTTATACAATGACCTTTCCCTCTTCCGTCTTAACGACTGTTTCTTCTATCAACAGGTATTCGAGTCTTTTTCCTTGGCATCATATTACTCCGAGTATAGGAATAGACTAAAAATCCTGATTCGTAAAGCAAAAGAAAAATATTTTTCGGATCAATTTGACAAAGCTGGGAGCGAACCAAAGAAGATATGGAAAATAATAATGCCCTAAATCGAATTAAAAATAATAATGATTTGCCAATTGTAGGTGAAATTGCTCAAAGAAAGGGATTATCGAGTACACAGGCTGCTGTAGAAGCTTGTTCCACTCTTAATAGCTATTTTTCGGAGGTGGGTGCGGATTTAGCTAAAAACCAAAGGAGAGGTGGTTGCGAGGTACATAATTCAGGCCACTGAATTGAAATTCAAAATTCCCGAAATGACTGAGGAAGAGTTAATCAAGATAGTTAACAATATGAGAGGGAATTCGGCTGCGGGGATGGATGATATTGGCCCCCAGGTTGTGAAGAGGTGTATAGACGGTGTGAAAAAACCGCTTTTGCATATTTACAATCTAAGTATTAAAATTTCGATATTTTCTAAAGCATTTAAAGTACGTAAAATAATTCCGCTGAACAAATGACGAGTTAAAGTGTGAACCTTGTAACAACCGGCATATATCCACGTTAAGTGTACTGTCAAAAATACGTGATTGGTTGTACAGATACTTGGAATAACAAAGCTTGTTAACTTCTTCGCAATTTGGTTTTCGTGAGGGGAGGGGAATTGATGATGCTCTGTTTACGCTTTCGAATGACTTGTTTGGGGTTCGAGAAGGCCATTTTGCTGTTTCTTGATATATGTAAAGCCTTCGATAGTATAGATAGAAACATTCTGTTTAAAAGGTCGCCATGGGAGTATCTGAAATTAGTATTGTGGTTTACCAGTTACCTAGGCGACCGACAACATGCAGTTTGCATTAATGGGATTTATAGTGAATATGTGAAAAACGATTACGGAGTAGCTCAAGGTAGTACACTTGGTCCCGTTCTATTTTTGATGTACAGTAACGAGTTGGGAAACATTTCAGAAGCATTCAAGTTGTATCTATTTGCCGATGATACGGCAGTTTTGATTGAGGGAGTTAATTGGGAAACATGTTATGTTAAAACATCGCAGGCTATCGAGCAATTAAACAAATGATTCCGGTTCAGTGTGCTCACATTGAATACTTCAAAAACAAAGTACATTGGCCGTGCCCACGATCCTGAGGTTGAGCGCTATAATTTAGTCATTCACACTTGTGTGGACAATGATGTAGCTTGCGGCTGTTCCAATGTTGAACGGGTTGAGTCTTATAAATATTTGGGTGTAGTGATTGACAGTAGATTATCGTGGAAGGAGTATATAGGTAGGTTGAGGAAATTTGTTTACATATTTTACTCAGTACGATCTATTTTTCCAAGTGATAAGTTAAAACTCATGTACACTGCCCTTTTTCAGTCACTACAGCAATTTGGAGTGATAGCTTGGGGAGGAACGAATGTATTCCACTTACAACGGTTGATTAGTTTACAAAAGGCAGTACTGAAAATTTATCTTAAGAAGCCAAGGCAACTGTTCCATTGTGCTAAGGTGTTCTCACTTCGTCAAATCTATGTGAAGGTCGCATTAATGTTCTTTCGCAAAAATCATAATTTTATGCATCCAGTGAACTTTATCAGGCAATATGAAACAAGATTCAGGTTTAGGGGCAATGTGGTGAATATGCGTGCTCGTATCGTGCTTTTGGTTTATTATTCATTCTGAATAATAACCCTATGTTTTCGGTCACGAACAATTTTTTACAACCCCCCCTCAAAATTTGATACTTTACGTTTGAAGACTTGGAGATTCCAAATTTTCAATGTCCGTCCGCCGTCCCCCATCCCCCGTCCGCCGACCACCGCCCGGGCCGTTTTGTGCCTTTAACGTGGTCTAAAAAATTCGTTCTTTCGCACAAAAATCCGATTTGGTATCTAGTTGTGCCCGCCATCTCGGCAATCCGATCGGACGAAGCCCGTGGTTTTAATGGGCAAAAAACGGTTAAAAAAATTAACGAAACGCAGTACAACGCGGGAGCTACAGCGAAAGTCAACGTTTCGTCGTTTGAACTCCCTCCCTCCCGCCCGTCTCAATAAAAAACGGCGGCATCGCTGCAGGGCGGGCGGCTCAACTCCCCTTTCGCCTCACAATGGGTTCGCTCGAAGCGCCCGACGGGGCAAAATGATCAGACGTTTTGTTTCCGTAGTTCCATTGTAGCCAGGACATGTTTCGTATGGTTTACTAGTATTCGAATGGGATGGGGGAGCAGTAATACTAGGTCAAGCTGTTCATGAGAATAATAAACCATTGTGTAATAATTTGCAGGGTTTTTACCCGGAGTCCCGTCTACTTAATCTTGAATCTTGTAAATAAAATAACTACGAAGATGAGATACCCTGGAAATTTCAGCAGAATTCGTGTTTACTTGGTTCATTACTACTGGCTGGACATACT
Organism: Pachypeltis micranthus; assembly: GCA_020466155.1. Taxonomy (NCBI): domain Eukaryota; kingdom Metazoa; phylum Arthropoda; class Insecta; order Hemiptera; family Miridae; genus Pachypeltis; species Pachypeltis micranthus. The sequence continues at coordinate 8,201,586 of CM035778.1, forward strand.
TTATCGAGGGTTTTTTAATTAGTCAATATGTGTACAGGTGAGGTATTTTGAATTTTCTTTGTTTAGCGTTGGCAAGTGTATTTGTTATAAGGAGTAAATTTAATTATTTTGAACTTAGTATGGAGGGAGATAATTGACTCTTGGTGGCAGCACGGGCTATGCCTACAGCCACCAATTTATTGACTGCAATTCGTTTTTTTTCTTTTTCTTCTATCACATTTATATGTCAATAAATTTCATTTCATTTTCGTTTCTTTTTGCAAAGCAGGCATCTCTATTATGCAACATCTGAAGTAAATTGAACAATGTATGAAAAACGCTGCTATTATTTTCTTGCACAGCTTGAAGCAGTCTCTCACCGCCGAGAACCATCCCATTCGATTGAGCATCGAAAAATACCAGTAAACGACATGCAACATGACCAGACTACAACGTAACAACGAAAATTGCTACGCTACTTGGCAACGCTAGGCAATTGGCACGGCCTGACGAGCGTGGAACGATAGGGGGTGGCAGGGTGGTGAGTTATATCGCTCTGATGAGGGCCTCGTAGATCAGCATTTAACGTAGATAGGTGATTTGAGGTGGCGAACGATGACGCTCTTTCAAAAAAGTATTGATGCTTTGCAACAGGTAATGATTTAATTAATGCATCGGCAAGCATTTTATCAGGAGGAATATGCGTAATATCTACAATTTTTCTTTTTCACGTGATCTTTCACAAAATGAGAACGAATGTCGATACGTTTTGTACGATTGCTTACACCATCATTTTTGCTTGTCGTAATAGCACCAGTGTGGTCGCAGAACACCTTAATTGGAGTGAGCAAATTGTTAGGAAACATTTCACTCACCAACGACCTAAACCACAACACCTCCTGCACACACTGACCGAGAGCCATATATTCAGCGTCGACAATACTCATGGCTACTGTAGGTTGACGCCTAGAACACAACGACACAAGCGAACCATTATACACCACACAAACACCAGAAACTGACCGTCTTTGAGTCAAAGCGCTTCCTCAGTCGCTGTCACAAAATGCCGCTTCGAGCCGTTTTTATGGAAAAAAATATTTGGTATTTTGATAACTGATGATTGTCGTCATTTTTGGACATTTGGCGCCCGACAGTAATGTGCAGGAAAAATACGAAATTTGACCAGTTGAGCCGTTCTTCCTGAATTGCGTTCACAGGCGCACACACCATTTTCTAGGAAAGTAAGTATAAGAAAAAAAAGCCAGCCAACTTCGCTGGGCTATGGAAAGCCCGATGCGCTCACCGAGTGAACGAATAAAGCTTTCGATAATTACGCAAATATTTGCTTATTATTGCATAATACGCTGCTAGATTAACCACGTGCCTTCGCAGATGCCGTTTAGAGAGGGCGTTAATTGTTCTAAAGAGAATCGAGGAAGTGCAAGTGCGGTGAATGACAATGCGAATCGAACACCCACGTTTCGATTGAGGAAACTTGAGAAAAAGGGCCGCGCCCGTCCAGATGATGCAAGGACCTGTCTTCGTTGCTCCGATAGGACAGCTCTCCCAAGGACTTCAATCCCAAACCGTTGTTCCTCACCTTGCACGCAATATTCAACTTATGTTGCTCTATGAAGCGGCTCGCTCTTCCCCGACGTTATTAATCGGAGAGAGCCGACTGTTATTGGGAGGTTTTCCTTCTGGCCTTGCGCCAAACTTAGTGTCCACTCAAAAAGCTTCTCGATTCCTGAGAAAAGAAAACACAAAGACACATAAATAAGAGACAAAAAGATATCCCCAGTGAACTGTTCAATATCGTTGCAGCATCTTCTGTCCGACAAGTGTACGTAAGGCCCTTATGTTTTAGTATAGCCCCGTTAAATTTGAGTTAGGCACACAAAATAGAGTTCATATCAAGCAATCAATGATGTTTATTTTTCCAATTGCGCATTTAAAATATCTGGTGCGTTGCAACACACAGCTCTACGTCAATTCACTTTGTACATGGCTAATTCTATTTAATCAATTCATTTATCACTCAGTTCCTTTGAACTTGGTCAAACAACACGTCACAGCAGCAGGAAGCGGTAGCGTCTTCAGTTCTGGAATTTATTGTGCTGCTCAGACTCATTGCAGGACCATTATTGAGCAATTGGTACACAGATAATTAATGAGGCTGTAAACAAGAATTGTTTGAAGAAGGATGGTAATTACTTTTGCAGAGTTATTGGGTAAAAACTTTTAAAACTGGTAGTAAGCGAAATAGCGGTAGTTGAAATTCAGGAATTTCCGGAGTGAGCCCCATCTATCTCATGAGTGGTTTTAAACAATCATTCTTTAGGTATTGGATTGGACTACAATTCCAGTTTTCTTCAACATTCTACCAACATTCCAGCGGAGTTTATAAGGAAAAAACGGCGTTAAAAACGCTTTTCGTCGAAAATTATGATAATTTATAGTGCTGCTCTCGTCATTTTCCCACTAATGGGGGTTTTACGGTATAATTTTCTTATTGAGAGCTATCAATGTAAAAAATTTAATCAAAATCGTTAGAGCCATTTTTGAGAAAAAAATATTTGGTGTTTTGATCACTATGATAAGTATAGTTAACTTTCGGTGGATTTTGTTCAAACCCTCATTTTGGCGTCCCATGGTAACCTACGAGCGAGATGTCAAGTTTGAGCTGATTTAGTACGGCCGTTTTCTCTAAAAATCGTTCACACGACACACAGACCATTTTCCCAAATAGTGTTTTTTGGACTCAGGGGGATCTGAAACGTAAAGATCTGAAGGAAACACAAAAATTTTTTTTTCAGCCGATTACATAACTTTTCTTTCTACTTTGTAGAGCCAAGGAAAGTAAACAACGAAAAACATCAATAGACACGGATGCTCGCCGTCTTCCGAGTTGGTCTATTTTATGCAAAGAAAACATATAAGTGGAAGGTATCTAATTTAGTGTCAATGGATAACAAATGCAATAAACTGTAAGTAATGAAAAGGTACTTAGGTAGCAGCAGGACGCACAAGCAACATCAAAATATGTGTACTACAAATTCGAAATAATTAAATTCGCGTAATAGTATTTCTCTATAAGCGCCCACATAGCACAAGACATTGCTGAGAGCAAAACAGTCTTGGCCATTGAGGAGCGCATTTTCGAGTTTACTTCCTCCCAGAAACTTTACTCTGAACTCAGCCGTGCTAATGCTACCCAAGTACCTTACGTAAATGTGCCAGTTGTGTTTTCATAACTTATTGTAGTTGATTGCAAATCAAGTACTTGCGAGTCAATGTGTGAGGTGGCGTTTGAGTCCTCATTAAGAGGAAGAAAGGCGTTGCCGTTTTGGCCGCAACCTCACAGACATACAGTATGGGCGTGATAATGGAAAGTCCGTACAGGACGTCATTGTTGAAATCCGCTATGTTTCCCTAGGAACACCTGCTAAGCATGACGTAGAAGTTCTTGTACCGCCTGACTCGCTTTAATGGCACCAGGCAATCGTAGTCTAGTGGTTAAGACAATTGTTCATACTTCTCGACGTAAAGTCGAAGGTTGTGGATCGGAGCTCCGGCGCAATTGCCGTAATTTTTGCCTGAGTCAGCGGACGCGCCTTCGACAATGTGAATGAAAAAGCAAGCGCCCTTTCCTTGTCACCCTCTCGTTCCCCGAATCTTTGATCGGATTTTCCGGGGATTCGCTCAACTCTCAAAAATCCGTTCATCAAAAGTCGTCTGCTCCAGGAGCAGCAGCTAACAGTTAGGGGGGAGATGTACCGCCTGACTCCCTTTAAAGGCACTGGGCGATCGAGGTCTAGTGGTTAAGACAATTGTTCATGCTTCTCGACGTAAAGTCGAGGATTGTGGATCGGAGCTCCGCGCAATTTGCCGTAATTTTTGCCTGAGTCAGCGGATCCCCAAAAGCGTCTCCACCCCCCTCGTAACATGCTCATTGAGATCAGAGGAGCGTTCTTCGAGCTACAGTGGCCAGAGCTCCTCAGTGAGCATGAACGTTGGTTCCTCGTAACTTGCTTGTCTGAAGTTACTTGACAAATAAAGCTGCTGCGATCGAATGCAGACATGTCTTAGTTTGGAGAACGATAGGGAAAGGGTGCCCACAGGTCTCAGTCCTCGGACCAGCACATTGGATCGCCTTTTTCGAAGGTCTCCTCAGATGCCTCCTGGAGACTGACTGACAACCTCTGACTGCACTGATCTGTGCACAGTCGATCCACCATCTCATGTGCTTTGAACCGTCACCCAATGGTGCAAGCACGTAAAGCTGCTTCTGGCGGAAGCAAAAAATCCGTCTTATCCTATTAAAGGAAAAGTTAAATAGTAAACTTTTTTGAGAAGCAAAGCAAGTACTTAGGAGTCAATATAGGAGAGGGGTGGCGTTTCAGTCAACCCCTCCAGTACCGCCAATGCCCTACCCTGCCATGGTAGCTACTGCCCTGTGGTCTGGGGTAGCAAACTCACAGTCAATCAAGGGAGAGTTCGGCCCCAATCCTAGAGAGCTCATGTGGTTCACCAAGGTTAACACTATACAGCATCACTGAAGCACTCCAAGTGATCACTTTCCACTTACCAATTGAGTGCATGGTGGGCAAGTGGAGCGTGAAACGGGAACTTCCCCAACTCGGGGCCAAACTCCGTAACTTGTTGTGCTAGATGAATGGGCATTATATAAATGGCAAGCGAGATGAGAATCTTCGTCATAAGGACGTGACATGTACGAGCAGTAGCCACCATGGCAGGGTAGGGCCTTTGCGGTACTAGAAATGTTGACTGAAACGCCAACCCTCACCTATATTGACTTCTAAGTAGGGTAACGAGTATAGTTATGGCCCCTTTAAGCAGGTTGGCGTATATTTAAATCCATATCTGGAGAAGTTAAGGGTAGATAGATCTCAAAATTCGCTTTTGCAGCCACCAAGCAACATTCTTTTGGAAAACAATTGAAATTGTAAAATAAAAGCACAGATTTTGGTAGGGGCCACATTTTTTTCAAATTGTTTTCAAAGTATAGTTATTGGCACCATGAAAATAGTAATTGGCCCATTGCCTTACAGTAATTGGCCCGGGCCAATCACTATGGGGCCACATTTCCCTAAGTAGGTATTAAACAAAACCATACACAATTCTACAAATAATCCGTATTTTTATTGGTAGAATTTTAATCTAAAAAGCAATTTAATTCTTTCACCTCATAGACATTTCTTGTCTTGCTGTAAAATACTTCGCCGGTAATCCAGCCGTTTTCTGAATGACCAATACCCCAATCTTCACCACCCCCAGCATCGGCAACAGATTTGCTGACTTCTGCGGTTATGCGGGTATAGGGATAAACGTATAAAGTGGTGGGGTGGTTACCCACTCGCAGAAAAGCAGTATAGGACGGTTATGTTGCTCTTTGCGGGTCCCCTATCTACTTCGTAAACGAAAAGATCTCCTTTAGCTGCAATCACCTTTCCGTTGGCAGGATTCAGGGAAAATCCCGTCTCATCGCAGTTAAAAATTCTGCTGGAATCTTTCAGAATCGAAAGCATTCGTTCTTCCTCTAACGAGCCCTTAACGTCCTTGAACCGTTTCTAAATATTTTCACTTGAGACTCAGGAGCTCGCCCGGGTAACTTCTTCAGCCGCTCTAATGTTCAGGGTGTCGGCGCAGGAAAGCATTATACCAGCCCTGTCCCGGTTTATTGTTCACAAAAGGATTTGGTCTCTTTGAAACATCGAGCATTTTTTTGACACTGAGCTTTAAGTTTTCAGCGCGCCGGGGCTGGCCTTTCCTCTCGCAGTCGATAATCCACTTCACTAATAATGTTTCTTCATCTTTCAGTAGAACGGGAAGAAGAAAACCGGTCTAACCTTCCTTCAGTAACCGTCCATGGGCCTTCGTTTCTGAACAGTTTTGTTCCCTGCAGCTAGGACGGTTCAAGGGTTTTTCGTAGCCCAAACCCCGAAACTGTTTCTTGTCAGATTTCATGTCACGAAGTCAAATACTAAGGTGTCAATATAGGTGAGGGTTGGCGTTTCAGTCGTGCTAGGTCAAGCTATTTGTACGAATAATAAACCGTTGTGTAATAATTTGCTGGGTTTTTTCTTTTTGCCTGCCATAGGCAGGAGAGGACGCTTGATTTCTAATTCCATATTCTTATCAGTAAATATTTTTCTTTTTTTGGTTGTGTAGGAAGCTCCATTTCTTTTTAATACTTATTTCCCGAATAAATGCTTCTCAGTTGCCTTTTTTTGCTTTTCCATCCCCTAAATGCATGGGTTCATCCCCACTAGAATTTATTTCATTATTTTCCCTTTTCCTTATATATTTTTCGTTACAACTTGCTTCACAAGAGGTAGCCTCTGGCCACCAAAATTTTCCTTTAATTTTGTAAATTGTCTCTGTGAGAGGATTAGCTGGTTTTTGTCCTCAGTCGCATGCAGCTTGATGTCCCCGCACTTGATGGGTTTTTTTCTCGATTTGGTGGATCGACTCTGCACGGATCAGCACAGTCAGGTCATACACACCGATAGATAGCTTTCCCAAATAGTGTTTTTCAGTCTCAGTAGTCTCTGAAACCTAAAGCCTGAGAGCCAAGGAAAGTAAAAACGATTATCATCCGATTACATACATTTCCTTTGTGCCCTGTAGTCGTAAGAAAAGTAAAAATCGTGAGTCTCTCAAATCATTTTTGACGTCTTTAGCGCCGCTGATTCAAGGATGCAGAAATAAACCGGTTAGTTCAACGCTCCGCTCACGTTATCGCTGATCATTCACCGTACAGCCGAGGACCAGCTGGCCTTCCTACTTGCGCGTCTAGCGCCTCGTACGAGTAAACCACGGCCAAGGTCGACTTTGTTTTTCCCCTCTGGGGTTCGGCCACTTTACGACAATTTTTGAATAATTTCATCACGGCGTCACATCCTTCTGTAATTACGGAGTCGAGGGAGCAACGTGAATAATACGGACAAACTAGTTTCTCATGGCAATTAAAGGAAGGCGTGGATGACTGAAAATAGAAGAGATTTGAGGAGAACGTGTGGCGCTTTGTTAGGCTTCTGCGCTCTAATCGTCGAGCGAAGTTTTCAAGCTTCTGGAATAATTTCCTCTTACATTTCACTCGCCCACCGTTAAATTATGCTAAAAAAACTATTACGCTGATTGAGTGTTTGACGAATTGAGGAAGAATTCTGTTCAGAGTTGGTAGGAAATTAGTGCAAATTGTGAACAAGTCATTTGAGTACGGTCTGCATCGAAAGATCTTACATCTTGCAACCTGCCTCTCGAACTGTTATGAGCTGCACTACTATTTATCGCGTGACAGGTTGCAATAAAATGTACACTGACGGAACGGGACGAATCGTCGGTTTAGGGAAGGTACATCTGGAGCATTCACGCTGACTATGCACCTCAAACGCCCTGATTCGCTCAAAACTACGGTGCTAGCAGTCGTAACTGAGTGGTTGTCTCGTTGCGGCGTCGTTCTGTCACCTGGGCCTGCGTTCACTCCCACCCAGTTCCCTATTTGTGGAGGTAAAACTTCTCCGAACGTATTTCGCAAATAAAACTCCTCGTTCCAACTACTATTCGAACGATATCGTACTTACCTTCTGACTCACTTAATGCGATATCTCTCCCAAACGCAACATTGGCGCCCAACAAGTCGTCGAACTTGCACTTCATTAATTCAGAAGCATTCAACATTGAAAGGCAAAGTTTCATCAATACCCTAATGGGTTGTCACCTGTTAGATGGTGAGGTAGCTGATATCGTTCCACAACTCAACCAGATGGCCTACGACTTGCGACGCTCAGTCCCATAGCCCCAAATGTCTCAGTTCCAAAACCTTTCTCTACACCTTCCCGTGTGTCTGTCCTCGAACGACCACTCAAACAAGAAGTCTGAGGAAATCACGGAATTATGATGACAGTACTCCACTGCCAGGCCCGCATCCCTGCTCTATCTGTGGTAAACATCATGGGGTATCAAAGGGCCCACGTTTTTCTCAAATCCTGTCTGGATGCCTGGCAACTTCACGCACTTTCAGAAGCTGCCACTCAACGTTTACTTGAGGGAGGCATCATACGCTCCTCCATCCCACGAGCCACATCTTTTTCCAAGAGTGCAACTGATCAGTGCACAGTAATCGCAGCATCCTTGCTTAGGACTAACCCTATAGGAGCACCTGAGGGCAGGTGACCTCTGAGGAGGAGGGAAGCACCCACTCCCCTTACTAAGAACGTCTTTCGCCAAGAGACGCCGCAGATGTGTGAAACGAAGACGTGCGATCCACACAAGATGTGTACGCCATAGCCATCGTGGCAGGGCTTATTGGTGGCAGGGGAACGTGTTTTCCTCGATCAAAACAGTCTCTTTGTGTTATTGCAATTTTTAGTAGTGATTCAAACAATTGTATCAGACGACAGATTGTCAGTCAAACCATATTGTTCTTTCCAAAGTATGCGAGGTAGCATGTACTCTACAGGATAGTGAGGTGGGGTTGCGAACTCAATTGGATGGATTCCAGAGATTCGGTAGTAGACGAGCTGCTCAGCAGTGTTCTGCTATTTCATCATTGACACTACTCAATCGTGGCGGGTTAAGAGTCAGGTCAGCATCATAGTACCTGTCTGCGATTTAACGCGATTATTAAATACATGATGAGTTTATTCTCACAGGTCGATTGATTCTGTGTCTTTAGGCCAGAAAATAGTTGAAAACTGGTTTAAAAAATTAACAAAAACGACATTTTGGCAACTTTATCGCAATTACATCGAATTTGGTTTCGTTTTCTAGGTATTTTTCGATGATGGGTCGAACGGAACGTGTATCAGAGGTGTACGACAGCGTCTAGAACAATGAAATCACAGTAATTATATTGTGGCAAATTCTACTAATTGAAAGAACTCGCGGGACGATAAAGCGAAAGTGATCATTTCATCATTTGCACTCCCGTCTCCCTCCAACCACCCATCAGCTCGACTCGTCATGGCATGCCAATCGCCTACAGGCTCCCACAGAATGGAATATGTAAGTTTCGTCGTAGTCAGGTCATGTTTCGTATCGTTTACTAGTATTTTTTGATGCTGAATCGACTGGAATGGGTCTCGGAAGCGTGAGACTGCGTCAAGCTCTGTAAGAGAATGATAAACCGTTGTTGTGTGCTGTGGAGTTTTTTTTTGGAAGTGCCCATATGAACTTCAATTGCTCTCAGTATGAGTAGGCAAATCGTATGAAATTATGTCGCCTTTTTTATCCCCGGGGAACACTGATGGCTTGGCACAGATTAGTGAGTTTCATAATTTATTGCCTTGTTTTTATTTCCTCGTTAGTAAATTCACTGGGGGTGATATATGCGGGGGACACTTGGCCTACGGTTTTTTTTTCTTTCTTCACGGTTCACTTAAATAACACGAAAGAGAGTCCATGCATTGTTCTCAACAGCTAAGGGTGCTGTACTGCGTGATAAGAATTGACGTCATCGCGCAGTTACATGGTCTGAAAACACCTTTCTGGTTTATCCTGGTGAAGTTGCTTCTAATACTGACAAAAGTTACACTGGATCAGCGGTATTTAATAGGCTGAAGTTAGCTATATATTGATAATCGAAAGTCTGATCGTCTGCCCAGCCCTCCTAGGTGACCCAAAAGACATAATGTAAGGTGGGCGCGGCGAGATAGTGGAAATCCATCTTATAAAAGACGAGTTAAGACGAAGTAGTCTATTTCCACGGGTAAAATAAAGACAATGATGGTGGCCTAGTAAACCGAAACGCGTCTACAAGTTATCATTGTCTTTAATTTACCCGTGGAAATAGACTACTTCGTCTCAACTCGTCTTTTATACCCAAAAGACTTCCAAAAGACAATGAGTTCCTGGTGATAACTAGTGGAAGGCGTCCATCTACTTCGTCGACTCCCTTCCTGCCTCACTTCCTCGGACATTCATTTATACAAAATTCTAGAGAAGTACTGTCTTGCTAATTTGTTTAGAAGTATAATCCACGGCCGTTGGAACAAGAAATATTTACTTTACCCTATTTTACCGATTTTTTTTTTTTTTTTTTTTGTCTTTCACCGCAGATTCCGCCATGATTTGGGGTTCAGTGGTCCCCTGACCGAAGTATTCAAAGGGTTTTGCTGCCAAGGCAGGGCACTTACACAGGATATGCTCTGCTGTCTCGTCCTCCTCACCGCAAAGTCTGCATTCCACCGCCTCTGAGATGCCCATCTTGTTGAGGTGATATTTGAGTGGGCAGTGCCCGGTGAGGAAGCTTATCAGTACTCTCAGATCCCTCCTGGAGAGTGTCAGCATCGCCTTCGCCCTTTGACAGGAAGGCGTGACAAGCCTTTTCGCCTGTCTTAGTTGTGGCTGGCGATGCCAATGGGCGCCATTTTCCAGTATCTCCCATCGAGCAACCAGACGGTTCAGGTGACTTTTCGTCATACCTACGTGTGGTTCAGGCCCGATGGGTAGGGATTCTGTACCCCTTTTCGCAAGGCGGTCAGCCTTTTCATTGTCCTCATGCCCCCTGTGAGCTGGCACCCAAATGAGGGAGAGCCTGTTACGGGCGCCGAGCTGCTTGAGCGCATGGAGGCATTCCCATGCCAGCTTAGACCTAAAACTATAGGCTGCGATGCCCTTCTGTCTGAAAAAATGTAGATCCGCTTGCCCTTGAGTCCTTTGTTCAGGATCTCATCTGCGATCTCTTGGGTTTTACCCATTGTTCGCGGCTGCTTATTCAGTCAGCATGCTGTCCTTATTCACAGCTAGCCGCAGACATGCCCCTCCACAACCCGTGGTCGCGCCTGGTAGCATGGGCATGCTCCTGGGAATATAACCCAGAACCAGGATTTTACCGATTTAGATATATATGTGACAAAACCCTGAGTAGATATGTCCCAATTTTGCTATTGAAATTTTATTTTAATTATTTTCTCAATAAAACGTTATAATTTTCGAATCAGTTTTAGTTATTTGCTTTACCACTTTACCAATATAGCGGGGGGGGGGGAGGCTTTGACATTATAATTTTCTTGGGTTCATCCCCACTTTGATTAAATTTACCGTTCGTACCGTCACAGTGGCCAATTTTGAAATGGGCCAAATTTAAAAAAATTAAAAAACGACCCACCTAGATATCCTTTCCTTATTCTAAATGAAGGGCACTGGGGAAGAATGACCTAAGTCCCGTCAGACGGAATTTGAGGAAAATCAAATTCAAAGTTTCCCAACTAAAACAATACTTCAGACTCATTAAAAAATACGCAAAAATCAGCATTTGATCAGAAATATGTTTATTAAAACTCGTATCAAGCAAAATAAGTTTTTGATAAGATTTTCCACAATCATTAAATGAAATATTTTCAAATTTTGAAAATATTCTCAGGAATATACGGACTGGTGTCACTTTTCCCCGGCATTAGGCGTCAATCGGTGGATTATCAACGTATTCGTCCTCACTTTCTTCTGGTTGGTTGATGTATGTCAAATGTCGGTAGAAGTCCTTAGCTTCTGGTTTTACAAGGAATGATGTAAGCGCTTGTAAATCGTCCCACTTTGCTTTCTTGATAGGTATCTGACCTGTGTACAATTTGCTTAATATCACCGCGCTGTTTGACGTCCTCCTTCTTGATGTGGTTTTTGTGGACTTTTTCGCAAATAGCGGAGATTGTTGGTACATACCAGTGAATGATGCCTTGTGCAGAATCTTACTGGGATTTTCATTTCCGAATTTCAGTATTCTGACCGTCCGGGTAGGGAAGGGGCATTTTGCAGCGTATAGTGGAGAAAGAAATGCAGTCCCATTTTGGAATTCAAAATTTTGTCCACAGTTGATTACTTGGAATGGGTTCGGTTTTATACGACAGCTTTTGAATTCTTCCCTTCAGTCATCTGGCGTCTCTGTGTACGTTTTTTTATTAATAAGACTCATGTTCCGATCGCATTCAAGGTAGGAATGACCGCGTATTGGAAATATAACTTTCACTGTTTCGAATCGTTTCTCTTGCACAGCCATATAGTGTAAAAATCGTATAACAGTGAAGTTCATGTTTTGCCCAGAACATGAGTCACAAAAATTGCCAGCTCCCTAACCTCCATTGGCAAAATGTGGCAAAAGAAGTGGTGCATCATTGAACAAACGACGTCAGCTCCTTTTCGAGCAATAGATTCGTAGTAAGTGTAGAATACGGCTCAATATATGAGGACTGAAGCCGTTTTTCCCATGGCGCGCTCGGACGTTTTTCCCTAGCAGGGCGGATGTTCTTACGCCCATTTCTATGGACTCAAGTCACTCTTGTCATTTTTCGATTCAGTCATATTATAGTACTTCCAAAATGCTACTCGATGGTACCTCAGACTCGTTTTGACGAAAAAATGGACTGAAGTTGTTTTTCCCCAGTGCCCTTCAAATATGTTTCGTGTCAACCGGTGCGACCATCTAGGAGGGCTCGGCAGTCAAAATTTCGATTATGAATATGTTGCTAACTTCAGCCGAGTCGGTATTTTAGGTTTACAGAAAAATTTGATATTTAGGATGAGCTTATGACAAATTGCGTAGATCATCGATGGCCGTATTGTTTCCATTCCTTGTACCCTCTTTAATTTCGGTTGATCCTCAGATTGGCTCGCGACGGCCAACTGAACTTATAAAGATAAATGAGGTGTCACATTTCATGTTTAATTAACCGAAAGTAATGATTTTCGAATGTGACAAAAATACCGTCGACCAACTAGAAATTAACGAAGGCCCTTTCAACACGGATGGGTTCCATCGTAAACAATGTTGTTCTCCGACGGTAATCTAGCGTTCCAACAATAGGCGTAAGAGACAATAGGGAAGAGCTGCCTAGAGTCATCGACCAACCACCGAGATCCTCACAGAAAGTCCCTTGAACTTGCTGGCCCCTCCATATCATTTCGCGGTCCTATAAAAAGATGCGACGAGCGTCATCGTTCGATCAGAACTTACGAAGTTCCGTCGTCTGTGACTATGAAATTTTTAACTGTAAGTACTTGAAATACTTTACTTTGTGATCGCTTCAGTTCCCGAAGGTAGCGTTGAATGATGTTTTCTATATTTCTACGGAGCATTGGCTCCCAGGGGTTGTACACACTTGAACTATTATTTAAAGCGAGGGGAACACGATGTTCGTGCGACGTTTATTCTTGTTACTTTCCTTGGCTCTACAAAGTAGGAAGGAAAGTTATGTAATCGGCTGAAAAAAAAATTTTGAGTTCTCTTCAGATCTTTACGTTTCAGACCCCCCTGAGTCCGAAAAACACTATTTGGGAAAATGGTCTGTGTGTATGTGTATCTGTGAACGATTTTTAGAAAGAACCACCGTACCAAATCCACTCAAACTTGATATCTCGCCCGCAGGTTACTATGGGACACCAAAATAAGGGTTTGAACAAAATCCACCGAAAGTTAACTATAGTTATCATAGTGATCAAAACACCAAATATTTTTTTCTCAAAAATGGCTCTAACGATTTTGATTAAATTTCTTATATTGATAGCTCCCAATATGGCAACTATACCGTAAAATTCTCAATTGTGGGAAAACGACGAGAGCAGCACAATAAATTACCAAAACTTTCGACGAAATCAATTTTAGCGCGGTTTTTAGAGAAAACAACCGTACCAAATCAGCTGAAACTTGATGTCCAGCCTACATGTTACCATGGGACGTAAAAATAAGGGTATGGGCAAAATCCACCGAAAGTTAACTATAGTTATCATAGTGATCAAAACACCAAATTTTTTTTCTCGAAAACGGCTCTAACGATTTTGATTAAATTTTTTATATTAATAGCTCTCAATAAGTCAATTATACCATAAAATTCCCGTTCTTGGGAAAATGACGAGAGCAGCACAATAAATTATCAAAATTTTCGACGAAAAGCGTTTTTGGCGCAATTTTTTCCTTATAAACTCCGCTGGAATTTTAGTAGAATGTTAAAGAACCCGCCCCTTTTATGAAGCCGAGTATGTCCTTCATCGCAGCTTCCACTATGATATGGGGTTCAATAATCCCCTGGGCTAAGTATCCACAGCGTTCGACTGCTAAGGCAGTGCACTTACATAGGATGTGCTCCGCCGTCTCGTCCTCCTCACCACAGAGCCTGCATCCCTCCGCCTCTGTGGTAGTGATTAGTTTCGGTTAGAATAGGTGTATGGCCAGAGGCGGCTGAATATCAAGTAGTCCGCCCCGGGACTATTGGGAATGAGTGTTGTGTGAATGTATTTATTGTATGTGAGGAGAGTGGCTGTGAACAGATAGGGAAGGTGAAAGGGGATCGCAGTTCAGGTCGGGATCATGGGTCTCGGCCTGACACCCCTCTCTGTAGAGAAGATGGGGGCAAGTCCAATCCCCGAAATCCCAACGGGGATAAAGCGTAGGTGCCGGAGAACGCCTGTTGGCAATTCCAGCACTGGGGCGTGCCACCCATTCAGGTCCGTAGGCTGCTGAAGTTGTAGCCAAATTGAATGGGTACCACGAGGGCTTCTTCCCGCAGCCGGCAGCGTGGAGCCTTTGAGGCGTGGCGCTGCCGGCCGTGAAGCCAAGGGTTTGGCTTCGTGGGAACCTACCATCTTGTTGAGGTGATACCTGAGTGGGCAGTGTCCGGCGAGGAAGCTGCTAATCAAGACCCTCAGATCCCTCCTGGAGAGTGTCAGCATCGCCTTTGCCCTTTGACCAGAAGGCGTAACAAACCTTTTCGATTGTCTGCGTCGTGACTGGCGATGGCAATGGGCGCTATTTTCCTGTGTCTCCCATTGGGCCACCAAACGGTTCAGGTGACTTTTGGTCATACCTACGTGAGGTTCAGGCCCAATGGTCAGGCTTCTGTGCCCTTCTTCGCAAGGTGGTCGGCCTTTTCATTGCCCTCATGCCCCCTGTGAGCCGGCTCCCAGATGAGGGAAAGCCTATTGTGAGCGCTGAGCTGCTTGAGCGCATGAAGGCATTCCCATGCCAGCCTGGACCTCAAGCTATAGGCTGCAATGGCCTTTAATGCGGCCTGGCTGTCCGAGAATATGTACATCCGCTTGCCCTTGAGTCCCTTAGACAGGATCTCTTCCACGCAGATCTTTATAGCTAGGATTTCAGCTTGGAATATCGTGGCGTACTCTCCCAGCGGCTTAGCCAGACTGTAGTTGGGCCCAACAATGCCCAGTCCAGCTCTGCCTCCCATGACTGAACAGCATTGTTGGGCCCAACTACACTCTGGCTAAGCCGCTGGGAGAGTACGCCACGATATTCCAAGGGCACCCACCTCGGTCCGGAACGTCTCCTGCTCCCATCGTTCCCGCAAGTTGATACTTACCCTGAATGGCAGCCGAAAGTTCTTTCGCTCTGACATAACGTCAGTAGCAACGACCACTGCCTCTTCCAGTTTGAACTGTCTAGTTGTTCTTTGGAGGCTTGCCTTAACCCTGGTGGAGATGTTCCCTGTCTACAAAAGCCTTACTGCTCCCAGTCCTCTAAATATGTATATGGAGCGGTGAGATATCTAAAAGGACTTCCATTGCAGCAGTAGGGAAGTATTCATTACCCCTGTATATCACCGCATTTTGTGGGCTGATGTAGGTTTACGTACTCTGGTGGAAATAAGACGACTGTTCCCCCGATTTTCACGTTATAACTAATTGTTACACTGTTCACAGGTAGCGACTTTTCTACTGCTCGGTTACTCGGTTGCCGAGGAGTCGAGGGACAAGAGAGGCTATCTCCTGGGAGCTCCTAGTCTTTTGTCAACTCCAGGCCTTTATGCGGCTCCTCTCGCTACTTCCGGGCTCATCGCTGGACCTGCGTACGCTCCTGCCTATGCCCACAGCTTAGTCGCAGCCCCTTCAGTCGCACACGCTCCAACTTTCATCCGCGCTCCAGTTATAACTCCTGGTTATGTCGGATCTCCGCTTCTCAGTCAGTCACTCATCGCTCCCACTTTACTGTAACGCATGACGAAATATAAATGTTAAAACACCAAGCTCTTGGAACGATTTTTTTTTCTTTTAGCCCTTAGATATCGGAAAAAAGTGTTAAATACGTCTTCATTCTTTCAACGATGGATCTTTGATGGAAGGGAAACAATTTTACGAAGTAAATTTTGATGGAGGGCTTTAACATTGTGTTGGGTGCCAGGACGTGAAGGAATAGAAGGGGAAAGACGGATCTGTGGAACCACTGAGAGCCACTCGAATAAGAAGATTGGCAAGTGACAGGAGAAGCGCAGGGCTGTCTACTGGTGGAATGTGCCTGGCCAAAGGCGAGTATAATTGAGGGTTTAACCCCTGCGGCCTCTACCTCTCCCCTGTCACTCTCCGCATAGATTTTTGGGTAGTTTCCAGCGAAACCCAGTGAAACCCTTGGCTTCACGGCCGGCAGCGCCACGCCTCAAAGGCTCCACGCTGCCGGCTGCGGGAAGAAGCCCTCGTGGTACCCATTCAATTTGGCTACAACTTAAGCAGCCTACTGACCTGAATGGGTGGCACGCCCCAGTGCCGGAATTGCCAACAGGCGTTCTACCGGCACCTACGCTTTATCTCTGTGGGGATTTCGGGGATTGGACTTGCCCCCATCTTCTCTACAGAAAGGGGTGTCAGGCCGAGACCCATGATCCTGACCTGAACTGCGATCCCCTTTCACCTTCCCTATCTGTTCACAGCCACTCTCCTCACATACAATAAATACATTCACATAACACTCGTTCCCAATAGTTCCGGGGCAGACTACTTGATATTCAGCCGCCCCTGGCCATACACCTATTCTAACCGAAACTAATCACTACCACATTCACACGATAAATACTCTCACACAATAAATACATATTAACTAATTACTTCGGGCAAAAGACTTTTTAATAATTAATTTAATTTCAAAAATCACAACAGACGGGAACTCAACGGGTGACAACTTGGTACAG
The DNA here is from genome assembly GCA_020466155.1 of Pachypeltis micranthus. Classification (NCBI taxonomy): domain Eukaryota; kingdom Metazoa; phylum Arthropoda; class Insecta; order Hemiptera; family Miridae; genus Pachypeltis; species Pachypeltis micranthus. The sequence goes on from CM035778.1 coordinate 8,218,493, forward strand.
ACGAATGAACCTGGTTACAAGAGAGTCGCTACTATTTATACTGAATGCTGACGTCGGCAGTTCTGAATGCTGAGTTCGGCAATGAGGGCTTCTGTCGAGGTAAGATGGTGAGGTCGGCGTCTTCGTATCCATCGTAGACCTGACTCAGGCGGCTTCTGGAAGTGACGAAGGACTTGCTGACGCGGCGATGAGGGTGACTCAGCGTCGCTCAAGGGTTCTTTGTGTTAGGGGCGCATGTTATTCATAACGTACATTCATTCCTGATGGTTCAGGGGCAGACTACTTGTACTGCCTGACTCCCTTTAAAGGCAAGCGGTTGATCATGGTCTAGTGGTTAAGACAGTTGATTCATAATTCTCCACGGAAGTCGAGGATTGTGGATCGAGCTCCGGCGCGATTGCCGTAATTTTTGCCTGAGTCAGCGGATCCCCAAAAGCGTCTCCAAACCCCCCTCGTAACATACTTGATATTCATCCACCCTGGGAACCGTCGCTAACCCACCTAAACTAACCTATACTAACCTCACAACACGTAAAACACAAACACCCCCTACAGGGCCCTGGGCACCATTCCTCCCAACCTAACGCCCTCCCTACGCCTCAACACCCCCTTATCATAACGTCTCCACCACCCAAAAGCCCCCTCATTCCTTACCATCGACCAATCCCATTCCCCTTCATCCCCAACAACCCCTTCCCTCGCTGCTGCTCTCTCAACCTCAAACACTACTTGTTTGGCAGTTCACCCCTCCACATTCGCATGCGCCATTACCAACCAACCCGAACCTCCACATATTAGCAAGGTGGTACCTCAGTGGACAGTCACCTGACTTACTCTAGGGACCTCCTGACTGTGCTGATCTATGCACAGTCGATCCACCAAATCAAGTGCTCAGAACTGTTACCCAATGGTGCGAGCAGGTTAAGCTGCTGCTGGCTGAGGAAAAACTCCTTCTCATCCTCTTAAAGGAAAGTTAAATAGTAAACTTTTTTGAGGAGCAGCACAGAAGCCAACACCTATTGTCCAGTACCGCTAAGGCCCTACCCTGCCATGGTGGCTACTACCCATGGGTAGGAGTAGCAAACTCACCGTCAAACAAGGGAGAGTTCTGGCCCAATCCTAGAGAGATGCGCTCCTGTGGATCACCAAGGTGACCACACTACAGGATCCACTGAAGCACTCCAAGTGATCACTGTCCGTCCACCTACCTACCAATTAAGTGCATGGTGCGTGGCAAGTGGAGCGTGAAACGGGAACTTCCCCAACTCTGGGCCGAACTGTGTAACTTGTGCTAGATTAATGGGCATTAGATAAATGGCAAGCGAGATGAGAATCTTCGTCATAAGGACGTGACACGTACGAGTTTTTTCTCAACATCCGTGAAAGACTTGGAAAAAACAGGTTGCTCCAACTCCTCCAACTGCCTGCAAGGTTCAACTTCGTGTTACCCTTTCGGATACTCATTTATGAGCGATCCAGGTTGGAAGGGGGGAGTTCCCGCTTTCGAAGCTGGGGCCCTGGTATACTACACTGATGGCTCGGTGCAGGGTGGTCTTGCAGGGGCAGGCATCTTTGGGCCGAGAAGCGATCCCATTGCGGTCGCTGGCCATGGTGTTACAGGCAGAGGTGGCTGCGGTAACGGTCTGTGTGCAGCGGCTGCTACAGAGGGGACTGAAGCGGCAGAGAATCTACATTATGGTGGACAGTCAAGATATGGCGAAATAACGCGCCGTTCCACCTCCTTTTTCTCATAGACTCTCCATCCAGCACGTAGCGATAAAATCGCTGAAGGTACATGGGCCTGAGGAAAGTTATTTGATGCATTCACTAGATACTTCTACGAGACGATTTCAAGGAGGAGACGTTTCAAAGGACTTTCCCGCAACTCATCAGTGATTCGATACTTTTTCGACGCTGGCTGCGTTGGTTGTCGTTGTGTTTTGGGTATCACTTGATACTTGCGAATACTACACGGTATTCGTTCAAAGCTGTTCGTTCCCTTGAGAGCTATCAGTCAATAATAACTCTTAAGGCTAGTTATAGTAGCAATTAGTCGCAGGTATAGTTGTAGGTTTTTGTCAACGGATTCGGGGTGACTCAGATAAAGTATGTGTATCGTGACTAAAGCCAGTGATCACTGTCCCCTTACCTGTTGAGTGCATGGTGGCCAAGTGGAGCTTCCCCAACTTGGACCACTTCATTGATCGAAAACGTGTGATAGACAAATGGCAAGCGAAATGAGAATCCTCGTCAAAGTGACGTGACACGTACGAATTTCTTTCAACATCCGTTGGCTGAGCCATCTCCTGACAAGACACGGCAAAATAATGCGCCGTTACACCACTTTTATCCATCACATCCCGTAAAGTATCTTGAAGTAAGTAAAATAATAACGGATAATCCGTCGAGGAAGTTATTCAACCGCGGAGTTATTTTTAATGGGCGGGTATCCTGAGTCGCCTCGTCTCATTCCACAAACCTGTTTCAATGAATCAAGGATGCACGCTGACAACATTGCCGCTTCTTATTACGTCGAACGACAGCGCGAATAACAAAATTATTATTATTTAATAATAAAATATGTATTAAATACGGTTTTAATTGGTAAGTAGTGGAGTGAAATAGGTGACGGCTGGGAATGCGAATTGCGAATGCGAAGCCCACACAGCATTAACGTGTTGAGGTATTCACGTAGGAGCTACGATTGGCAACAGGCACAATTGATCCTTAGTGCCCCTGAGTTCCCTTATTGATACATTTTCTTAATAATCATCGATACTTTTCGTTTTCAAAGCGTCGGGACCAAATCTGCAATGTCCGTCCGCCGAGCGCCATAAAAAATTAACAAAAACGAAATTTGGGCAGTTTTATCGCAACTGCGTCGTGTTTCGTATCGTTTTCTAGGTATTTTCAATGCTGAGACTAATGGAACGAGTCCCAGGTGGCGTCTAGACAGTGAAACAGTGAAATCACAGCAATTATAGGGAGCCAAAGTCTACTAATTGAAAAAACTCGCGGGACGACACAGCGAAAGTAATCGTTTCACTCCCGTCACGTCGTGCCAATTGCCTACAAGCGCTTGGAATGTGTCATTTTCGTCGTTCCCTTGTAATCAGGTCATATTTCTCATGGTTTACTGACATTTTTCGACGCTGAATCTACAGCGTGTGAGACTACGAGCCGTGTAACAAAATAATAAACCGTTGTGAAATAATTTGCAGCGTTTTTGATTACGAACTCCGTTCAAAAGGTAGTGCAATCTTGAAATGTGGGAGAAATGTCCAAGAATTCAGTGGATTCGAAAGAGTGCAACAGTTCACGTATCTTGGAGGGATTGTGACCGATAATAATGAATTAACAACAGAAATCCAGGCAAGAATAGCAAAAGGAAACCGCTGTTATTATAGCTTTGTAAGTGTCTTGAAATCTTCACTCATCTCAAGACGGTTGAAAATCCTGTTTTACCAAACAATTATTCGGCCAACTGTAACTTATGGAGACTTGGACCCTTACTGTGAAAACCCAAAATGCGTTGCTTATTTGGGAAAGGAAAATTTTACGGAGAATCTTCGGCGCCGTGTGTGAAAGATCAGAATGGAGAATAAGGACGAACGCTGAATTAGAAACACTCTATAACAGCCCATCCATTCTGAATGTTATAAAAGCGGGACGTCTGAGATGGCTAGGACATGTGGAGCGGATGGGAGACGTAAGAGTGCCGAAAAAGGTCCTGAACACCAAACCTGAGCGATGCCGATCGCTCGGAAGACCGAGGAAGAGGTGGATGGATGACGTCGCAGCCGACCTCCGGAAACTCAAGTGTTCGCAACTGTAAGGCAAAAGCGTCAAATCGGGACAGATGGAGATCTGACGTTGTTGTGGCGGCCAAGGTTCACCAAGGACTGTAAAGCCGATGATGATGAATCTTCAGAAAAATTGTGGTTGTAGTCCAATCAAGAATCATAAAGTATAAGTTATCATAAGATATGTAGGTACCGCTGTTTCTTACAGTTTTTACTCAATAACTCTGGCAAAGTGTGTGTATCCTTCTCAACAAAATCGTGTTCACAACTTCGTTAGTTCTCTGTGTACCAATTGCTCAATAACGGTCTAGGCGTGAGTATGAGCATAACAATAAATTCCAGAACTGTCAGAGAAACCGCTTTTTGCCAAGTTCAAAAGAACTGAATGAAAAATAAATCGAATTAGTAGCAAAAGCCAAAAACCTGGGAATTAACGTAGAGCTGAGGAAAGTTGCGTCATGCAGAGCACCTGACATTTTTCATTGGTCTAGGAAATAGCTGTTTTCGTCTTTATCGTCTCCCAAGACTGTACTACATACATCGAATATTAATATTGGTAACGCTACCATTTTCTACCGTATTACTTTCCGCTACCCGATGGGAAGGAAAGTATAGTAATCGTGTAAAAAAAAAAAAATATCTGGTGCGTAGCAACACACAACTTTCCGCCACCCCCGTAATTTCGAACACCACCTACATATGCGGGCGCTATATCTTCGTTCAACGCATTTTTACAGGAACATTTATGGAGAACAAAATGTAGGGACTAGTTAGCTGAGAGTACTCCGAAAGTTTGATAGAAATTGTTAGAGCCGTTTTTGAGAAAATCGGAATACCGATAAAATAATATTCCACAAACCTCCTTTTCTGAGTTAACTTGGCTTATATCTCCGTTCAACATATATATACAGAAATAATTATGGAGAACGAAATGTTGGTATGGGTGACTTGAAGACACTCCATTAGGATTTATCACATCTGGTGAAAAAGTTACCCTGGAATTTACGAAAATGTTAGAAAAAACGTTATTTTCGACACATTTTGATTTTTATCTGTGTTCAGTGGACCGTCACAGGAACATTTATTGAGAAGAATATGTAGGTATCAACTATTTGATAACATCCATTGAGTTTGGTGGAAATCGCTGTAGCCGTTTTGCCAAACAGCGTAAAAAACCTATTTTTGCTTCAGGGGCCCATGTCTCCGTTCACCGTATTTTCATGGAGATATGTATGCAGTAGAAAAGTTAGGTATTGATCAGTAGAAGATAATTTGAAAGTTTAATCAAAACCGTTAGAGCCGTTTTCAAGAAAAATGCGAAAAACCCTAGTTTTTGGTACATTTTCGTCCCCCACCCCCCCTTCCCATCGACCGAAATCGTCCATAACCTTATTTTTGTGTCTACAAAAAATAACAAACAAAACAAAAAAAGAACCAGCTCAATCGGATCAGCTGATCTCCTGCAAATCGAACTACAGACACACACACACACACACACACACACTACAATAGGTCTTCAGTCTAGTGAAGGGTATTTTTTAAAAATTGATGTTTTTTCTCGATTGAATGCATCGGATTGTTGCATCGATGTATCAAAAAATACATAGATGTTTTCTATCAATCGATTGTTTTTACTTTCCGCTACCCGAAGGGAAGGAAAGTATAATAATCGGCCCAAAAAAAAATTTGGGTTTTCTTCAGATCTTTACGTTTTGAGGCCTACTGAGTCTAAAAAACCTAATTTCGGCGCGTGGTCAGTGTGTGTGTGTCTGTAGTTCGATTTGCGAGAGAACGGCTGATCCGATTGAGCTGGTTCTTTTTTTTTGTTTTGTTTGTTATTTTTTGTAGACATCAAAATAAGGTTATCGACGATTTCGGTCGATTGAAAGCTGGGGAGGGGCGAAAATGTACCAAAAACTAGTGTTTTTTGCATTTTTCTCGAAGACGGCTCTAACGATTTTGATTAAACTTTCAAATTATCTTTTACTAATCAATACCTAACTTTTCTTCTCCGTACATATCTCCATGAAAATACGGTGAACGGAGATATAGGCCCATGAAGCAAAAATAGGGTTTTTACGCTTTTTGGCAAAACGACTTCAACGATTTTCACCAAACTCTCAGGATGTTTTTGAATAGTTAATACTTACGTATTGTTCTCGATAAATGTTCCTCTGAAATTCCATTGAGCAGAGATAAAAATGAAAATGTGTCCAAAATAACGTTTTTTCGAACATTTCCGTAAATTCTGGAGTAACTGCTCCACCAAATTCGATAAACCGTTTCGAGTGTCTTTTAGTCACCCACACCCATATTTTGCTCTCCATAATCCTTCTGTATATATATGTTGAACGGAGATATAAGCCAAGTTAACATAGAAAAGGAGATTTGCCGAATATTAATTTATCGGTATTCCCATTTTCTCAAAAACGGCTCCAACGATTTCGATCAAACTTACGGAGTACTCTCAGCGAACTAGTCCCTACATTTTGTTCTCCATAAATATTTCTGTAGAAATAAGTTGAACGAAGATATAGCGCCCGCAAATTTAGGTGGTGTTCGAACTTATAGGGGTGGCGGAAAACGGGTTTTCATATTAATCTGTCTAATCTAAGTGATCATGTAAATGTCCAATTATTTACTTCAAAGGGAGTAATTATTTGTAATTATTTATCATAACAAATGATACTTACGGTAATCGATACATTTTTTATATACACTGGCTATAGCAAATATTTTAAACCCAATCGCTTGTAGCACAAACGATGCAATAGCTTGTTGCAATGCTGTATCCAAAATCAAAGATTTAATGAAGATTCATTTGCGTCAAATTGAAGAAATCAGTAACTCTGATAAAAGTGAAGAGACAGTTTCATTATGGATCATTACGCATTAATTACGTTTCCCGAGTTGATCTAGTGGGCTTCGAGCCAGGAATCACGAGAACTGCTAAGCCCACACAACGCCGAAACGTTGAGGTGCCCTAATTGAATCAGACAAAACGTCGAATCGGAGCAGGCGACTGGTTCCGTGTTTCGGACGAAAAACGGCGCGAGTTGTCGAATATTTGCGCGGCTCTCAGGACGATTTTCATCATTTAGACTCGGTTAACATTCCTGAACCGCCCCACCCCACTTCGCAAAACAGGTTTCACCAGCTTTGGTTAAGAGCAAGCCATGATGAAGCGCTAATCACAAAAACAAAAAATTGGCAGTTAGCTCCGGTTGGCTTTTATCGTTCCTTAACGTCATGTATGTTCCCCGTTTCCGTGCTACGTCGATTATTCTCTTCTATTACTATCCCCATCATTATTGCGTTATGTTTTTGAATAATAATGTGAGGCAGTGGGCCAGAGGTGTTTGTAGCGTTGTGTTTCGTTGGCAACATGGCAACAGCGTCAGTTGCTTTAGGGATTTTGAGTTCAGTTTTGAAAAGATTAAATTGTGTTCCATTTTCTTCTAGTTTTACTACAATTGGTATCAAAGTTCGGGATTCCACGCGAAATTCACTCAGACCAGGGAAGGAATTTTGAGGCCGAAGTGTTCAGGAAGGTTCTGCAGATCTTGGGAATTAATAAAACACGAAGTGACGGTCTCGTGGGACGTTTCAATCGTACCCTCGAGGTAATGCTGAGAAAAACGATTAGCGATGACCAGCGTGACTGGGATGAGCGTCTCGCCTGGCTCCTGCTTGCCTATCGCGCTACAGGGTACTCCCCAGCCCCTGAATCCACAACTAGCTGGGAAGACGCCGAAAGATTGCGAAAAAATCTGGATAAGGTGATCGCTCGAGAGGCAATAACGGAAGCAGCGAATGAGACAAAGAGGCGCTACGACGAAGGGCGCGCAAGCCGAGGCTTGAACTGGGAACGAAGGTGTGGTTATTTAATCCAGTGCCGAAACGCGGAGTCGCACCCAAGCTACAGCGACTATGGTTGGGCCCTTGTATTATAAAAAAATGCATCAGTGACGTTGTTTACCGGATCCAGCTACCAAACGGAAAACAAAGAGTTGTGCATGCCAACCCACTGAAGTAGGAGTGGACGATATACATCGATGTATAAAAAATACGCGATGTATAGTAACGATGCATCCAATCAAACCGATGTATTGTTAAGTTTAAACGTTGAGTATACATCGATGTTTTTTTTATGCATCAAAACCATCAAACCTACCTCTCTCTCTTGAATTGACCTGCCTTCTCTCTCTCTCTCTCTCTCTCTCTCTCTCTCTCTCTCTCTCTCTCTCTCTCTCTCTCTCTCTCTCTCTCTCTCTCTCTCTCTCTCTCTCTCTCTCTCTCTCTCTCTCTCTCTCTCTCTCTCTTTCAGTGGGGAAATGTAATTTTGTAGCACAAGAGGATGTTGTATATTGATTCCAGGGGGAATGGTAGAGAGGGCCTCATGGCCCTAATTTCCCCTGGTGGATAAATACAGATAATCAATCAATCAATCAATCTCTCTCTCTGAGAGCAACCAATTTGGGAGTAATCATACAAAACACTCTGCGTCGGGAAAGCCAGATCACGAAAGTGTGCAATGCTGTTTTCAGAAGCTTATATCAGTTGAGGAGGGTGGCTGGGGATTTTCCAACAAAAGTGAGGAAGCATTTGGTCGAGTCCCTCATATTTCCGTTTTTTGATTATGCTGCCAATGCGTACTGCGACCATACTCAGACTGCAAAAAGCCCAGAATGCGGCAGTGCGCTATGGGTGCGAGGGTACGGCCCACTGAGCATGTCACGCCTGTGCACAGATTGCTAGGATGGTTGAAGATAGCAGAGAGAAAAAAAGCTGGCACCGGCTGCGATGACATTTAAAGTGCTGAAATACAGGAGTCCCGAGTACCTGTACAATAAACTTAAATTTATGTCGCAGGTGCATAATAAGGACACGAGGAATGCCAGAACTTTGATGCAGCTTCCATCTCATAGGACCGGAGTATACGCAGGGTCGTTCTTGGTGCAAGGTACTCAATTGTACAAAGAAGAGGTGCATCTATTTGACCTGAAGTTGACGCTGAGTACTTTTAAAGCCCTAATATTTAAAAAAAAATTGCTGGAACTGTATGGGCCATGGGACCACATCAGTAATGTAATAATGTGTGTGTTGTATGTTTTAGTTTTAATTTAGTTTTACTGTGTCTGTAGTGATAAGTTCCAATATGAGAAGAGCAGGAATATCCTAGTACTTGCCCTTCTCAAATGTGCATGCATGTATATAAGATCAATGAATGAAATTTGAATGAAAATATGTAGCGTTTAATTATGCCGAGGATGTAGCAAATTTTCATGGATTGGAATTGTATCCTGGGAGAGTGGAAGAGAGGGCTGCATAGCCCTAACTCCCCCAGGTGGATAAGTAAATCCTCAGTCAGTCTCTCTCTCCATCCCCCACCACCACCCACCCCTCTCCCTTCGGGTAAAAGTTTCCGAAACTGTTATAAAAAAATCTCCTCAAGACCCCAACTTGATCCACTTCCATTTTTTCATTTCCCTTGTAGTATTAGAAGAATTCGTTTCATTTGACTGTTGATTTGTATTTCTACAGTTCTGTAGAATACTTTTTTGTTTTAAACGATAATAGTATGCGTGGAATTTTATTTTACTAATAATTACAGGATAGATGTAAGAGAGGACCTCATGGTCCTAATCTCAGTCTGTTTTTGTAAATAAACGCCATCATTCATTCTCTCTCTCACTCTCTCTCTCCCTCTCTCTCCCTCTCTCTCTCTCTCTCTCCCTCCCTACCTCTCTCTTACAGTTAGTTGCAGGCTCTGGCTTCAAAAATCATTTTAATTTTTGTATTAATTAATTACCTACTCAGCTTGATTCCGAATTTGTTTTAAAATTTGCTGTGTCGCATAGCAATAATATTTATAAATCAACAACACGTTACTTGTAATATTAATATCATAATAAGTCTGTGATCACGTTGGACAAGTAAACAAAGGTAAGTGCGTGCATCTAAATAACATATAATTAACAATTTTCGAGATTTCCGTAAAAGCATGATTGTAAATTGAACAAAAGATTCCGTAACTAATACTTTAATTGAGTTCGTGCTTAATGTCGTACCTATTTAAGTAAAACAATACATCGCGTTTTAGTCTTCTAGATTAGAAATATATAAATATTTTTCATATTATTCTGTCTAATCTAAGTGATCATGTAAATGCCCAATTATTTACTTTAAAGGGAGTAATTATTTGTAATTTATACGGTAATCGATACATTTTTTACATACACTGGCTATAGCAAACATTTTAGACCCAATCGCTTGTAGCGCAAACGATGCAATAACTTGTAACGATGCTGTATCGAAAATCAAAGATTCAATGAAGATTCATTTGCGTCAAATTGAAGAAATCGAGTCCGACTCGGATAAAAGCGAAGATACATTTTCATTACAAACTGGTACATCGCAATTGGAAGAGTAATAAATCTGAAGACGGCTTGTCGGATGAACAAATCCTGTTGGAAGACTTAACGACAATCCTCTAGAAATTTGGAAAGATTACAAAATACAGTATCCAATTTGCCTTTAAATATCTAACAATGGTGGGAACGTCAGTGCCATCAGAGAGACTATTTTCGCAAGCGGCGCAGGTAATGACTCAACAACTACACATCTATTCCTATGAAAGGGTAGTCAAATTTTGTTAGTTTAAGAGATGCTTGCTTTTTATTTCTAAACCACTAATAAAAATGTCTCGTGCGTAGCAACACACAACTTTCCGCCACCCCCGTAAGTTCGAACACCAGCTGCATACGCGGGCGCTATATCTTCATTCAACGCATTTCTACAGAAACATTTATGCGGAACAAAATGTAGGGACTAGTTCGCTGAGAGTACTTCGTATGTTTGATTGAAATCGTTAGAGCCGTTTTTGAGAAAATTGGAATACCGATAAATTAATATTCGACAAATCTCCTTTTCTGAGTTAACTTGGCTTATATCTCCGTTCAACATATATATACAGAAATAATTATGGAGAACGAAATGTGGGTATGGGTGACTAAAAGGCACTCCATGAGGATTTATCACATCTGGCGAAGAAGTTACCCTGAAATTTACGGAAATGTTCGAAAAAACGTTATTTTTGATACATTTTGATTATTATCTCTGTTCAATGGACTGTCAGAGGAACATTTATTGAGAACAATATGTAGGTATCAACTATTTGAAAACATCCTGAGAGTTTGGTGATAATCGTTGAAGCCGTTTTGCCAAAAAGCGTAAAAAACCTTTTTTTGGTTCATAGGCCTATATCTCCGTTCACCGTATTTTTATGGAGGTATGTATGGAGAAGAAAAGTTAGGTATTGATTAGTAGAAGATAATGTGAAAGTTTAATCAAAATCATTAGAGCCGTTTTCAAGAAAAATGCGAAAAACCGTAGTTTTTGGTACATTTTCGTTCCCCACCCCCCTTTCCATCGACCGAAATCGTCCGTAACCTTATTTTGGTGTCTACAAAAAATAACAAACAAAATAAAAAAAGAACCAGCTCAATCGGATCAGCCGTTCTCCCGCAAATCGAACTACAGACACACACACACACGGACCACGCGCCGAAATTATTTTTTTTAGGTATTAAAGAAATTGGGTTGTGTCCGCCAGTAGGCAAATACTAAAGTTAACGTACCTGTTAGGTGAGTCCGTCTCCTCTGGCTTGTGAGTTACTGTGGGCAAGCGCTTTCGATGTAAAGACATCATTGTCTGGCCGTTAAGTCAGTACTGGAGTCAGTCAGTTGGTCGTGGTCTTTATATACAAAGAGAAAGGTGAAGGGAGTGATGGAGCGTTGGGGAAGGGGCGGGGAGAGGTCTTGTTGGTCAGTCTTGTTAGTAGTACCTTAGTAGTACTGACTAAACGGCCAGACGATGATGTCTTTACATCGAAAGCGCTTGCCCACAGTAACTCACAAGCCAGAGGAGACGGACTCACCTAACAGGTACGTTAACTTTAGTATTTTTTTTAGACTCAGTAGGCCTCAAAACGTAAAGATCTGAAGAAAACCCAAATTTTTTTTTGGGCCGATTATTATACTTTCCTTCCCTTCGGGTAGCGGAAAGTAAAAACAATCGATTGATAGAAAACATCTATGTATTTTTTGATACATCGATGCAACAATCCGATGCATTCAATCGAGAAAAAACATCAATTTTTAAAAAATACCCTTCACTAGACTGAAGACCTATTACGAGCCTATCATTGATGGAGAGGGAGAAGTGTGAGGCAGTGGACCAGATTTTTTTGTAGCGTTGTGTTTCGTTCTTTTTACTACAATATATTCAATTATTGCGATTTGGGGTCGTTCTCGACCGGCGTGGATTCTTGAGAGCCAGTCAGGATGAATGAAAAGCTTCCTCTAGCGCGACGTTTGATGATGCGAAACGACGGCCTAGAGAAAGCTTTTCATCCTGACCGGCTTTGAAGAATCCACACCATAATAATAATAATAAACGAAGATATTGTCTACACGTGCGCAATTATTGCAGCTGCTTTTCGACTATAATGATGTAAGGTTATCACCATCTCACCTGGCGCCAATACGAATACGAGTGCCTTCCAACGACTTCAAGATACGCGAAATTATTTTTTTTTTTTTTTTTTTTTTCCCCCGAGGGCATCGGGACAAGTCCCTTTGTCACTGCGGCCACGTGTGGGCCTATTGTGACTCTAGCCCTTCCTTAATAAAAGGCGTCGTACATACCCGCCCCCTTTATGAAGCCGAGTATGTCCTTCACCGCAGCTTCTGCTATGATGTGGGGCTCAATTATACCGTGAGCAAATCATCCAAAGCGTTTCGCTGCTAAGGCAGGGCACTCACATAGGATGTGCTCCGCCGTCTCGTCCTCCTCACCGCAGAGTCTGCATTCCACCGCCTCTGAGATGCCCATCTTGTTGAGGTGATATCTGAGTGGGCAGTGTCCGGTGAGGAAGCTAATCAAGACCCTCAAGTCCCTCCTAGAGAGTGTCAGCATCGCCTTTGCCCTTTGACGAGAAGGCGTAACAAGCCTGTTTGATTGTCTAAGTCGTGGCTGGCGATGCCAATGGGCGCTATTTTCTTGTGTCTCCCATTGAGCCACCAAACGGTTCAGGTGACTTTTGGTCATACCTACGTGAGGTTCAGGCCCAATGGGTAGGGCTTCTGTGCCCTTCTTCGCAAGGTGGTCAGCCTTTTCATTGCCCTCATGCCCCTTGTGAGCCGGCACCCAGATGAGGGAAAGCCTATTGTGGGCGCCGAGCTGCTTGAGAGCATGAAGGCATTCCCATGCCAGCCTGGACCTAAAACTATAGGCCGCGATGGCCTTTAATGCGGCCTGGCTGTCCGAGAATATGTAGATCCGCTTGCCCTTGAGTCGCTTAGACAGGATCTCTTCCGCGCAGATCTTTATAGCTAGGATTTCAGCTTGGAATATCGTGGCGTACTCTCCCAGCAGCTTAGCCAGACTGTAGTTGGGCCCAACAATGCCCAGTCCAGCTCTGCCTCCCATGACTGAACCATCGGTATACCACCGCAGGGCACCCACCTCGGTCCGGAACGTCTCCTGCTCCCATCGTTCCCGCGAGTGGATACTTACCCTGAATGGCAGCCGAAAGTTTTTCGCTCTGACATAACGTCGGTAGCAAGGACCACAGCCTCTTCCAGTTTGAACTGTCTAGTTGTTCTTTGGAGGCTTGCCTTAACCCTGGTGGAGATGTTCCCTGTCTGCAAAAGCCTTACTGCTCCCAGGTAAGCAGTCCTCTGAACATGTATATGGAGAGGTGAGATGTCTAAAAGGACTTCCATTGCAGCAGTAGGGCACGTATTCATTGCCCCTGTAATAGCTAAACATGCCTGTCGCTGCAGTTTTTGGAGTTTCCCTTGGGCTGCTAGCCGGCATGTTACCTTCCACCACACCGTGGAGGCGTAGGTGACGCGGGGTCTTATTATCCCCTTATAGAGCCACTCCATCATTTTTGGAGTAATGCCCCGCGAAATTATATTCTACTGCGAACAAAATTAGTACGTTCGTCGGAAACAAATTTTTGTTCGCGTAAAATCCGTCGGTTGAGCAGGTTTAGAAACAACACGAGACGTCACACGACCTTGTTAGAAAAACCACGCGCAAATGGGTCGACTGGGTGGATTTAAAAGCAGATAGGCAGGAAATGTTGAATAACAACGTGCTTAGACACACGTTTGTGTATTAAATAATACTTATTGAACATAATCGTTCTTTTGAGCTTGAGCATGTGAGAGTTATAGCTTCACAAGTTTTTCTTGCTCAGCTGTCATCATCTGTAATATTTTTTATTTTTACATAAGCGTTCTCTCGGATGAATTTTTCTCAGTTTGAGTACTATGCACTTCATGCTCCTCACCAATTTCTGCTTCGGCAGAGGTTGCGGCCGGTTTGGCTTCTGGTAATTATAATTTGGTCAAGTTTGGACTGTCGAGGGTTGGGCAGCTGCAGATGTTGAACAGATGCCCAATTACTTTACTGTAACCTCATTAATTCACGTCTTCTCGACGTGGCTTCAAATCATGGCTATCTAACCGCGTTATACAGTTACCTCGGTTAGCGTGGTGGGAAAGGAAATGGGTTAATCTTGCGCAGATATATCACGAATAGTGCTATTTAGGGGAAAACAATGTGCAACGTTATACCGCCAAATAAATTCAGTCATTCCTCAAATACCATTGAAACACGCGCACATTTTACAAAATCAGTCGTCAGTGACGTTACGAACTAAGATGTCAACAAGAATTTGTGTCCCGGTGAAAACGCACTTCGGGCGTCGTTCGGAGGAAAAATGAGGAACAGGCGGATTTGACCTCGCGAGCTTCGCGCGCCCCTACGAGCTCTTGGCGCTTCCGATTGGCCGAGCCTTAACCCCCACGAGGTCGCTTTTCAGATATAAAAGATAAATGCGGCCAACACAGGCAACATTGTGCTCACCGGTACACAACTCAACCAACATCAACATGAAATTCCTTTTCGTACGTATTCTCACACATATTTCTCAAAATGCGCTTTTAATATTCAATTTTGAGCAGAGAACCTTGCAATTTTAAGCAAACAGTTAGCACATAATATTTCTTGGGCATAACAATAGTCAGGAACGTGCCACCCGTCTCGGCCATGTCAACATTGCCCGTTTCCGAGCTCGCTCTCAAAACAGCTGATCAAAAATCGATGGGGTCCACTTCCAGCTACAAAAACCCTGCAAATTTCCTCAACACGCTCTTTTTCGATTCGGCATTCAACACGAACCTTAACGTCGCTCAACTTGTAAAATGCAACGTACAAATTCTAGTTTAAAACAATAACGTGCGCTGATATCCTCGACGAGAGTGTGGGACATTTTGGTTTATTATTCGTTCTGAAATTAGTTCAGGAAAATGTTTTTACAACCCCACCCCTCCCTCAAAATTTGATACTTAACGTTGCCACACCTATTTTCAGCTGCTATCACTAAGCCTCTGCAAAGTGTTCCCAAGCTGAAAATGACATTAGTACATGCATAGTGACATGGTTCTTAGTGTTGGGTTAGTCTTAATGGTAATATATCCACCTGACTTCCAGTATAAAGTGTGAATTTAATTGTAATATTATTTATTTTACCCTTAGTAGGTTATGAGCCTGGCTCGTCGTCTCCTACTAGTTGCTTTTCTCTCCTGATTGATAGCGAAAATTGTTACCAAGCATAAAGCAACCCTTGAGTCAGGACTGATATAACCCTGGTACGCGTAATTGTCCTCAACTTAATAGTGTTAGATACCTGATGTATTTCATCCCTTGTCCCCTTCATTGCCTTTCATTGCAATCCGAGCACAATTATTACGCAACGGCTTATTATTCTCATGAACAGCATGACCTAGTATTGCTGCTCCGAGACCCATCCCATTCGATTCAGCATCGAAAAATACCAGTAAACCACACGAAACATGACCTGACTACAACGGAACGACGAAAATTGAAATGTTCTAGGCGCCAGTAGGCAATTAGCACGTGACGCGTCAATCTGACGGGTGCTTTTGATGAGACGTGAGGGAGACAGTACAAACGACGAAACGATTACTTTTGCTGTAGCGATTGTGTTACGAGGGGGGTTTCGAGACGTTTGGGGATCCGCTGACTCAGGCAAAAATTACGGCAATTGCGCCGAAGCTTCGATCTACAATCCTCGACTTTACGTCGAGAAGTATGAACAATTGTCTTAACCACTAGACCACGATTGCCCGGTGCCTTTAAAGTCAGGCAGTACATCTCCCCCTTCACCGTTAGCCGCTGCCTCTGGAGCGGACGACTTTTAATGAACGGATTTTTGAGAGTTGAGCGAATCCCCGGAAAATCCGATCATCAAAGATTCGGGGAACGAGAGGGCGACAAGGAAAGGGCGCTTACTTTTTCATTCACATTGTAGTAGGCTCGTCACCATTTTTCTCTCCGCTGGAACTCCTAGCAATTGTGTATGCAGTTCGTTTCTTTCATCAATACATAAGGGGAGTGTAATTTACCATAATCACCGACCATGCACTCCTACGGTATCTCCACCAGATAAAGGATGCGAGCTCACGCATCATGCGTTGGTCCTTGCCGCTCAAGGAGTATGCTTATATGCCAAAATACAAATCTGGAAAAACCAATACCAATGCTGATGGCTTATCCTGTGCATTCACAATCGTGCTGACCATTGACGTGGATGAACTCAGAAAAGAACAGGCTATCGACGAGTTTTGTGTTCAAGCAGCTAACGGTGAGGGGGGAGATGTACCGCCTGACTCCCTTTAAAGGCACCGGCCAATCGTGGTCTAGTGGTCAGTGTCCCTGCCTATCACGCGGGTGACCGGGGTTCGATTAGTTGACTTTGGCGTACTATATTTACTGTGATTTCTCTATTGACGCATTTTAAACATCTACGAACTATTCCATTCGACCCAGCATCTAAAAATACCAAGAAAACGGTACCAAACACGGCGTATTTGCGATAAAACTGCCTAAATGGCGTTTTTGTTAATTTTTTAAAACCGTTGTCCACCCATAACAACCATGGGCTTCGTCCGATCGTATTGCCGAGCAGGCGGGCACAACCAGATACCCATTGGCAGGGGCTGCTCAGCCATTGACAGTCAAAACTCTTCATCCGGCTCTCCAGAGGGAAGTCCAAGGAGGTACTTGCACTGGGGAGGAAGGATATGAGGATCATATGTGGCCTGTTCACTGATCCCTGAGGTACCACCTTGCAAATATTGGCAAGTGCGAGGTACAGGTATGCAGGTTCTGCGAACCGAGGCTAGAGACGGCAGAGCATGTGCTGTGCGTATGTGATGGACTCACGGCACTTTCTTCAGCCAGAAGAGGTGGCGAATGCAGAACTTGCGGATATCCTCTGGTTTGTGAGGGGGTGGTGGGAGCGCCTAGGTGACGTCACACCAAGTGAGACCAGTGCCATAGCGCCTGGGGGTGGTGCAGGGGGGCCATGATCTCCCCATGATGGTGCAGGGATGGACTCCCTTACAATACAGCCGGGTTTGTGGCGGCAGTGAAGGTATCACCTGCATCCACCATTTCAAAGAAAAAAAAAGAAGATACCTAATGGGAATTTCACCTGTTATAGGACCACGTTAAAGATACAAAACGGCCCGGGCGGACATTGCAGATTTGAAATCCTAATGCCTAGAAACGTATAGTATCAAATTTTGAGGGGAGGCTGTAAAAAAATATTTCTGGCTGAAAACAGATGGTTATTATTCAGAATGAATAAACCAAAAATGGAATAGAGCAAATCCCGCCACGGAATTCTAATATTGTCTTCATAATCACCAAATACAGTTAATTCTGACAAAGCATTCATTCATTATCGACGAGACGCATAAATCTTGCTATTCAGCGCACCTTTACTTCCTGAGTATAAGGTTGATGTATCGGCACTAACATATACCAAGGTTATGCTTCACAGATACTTCAAAGACAAAAATATTCCATAAAAGTAACGTCAAGTAGCCTCAACATCTTCTTCAACGGTTTATCAACAGTCTTACTTGTCCACTAACTGTTCACAGCTATACTCTGTCACTGTATCTCTCCCCACTGTTCCACCTCCGGCTTATCAAAAATTGATGAAATTCTAATATTGGCGCCATAATTACCATTCAATCACTAACAATACACACGGGTTCTTTGAACTGTAACGAGCGCATTGAATGAATGCGCGATTGACATTTGGAGTTCCATTCTCAGCGCTCCCAATTGATGAATGGGAACAATTAACATTTATTGCGAGATAGTAATCATGATGATCGCCTTTGAGTCTAACC
Organism: Pachypeltis micranthus; assembly: GCA_020466155.1. NCBI lineage: Eukaryota > Metazoa > Arthropoda > Insecta > Hemiptera > Miridae > Pachypeltis > Pachypeltis micranthus. The sequence continues at coordinate 8,236,600 of CM035778.1, forward strand.
GTTGCTTGTCTGAATTATACCATAGTTTCGTGAATGATGTGAATTTTGAACCACCAACGTGCTTCTTCCACTGAACTTCAATGTAGTTTTTCGGTTTTTGTTACAATTTTTGCACGACTTCGCAAATAATGATTGATATCGCATTTCCTCATATCTGAGTGCACAAAAACAAGTTGGCGACAGTATGTGGCTTGTTCACAGGACACTGTCAACCAAACTCTGGCCAGATTGGTAAGCCGGAGGTACGAATTTGCAGATTCTGCGAGGAGGAGTTGGAGTCAGTGGCGCATGTACTGTGTATTCTGCGGGGGGATGGCTGGGGCGTGCCTCAGGGTGGGTAGGGTGCCTCTGCTGCGGCCAAGCGAGGTTGCGAGGATGGACTGGCAAGGGATCTCATCAGGGGACACCAACGCGCTTCTTCCACTGAACTTCACGTAGTTTTCGTTATTTGTTACAATTTTTGAACGAGCTCCCAAGTAATGATTGATATCGCATTTCCTCATCTGTGTGCGCAACTAGTGTTAGTTTCTTGCAACTATATCCACGCTCACGTTTATTTGTTGTAGCCATTTAGTTTATGAGATACGAGTTGAGAATCGTGGTTGCCAGCAGGCGGAAACAGTCGTAAAATGGCAGTTGTGTGGGGTTCCATCAGATATTTTGTCGTGCCAACCACTTTCATCGTCTCCATTCTATCATGTTCTCCCTCATTGCTAGAAACTGACGATAATAATTGTTCCTCCTTGCCCTTTTCAGGTTCTCGCTTTGTGCGTAGCTGCCGTTGTCGCCGACGAAGTTCGTGACAAAAGGGGATTGCTCCTCGGCGCTCCTGCCATCGCTTCTCCCTTGATCGCTCCTGGAGTCGTCGCAGCTGCTCCCATCGGTGCCACGGTCGTTGCAAGAAGCGGCCTCATCGCTCCTGGAGTCGTCGCCGCCCCGGGAATCCTAGCCGCTCCCGGAGTCTTGGCTGGACACGGATTGGTCGCCCCTGGTGTCGTCGCTCCTGGACTCGTTGGCCCAGTCATCTTGTAAAAACAAATCAATCGATTTACAATTTTCCGTTACTAAAAGCTTCAAATTTTCGTGAACCCTTCTGGTCATAGTTGAATTCAAAACAATAAAGTTCAGTTTATTTTCGTACGACGGTTGAAGTTTTTTGATTCCCAAAGGTGACGTGTATTAAGTTTCAAGGCACAGATTTGACATGTGTTACTCAAAGGAAAGGGCCATAACAGACTTACCTTACGTGTTTACACAAGATGTCTCATACACAGATTTGGAACGCAAGTCTGGTTTATTATCTTTAGTTTAAGTATAAAAAATATAAAGAGGTTATTATTATTTTTAGTGAAACGACGAATTTTCTCTCAATTTTTTAAGTGTTCGTTAATTTTCCCTACGGGGTTTTGACGGGTGTATGCGTTATTGTACGTGAATTGTACAGTCGGTTTATTTCGCGAGTTTGCAGATGTGTTTACGTTAGTAATTATTCATAAGGAGATCTACGAGTGTGCTTTTTGTTTTGAAGTGAAACTTCTATATAGTCTCAGGATTCTCGAGTCACGACAATCCGTTACCGGTCACGTGGTAGGGCAAGACGACGGCGAGAGCAGGTGCAGCAGCGACAGAGAGAGGGAAGGCTAGGGGCGGTGGAGAGAGGGCGACTGTGCAATGCGCAGCCGCGCGCGCGGAGAGCGGGTTTACTCCCAGTGGCGTCTGCTCAACTGTTATTTCTTATTTCCGCTCTCCACATGGCTGGGCATCGTTGCCTCCGCCTGTCGTTTTTGCTCTCCTTAACTTCTTAATTCGCTTGTGTGCTCTCGCCCGACGGCGTTAATAGAGCGTTGTAGAGTAGACTATGGATGTTTTTTTCCCGGATTGAATTCTGTTTTCCTGTTTAATAAAATAAAATATGTTTAAATATTAAAGAAATTGGGTTGTGTCCGCCAGTAGGCAAATACTAAAGTTAACGTACCTGTTAGGTGAGTCCGTCTCCTCTGGCTTGTGAGTTACTGTGGACAAGCCAGAGGAGACGGACTCACCTAACAGATATGTTTAAATAATATAAAAAATGCATTCATTACAATTTACCTACCCTAACCAAATCATAATTTGCAGTAAACCTGTGAATAAAGAAATGTGTGAGAGTCACGCATGGTAGAAGTGAAACTTTAACGCGCAAAACCGAATCGCAACGGACAAGTGGAAAAACGAATCACAATGGACAATTGCAAAAACGAATCGCAACGGACAAGTGGAAAAACGAATCACAACGGACAAGTGGAAAAACAACGGAAAAGTGGAAAAACGCATCGCAAAAAAATTTTTACTCGAAGTTTTACGGGCAGATTGTTAATGTACTTGTCGAATTTGAAAACCTGCCCTGCTTCTACCATGTGTGACTGTCACACATTTCTTTTTTTAACGTACATGGGAAGGGCCACCAAGGAGAGCGTATTTTGTTTATTCTCATTCAGCACAGGCCAAAGTAGTTGGGCTCTTGAACTTGGGCCGTTCCCTGGGGCATTCAATCCAACTACCTCTGACCTGGAGCCTTTTTCATGTTAGCCGCGGGAAAATCCGTTCAGTCCGCTTCTCCTTTACCACAAAGGTTTTAAGTTCAGTTTAACTTCTGAAGGGGCAACAGAGTCCCCTATTCCCTATTTTGGACTTTCCAAAATATCCTTTCCCCCTTCGACTTACCTCCTTCTCCAATCACACAGCTCTTCCCAGACGCATTCGTCTCCCAGTTCTCATGATAGACACTTCTCTGTCAACTCTCAGGCCAGACTCATCTCTCTCTCTTTCTCTCTCTCTCTCTCTCTCTCTCTCTCTCTCTCTCTCTCTCTCTCTCTCTCTCTCTCTCTCTCTCTCTCTCTCTCTCTCTCTCTCTCTCCACTTAGTTCCCCATGCAACCAGTTCATGTGTATTCAGAGTCCCCTTGTGTCGCGCTTATGTACTCAAACGCATAACACTATTCAGTAAAACCTTAATACAGCCAATAATCATTCACGCTCACCACGGAAATTTGTTTCCGAATAAAAGCTCCCCCACTCGTGCACCCAACACTCAACAATACGAAAAAAAGTATACCAGCGCAAACGCAGCTGTGAAGCGAATGGGAGGAAGCCCCCAAAAAACAAGACACTACTGCCCTAACTGCCCATCATAAAACTATAGGATACAATTTCGACAACTAGATGTCGTCGAAAGCTTGGATTACTCCAGTAACAAATTCAAGTTACTAATGAAAGAAATGTCGATGTCGATTTATAAAGATGTACTGAGGTAGTTTGGAGATGCTTTTGAAAAGCTGCTGGCTAAGGCAAAAATTAACATCAATCGCACGGAGCTCCGATCCACAATTGCCGACTTTCGTCGGGAATTATGAACCATTGCCTCAACCACTAGACCACGATCGCCCGGTGCCTTTAATGGGAGTCAGGCGGTACAAAGATAAAAATCGATAACAAGAACGTCGACAGCCTTAGCAAACTATATTGACACTTAACACAACTTCGACAACAGTAATAGGCCAATGGTTGATAATTGAAGCCCTAATGTTGAGGAAGGGGCCCAACTTAAGTTATGTGGGTGCTGCTTCCAAACGTGGCAACCCTTGCACGCGTCAATTCCACATTTAAATGTTGCCCATCCTCGTATCGCCCTATCTTTAGACAGTTATTTTCATGCATCGGTGTCAATTTGGAGTGTTGGCAACTTGCAATCGTGTGACTGGGGATAATTGGATGGCTTCATAGGGAGAGATATCGCCCATTCTCCAAAAGTAGCAACCCTCCCATGGGGCAATTCCATATTTAAATGTAGTCATAATCAGTGTAATGGCATTTGCATGACTCAATTTAAGAAACAGGGAAAAATCCAGTTGAAAAACCCCAACTCTTGACACAATACACGTTCTCATGTTCTTTTAGTTTGCATCTCTTTCTCGAAAACCACCTCTTCTCTTGGTTTAGACTTTTTTCAATCTCTTCTTCTTTTCTGCTGATGTCATGTACACCTAACCTCGTGTAATAGCTGGCGCAATTCTTGAAGTATTAAAGCTATTGGGTTAGGTCCGCCAGTAGGCAAATTACTAAAGTTAACGTACCTGTTTGGTGAGTCCGTCTCGTTTGGCTGGTGAGATACTGTGGGCGAGCACTTTCGATGTAAAGCCATCATCATCTGGTCGTTAAGTCAGTCTTCCTATATAAACACTTAGACCAACTAACTAACTGTAGTAATTTGCAGTACTTAACGGCCAAATGATGATGTCTCCACATCGAAAGCGCTCGCCCACAGTATCTCACCAGCCAAAGGAGACGGCCTCACCTAGCAGGTACGTTAACTTTAGCAATTCTTGAAGTGCTGTGATCTATAGCAAGTTAGCAAGAATATAAGTGTCAGAAAGTAGGAATCGACCCATCCAATCAATGTAATACCATAGTATTAATTAAATTTCTACTAAGTTTCTCTTCTGATTTCAAATTTAGGAATCTATGGAGGTATTGACCACCATGGTTTTCCAATCGTCACAAACACTATTACAATACACCACGTATGGTTTTGTAGTTTGCATCCCTTTCTAGAAAAACCCCGATAAACCTTTCTGAGAATTCTCCGCTACATCAAACCTCCTCTCCTATCGTTGTAGAGCTTTCTCGACACCCCACTCTTGAGTCATTTTTCGTTTTATATTTAACACAACAACATCCGTAAGAATTCAAAACCATTCCTCATCTTTTAATTTCCTAAGCCCTGTAGAGCAGGAAGGAAAGTGATTTAATTGTTTTCTTCTGAATTCTTCGTTTTGAGTACGACAAACGCCAAAGTTTGACAAAATGGACTGTGTGTGTAATGCAGTTGAGGTGGTAACTCTGGCAAACAACGAAGATAATAATAATACCTCCCTTGTTGATAACCATTCAATGATTTTACACTTCTGTGGAGAGCTTAGCTCTTGTTAAGAGACCATGTGTTAAGTGTTTGATACTGAACGTTGCCTCGTGAGCTCAGAAGAAAGCTTATTGAACTCGACGCGTTTCATTTTTGAAAGACTCCCTCCTACTTTGAGTGAGAGCCTATAGTCTCAAAAGAAATAACAACCGTTGTACAAAAATAAGATAAATTTTATTTTGCTGAATTCAATTATGACCAGAACAGTTTGATAGAAATTTGAAAGTATTACGATTGGAAGTAGGTTGGCGTATTACAAGAGGACTGGGCCAGCGAGTCCGGGAGCGATGACGCCAGGGGCGACCAATCCGTGTCCAGCGAGAACTCCGGGTGCGGCGAGAACTCCGGGTGCAGCGAGGACTCCTGGGGCAGCGACAACTCCGGGAGCGATTACTCCACCGATGGGGGCAGCGGCGATGACTCCGGGAGCGACCAAGGGCGAAGCGATGGCAGGAGCGCCGAGGAGCAGTCCCCTTTTGTCACGAACCTCATCCCCGACAACAGCAGCCACGCACAAAGCGAGAACCTGGAAAAATAATAGTAATTTTAAAATACAAGAATAAACTACCCTCAGAGTTATTCTAACAAACCATCCACAACAGGAAAGATGCAAAATTCTCACAATGCCCGTTAAAACAAGTGATATAGTTATAGTGCTCGCATTCATATGAAAGTTAGTCAGTTAGACACACGGCTTCTCTCACCAAAGCAAAAATTGAATGCTGCTCTGTACGAGCCAATACAAATGTTATTTGTTAAAAGAATTTTTGTATATGCACTGTCACTCGTTAATAATTATAGTCAGTTTGAGAGGGTTCAACGCAGTTCAAAACGTTCAAGAATAACTTTGAAGACGTTGAAAACTAGTTTTTGAATCTTACATTGGATTGTTAAAGAAATATGCACAATATTATACGTTGTTTGAGTTTTTAATATGCGTTTAAAATGAAGAATGAGATTTTCCTAGGAGCCACCGTCAGTCTGGTAGTTCTCATCCTTTTGCTGGGTTTATATAACGTAATTGTTGTGTGTGAGAGAAATACAGATTTGAATTAATAGATGAATGAGACGAGTGAGATAGAGGACTGTACTGATACTCTGGATTTAAATGGTCACGTGATTGGTACGATAGAGTTCTGAGTAAATCAACGAGTAGAACTAGTTTACACCATACAGCGAGTCTCCAAATGGTTGCACTGGTGTTGACTGAATGAGAGGTGACAGAGTTTAACCAAAGAAAGAGAACATACATTGCCATAACAACAACTTGAGCGCTCCCATGGTAGGCACCCCCAGTGATCGTAGTCTAGTGGTTATAGACGAAGGTTCATAATCCAACGAGCACAGGATCGCTGTAATTTTTGCCTGAGTCAGTGGCTCTGTGAGCGAAATGTGGGGACTGTGGAAAACCCAGGAGGGCGAGTGGAAGTGTGACCAGGGAGGGCGTGAGGAGACAATTCAAACAATTGCGAACGATCGTCCCTACAGCTACCTGCGTTTGACTGCCCTCAACTCGGATCGCCGGATTAGGCGAACACTAATCGTTAAAACCTCCTCGAGGAAAGTTGTGCGATGCGTCAGTAAGTCACAATGAAATTTATAGCTGCCTTTAGGGGAAAACTCCCTCTAATCTCGTCGTTCGCACAAAAATTTAACTATAATCGTAAAACTTCAAAAGAAAATACGTACGAAAAGGAATTTCATGTTGATGTTGGTTGAGGTGTGTACCTGTGAGCACAATGTTGTCTGTGTTGGGCGCATTTATCTTTTATATCCGCAAAGCCTTCTCGTGGGGAATAGGCCTCGACCAATCCGAAGCTCTCGCAGGGGCGCATAGAAGCTCTCGAGGTCAATTCGGGGCGTTCCTTATTTTCGCTTTGATCTATGAGCGAGATGTAAGTGCGCTTCTAATGGAATGAGGATGTAGTTGAATTGTAAACAAATTCGATGATGAAAACTGCCCGTAGAGATCCTCACGACGGAGGTTCACGAATGACGAAATTACGTCGTTTATTGGCAATACGAGGCGTGACTATTTATTCCTCGTCAACTAAAGTAACTTTTTTTTTAGCGTAGAATACGCTTTAGCCATGGACTAACTAGCCGAAAATGGAACGCGGGATGGGAACGAAATGTGTGACATTAACATGGCAACCAATAAACATATCACCAGATGTTTATAAAATTTGTTTTTTAGGCTTCAAAATTGATGTTTATAAACACATTGGGTAACTAAAGGCGATCACCAAGCAACAATTTACATTGGTGAATCATCAATCAGCAAAAAACACTCATGTGGAGCGAAGATAAATATTTATGTATTGCTCCAGGACAAAACAAAATGCCTTATAGTATAATATTTGACGAACATGCAGAAGAGTTGTCGTTTCCTGGAATATACTTGGGTCATCCTCGTACGTTCAAAGATGGTATAAAAGTAACGCCTTTCAGTATGGCTACGAGTGAAATTAGACGCAGAGATCGACGTGGTGTCACCCCCGAACATATTTTGTACATGGCCATGAAAATTATGCGGCTTCGAATTACTCAAGGATTAACTCAGACCTTCCAAGTTGTTGGCGCGACATCCCAAATAACAAGAAAAATGATCGAAGATAAGAAGTTTCTCGAACATTGTGTTGAACATAATCTATCATTTCTCAAGTCGATTCCCAACTCGGTGCATTACTGGGCTGACAGAAAAAAGGATTTATTCGCCATTATTCGTCAACTTGGTAAGCCAACCTTGTTTTTGACACTCAGCGCGTCTGAGCCTCGATGGCCAGATCTTCTTAAACTGTTATATAAATTGAAAAATAATGGCGAAGAATTCGACGGGGATCCGTTGGAAACGATGAACAGTCTTCAACGTTGTACATTGGTTAACGAAGACCCTGTCACGTGCGTACTATACTTCAACAAGCTCACTGACGTAATTATGTACATTTTGAAATCCAAATCATGCAGTCCGTTCGGAAAATATCGAGTAGTTGACTTCTTCAAACGTATAGAATTTCAACACCGAGGTAGCCCGCATGCTCATATCCTCCTATGGCTTGACAACGCTCCACAAGAAGGCATTGGCGAGGATATGCCCGAAACGATTAGTGTCATCGACGAATTATGTTCAGTTGACTCGAGTCAGTTAGATTATCCGAAATGTCAAACTCACAAGCACACTTTCACGTGCAAGAAGAAAAACAATACGAAATGCAGATTCGGTGCCCCGTTTTGGCCTATGCTGAAAACGCGTATACTCATTCCAATGCCAAAAGAAGATGGTCGTAAGATGATTTGAAAAATAAATTCAAAACTATACATTCCAACTATATTATTCCATATTCGCCCGCCATATCAATAACATCGTTAGTGTACGTTACTTAAACGCTAATACACGTTTGATAATCACCGTTGAACGTTCAGCAGTTCAGCGTCCAATCGAGGCTAAAGCGTATTCTACGTTTCTATACTTGTAGCAGCAGGCTCTAAATAAAAACAAAAAGGGGGGTCCAGGGGGCGCAGCCCCTTGGTGAGGCCCGTAGGGCCGAGTTTCACCTTCAATGTACTGCCCAATCTCTACACCGCTCCATACGAATCTTCTTGAAGCGTCGCTGGAAGTCCAAAATTGTCAACTGGTTCAAAATCACTGCCACTTTTGAAGTAACTGCTTCCACGCTTCCAAATCTTCTCCTCTTCGGCGCCGATTTTTTATTTGTATTTTTTAGAAAACCATTTATTTGCAATATATATATATATTTACAACCTTTTAAGTATTTGATACTTGAAATGTAATCTTTTTAATCAGTACCACTTAATATAAAGATCAAAACATTTTGGCAATTTCTGATCCCCAAAATTTAAGGACGGAGATCTGGAGTAAGGGATCGGCAGAATAATAGACGAGTGATATCTAGTTATCCCATTCAATCGAGGGATTTTTGGAAGTTGACACTTGAAGAAGTATCGAAGTAAAATAAATGCGGGGGGGGGGGAGTTTGGGTATGCCCACCCACAGTATTTCCCCCCCCCCACACTGGAATCCAGTAGGTCAGAATAGAGTAAATATAAGCACGAAGTCAGGGCAGATAAGGGAAGAAATTTATTAAGAAAAGAAAAGATGGAAGAAGATTTTCTGATTGATTTGCTCACACGTAGAATATGGTTTTTTCATTTCAAATGTTTATCTACCATCACACCCAAATAACGATGGCAATCCCCACATACAATACGAGGACTTATACAGTGTGTCAAGGAGCAAGAACCAGAGCGAGCATGGAACAGGATTTCAGACGAGTCTGGCTGTCCTGCCTCAGTAATCGAGTGAATCAAATACGACGTTTTTCGTTTCGAAGATAACGTTTTTAAAAAGAATTGAATTTCGTTTACATAAAATGATCAAGTTACGCAAGGATTATAAATCAAAGATTTGAACGAGGCTGAACGGGGACTATGTAGAGAATGAACGGTTGCTCAAAGTTTCGTGGGGCTTTTATAAGAAATCGTCATGAAAGTGCATACGAGGAAGTGCAGCGTTTGCAGAGCGTCGGCTGTCACAGCCGCCACGGCTTTGTGATTGAAAGAGGCTGTGCAATTAAGGCAATTTCGGCAGGTTCGTGTCTACGGCGGTACTGCACCAGGAAAGGAAGGCTTGCGACAGGTTGCATAATCGAAGATATTGCCGAGGCCGGGCCGGATGAAGTCGTGATGATCACTTGCTTTTTGGACAAACCAATCGGAGATAACTGTTACCGCAAAGGAAGCATGATTATGCGCAGTAGCCCACGATTTCCGCCACAATGATCAAAGCAAGGTCATCAGCAAAGCCAACAAGACTTTGGGAAATAGAATAAAAAGTCACAAGGGGCAAGGCAGGGTGAGTAGAGTGGATGGTCCAACACCGTGATGCCATATTTGGCGAAACACGCCTTCATGGACAAAGTAGAATGGGCTGAAGCATCGTCTGGGATTGAACACCCGTGAACAACCTCTTTCTGTGAGCGCATTTTTAGCGCATCCTCTCCTTTCGCGAACTTTCGAAATTCTTCAAGATTTGGCGTAGATCAAAGGCAAATTCCGTTCTTGAGACAGTTTCCATCGCAGCTGCCCGGGCTGATCTCTCCTGTGGCAAATCTTGCTCATATACGAGCTGAGCTGATGAAATAGCTGTCGCACGACGAGAACCTGTACGCCATTGAGAACTACGATACCTTTGTATTCTCATGATCTTGGAATTTATTCACAAATATTGCCAGATATTTTGTGAGAGACCTGTTCATACGTTCCACGAGCCCCGCTGATTGTGAATGGAGTGCAGTTGTTCTGGTCCGGTGTACACCTTCGATACTTGTAGCACTAATTTGGAAGCGAAATTTCGTCCTTGGTCATTCTTGCACGACTAAATACCTGCTCCACAAGAGCTGAAGCTACAGGGGATACCTCTCTTTATGTATAAGAAGAAGGAGGAGTGTATCGCCCAAAAAGGCCTCTTATTTGTTTACCCGACCTCAGGCGGAAGGCAAATCGCCGGCTCTGCAACTCGGGGCGAGTAAGTAGGGGAGAGGTGGTATACTTGATCCCCGAGGATACATGACCCCCCCATTTAAAACTAGCGCCAAAACGTGTTTAAAGTTGTTCTGTTGGGTACATTGGGACGCCGTCATGATGGCTAGTACAAAGTGTAAACATCATACATAAACAATAGCTTGTTGCAAAAATAATTGGTAATTTATGTTTTTCACCGGATCCTACTTGTTTTGTTTAGTGTAAGGCAAATAGAAAAACTTCTGGTAAGTGTGCTTTATAATATTTTGTTGTTTATGAAATATTGTGTCTATTTCGCTGTATAAATTCAGTTATTTCCGATTCAAACGTTTTTATCTTGTTGATGTTTTTTTCCCATTTAAAAAAAGTTGCTGGTTCGGGATAGTTGATCCCTTCTGCTAGGGGGATGATCCCGGAATCAACTATCCCACCTATAATTCTTTTGTTTGTTTTCACCTACAATACGAAGTAATTCTTCCGTTCTTTTACATGCCGCGGAAGTATGTATCGAAGCAAGGGGCCATGAAACGGGTACCGTGCGATCCGGAGGCCTTGAAAAACGCGGTCCAAGCAGTTAAAGACGTAGCTGGGTACAAAACCGTCACAAGAGAATTTAAAATTAATGTCATGACACTTACAAGGCTATGCCGTCGGGACTCTTATGTTCAACCTGGTTTCACCAATCGACAAATTTTCTCCAAACGTGACGAGGATGAACTGGGAGCGTATATTGTTCATATGGGCTTTTGAGCCCATCAGAAAAGAAGTAGGGGAATTTGTAGCTGCAATTTACAATGGTTTGTCATACCCAGGAAAAATTACAAAAATACATGCAAACGGGGCTACAATAAAAGCAATGGAAAAAAGTGGACGGCTTTGGAAGTGGCCAGCAAGGGAAGACGAAATATTTTATGTATGGGGTGACATTTTGGGACACTTAACGGAGCCGACGAAATTCTCAAAAACACGTGAGATTTATTCCGTGCCACTTCTCGAATAATTTTCATTTTTGTCTGTGTTTTCAATTTTTTATATACTTTTCGTTTTGTACCTACTCTACCTTTCGAATTGTTAATTAAATCGTATTAATAGTATGCCTCAGTTAATTTAATTTTCATATTTAGGTAGGCCTACGACTGAAACTTTGGCAAGTGGGATGGTTGATTCCCCGGGATCATACAACCCACTCACCGGGATCAAGTATCCCCATAGGGAGGGTTAGTTGATCCTTGTGTCGGGCTTTTAAAAAAACCCTTTTTGTCGTTTCTGTTCAATAAATAGGAAGGTCTGTATTGGTGCATAATCGGTAGTATGGAACGGGGATACATGTGTAATTTAAAAAAAATCAGATTTATTAAAATGTTTCGAATTTGTGCAGTACCTATCCGGAATTCTACTGAGGGATGAAATGAAAGGCTGCACAGCGCTGAAATATTATCGGTTACTGGTGTTCGTTACACAGAGCCCAAATCAAATTAACATGTATAACTGCTGAGGGTAGTTACCTGGAGATGAAGGCGACTCCGTTTCCCGTCGACGGGCTTCCAGTGCAGTCAATATAGCTCGAAATGGTGAGATTGGGAAAAGGAAAAAGAGTTTCGGGTTTCGCACTCGCGCGGGTTTACCGGAGAGCGGCGGCAGACGGACTAAAGGAGGGGAAGAGGAAAACGGAAGAGCAGAAGGAAAAGGTGGAAGGGAGCAACAACAGAAAATACACGCATCGACATGAACTCTGTGCTGGGCGACCGAAAACAAAACCAAACAGAATTACTAAAAGAAAGCCAAAGCAGGGATCAAGTATACCACCTCTCCTATTGCGCCACCGCCTTCTTCCGTTCGCTGTTTTGAAACATCGCTCCTCTGTGCTCTCCAATCGTTTATTTTATTAACGTTTCCACCGTCTCTATAATTCTATTTTCCGTAGAAATGTTTGATTTCATTTATTTGCCAGTCGCTTCTTTCATTTTGGGCACAAATCGTGTTGCTTCCTGCTCTTCACACCCTCCCTGGCCAGGAAATCTCCACGTCCGAAGTTGCTAGGTGAGTGCTGCATTCCAGTTCTGCATAAGCGATACCATTGTGGCCGGAATCGGACACATTTATTCAATGCAGTCCACACTACACAACCAGCGCTCACGCGGGTTCTGCCATAGGTGATTTACCAGCGGGTGCTTCAGCTCTCAGCTGTGCAAGGAGGATATGAGGATATAGTAGGATGTTCTCCATTGGGTCTCATGGGATAATAGTGGATGTGGGGAGGAGGGGGATTGATTATAATTAATAGCGTCATTCGAATGAACTGAAATACGTTTTACTTCTTGAATAAAATTATAAAAATTACGTTTCGTAGGGTAAGTTCAAATCTGGATGTTTCAAAGCCTCTAACTGCACCATTCTAAAAGCTCACAACACCAAAGGTGAAGCAGCGAGACCAGGAGCAATGACGCCTGGAGCGATGAGCCCCGAAGAGGCCAATCGAGGGTCGATTATCCCCGGAGCTATGATACCAGGAGCGAGTATGGAATTGCGCGCAATGACCGAGCCGCCGATAGAACCCGGTCCGAGAACTACCGGAGTACCGAGAGAGCTCGCCGAGTAAACCCCGGGAGCGGCAATCACTCCGGGAGAAGCAATTACGCCGGGAGAAGCGATTACTCCTGGAGAAGCGAAGAGAGTTGAGGCGATTGCCGGAGAGCCCAAGAGAAGGCCTCTTTTGTCTCTCACCTCGGCAGCGAAGACGGATGAAAAGCAAAGAACGACAACCTGAAATTATACGTCGGTTAATTATAGTAGACATCGTACTTATCGCGAATATTAGCCGCGCGCTGGTCACATATTGAGAATTAGATGAATTTGTGTGGAACACGTAACCACAAAAAGTGTAGGTGCTTGCCCTCAACCCAGAAATTAATACCTGTGGCTGTCCTTTATTTGGTATGAGCGAAGCCTTAAGTCCTATTGTGCCACTTGTGGCACTTCGTGAGGAATGCCAGGTATTCCCTGCGAGCGTCTTCTTCGAAGTCAACCCTTGGAGTAGTTGTACCAAAGAACGAAAATCGCCCCCTTTCAAATCTCTGGCACTGGGCTAGGGCATGTTAGTTAGTTTTCTCATCTGTATCACACCACCTGATCATAACGTACTCGTGTTTGTTCATTTTGCAGCGTCCCATTATGGCTCCCACTGTCTCAAGTCCTTCCTCTCTATCATCCGAAGGATACGTCTAGTCTCGTGTGTTAGCCAAGAGATAAAGCGTTTTTTTGCCAGTATGGCGCGTTCTTCTGGCATATTCTTTCAATATTATCTTGAACTGTGACGAAGACGTCTGACTGTCAGGAACTGAGTCTGGCCAGGCACTTAATGGTGTTGCTTTTGAAAGACTTGGAAAAATAAGCGTATGAAGAAAACTAAAATACTTTTTTTTCAAATACATTTTTCCTTCTTCGCATTATTATTGCAAATCGCATGAAAAAAATGACAAGTTTTTCTCAGATGTTTACGTTTTGAGGCATATTGACTCGAAAAACCATGATTTCGGCGAAGTATGGGACATATTTTGGTTGTTACCGCTGTCCAGCAAATTTGTACAATGCAGCAAAAGTTGTATGCCGACAAGTACAAGATAATTTGAAATTTTAATGAAAAGTGATACATATAATGTTAATTACTTATTTGAATTTAAATAAAAATTTCAAGTTATCACGGTGGGTGTTAATGAGTTTGAACGTTAAATACCCAGAATCAATCGGTTTGGGACAGTTGAGAGGAATCGTCTTGACGTTAGGGTAAAAAAGGCTGTTTCGATGAGCTCTGCGAGAGAAACCTAGACCATACCAGCCCCGAACTGGCGTGGCATTGTTTATAAGATGGAATTTGCCATCGGAAGGAAGACATACCTGCCCAGAACTGGCGTGGGATTGTTTATTAGTGGGAGTTTGCCGTTGGAAGGAAGACATACCGGCCCAGAACTGGCGTGGGATTGTTTATAAGAGGGAATTTGCCGTCGGGAGGAAGACATACCTGCCCAGAACTGGCGTGGGATTGTTTATAAGAGGGAATTTGCCGTCGGGAGGAAGACATACCTGCCCAGAACTGGCGTGGGATTGTTTATTAGTGGGAATTCGCCGTCGGAAGGACGACATACCTGCCCAGAACTGGCGTGGGATTGTTTATTAGTGGGAATTTGCCGTCGGAAGGACGACATACCTGCCCAGAACTGGCGTGGGATTGTTTATTAGTGGGAATTTGCCGTCGGAAGGAAGACATACCTGCCCAGAACTGGCGTGGGATTGTTTATTAGTGGGGATCCGCCGTCAGGAGGAAGACATACCTGCCCAGAACTGGCGTGGGATTGTTTGTTAGTGGGAATTTGCCGTCGGAAGGAAGACATACCTGCCCAGAACTGGCGTGGGATTGTTTATTAGTGGAAATTTGCCGTCAGAAGGACGACATACCTGCCCAGAACTGGCGTGGGATTGTTTGTTAGTGGGAATTTGCCGTCGGAAGGAAGACATACCTGCCCAGAACTGGCGTGGGATTGTTTATTAGTGGGAATTTGCCGTCGGAAGGACGACATACCTGCCCAGAACTGGCGTGGGATTGTTTGTTAGTGGGAATTTGCCGTCGGAAGGAAGACATACCTGCCCAGAACTGGCGTGGGATTGTTTGTTAGTGGGCATTTGCCGTCGGGAGGAAGACATACCTGCCCAGAACTGGCGTGGGATTGTTTATAAGAGGGGATTTGCCGTCGGAAGGAAGACATACCTGTTAACTACTTGTAAAAAACACCCTGGAATTTTTCGGATGAAAACACCGAGTTTAATCCCCCCCCGGGTGTTTTTGGAATCAGCGTGAAATTTCCTGTAAATTAGGCCTACGGTCCAAATTTTTGAGTGCAATTAACATCGCGCTAAAATTCACGAAACTAACTGAAAAAATGAAATATGTACTGCAATAATACGATCCTCTTAAAGTAAATGGACGGCTGATTCGGGTTCATAGTAGGAAACACTATAGAAAACGATGGCGGCATGTAATAAGCCAAGCACGCCCCAAATGACCAGTCTATTGCACTATTGTTAATTACTTAGTTGAAAACGGGAAAAATAGTTATTTTCTTTATCTTCAGAAAAATTTGAATAATACTAATTAATAATAAAATACAATAGTCTCAATAATAAAACCTTTTGGAACCCAAGTTCAATTTTTAAATTACGTTACACCAGCAAGAGTCCAAAATCACTTACGACGAAGGATTTCATATTGAAGCGAGTTTCCTTGTCCAGTGACTGCAATGCTCTTCTCGCCCAAGTCGAAGTCTTATATACGCACACGAGGGAGCTTAACCCTCACTATTCCCACGATCTTGAACGGGGTGCTCTATTTCCGATCAAATCGTTAAGAGCGAGCTATTGAAAGAAACGAGAGTACCGATAAGCCTTTCGATAATTGCTTCCAGGGCTGCAGTCCATAACACAGAAACCGCCTGGTCGCTGTTGCTGCGAAAATTATACGCCTCAGCGATGAAAGATGAGTTCGCTTCGCCTCCGTCTGACGTGGGAACAAAATGAGCGGCGCTTAAGAAATGTTAATAATTTTTATATCCGCCCTTCTGACAAAAAGCTGTAGTTTTAGATATTATTGGAATGATATGACCGTACACACGAGCTGGCATATATTAAACTTAAACCAACCACCGTCCGTGATAAATTAAACTATAACATTTTTTAAAATTTAATGTCTAAAATGTGTAAATAACGAAATGATAAAAAACGATACGGTAACCTGAAACTGAGATATACGAGCTCTGAATTTTGAATTTTCGCTAACATTTTATTATATTTTGGCAGTATCAGTCATTTTGGACTAGTAGTTTGTTTTTGACAGCTGAAAAGGTTAGTCGCGTTTTTGTATGTTCTTCGATTTTTTACTTTTGATCAAAGGTGGTGTTCAAAATGGAATAAAGTGTTCCAACGCCCTTAAAATATTGACTGCGGCATTCGCCGAGCCTGGTTTGTCTCAAAAAAGTCTTTATAAGTGGTACAAGGGCTTTACAGAAGGCCGAAATGTCGATGACAATGAGCGTCCCTGAGTTGCAACTCAAGAAGCGAAGAAAACATCCAAACTGTCAAGAAAATGGTTTTGGAAAACTGTCGAATCGCTATTAGGGATGTTGAAGAGGATGTTGGCATATAAATCGGCTCATGCCACGCAATTTTCCTCGGTTGTTTTGAGTACGAAACGCGCGGCAGTGAAGTTCGTTCCGAAATGTGAACCGCTAAGGTGTGTGATGGGGGGGAAACCGAAGGTGTCGTGAAGATGTGGCGCAGTGGGACCTGCTAACGTTAAATTCTACCTAATTTGCATAAACCAAGTGGAAAGCTAGGCTAGAGCTACATAAACCGCTGCATGTAAAGGGCACTGAGGAAAGTTGAATGATTTTCGAAGATTTCGTGCACCCTATAATCCACGTGTGGTATTCGTCCTCGAAAGTTGGGTTGGACATTGTCAAGAAGTGAAGAGGGGAATAGCGTTGTGTGACGTGTACACATCCAAAATTGGGCACGGGGGAGTACAACAACAATTGGAATTGACTCGTCCCAAAGTTGTCGGGCCTATATTAAAAAAACTACTAACACATAGTGCGACTCTTACATTCGGTAGGTGATTAGCGTACTTCTAACGGGTGGCATAATGTTCTGGACATTAAAAAAGTCGGAGGTAGAAGGAGTTTGACGACAATATACAACACAACTGACGCGGGAGAGCTGATATCGTTAGCAAACGAGAGAAGACAGCGTGTGATTGCCGCCCATTCATATACAACGTTACCAAATTGCCTCGTCGATACATTCGTGGAACCTTTCATACAGAATCGCCAGAATCAACAGAGCTTCAGATTTCTGCTTCCTGTTACCCCTATTTCCGTCCTGTAGAAGCCACACTAAGTCCACTTCTAAGTCTATCTAATTACTTAATTTTATCGGCGAGGGATAAATGGGTGCTCAGAGAGCGACTCGTACCGGGACAAATAAAAAGAGTGCAGCGTGATGACTTAGTGGACTCAAAATGAGCTCTTTTGCCTTCCCCTTGTGAAGGATATAGCCTCTGATTCCGCCGGCTCTCCTTTCTTTGCACTATCCTGCCATTCGGCGGGAGGGCGCTGTGAAGGGTGAGCAGTTATCCGCGAGGCATTGAGCTCCATTTTTCATTTTGATTCTTCACACGTCCAGCGATGTACTAATCAAGCCTCTCTCTAGTCAGCCAGAGATTTTAATTTCAGTGTTTCCCTCCCTAAATTGTTGGATAAAGGTGAGCAACCCCCTGTTTATTAACCCCTTGTCCCGATA
The DNA here is from genome assembly GCA_020466155.1 of Pachypeltis micranthus. Taxonomy (NCBI): domain Eukaryota; kingdom Metazoa; phylum Arthropoda; class Insecta; order Hemiptera; family Miridae; genus Pachypeltis; species Pachypeltis micranthus. Next base: position 8,254,444 of record CM035778.1, read on the forward strand.
TTGTCTTTAATCACGATCCAGAGGCAAACTAGATTGCTTTGATCAAATATTGAAAGGAGTTTAATTAATTTCATTTCTATTTATTTAATTAAATTCAAAAAGGGTTTTGTTACGATCTTAATTTCATTTCCTTCTCAAGAAGAGAATTATTTATTTGATTTGAGTGAGTTTCATGAGTTCTTGTCGTGGCCTAGACACGAACTACTATAGTAGAAAACCGCTAAACACATCCCACCATTCACATAAAGTTAGTATTAACGGATCAGTTTGTCAAAGCTTTAAATACCTGTGCGACAAATTTTTTGCAACCTCTTATTTTCGTAGGCCCTCAAATTCGAACCTTAAATTTGGACAGATTGTCCCAGAACACAATGTTCCAGGATAAATCTGAAGTATGTAGTTGGTTCTTAGAAGCCATAGACGGTTTCTTTGGAAACAACGAGTCTCCTAACTACAAAGCAATTTAAAATGTCTCTAATTAACTATAATCTATTTAAAAAAGCACGGAAAGAACCCAGAAAAATATTGTATTTCTATAACTTCGACGCAGGAACATGTGCCACATCAGGAAATAATTTATTATAGGGTGATCTCATGGACTGCTGATTCTATCTAAAATGTGAAGTCACCACACAATTGTAGCCAACATGGTCGAAAACTGTAAAAATTTCATTTTCTGGATTCTCACATTGACTCTTTTTCTGAAAATCTATTAGCCAAGATATAAACAAAGACAAAGAAACGAGATGCGCGTCTACGGTACCTACTGGGCCACTGCCCCATTATGGGATTTCTGTGTCACTAGTAAAGAGGACTGTAGGAGAACACGCCTAAAGACTGCAACAGACAATCTGGAACGCTGCAGGAGTAAGACACTCCAAACGCTTTGTCTCAGAGCAATCAAGTGAGATAAGGCACAATCTTCTGAGGATGGAGAGGAAGGACATAAGGCAGATTGTTGGGATCATTACCTGGCACTCCAGAATGAACAAACACATTTATGGGTGGCCGGGGTATAGTCGACACCCCTCTATGCAGGTGGTGTGGCACGGATGAGGAGACTCCCTACCATATCCTGGCCCGGAGACCTCCCCAACGCTGCCGGAGACTTGAGTGGGAGCGACTTTTGGTCTTTGGCACCACTTCTCCGAGGATGGATACCAACGAAGACTCTTTCAGGAACTACTTAAGACATTAGGACTGACACAATAGGTCATCTGGCGGCGGTCCACATCCCCCCTGTGGGACAGTCAGTAGACTATATATTCCTCGCCTTTGGAATAACGGAACGTAATACTGTTCGATCGGGCGACGTAATTACCATCACAGTGGGAATTCTCCGACGGGCTTTTTACTTCGAAAGTAACGCATTTTTGTTGCTCCCAGAGTTCGTTTTCCGCCTTTCGCACGCTCTCCAGTGTTTTGTTTTCCTGGCGGGAATCACGTCGAAGACGATTCGAACTTTTGATATTTCGACCGTCATCGTCGAATTGGACCAATTGTGAAGAATTCGAAGGGTACTTATCACGTTCCCACCAACAGTCGAATCGAAGCGCCGTGAAAGTGAGTTGTTTACACTATCGTCCAGTTAATAGGAGAGTTTGAGTTTACAGCTACTCTCGCTGAAAACTTTGTACGGAATCAATTAAAATATTTCAACGACCTCAATTTGTTTTCAGCCGTTCTCTTCCGTATGACCGCATCAGTAATGCAATTTGTTGTGCACAGTAACATAAATGCTAATTCATTCGTAACCTTGATGGAACAATTACGTCATTGACGAACCATCCAAACATCTCAATTTAGTGTTTAGTGAGACAAATCCCAAATACTCCATTTCCTGAACAGCGAATGCGGATCCTGTGCTCTTTACTGGTCGAATTCATCGTTATCTGTTGTAATTTACCCGCTAACGTCTAATGAACATGATTTCTGTAACTTCAAGTTCGAGCGTTGTGCATTCTATCCTCTTAACGGAAGGGGGGGGGGAGTTGTGGGGTGATACGCTGAGCATTGCCTACTGCAGGAAGGGGATGGCGGCACAGTAGAGGTGCATTGCTTGCTCGTACAGTACAGTTTCTCAGGAGGCGGTGGTGACGAGTGTTATCTCAATTCACCTTCTGGCGGCTGAGAGGAAGGAGCTGTACTCATCAAGAGGGCAACCGGAGTACGACCACCAGAAGAGAAGAAGAAGAACTGTGACCCTTGGGAGGTGGCCAGCTGAGAGAGACAGCCCAGAAAAGGCAGTGGGCCAGGCAGCTGGACCGGACGACGCCCCACTGAGGTGGGTTTCTACCTCACTCAGTTCCTAACAGGACATGGAGCTTTTAGGGCTTACTTGCACCGAATCGGAAAGGCTGCAAGCCCCAATTGCGTGTACTGCATGGCAATAGAGGATGATGCTTCCCACGCCATCTTCTCTTGCCAATAGTGGCAGGCTGGTGGCGCGCAGTGGAAGATACAGTTGGTCAGCTCACGCCAGAGGCGTTCGTTCATTCCATCCTGCATTGAGACAAAAACTGGAGGCGCATTGCTCAATTTGCCAGGGTGGTACTCAGCTATAGGCTGCAGCTTGCTGATCCATGGTCGGTATCTCGCTAGGACCAAAAACGAAGAGATCGCTCCAGAGCCTCCCAGACTGCTGGGCAGTACAGGAGGATGTATGGGAATGGCGGTGTGCTGCAAGATTCTCGTGAGGGTGAAGAGAATAAGAAAGCAGAGCTGGCGTAAGGGCCAACCTCATGCAATGCGTTTTAAAAGAAACGTACTGAGCTGTACAGCGATACGTCACTCCAGAATTGCTTCTATATTGTTTGTTTGATGGACTGAACAGCCTGTAAGTTCGGTATTCAGGTGGATTGCGCTTGGAGGCGGTTGTTTACACAGACTTTGCCTAGGCTTTTAATAAGGTGCTTCATACTATTCTTACTAATAAGTTGATAAGATTCGAGTTTATTTTATTCTATAACTCCGACTGTCGCTTATTTGGGATGAAAACTGTGACCTAAAGTCCTACTGTCTCACAGGTTTCCAAGGAATTTCAAGTATTTATTGCTAAAGTCTTCATCTATGGCCACCAATGGAGGAGTTAAACCCAAGACTTGAAATCGCTCCCTATGAAGTCTCTAGCATTGAGCCAGGACATGGTAGGGAGTTTCATCATCTGTACAGCACAACCTGTACCTAGGGGTGTCGAATATGACCGTCTCATACACCTGTTTGTTCATCTTGTAGTGTCTCGTGATGTCCCCCACAATGTGCCTTAGTAGTTTCCGCTATCTTAGGGGAATGTAACGAGCCTGTAACCAAAAGAGGGATTCTGTCGCGGCTAGCCCGCATCTACGACATGAATGGTTATTTAGCACCTGTAACTTTCGCCATCAAAGTTTTCCTCCAGGAGTTGTGGTCGTCCAAGCTCGAGTGGGACGATTCCCTGCCAGACCATTTTTCAACGAGGTGGCTCGGTTTCTTGAGCGAATTTCCTGAGCTGGGTAGGATACGAATTCCTAGATACTTCTTGATTGAGCCATACATAAAACTAGGTACCATACGAGTGGTAGGTTTTTCCAATGCCAGTTCCGCTGGCATGGCGGCGGCTATTTACTTGCGGGTGGAGAGTGAACATCGGATATGTGTTCATTCAGTACGTTCCCGAACTAGAGTGGCTCCATTGAAGGCGTGGTCCATTAATCGTTTGGAGTTGGGAGCCGCTTGTCTTTTGGCCAAGATCGTGGAATTAACGCTACCGCTCTCCCCCACGATTTCAGCCAGTCTCCGACCTGGTTTGTCTGACAGACTCTACTACAGCCCTAATTTGGATCGGGACTCCACCTCATAGGCTTACTACTTTTGTTGCCAATTAATACATGAAGCTTGTCCGGAGGCAGTGTGGCGGCACGTTCCTGGCGAATTTAATGCAGCAGATCCGGCAAGTCGGGGTTTGAAACCCTCGCAATTGGTACAGTGTAGCCTTTGGTGGAATGGCCCGAAATTCCTTTATTCGCCTATGGACCAATGGCCGCTCCATCATTAAGAAGGAAACGCTCACCATTGACCCGAAATTGGCATGACCTACGCTTCACCTAGGCAACAAAGCTCATTGTAAATTTAAATTCGGATGTAAATAATAAATTAAAGAGATCCGGACGAGAAAAGAATTTACAATGTGAATCAAAAGGCAAAGATTAAATTGATGTAACAATTCGGTTACACAACTATAACAACAAAGTGGTCTAATCCGGGCACGGATCTATCAGTGCATAATTTAGTTGAAGGGAAATTACCTATTTGTTGTTATAGTTGTGTAACCGAATTGTTACATCAATTTAATCTTTGCCTTTTGATTCACATTTTAAATTCTTTTCTCGCCCGGTTCTCTTTAATTTATTTAGCGTAATAGCAATAATATTATTTTTGTGCATCAAATTAAGTGCTCAACAAAACAATCCTCTGTCTCGCTACCATTTTCCTTATTCACTTATTGTTCCTTCATCACATTATTTCTTGCCTAGCCTTTGTTCAAGTTCCTGCCAATCTCGTGTTTGTTCTTGTCGCGATCAGTGTCAACTGGGCTAAATCAAATGGCACATTCCAAGCAGGTTGAGCTGGGGCGTCTTCCGTCATCAGAAAGCTACGTCTTACGTCGTGCGTCGGTCTTCACCCCTGCAGCATACCAGACAAAATGATGCATTCTCCTACCATATTCTCTAACAATCCTCCTCCTCTCCTCTTCTCTAGCGTAGCGTGTTTTATGGATTTAGAATCCCTTAAGAGATGAATAAAACTTGGCAAACTGCTTTTTCAGTCGTTTGCACAAATAATTGGAGCTTAAGCACTAAGACGAATGTGTTTGAAAATTGCCAGAGGTGGGATTCAAACTTTAGAATAAAGTGCACTAGACCTAAGCTATATATTTAGAAATGAACCGTGAATAATAAAAAAAGAAGTAATACAGTAAAAGGAAAAAAAGAGATTCAAGATAATTAAAACTTATTGGAGGCAGTTCGCAGCTATTGAAAAACCCTGCGAATTATTACACAACGGTTTATTATTCTCATGAACAGCTTGACCTAGTATTACTGCTCCGAGACCCATTCCATTCGATTCAGCATCGAAAAATACTAGTAAACCATACGAAACATGACCTGACTACAATGGAACTACGAAAACTAAATATTCCCCTGGCGCCAGGCGCCCGTAAATGTCTGTAGGCATTTATGATCCGATGAAGGGGTGTGCGGAGGAAGTGCCGGCCTCATCGGCCCATACCTTCCTCCGCTCCGTCGGGCAAAAAGAGTTGGAGAAATTGGGACGGGGACTCCCGGCAAACCGAAACATTGACTTCTGCTGTAGTTCCCGCGAGTTCTTTCAATTAGTAGACTAATATTTACTGTAATTAACCTATACGCAATTGTACCTGTCTGATACTCATTCCATTCGACCCAGGATGTAAGAACTCCTTGAAAACGATACGAAACACGGCGTATTTGCGTATTAACGTTTCGTTAATTTTTTTAACCATTTTTTGCCCATAAAAACCATGGGCTTCGTTCGATCGGATTGCCGAGATGGCGGGCACAACTACATACCAAGTGGGATTTTTGTGCGAAAGAACGGATTTTTTAGACCACGTTAAAGGCACACAACGGCACGGACGGGGGACGGGCATTGCAGATTTGGAATCCCCATGTCTTGAAACGTAAAGTATCAAATTTTGAGGGGGGGTTGTAACAAATTTTTCGTGACAGAAAACATAGGGTTATTATTCAGAATGAATAATAAACCAAAACGTGTCTCTGACCGGTTTGATGCGGAACTTCGTACTGCAGGACGAATCGGAATTCTTGACAAAAATCTGTTTCCTTTGGATGCTCAACACCGTACTTTCCGGTGGATACTGCTGACCACTGGTGTGTGTAAAAAGAAGAGAGGAGAGACAACGTGATGGGTAACGAGAATGATAATGGTGGCGGAGATGGACGACGGTGGAGGCGGTTCAGGTGATGGCGGGAGGCAACAACCTGAGGTGAAGTTCAAGGCCCACCAGCAACCAAAAAGTAAACAAAGAAAAACCGCTCTTGGGCGTAAGCAGAATGTTGTTAGTTTAAGATTGACTTTGCTCATACTCTGAATACTTACTCTGCAGGCTAGTTGGCAATCTCTTAAACTCACCTGTATTCTGTAAAACTGTAAACTGATGTATCCATTTATCTATCCCTGGCGCGATCAAAGAGTTATTCTATTGCACCGATAGTAATACGCCTTCCGTTTCTTGTTTCAAAAGATGGAGGCTGGGAAAGAAGAGGTTAACAGATGTCTCCCAGAAGGACTAACAATATAAGTGAAGAGGTTTTATTACTAAGTTGAACTCAACATGTACATGATCTTTCTTTCATTCAGTTTAACATCAAATGGTAACTTATTACAACACCGTCTGACCGACTAAGCCAGAGCCGAGGAACTGGGTTCCAATCAGTTGCGGGTCAACAAGTCCTTGAGCGAGGAGTGAATTGCGAGCAACGAACGGCGAAGAGGCTGCGACTAGACCTTGAGGGATCACCCTGGGTGCAAGAAGCCCAGGAGCGACGACGCCAGAAGGAAGAACCCCCGGTCCAACGAGACCTCGAGCAGCCAAGACTTGGGGACTAGCGATTAGTCCAGGGGTGCCGAAAACGCCAGGAGCCCCCAATACCCCGGGAGCGCTGAGGACGCCGGGAGCGCTGAGGACGCCAGGAGCGCTGATGACGCCCGGAGCTCCCAAAATCCCTTGAGCCCCTAATAGACTCTGAGCGTTGAGGAGGCTCTGGCCTCCGATATACCCTGGGGATGAGTAGCCATAAACTCCTGGACCTCCAAGGATCAGGTCTCTCTTTGGTTTTTCTTCAGCAACAGCTCCCGCGACGAGGGCAGCAACAATCTGGAAGGTAAAACGAGTTCAGATTCTGAGTTGCAAACAACGTAACTTCAACAACGCATTAGCAAATATCCAGGTCATTGTATTTATTAGAATAAGAAATTCTAGAGCAGTTGAAAGTATTTAATATTACTAAGGTACATATTGAGATGACTGAATGGGATAGACCCCTGCACTAGAGTCATCAACCTTCCTCTACTTGCATGACTTGTCATCACCTTCTTCGCAAACAGGGTAAACTGCTATAAGCAACAAGTGGTTTCTTGTTTCCTCCACATAGGAGGCGCAAAACGTGCAGGATGTAGAGTACATGAGCGAAAAGAAGTGTAGCCACGCAATGAAGTTACCGTGTACTTTAAGGAACTGGCTCGTTCAGTGGTCTGGCTCAACCTAGGTTCCCTTAAGGCTTTAATGGATGTTGGTAAGCCCGGGTTTACTTAAATACGCTCATAATGAGCAGAAAAACGTTCTGGGGGCTCGCTAATACCTACGAGCAATCTCACTGTGGCGTCAAATGGGGGGGGGGGGGGGCTATGCGTGGGAGTACATGGGCCACCTCATGTCCTCCCAATTCCACCCCCAGCTCCTGTGGAGCTGGTGTTCTCTGATGCGCGTCCCCAATACGTCCTCACCATTCTCATTCATAAAGCAACCTTTAGGTCCATCCCTGCTACATTCTCCAGCTGGAGCTGACGGACCCCAAGCACTATGAGACGCACCACAGCCTGCTCCTCATATTGGTGCGACCATCGGAATGAAATACTGGGTTTGAGTGTTCCCACGGGTAGTGTGTGTCCAGCTCGCCATATCACCCGTGGCAGAGGGCAGTCAAATAATTCTGAGCAGCAGTCAAATAATTCCAGTCCCCAATAGGTTGCCAGACTGGCCGCTGTGGCTGACACGGACAACAATCAATACGCGTGAGGGGTAGTTCCCAGGACACCTCTTGTGGTAGTTGGCTCTTGCAACACACACCCACGACAATTAATCGCTTCAGACACAACTTTCCCACCTCCCCTCTCCTCATCACCAATGATACGATGATACATTTGATGGAACGCGGTGCGTCAAAGATGGGGCCTCAAATGGGGCTATTGCGTGGGCGTACATGAACCCTTCATGTTCTCCCAGTTCTACCACCAGCTTCTGTGGAGCTGATGTTCTCTGATGTGACGTCTCCGGTACGTCATTACCATTCTCATTCGCAAAGCAACCTTTAGGTCCATCCCTGCTACATCCTCCAGCCGCAGCTGAGGGACCCCAAGCGCTATGAGACGCACCACAGCCTGCTCCTCATATTGGTGTGGCCGTCAGAATGAAAAGGGGGAAATACTGGGTTTGAGCGTTCCTGCGGGTAGCATGCGTCCAGCTCGCCATATCACCTGTGGCTGAAGGCTGACTCTGAGCAGCAGTCTGAGGCACCAAATGGGGCTATTGCGTGGGCGTACATGAACCCCCTCATGTTTTCCTCGTTCTACCCCTAGCTTCTGTGGATCTCTGATGCGACGTCCCTGGTACGTCCTCACCATTCTCATTCGCAAAGCAACCTTTAGGTCCATCCCTGCTACATCCTCTAGCCGCAGCTGAGGGACCCCAAGCACTATGAGACGGACCATCAGAATGAAAAGGAGGAAATACTGGGTTTGAGTGTTTCCGCCATGGCTGGTAGCCTGCGTCCAGCTCGCCATATCACCCGTGGCAGAGGGCTGCCTCTGAGCAGCAGTCAAATAATCCCAGTCCCAATGGGTTGCCAAACTGGCAGCTGTGGCTGACCCGGCCAACAATCAATACGCCTGAGGAGTAGTTCCCGGGGCACCTCTTCGAGTAGTTGGCTCATGCAACACACACCCACGACAATTAAACGCTTCAGACACAACTTTCCCACCTCCCCCTCCTCTTCACCAATGATACATTTGATGGAACGCGGTGCGTCCAAGATGGGGTCTCAAATGGGGCTATTGTGTGGGCGTTCATTAACCCCCTCATGTTTTCCCCGTTCTACCACCAGCTTCTGTGGAGCCGGTGTTCTCTGATGCGACGTCCCTGGTACGTCCTTACCATTCTCATTCGCAAAGCAACTTTTAGGTCCATCCCTGCTACATCCTCTAGCAGCAGCTGAGAGACCCCAAACACTATGAGACGCACCATCAGAATGAAAAGGGGGAAATACTGGGTTTGAGTGTTTCTGCCATGGCTGGTAGCCCGCGTCCAGCTCGCCATATCACCCGTGGCAGAGGGCTGCCTCTGAGCAGCAGTCAAATAATCCCAGTCCCAATGGGTTGCCAAACTGGCAGCTGTGGCTGACCCGGCCAACAATCAATACGCCTGAGGAGTAGTTCCCGGGGCACCTCTTCGAGTAGTTGGCTCATGCAACACACACCCACGACAATTAAACGCTTCAGACACAACTTTCCCACCTCCCCCTCCTCTTCACCAATGATACATTTGATGGAACGCGGTGCGTCCAAGATGGGGTCTCAAATGGGGCTATTGTGTGGGCGTTCATTAACCCCCTCATGTTTTCCCCGTTCTACCACCAGCTTCTGTGGAGCCGGTGTTCTCTGATGCGACGTCCCTGGTACGTCCTTACCATTCTCATTCGCAAAGCAACTTTTAGGTCCATCCCTGCTACATCCTCTAGCAGCAGCTGAGAGACCCCAAACACTATGAGACGCACCATCAGAATGAAAAGGGGGAAATACTGGGTTTGAGTGTTTCTGCCATGGCTGGTAGCCCGCGTCCAGCTCGCCATATCACCCGTGGCAGAGGGCTGCCTCTGAGCAGCAATCAAATAATCCCAGTCCCAATGGGTTGCCAAACTGGCAGCTGTGGCTGACACGGCCAACAATCAATACGCCTGAGGAGTGGTTCCCAGGGCACCTCTTCGAGTAGTTGGCTCATGCAACACACATCCACGACAATTAATCGCTTCAGACACAACTTTCCCACCTCCCCCATCCTCGTCACCATTGATAAATTTGATGAAACGCGGTGTGTCCAAGCGCATATTGATTTAACGCATTTCTACAGAAACTGCGATTAATATTCAGGTGTACGGTTATAAATTGTATTTAATAACTAAATAATAAATTTTTGGCAACTGCGCCATTGGATTTCATCAATATTTTGGAGAGCCTTTTAGCACTCTATACCCACATTTTGTTCTCCGTAGTATTTCTGTATTTATCTCTTGACGGAGATGCCATGATAACTCAGAAAACGAGATTAGTCGAATATTAATTTATCAGTTTTCCAATTTTCTCTAAACCAGCTCTAACGATTTCGATCAAAATTGCGGAGTACTCTCAACTAACTAGCACCTACATTTTGTTCTCTATAAATGTTTCCGCAGAAACGAGTTGAACGAAGATATAGGTTGTGACAGGCTGTGTGTTGCCACGCACCAGATATTTGTTATCGCTTCGAGTTAAAGTAAGCAAAAACCCTTTTAAATCTTTTGGATGTGTAAAGGCGTTTTGCGAAAAAATAGCTCCGTGTATTGGAGAAATTTAGCTACACTTGTGCCTGTTATGGCATTTATATTGACTCTGTTTTGAACCGAAGAAATTTGGTAGAGTGGAACTTTGACTTCACTCGAGAATTAGTTTATATTTTTAATTGTGTACTTATAAGTCGGCATTCGCTCTTCAATGGTGTACTGAACAATGAAGGATACAGTGAACTATGTTACACTAAATAAGAAAGCTTAAAATATGCATTCTTTCCTAGGTGGGCACAACTATGGTTTTTGATGTTCGTTAAATACAGTGAACTGAAGTTATAAAAGAGCCGTTTTGTTTAGCGAATTTGTGCGTACGTACCAACAACAACTTCATCGTGAGTTAGAGACGTTTAGACGCAAGTCGGAAACTATGTCTGAGGGTTGAAAGGAGGCAACTTTATATATCATTGTCTCGGTTCGATCCCGAAGGGGGCACGTCCTTCGGTTCAGCCCCCTCTTCATCCCTTTGCCCAAGGGGTCAGTACGAGCTTAGATCTTGAGGAATGATAGTTCACGACGTATGATAATCTCGCTCATCCTTCATCAACCCCAACGGACCTCGCTTTACCTAGCGAATATGATGAATCGCCCAATAAAAAACGCTGCAAGAAGAGCTCGGGCGAAAAATTAGAATTTTCTCGATTGAACGCTTTGGTGAACATTTCCAGATTAAAAAAACTCTTCGGCAGGCTGCAATTATTATTTCGAGCGACACGAACATTCAACGTCTGCTCAACGATGTTACAGTATTTATCACACGGCGCATTTTTGTAGGAAGTGGAGCTGCTGCACTCGAGCCAAATAAGGTAGAGCGCGAATTTTCGAAAAATTTTAGACTCCCAAACGAATAATACGTTTCAACCCGTTTCTAAACGTGTAGCTGACTACATACTCGGCGGTTAAGTCAGTACTCCAGTTAACGGCCAGACGATGATGTCTTTACATCGAAAGCGCTTGCCCACAGTAACTCACAAGCCAGAGGAGACGGACTCACCCAACAGGTACGTTAACTTTAGTAATTTGCCTACTGGCGGACATAACCCAATTTCTTTAATCACTTTTAGTTGTTTCGTGTTATTATCAAACGAAATTGACAGCTCGCCAAATAAATCCCGGCAAAAGATACTTGAGAGACCCGCTATCTCACCGCTGCACCGATCACAGGACGTCAAAATCGTAAAATCGAGGCAAAGTTCCCTTCCCGTCAAATCCTTCTGATCCTTTGCAGCTCTGGTAAATACGCTCGACGGTGTACGAACAGCCCTCAAGGGGAGCCTGCACTCGCCACACGCACAAAATCGCTGTTCCATCGAATTTCAGGAAGTGTAAACGCAAAACCAATGTATATGCAGCCATAGTGGACACTGCAGCGAAAGACACACTCAGCCAAAAGGAGATGCCATTTGAGGCCATCTAGGCGAGAAAAATTCATTTTTTATTTAGGAATAATTTGTTAGTTATTATGTTTTCAGCTGTTTTCATCATATGAGCGACCGAAAGAAAATAAAAGGCTTGAGTGTGTTCTAGGAGTATTTTTTCATAAATCCCACACAAAATTTGACATTTAACGTTTTTAACGCTTGGGGGTTCTAAATCTGCAACGTCTATCGGCCTCTGGTTCATAAACATGCGGCTTTCCACAGAGTGATCAATAGGGCACTATCTGTACCAATGAATAATCAAAATTTATTAAAAGAAAAATCAGTCATTAAAATTATAGCAGCGAGTAATGGATATGGAGGAGAGCTCATCGACTTTATTTGGACTAGGGTTCTTAGGAAAAAAAGTGGGGAAGGGGTCTCAAATTTAGTGAGGAAAAATGTGTTAGAAGAGAAAAAATGGATAGGGATACCTAATTATGGGAAAATTTCAGATAAACTTGGCAAAATTCTATCATCTAGAGGTTTCAAAGTAGGTTTCAGAAATAAAAAGAGTCTTAAAGCTTTATTGGGTTCTGTTAAGGATAAAATTAACGTTCAGGATAAAAGTGGGGTCTATAAACTAAAACGTTCATGTGGGCTTGAGTATTGTTGTCAAACTGGTAGGAAATTTAGGGAACGAATAAAAGAGCATGAAAAGGATTTTAGGGATAACAAAGGTGATTCTACGTTTGCAAGTCATCTGAGCGAATCTAATCATGACTTCAGTTTTATCTAACAAATAAGCAGTACGTAGAATTTCTTCACTTTTGCCCAAAAGGAGGTATGTCGGATGTGCTGGAAAAATTCGAAATTGTTAAAAGTGATACGCGTGGGAAGTCTCTAAATGAGGTAATCCCTCAAAATATTTCACCATTAAATAGGTTCATTTTTACGATAGCTTGGTTTTTTCCTACACCATTGTTTGTTCTCTTTCACTTTGTATGTCTTAATTGGCATCGGTTGATCCCCCTGCCCCGCCCCCTTTCACTTCTCTGAGCCAATAGGATTCAATATCTCAATCAATCAATCAATCGTTTTATTTGTTGTTTTATGGCTACAGAGGCCTATACAACAAGGAGTTCGCCTAAATTATTAACAAACAACATAACTTCAAAACAACAGAAACATAAATCAATACTCTTCTGAAACTAAATCTTTAAGAAATTTGCGAAGTTTTAAATAGTTCATAAAAAAATTAAAAAACTTATAAACTAATTCTTTCGTAATGCAACTAAATAAGGATTTATTTACAAATTCGCTACTTACTATAGGGGTTCCAAAATAAATTGTTCTAAAGCCCATCAATTGGGGACACTTACAAAATATGTGTTCGAGGGTTTTTTTCTCCTTGCTATTGCACAGGATACAGATCTCGTCATGATTTATTTTATACAAATAACCTTTGTAAAATATTCGGAGTTGGTCCTCATTTTTCAACCTGAGCTGGGCCACCACCCGCTTCACATTAATCGGCATTGACCATGTCAAGTACCCATCAAGCGAAGAGTAACTGAGAGCAAACTCTCCGTATCGTCTACTGTATGACGAGCATATCATCCTCTCAAAATCTTCGTATGCTGTCTTAGTATTAAAGCTATTTAGGACATTGCTCCGGGATTTTTTTATCTCATCTGCGTCCTGAGCTTCCCAGAGACGCTCGTAGCCCAGCCCACACAAAACACCCCTTAGCTGAGTGGCCCAATTAAATTTTTGATTCCCTTCCCCTCTTCTCATTGTCTCAAGAAGCTGCTCATAACACAGCCGAGGGTACCTCTCCACATCCATGCGGAGGATCGCCTCCCACCAACCTAATGCCCTATCTAAAACAAAAACTCCCAACTTCGTCCTCCCTGTTTCAGCACGTAGCATGTAGTGAGGGGTGCCAAAAGGCAACGTCAGTAGACTCTTAACCACTCTAGACTGCACCCTTTCTAACTCCTCAAAATACCTAAGGCCCCAAATCTCAGAGCAATACAACAAAACCGAACAAACCATTGAGTCAACCTAACGATTAATCGCTCCCCAATCGCCGCATCTGCCCACCATCAACGTCCCCCTTACACTACCCCAAGCCTTTAAAGCCCTTGACATCAAATGATCCCTCGCTTTATTAAACATACCCGATGAGGAGAAGGGAACCCCCAGATAGGTATAATCACTAACAAATGTCACCACCTCCGTATTCAAATCTACGTGTGTCTCGCGCTTTGAACCTCCACCCTTATGAAAACATAGAATTTTGGTCTTATCGGGGTTTATAATGAGCCCAAGTGATACCGAATATTCCTCTAAGGCCCTGATTTTTTTCGCGATGTCTCTGCTACTGTCCCCAAAAATAACAATATCATCAGCGAACATCAGGAGCAGGATATCCCTTTTTCCATTTACATTTATACCTCCTAAACCTTGTTCCCTAATGTATTGCTCCAACCCACTCAAATATAGGTTGAACAAAATGGGACCGACGGAATCGCCCTACAAGACACCCTCGACCACCTTGTGAAAACTAGTGAAACCGTTTCCTACCTTAATAGCCACCGTGGCCCTCTCGTACAGGTCCCTTAGTACATGCAAGACACGTCCCCTTATTCCTAGTTCCGCCAATTTCCCCCACAAGAGTCCATGAGGAAGGGACCCAAAAGCGTTCCGATAGTCAATAAACCCACAATAAAGTTTCCCTCCTTTTCGCTGTAGTCTCAAGGCAATCAAAGCCCCCATGACGAAGATATTATCCCTGCAGCCCCTACCCCTTTTGAAACCCGCCTGACATTCCGGTATGATTTCATTTTTACTTTCCGCTACCCGAAGGGAAGGAAAGTATAGTAATCGGCCCAAAAAAAAAATTTGGGTTTTCTTCAGATCTTTACGTTTCAGACCCTACTGAGTCTAAAAAACCTAATTTCGGCGCGTGGTCCGTGTGTATGTGTGTGTGTGTGTGTCTGTAGTTCGATTTGCGGGAGAACGGCTGATCCGATTGAGCTGGTTCTTTTTTGTTTTGTTCGTTATATTTTGTAGACACCAAAATAAGGTTATGGACGATTTCGGCCGATGGGAAGGGGGGGTGGGGGACGAAAATGTACCAAAAACTAGGGTTTTTCGCATTTTTCTCGAAAACGGCTCTAACGATTTTGATTAAACTTTCAAATTATCTTTTCCTAATCAATACCTAACTTTTCTTCTCTATACATATCTCCATGAAAATACGGTGAACGGAGATATAGGCCCATGAAGCAAAAATAGGTTTTTTACGCTTTTTGGCAAAACGGCTTCAGCGATTTTCACCAAACTCACAGGATGTTTTCAAATAGTTAATACCTACATATTCTTCTCAATAAATGTTCCTGTGACGGTCCATTGAACAGAGATAAAAATCAAAATGTGTCAAAAATAACGTTTTTTCGAACATTTCCGTAAATTCCAGGGTAACGTCTTTACCAGGTGTGATAAATCCTAATGGAGTGTCTTTTAGTCACCCATACCAACATTTCGTTCTCTATAATTATTTCTGTATATATATGTTGAACGGAGATATAAGCCAAGTTAACTCATAAAAGGAGATTTGTCGAATATTAATTTATCGGTATTCCAATTATTTCAAAAACTGCTCTAACGATTTCGATCAAATTTTCGGAGTACTCTCAGCTAACTAGTCCCTACATTTTGTTCTCCATAAATGTTCCTGTAAAAATGCGTTGAACGAAGATATAGCGCCCGCCTATGTAGGTGGTGTTCGAACTTAAAGGGGTGGCGGAAAGTTGTGTGTTGCTACGCACCAGATATTTTTCTCCCCAATCGGCTAGTCTGTTGCTAATACACAGTGTGAAACTCTTCACTACCGTATTTATTAGCGCTATTGGTCGCTGCTTATTGATATCATCCCGGTCAGCGGCCTTTGGTATCATTCGAATTATAACTTTACCCCAGCAATCTGGCCACCCTCCCTTCCACCATAATAAGATTAAAAATACCCGTTAAGACCTCTACACCCCTATCTGGCAAGTTCTTCAAAACCTCGTTTGGTACGTTATCCAATTTTATATATTTCACCATTAAATAGGTTAATTTTTACGATAGCTTGGTTTTTTCCTACGCCATTGTTTGTGCTCTTTCACTTTGTATGTCTTAATTGGCATCGGTTGATCCCCCTGCCCCGCCCCCATTCACTTCTCTGAGCCAATAGGATTCAATATCTCCTTACACCTGACTATATAAGACGTCCTTTCTATGAAGTACCTTCTGTTCATGTTTGTTACTGATGATGACCTAACCTTCCCTAACCATCGAAATCGATATAACCTTCACTACCGTATTTATTAGCGCTATTGGTCGCTGCTTATTGATATCATCCCGGTCAGCGGCCTTTGGTATCATTCGAATTATAACTTTACCCCAGCAATCTGGCCACCCTCCCTTCCACCATAATAAGATTAAAAATACCCGTTAAGACCTCTACACCCCTATCTGGCAAGTTCTTCAAAACCTCGTTTGGTACGTTATCCAATTTTATATATTTCACCATTAAATAGGTTAATTTTTACGATAGCTTGGTTTTTTCCTACACCATTGTTTGTGCTCTTTCACTTTGTATGTCTTAATTGGCATCGGTTGATCCCCCTGCCCCGCCCCCATTCACTTCTCTGAGCCAATAGGATTCAATATCTCCTTACACCTGACTATATAAGACGTCCTTTCTATGAAGTACCTTCTGTTCATGTTTGTTACTGATGATGACCTAACCTTCCCTAACCATCGAAATCGATATAACAATTGTGTGAAAATATAGACAATTAATCGTTTATTCTGGTTTTTAACGATGTGTAAAACTAATAATACATCGGTTTGATTCGATGCATCGTTACTATACATCGAGTATTTTTAAAACATCGATGTAAATCGTCCACTCCCAACGTTTGGTATTCGATAAGTCTGCGTACGCGTTTCTAATTCCCCTAACGTTTTGGTGTCAGAAGTTGTTGTTAAAATGCCGCGAACGCGAAGCTACAGAAGAAAGGATCAAGGTGTGGATAGAATTGAGATAATATCACAGGGGGATTTGACTCGGAGCTTGAACTCCTTGAGTCAACGAATGGGTCGTCTCGAACAAACGTTCGACGAATTCTTACAATCCCTCTTCTGACACCAAAATGTTAAAGGAATTAGAAATGAGTACGCAGACTTATCGAACACCAAACATTTAATCAATAAAAAAATGTCCGTTAAGTTCTCCAAGGAGTTCTACGCACATTCCCGAACTTCCGTACCATTCATCAACTGACTCGTCACCTCTTCATCTTCTCCACCACCGTCGAATTTATCCGAGCAATCCAGGTTTAATTTTCCAATTTACAGGCATTCCATTAAGTAGTTCACCATATGTTCGACGCAAGCCAAATCAGTCTGGGGTTTTTTGACCTAGGAATGCCCACACCTGCTCTAACAGGGCTCCCTGGCCCTTAACGGCAAAGTCATTGTTTTCTCAAAGACTTTCGTACTTGCAGTAATTTCATCTGGATTTCCCAAAGTGGTTTTCCCATCTTGTCTCTTTCCTTCTTTTTCAGCTTCCTCTCCACAACAGACAGCTCCCCCTAAATTCATTCACCAATGAACTCTTGCGAAAGACACTTGTCTCCTTGTGCTCACTCACCTTCTTCCGATACAGTGTCCCGTGCCAGTTCACGCATATTCCGAGTAGTCCCCTTGTGTCGCCCTTTGTACACGAACTTTAACTCAATTCATTGCACATATAATACAGTCCTCCTCTCACGCTCACTGAGTTTCTTTTTATTCCGTTCTTCAACTCTCCCTCTCGTACGCCCAACACCATACACCATCCGTCAACTTCCTTATCATCTGTCTCAACTTAATATTATACCAGCTTCTCTATTGAGGGAAGAATTTGGATTGCTCTTTGAACTCCACGCATTCTCCAACAGCCGAAAACAATGTACTCAATATTACATATAATATAAATAAACCTAAAACCGTTAAAACTCAGGATCCGTTCGTTGATACCGCCATGTTATTTTCTTAACACATTTTTCGACGTTGAATTAAATAGAATGTGTCACAATCACGCCGTGCAAGGGAATGATAAACCGTCATCTGATGAAGTGTTTTAATTTAAAATTGAAATGAAGATGACTTTGTTGAAGAAAGTAGTAACGAGCAGTCGCCACGTTCGTCTAATTAATGGTTTCAATTAGTGATATTTGGAACATCCCCCCCCCCCCCCGCACAAATAAAAAATGGTCTTAGTCACAAAACTAATATTCGGGCTGTCAACGCGACGTCACAGTTCAACTTGAGGAAGGCAATTGATACACTCGTTCATTTTTAGATCGTGATGAAGCCTCTACATCCCTGAGAAGTTCGAGCCTTAGACACGTTTCATTGAGTACGATCGTTTCCAGCGATCCTTATCTTTTCCCAATTATCTCTTCAAGATATGATATTTGAAACGCAAAGCGGATTAGAAAAACGTTTTCTCAGACGGAAGGCAGACGCGGATTTATTGGAATCGTGATCCGCTCGTCATTTATTTGTCCTTGACGAAAAACGGGGCTTTCCGCGCCGTCTCAGTTTATCCGGACGATGCTCCACGATCAGGGCCGAATATATTCGCAACGTGTTTATTATTCAATCTGAATGATAACCTTATGTTTTCGGTCACGAAAACTTTTTTACAACCCCCCCTCAAAATTTGATACTTTACTTTTCAAGACATGGGGATTCCAAATTTGCAATGTCCGTCCGCCGTCCACCATCCCCCGTCCTTTCTTTCCGTTCTATCGCACAAAAATCCATTTGGTATCTAGTTGTGCCCGCCATCTCGGCAATCCGATCGGACGAAGCCCATGGTTGTTATGGACAAAAAATGGTTAAAAAAATTAACGAAACGCAGTATAATCAAACTTAAAACGACCGAAAAGTGGAAATTGTGAAGTTTAACGGGTTCAGAACTATATCTAAAAATACTTTCGACGTTCAAATCTATCGAAATTGACAGTAAACTGAACTCTCTTAGTGTGTTACTTTAAACTACACGTTTTGAAGTAAATGACGGACAGTATTCACGAGTTTTTTCGTCGAAAATAACGTTAATGAACTTCAACGTGGTTCGCTCTAGTTTTTATCTATTTATTTTGTTCGTACGGGCGAGCTCCATTACATAAATTATATATTAGCAATTTAAGGTATCGAGGAGTAGCACATGAAAAACTAACACTAAACAACAAGAAAGAAATAGAGCCATAACGGAGTATGACCAATCCCAGGAGACCGATTTGAGGGACGTACGTGAAAACAGATGAATGAGTTTTTTAACTTTCTTCAAAACCGAATTTTATAACGTTGAAGGTAAAAATACGACAGTGCGACGCATCACACCACTTTCCTTAGCTGTACGTAAATGTAATGGTTCGGCTTTTGCAACTAATTCAATTTATTTTTCACTCAGTTTGTTTGAACATGTTGGTATCCCTAACACACAATTCGTGTTTAGATCGTCACATTTGTGTCCACTGCATCTCCAACGGCTCACGGGATTCCTTAAGAACTCCTTCCACAAAAAGGAATTCTGTCGCGTCGCCTATTTTGATGTGGAACTATTCCACAGAACGTGTCACAAAGTCTTGTTACTCAAAATGAGAAGTCATCTTCCTCACAACTTAATTGACTTTCTTGCGAGCTATCATCAGAACGAGCAGTCATCGTCTCGAGCGACCCAGGCGGTCGTCCCACAGGGAAGTGTGTGGGGCCCGTATTCATATTCCGAGTTTTGCTCAGATATACCACTTCCTAATTCTGACATTTCTGCATTACGTGCCGACGGTCTGCTTTATGCAGTGAGCAATGTGGATTACAAAGGCACAAGCGGAAGACTGCAAATTCACCTGTAAACCTCGGGTGTCCAAAGTGGAGAATAAAGGTGAACGCCTCTAAATCTGTGGATGTCGAAAATATTATTGTCTACTCCAGTTGATTATAAAATCTTGATCGAGTAATTCACAAAACCTTTTTACATTCCATGGCTCTACAAAGTGGAAAGGAAAGTTGTGTAATCGACTGAAAATAACATTTTGAGTTTTCTTCAGATCTTTACGTTTCAGACCTTCCTGAGTCCGGAAAACACTATTTTGGAAAATTGTCTGTGTGTATGTGTGTTTGTGAACGATTTTTAGAGAAAACCACCGAACCAAATCAGCTCGAACTTCATATCTCGCCCGCAGGTCATCATGGGACGCCAAAATAAGGGTACAAACAAAATCCACCGAAATTTAACTATAAATATCATAGTGATCAAAACACCAAATATTTTTTTTCTCAAAAACAGCTCTAACGATTTTGATTAAATTTTTTATATTGATAGCTCCCAATATGTCAACTTTACCATAAAATTCCCATGTATGGGAAAATGACGAGAGCAGGACAACACATTGCCAAAACTTTCGAGGTAATCGATTTTAGAGTGGTTTTTAGAGAAAACGACCGTACCAAATCCCCTCAAACTTGATATCTAGCCCGCAGGTTACTATGGGACGCCAAAATAAGGGTATGAGCAAAATCCACCGAAAGTTAACTATAGTCATCATAGTGATCAAAACACAAAATTGTTTTCTCAAAAACGGCTCTAACGATTTTGATTAAATTTTTTATATTGATAGCTCCCAATATGGCAATCACACCTTGAAATTCCCATTCGTGTGAAAATGACGAAAGCAGCACAATAAATAATCAAAATTTTCGACGAAAAGCGTTTTTAGCGCAGTTTTTTCCTTATAAACTCCGCTGGGATGTTAGTAGAAAGTTAAAGAAAATTGGTATTGTAGTCCAATCCAATACCTAAAGTGTGAGTGTTTAATAACGCTCATGAGGTACATGGGGCTCACTCCAGGAATTCCTGAATTTCAACTACCGCCGTTTTGCTTACTGCCAGCTCTAACAGTTATTACTCATTAACTCTGCAAAAGTGATTATTATCCCTCTTCAAAAAATTCGTGTGCCTCATTAATTTTCTGTGTACCAATTGCTCAATAATGGTCCTATAATGAGTATGAGAAGCACAATAAATTCCGGAACTGTAAGCGCTACCGCTTCCTGCTGCTGTGACGTGTTGTTTGACCAAGTTCAAAGGAACTGAGTGATAAATGAATTGATGAAGTAGAATTAGCCATGTACAAAGTGAATTGTTGTAGAGCTAAGGAAAGTTGTGTGTTGCAACGCACCAGATGTTTAGCTCAAATATTCAGTGAGCTCGCCTTGCTGTCAATTCGAAAACATACAATATTGTGGCGTAGGAAGAGATTCAAAAATTAAATTAAAAATCGACGTACGGTTTTCGTGGCTTTAGCTAACAGTTCAATCTAGTTTTGATCCAGTTCATATGAACATTTACCTTCACGTACACTCTAGCTACTAATCCACTCTGTTTTTACTTCCCGCGACCCAACGGTTGAAGAATGTTTAGTATTCGTGCCTAATAAGTTGGCTTTCTTCAGATCTTTACGTTTTGGGGCTGCTAAATTCAAATACCAAGTACTCTTTATCCTTTATTGATTAGGGATGGCAGTAAATCTTTAAACTCAGACATCAGTAAAACGTCAAAAATCTGGTGCGTTGCAACACACAACTTTCCTTAGCTCTACGTCAATTCACTCGGGTACATGGCTTTTTTTGACATATTATGTCTTTACTTTGCTACATAAACGGCGTATGTAACGGAGAAGCGTCACGAAATTTAAGTGCATGGTAACGTCTGTTACGAAATCTAACGCTTGGTAACATCACACTTTTAATAACCTCAGTGATGATGTAAATTGCAATTGACGCGGTCATTATATCGAAACCATCAACGAGCACAATCAAACGTAGTTATCATTGCATTAAAAAAATAAAAGACATGAAATGTTCCTAGTGGTTGCGTACTTGTACGAAAGCTGTACCACCCACCGTTTGTGTAAAGGTTTCTTTCGCGCCCGCCAGCCTCAACGTTTCCAATCACTCATGAGGAATCGCATCGGAGGAAATCGAGATTTAGACGACAATCAACATTATGCCACGGAAAATTTCACAAAAACGAACAAAAATATCTGATGCGTCATAACACACAACTTTCATAAAAGAAATTTGTATCCGTTTTTAGTTTGCTACAACATATCATAGCGCGAAGATTAAATACTTCCTAGAATTTTGAGTTTATTTGGTGAACATTTGTTGAAGTACCACCCAAACAATTGATTATATGGGGCGAAATAATAAAGTGGAACTTGATGGTCAATTAAACTAACAAATTACCACGAACTTTACAAATACCCAAACACGAGTTTGTAACAGTTTAGAATTACACGAAATCAAATTATGAATACGCGAACAAAGAAAAACGACGATCGAAGATAGAAAAGTGTAGTATTCACGACGCCACGGTAACAAAGACAAATATCGGGTGTGCCGCATCACATTACATTCCGTAGCTCTATGTCAATTCAATTTCTACTTAATCAATTCATTTATACTCAGTTCATTTGAACTTAGTCAAACAACATTTCACGGCAGCAGAAAGCGGTAGCGCTTACAGTTCCGGAATTTATTGTGCTGCTCGTACTAATTCCAGGACCATTATTGTGAAATAAGTACACAGATAATTAATGACGCTGTAAACACGAATTTTTTGAAGAAAAATAGTAATCACTTTGGCAGAGTTATTGGGGAAAAACTTTTAGAACTGGTAGTAATAGAAACGGCGGTAGTAGAAACTCAAGAATTTCCGGAGTGAGCCCCATGCATCTCATGAGCAATTTTAAACACTCACCCTATAGGTATTGGATTGCGACTACAATACCAATTTTTTAAAACATTCTACTAACATTCCAGCGCAGTTTATAAGGAAAAACCGCGCTAAAAACGCTTTTCGTCGAAAATTTTGATAATTTATTGTGCTGCTCTCGTCATTTTCCCACGCATGGGCCTTTTATGGTATAATTGCCTTATTGAGAGCTGTCAATATAAAAAATTTAATCAAAATCATTAGAGCCGTTTTTGAGAAACAAAATTTGGTGTTTTCATCACTATGATAACTATAGTTAACTTTCGATGGATTTTGCCCATACCCTTATTTTGGCGTCCCATGGTAACTTGTTGGCTAGACATCAAGTTTGAGGTGATTTGGTACGGTTATTTTCTCTAAAAACCGCACTAAAGTCGATTTCGTCGAACGTTTTGGTAATTTATTGTGCTGCTCTCGTCACTTTCCCACGATTGAGAATTTTATGGTATAGTTTCCATATTGGAAGCTATCAATGTAAAAAATTTAATCAAAATCATCACAGCCGTTTTCGAGAAAAAAAATATTTGGTGTTTTGATCATTATGATAACTATGATTAACTTTCGGTGGATTTTTCTCATACCCTTATTTAGGTGTCCCACTGTAACTTGCCGGCTAAATATCAAATTTGAGTGGATTTGGTACCGTGGTTTTCTCTAAAAATCATTCACACACACAGACCATTTTCCCAAATAGTGTTTTTCGGACTCGGGGGGGTCTGAAACGTAAAGATCTGAAGAGAACTCAAAATTTTTTTTTCAGCCGATTACATAACTTTCCTTTCTAATTCATACAGCCAATTTAAGTAAAACAGCGCTAGAATAACCGAAGCTTATAGTTCAGAGTACAAAAACGTTAAATGGAAAAAGCTCAACAGATACCTTCCCGTACGTAATAGTCAGATGAACTGACCAACTCTCATTACCCCAAGGAAATAATTCAACGTGAGCGCGACATGTAAAACTGGACTGCCAACTAGTAACGGGACCCATAATCAAGGTCTACTAGAGAATAGGAGAAGTTTTATCAAGTATATAAGGTGACAGAAACGTTCCCTTGGCACTCGTGTTCTAACGCAGTTCAGCGACCAACCTCAACCAACCAACCAACCATGAGCATGAAATTGTTCGCAGTAAGTTCATGATACAAATTTTATGCGAAAAAAAAGATTAAATTATAACAACGTTGATATTTGAACGTTCTTTAGCTCTTATGGGCAACTGTATGCTAGTTGAGTTTACAAGAAGCCGTACATTATAAACACACTGTGCATACTAAAAATAATCAATTTTGCTTCTTCAGTAGTAATAGTGTTGTAGTATCTTGTCCATAGTAATGTAAATCAATATAAAATGACTACACGTCAATTCGTTAGAGCACAGATTGAATCGTACATATTTTTATTTTCCTTGGCTCTACAAGTAGAAAGGAAAGTTATGTAATCGGCTGAAAAACAAATTTTGAGTTTTCTTCAGATCTTTACGTTTCAGAACCCCCTGAGTCCGAAAAACACTATTTTGGAAAATTGTCTGTGTGTGTGTGTGTGGGAACGATTTTTAGAGAAAACCACCGTACCAAATCAGCTAAAACTTCATATCTTGCCCGCAAGTTACCATGGAACGCCAAAATAAGGGTATGAACATAATCCACCGCAATTTTACTATAGTTATCATAGTGATCAAAACACCAAATTTTTTTTTTTCTCAAAAACGGCTCAAACGATTTTGATCAAATGTTTTATAATAATAACTCCCAATAAGGCAATTATAGCATAAAATTCCCATTCATGGGAAAATGACGAGAGCAGCACAATAAATTACCAAAACTTTCGACGAAATCGATTTTAGCGCGGTTTTTAGAGAAAACAACCGTACCAAATTAGCTGAAACATGATTTCTAGCCTACAGGTTACCATGGGACGCCAAAATGAGGGTATGGACAAAATCTACCGAAAGTTAACTATAGTTATCATAGTGATCAAAACACCGAATTTTTTTTTCTCAAAAACGGCTCTAACGATTTTGATTAAATTTTTTATATTGATAGCTAAGACCATAAGGCAATCAGGCCATAAAATTCCCATTTGTGGAAAAATGACGAGAGCAGCACAATAAATTATCAAAATTTTCGACGAAAAGCGTCTTTAGCGCAGTTTTTCCTTATAAACTCCGCTGGAACGTTTGTGGAATGTTACAAAAAAATTGGTATTGTAGTCCAATCCAATACCTAAATGGTGAGTGTTTAAAACCACTCATGAGATACATGGGGCTCACTCCAGGAATTCCTGAATTTCAACTACCACCGTTTCGCTTACTACCAGTACTAAACGTTTTTACCCAATAACTCTGCAAAAGTAACTACTATTCTTCTTCAAAAAATTTGTGTTTACAGCCTCATTAATTATCTGTGTGCCAATTGCTCAATAATGGTCCTGCAATGAGTACGAGCAGCACAATAAAATCTGGAACTGTAAGCGCTACCGCTTCCTGCTGCCGTAAAGCGTTGTTTGACCAAGTTCAAATTAACTGAGTGGTAAATGAATTGATTGAATAGAATTAGCCATGTACAAAGTTAATTATTGTAGAGCTAAGGAAATTTGTGTGTTGCAGCGCACCAGATATTTAATCTTCAAGCCAGATAACAAGCAATCAGCTGTGTATAACAATAACAGTAGTGTCGCTGGTAACTAGCTCATTCCTCCCTAGGCCGAAATATTCTAACACACGATAAAATCATTAAAGTTTGAAGGGAGTTTAATCATTCTACCGCTTCTAGAACATATTTGTTCTCCAGGAGTCCCTGATGCTTGTTCTTGGGATTTCTCTTTTACATTCGGTATGAAGTTACTTGGAAAACTGACGGGTGCTCCTTCTGTTTCCATTTCCACCAACTCCTCTTCTCGTTCGGGTATCCTCTTGAAATGTGAAGAGTTTCTTGTGATTAGATGACTATCCGACTGAGCAGTTATCCGAGTTCCTTGGACATCGACAAACTCTAATGGATTTGCGTTGAAAGGTGTGGAATATTTGTCGACCTTCTGCTATTTCACTAGTACCCGATCTCCTGGCTTAAGTTCGTGAATCTTAGTATGTCTCTTAGCATCTGCATAGTTCATTTTTTCTTTGGGCCTTTCATCATTTTGCGAGAGTCGTTCTCAGAACAAATCGGATGCCGTTTGAGGTAAAAATGAACGAAAGTTAGACCTTAACAATACTTCAGAAGGTTGGATTTGAGTGGAACAGTGTGGAGTGTCTCTATACTGGATCTAATACTCCATCTATGCATCTTCCCAATTCTTACTTTCTATTATTGCCGATCGGATGGTTTTGTTCATGTTTGACATGAAATGTTCTACTCTTCCATTCGCCTCGGGCCATAAACTCGTAACTTTCTTGTGTCTTAATCCGAGCTTTTCACAAAACGATGAAAATCGATGGCTGTTAAAAGGACTCCGTCAGTCCTGAGTGAAGTAGGAACTCCGAAAAGTGCAAAATGCCTGAACAACAAATTCTTTGGCATTAATAAAACTGCCCACTTGTACGTTGATGCTGGACCTGAAGGTTTAGGGGCAATTCTGGTTCAACCTGGAGATAGAAACCCTAAAATCGCCTGTGCAAGGAATCAGCTGTGTATAATAATAACAGTAGTGTCGCTGGTAACTAGCTCACTACAAGTGTGGGGACGGAATGTGGTCTAATTAATTTTCGTTGAGTGTAGTTTCTCAACTAACAACGCTAGGGCCTGTGTGTGTCCATGATTACCCTTTAGTCGAATTTCTTCACATTTGTAGCAATTGTGGTATTAAATAATTTCGTCATGATCTCCCGCGCCGTTCAATTTTGAATTTGATTGAACATTTTAGAAATCCTGAGTTGGGTCATGTAGTTTCTGATTACATTTATCTCAATCGGATTATAATTAATTAATAGTAGAGTGGATTTATGGCTCACTGGCACTTTACTGCAGTACCTTCACCCGGAAGTCGGAGGTGGCTCTTTCCTCGAGCTTTATTTGATCGTACTTCGTCTTAACAGAAGAAAACTGAATGTCACTGTAATGGGTTAGCATTGGGGTCAGAAAGGTAAAGGCACGTCCTTCGTAATGGGTGTACGGCAGACCGCAAGGTCTGTCTCCCAGTATTATACAGTAAGCCTCAACCCTTGTCAGTTGATCGTCGCTGGAGCCAGAGAATCTTGTGACATGATTGCAGCCACGAGGTCCCCCCCTCCTCCTTTCTCGTCGCCTGTGTCTTCACTCTTGAATCGTCAACTGCCAGAACGACTCTGATGAGCTGGTTCCCCGTTCCACTCCTTGCCCCAGCATGATCTAATCGAGCCTGTAACCCTACTCCCCCTGTATAGGAAGATTGTGTCCTCACCATGGCTTCGAAGGGCTGGGGTTGTCTGGTGGCTGTGCGAATAGGTGAGGAAATGGTGGTTACGAGACACAGAGCGGTTGGATGTGCGGGTAGTCGTAGTCGAAGGACGTGGGAACGTGAGGCACTAGGCTCGAACAGCTGAAGTTCGGCGTA
Source organism: Pachypeltis micranthus (assembly GCA_020466155.1). NCBI lineage: Eukaryota > Metazoa > Arthropoda > Insecta > Hemiptera > Miridae > Pachypeltis > Pachypeltis micranthus. Next base: position 8,281,631 of record CM035778.1, read on the forward strand.
GGACCAGAGTCAGGCAGCACTAGTTCAGCGTCCGTGAAGAGCATAGGCGTAAGATGGATGGCCATAGGCTAGCGCCCATGGAGCAATGGGCAGGAGTTGAGCGGCAAGGAGAGTATGGTGTGATGGTATTAGACAAAAGAGCGGAAGAGGATACAGACGCACCCCAGGGCACCCTCCTAACTAATATATAATTGTAATAAATACGTGTGTTGTGATACAAAAATAGGTACAAGAGAGAATGGTTTCAAAAATACTAATGTTGCCTTCATACTCTAATTTTCTTAGTATGAAGTCCTTTTTCTTAGTTCCATGCCCCCAGCAGAGATGCTTTCCTGGATCCAATCGTCCACAGTTATTTCCCTGGAAATCCACTTGTCACCACACACCTGATACTATACAAAATATTTATAACATTTAAACCCCTTACGTATAACATGCAGCATGCAGTCCCAACTGGCAATAGTTAGTTGTATAGTTTTCTATTAAATGCGTTATGTATGCGATTCGTATCGGGACGTGAATAACATGTTTGTCGTTGTTACAGTTCGCCCTTCTGGTGGCAGCCGTCGCTGCTCAAGATGTCGTTAGGAGTGCAAGAAGTCTTTCCGCTCTTGGTCTCGGACATGGAATCGCCGGAGTTGGAGTCGCCCACGTGCCAGCCATATCCTCCGCCGCTATCCTCGCCCCAGCTCCAGTCGCCGTAGGAGTCGTCCCTGGCGCCGTCGGTCTCGGAGTTCATGGTGTTCATGGTCTTCACGGTATCCACCGTCGTAGCCTGCTCGCTCACGGAGGTGTCCTCGCCGCTCCTCACGCTGTCCCCGTCCTCGCCGCCCCAGTTGCCATCGGACACGCCCCACTCCTTGCTGCTCCAGTTGCCATCGGACACGGTCTTCACGGCGCACCTTTGCTCAGACACGGAAGGAGCATCCTCGCTTCCCCCGCTCTCGTCGGTGCTCACGGATGGGCTGCTCCTGCCGCTCACGGTTGGGCTGCTCCTGCTGCTCATGGTTGGGCTGCTCCTGCTGCTCACGGTTGGGCTGCTCCAGTTGCCCACGGAGCCCATGTCATCGGTTGAGGAAAAAAATTGGTTGATTGACTGCCCTTCAAAAACCCCTCTCACCAAAATCCCGTTTTCCAAAAAGAAGCGCATTAAATTTTTCTGGATTTTTATAAATTTCTTTTGTTGTTCTCAAACATTTTCATCACTAATTCCCTAAGACTACGATGAATCCGCCACACATCCGCCGGTTGCTCTCCTGATAACACCCCGCAATGGGCAACCAACTACCTCACCTTCTTATAATTTTATCGCAGTGTTGTGGAATCGGCATGTTTCCTCACTATACGTACGCAAAAGTTGAATCGAGTTGAGTCACAGGGGCTGTTTCATGGAAGTACCAATGTTAAATTCAACGAAAAAAATGTTATGTTTAGATGCCAGTTCCTTTTATGGCGCACGAGTGCTAGTTATTTCTTGTGCTGCGTTGCCCACGGAGTCGTTCCCGGCATTGGAGCTGTCCACGCTGGTGTCTTGCCCGCTGCCCATGGAGCCCATATCATCGGTTGAGGAAAAAAATTGGTTGATTGACTGCCCTTCAAAAACCCGTTTATCCGAAAATTCCTTTTTCAAAACGATTTTAATTACACATCACTGGATTTTGGTTTATTATTCATTCTGAATAATAACCCTATGTTTTCGGTCACGAAAAATTTTTTACAACCCCCCCTCAAAATTTGATACTTTACGTTTCAAGACATGGAGATTCCAAATTTGCAATGTCCGTCCGCCGTCCCCGTCCCCGTCCCCGTCCCCGTCCCCGTCCCCGTCCGCCGTCCGCCGTCCGGGCCGTTTTGTGCCTTTAACGTGGTCTAAAAATTCGTTCTTTCGCCCAAAAATCCGATATGGTATCTAGTTGTGCCCGCCATCTCGGCCATCCAAACGGTCGAAGCCCGAGGTAGTAATGGGCGAAAAACGGCTGAAAAAATTAACGAAACGCAGGACAACACGGGAGCTACAAGCGTTTCGTCGTTTGAATTCCCTCCGCCCCGCCCGTCTCATTAAAAACCAACCGCTCTCGAGGCGAGCGAGTGCGGCCTCCCGCTCGCTTCCCTCCCAACGACCGGTCTCTCCCCATTCGCCTTACTCTTCCAATTTCCCCGACGTTTTCGTTTTAATACGATTCAATTTTTTTAGATTCTTTCGTTTCATTCTCATTATGTTTTTTTCATAGATTTTTGGTTAAATTTTGATATTAGTATTTAGCGTGCATGTTTTCATATTAAAATTCAGTTTTTTCTAGATACTTTCGTGTTTTTTTTGTTTATTTTAATATTACAATTCAGTTCTTTTCGACCTTTTTTTGGGTTTCATTATGATATTTTTCGATGCTGAATCGGACAGGATGGATCTCGGAGCATTAATGCTAGGTCAAGCTGATTGTCCGAATAATAAACCGTTGTGTAATAATTTGCAGGGTTTTTATAACTTGTTTCATCGTTAACGCTACCTCACAATCTCGACTAACTCGTCTACTTCAGTACTGGTGGTCTGGCAGTTCATGAGAACGCACATTTTGCTTTACATTCATGCTAATCGATTGTATAAGGACGTGAATAGTAGCAATAGCGTATCTCATACTCGATTTGCTATCTACAAGCACGTTACTCATCATTTAGTCAACCTACCACTGGCAACAGCTGATTTTTGAAAATTGAAACTGAAACTGGAACTAGGTCGCCTACTTCGCTGGAAGACGTTGAAAAAATCGACAAGAAGGGAGATTTGTAGAACCTCCGTAGTTTTAAATGAAAAATAGATCGAAGACTGTAACTAGATTCTGAACGCAGATAGCGGTGATGCAGCAACTGCGCTAGTTTGTAATTGAGGGTTACAATGAAGCATTCATCATTCGTTACCTCCGTGTTGGGACGTTTCTTCACTTGTTGAGAAAGAGGCGAGGGACCCGCAGAACGTTTCAATATTTTGTTGTTTTGCGTAATAATCCTTCTCATCTCGATACAACACGTCAACAATCCAACAATCCGCTCTTCAACGTGTACATTAGAGCCGATCATTAGAACAATGGCTTACAAAACGGAAGAAGCTCGAAGAATTTCAAGTATGACCGTCAGTGGTTAATAATTCACTACAGTGACCCTTCCTTTTGATTCAAATCGCCCGGAAATAGTTACTATAAACTCAATATGCAATATACTCCGCTTATCACTTTCCTAGTTCTACTGAGTTTTGTATTAACGGGCGGGGGTAGGGGATGGGGTTATAAATTTAAGTATGGTTGTGGAGTACAGTATTAAGGAAAAACAGATTGGAAGCGCCAGACTAGAAGTAAGAAACAAGAAAAGGATTAAAGCTTGGTGGCAGAAGTAGTTGACGCGATAAAGAGCTGTATTTTTCTTTTTCCTTTTTAGTAACTCTGGCTGTCCCTGATTTGGAGAGTGCCGTGGTCTAAAGACCGATTGTGCCAGTTCTTAAGTTTACAGGAATGCAAGGTATTTCCTGCAACAGTCTTATTCGATATGCACACTTGGAGAAGATGTACAAAGGCCAAGAACCGCTCAGTTGCAAGTCTTTGGCACTGGGCCATGGCATGATAGCGAGTTTCCTCATCTGTGCCACACCAACTGGTCGAAAAGGGTTGTCGACTACGCCCGTAACACGCTGGTGACATACATTTCCCCACTATCTGCCCAAGTCCGTCCTCGGCATCGTCAGAAGGCTCCATCTTATCGCGTCCTTACTCCTGCAGCATTCTAGAGAGTCTGATGTTTAATAGCACATTCCCTCACTGTCCTCTTGACTAGTGACGGAGATATTCAACAGTGAGAAAGAATCGATTGGCATATTCTCGGAAAGAGTCGATTCAGTGAATGCTCAGGCGTGAAATGTGTGCAAAAATTGTGTTACTATGTTCAACATTGTTATATTTTAGAACATTTCTGAAAGTTGGAACGTGCTGTTTCAGCGGGCTGTTGGCAGTGCTTGTGTGTGAGCGAACACCCATTTTCTGAAATGCCGACACGGTAACCTGGTTTCCCTCGTATTGGACGGGAAACTGTCTAAATGTCCACGAATGTAGGAAGGGTGGAAATAACTTACTGACTCAAAAATGTTGATTTGCAGAGTTAGCTGCGCTAAAGTTAGCTCAACAACTGGCGCTCACTCATTATTTCTAACGAGTCATAATGCAATAAATGAGAAACTTTTCAGACATTTTTCTTCAGTAATCGTGGGATCAGTTCCCTTCGCTGGGTATTCGTGCAGTGATTGTAGTGGGTCAGTGTGGAGGATGAACGGGTCAACATTTAGCGAACCGAGAATTCGGGAAGTAGAATGAGTCTTCTTGGTTTCATCATTGATCCGCACGCAATCTGAAGAACGTTCCGCAGCCCATTTCCGATCACGTGAATTGGATCGGTGCTGGTTCAGATTATTTTTCGCGTGTGTTGTGTTGCAAGAAAATTTCTTGTTAATCGAATGAAGGGACTCCAATTGTTTCATGGTTACCGGGAAAGGTGTACGTACGATAGAAAACAAACAGCAATTGGAGTATCGTTTTTGACCTTCACAAATCCAGTAACACCGTCAATTAGTAAAGCAAAGTCATTACTAAAACTGCGGTTAGTAAAGTAATGTTGAGCGCTTCAGAGAGAACACTCTACCTCTGGATACACACAGTTTAGCTCGTCGAAAATCAAAAGAGCATCAAATTCAAAACACACGACCACTCTCCAGATTTTTAAATTTTCATCGTACTTTTTGGGCTAGGCTCTGTTACAGAAGAGCAGATATTTTATAATCGAGATATTTCACTAAACAACGCACGTCGCCAAAGTCAATAATATAAAAGTGTGATTTGAAGAACATAACTCTAAACTGTGCAGCCTAAACTATCTGGCACGACGCATCACACTTCCCTCAGCCCCATTTCACCGCTCATACAACATCACTTTATGTGAGCTTGTTAGAATTTGGCATTCTTTAGTGAGAAACGTGACAGAAATTTTTGCACTTGTGTTCTGACCATTGTTGAGCTACCAGCGTATAGGTAATTGATGGGCATCCCAACGTGATTTGTTTGAGACCGTTCGTATTCGTTGTTCTGGATCTACGGGGTAAAGACACTGAAAAAAGTTGGTCGATATCGAAATTGATCAGGTCCTTTTGATTATCTTACTGCCGTTGTTCAACTTCCATTGCATAAGTGGCACATTGGGCAGCACTATTTGTTGTGAGAACGCTAGAATAATGAGAACAGTATGCGTACAAAAAACGATTTTGATTGAGTTCTTTATAGTTGTGCTGCTTTTGTCATTTTCCAAAGATAAAAAATTAACACTACCTTTACGTCATTTGGATCGATCCATTTAACAAGTGATTCTTTCTCTTTCTTCTTGGTGAATAGTTGAGAGTGGCCAGAGAGAGGGATGAACGAAAACTCGCCAGACTAGATAAGTTGGTATCTGTGAACGTCGTAGAAGAAATTGGGTTGAGGCTGACCACTGGACGAGCTAGTTCCATACGGGACATGGCGATTTCAGCGCGGCTCTACTTCTTTTCTCTCAAACACTCTGCATCCTGCACGTCTTGCGCCCCCCGTGCGAAGGAAACAAGAAACCGTGTGCTGCTCCAATATAGTTCTTACAACACTGAGCGACGGTTGTTGGAAGAGCAGGCAAATCTACCAGCTTTGACTACTACTAACCTTTGTTTCTCCCAGTTATGACAAACAAGCCTGACCACAGTTGATCTGTCAGGTGACCAACCAGCCGAATCAACAGGAGTACGTTTTATGGTAGTCACATAGCCTTAAGCCTTCAAGTTAGGGCTCGCTCGTTCGGATATCGATGACCCGCCGCTCTCTTGCACACTTTATCATTCGAGGCACGCTGAGGCAGCACCACAATTGACTTTGATCCTCCACAGTCTGCTCACAGGCTAACTTGATGCTTCCTGTCTTCTCGACCAAATTGGCCTGCACGTCCCTCTCCCAACTCCCGCCATAGAGGCTTTTTAACGTTCCTTTTACTTTCCGCTACTCCAAAGGGAAAGGAAAATATAGTAAACGAGTCAAAAAAGGCCTATCTGCATTCCCCCCCCCCCTGATTCCCTTGAATCCTGCTTATTTCTGTATCCCTCACCATTGACACTGTACCTTTTCGGTCGTATGCCTAGTGCATTCTAATGAGTGTTGGAACGTAAAAACCCTGCTAATTATTACACAATGGTTTATTATTCTCATAAACAGCTTGACCTAGTATTACTGCTCCCCCATCCCATTCGATTCAGCATCGAATATTAGTAAACCATACGAAACATGACCTGACTACAGCGGAACTGTGGAAACTAAATATTCCCCCGGCGCCAGGCGCCCGTAAACGTCTGATCCGATGGAGGGGTGGGACGAGGGCTTCCAGCGAACCCTCGCTCGGCAATTGGCAGGAAGTTGCGAGTCGAAAGGGCGCTGCGAGTCGAGCTGGCCTTGAAAACGATACGAAACACGGCTTATTTGCGATTATACTACGTTTCGTTAATTTTTTTTACCATTTTTTGCCCATAACAACCATGGGCTTCGTCCGATCGGATTGCCGAGATGGCGGGCACAACTAGATACCAAATGGGATTTTTGTGCGGAAGAACGACTTTTTTAGACCACGTTAAAGGCACAAAACGGCCTGGACGGCGGACGGACATTGCAGATTTGGAATCCCCATGTCTTGAAACGTAAAGTATCAAATTTTGAGGGGGGGTTGTAAATAATTGTTCGTGACCAATCAGAATGAATAATAAACCATAATGGAAACTGCGTTCAATGTTAGAAAGACACAAAATTTGCACAATCGAAAATATGAGCAAATATGAGGCAAAGATTTACGAATATCTACTCGATTGTTTGTGGGTAAAGCGGCCACACAACGTGAAACTCTACGTAGCTCATAATATCTCGATAAATTCCGTCCAATCAGCCACCAAATGACGGGTTGGAACATTGGTGATTGGAAAGAACAACGACGCAAAAGGGAGGTGAAGTTGAAACCGTTCAACACGAAAATCGAACGTTCATTCGTATTTGATGTGCGCTAGAAATCAATCGAAAGGTCAAGTCCTCAACCTCCCTTCAGCAATTTCACTTGCACTCTCAAACTCTTCTCAACTCCTTGCCAATAAGTCCTGTGTGGCCGTCACCTTCCGAGACTCTAGAAATTGTACGACGTGAACTGGCTGCAAATTTGCCTCAGAAATAACTAGCACTCGTGCGCCACAAAACGCACTGGCAACTACATTGTAACATTTTGTTCGATGAATTTACTTCCATGAAACCACCGCCTGTAACTCTAGATTCAACTTTTGCGTACGTATAGTGAGGAAACATGCCGATTCCACAACACTGCGATAAAATAGTAAGCAAGCGAGGTAGTTGGTTGCCCATTGCGGGGTGTTATCAGGAGAGCAACCGGCGGATGTGTGGCGGATTCATCGTAGTCTTAGGGAATTAGTGATGGAAATGTGTGAGAACAATAAAAGAAGTTTATAAAAATCCAGAAAAATTTAATGCGCTTCTTTTTGGAAAACAGGATTTTGGTGAGAGGGGTTTTTGAAGGGCAGTCAATCAACCAATTTTTTTCCTCAACCGATGACATGGGCTCCATGAGCAGTGGGCAAGACACCAGCGTGGACAGCGCCGATGGCGGGAACGACTCCGTGGGCAACAGGAGCAGCCCAACCGTGAGCAACAGGAGCAGCCCATCCGTGGGCACCGACGAGAGCGGGGGAAGCGAGGATGCTCCTTCCGTGTCTGAGCAAAGGTGCGCCGTGAAGACCGTGTCCGATGGCAACTGGAGCAGCAAGGAGTGGGGCGTGTCCGATGGCAACTGGGGCGGCGAGGACGGGGACAGCGTGAGGAGCGGCGAGGACACCTCCGTGAGCGAGCAGGCTACGACGGTGGATACCGTGAAGACCATGAACACCATGAAGACCATGAGCTCCGAGACTGACGGCGCCGGGGACGACTCCTACGGCGACTGGAGCTGGGGCGAGGATAGCGGCGGAGGATATGGCTGGCACGTGGGCGACTCCAACTCCGGCGATTCCATGTCCGAGACCAAGAGCGGAAAGACTTCTTGCACTCCTAACGACATCTTGAGCAGCGACGGCTGCCACCAGAAGGGCGAACTGCAACAATACCAAACACGTTAATCATGCGCAGATATAAACTACATACAACAACTGTTCATTTTCACAGTAGTTAAACGTTAAATTAACAATTTAAAGCTCATGGGCTCCTATGGCATTTTCAAAATAATAAGTGTGTCGCATCGCACAACTTTCCTCGGTCCATCGTGTATTCAGCGGTTTTCGTACTGCAACTCAACTTCCATTTATCGTAATCCAACTCAATTTACGTGAATTCTTCGTACAAACCGGTAGTGTATGATGTCTTCGAATTTATTAAGTTGCCCCTAGTTATCTCAAGTTCGTTATGGTCTGACCTTTGAATGAGTAGCTCATTGAAAGGTTTTAGTACATCGTTCTGGAGTTGTTGAGAAAACACCGCGACAAAAAAGTCAATCAATGCAACCGCAGTACTTGAAATTTCGAAATTTATCGGGTTGCTACTAATCATTTATTGTCAAACTCTCGTTGTGTAGGCAGCTCATTGGAATTGGTGAGAACGCTAGTTTTATATAAGCGATTTGTATATTTTCGTTAAAATGCATTCTCTACAAACATCGATTTTTTCTTGCGTGGGAGTGAGATGTTGACAGTCAAGCTTTTATCAAATATCAGGTGCGCCGCATCACTCAACTTTCCTTAGCACTACATAAATTCATTGGTACACCCGGCTTTTTCACTCGGTTCGTTTAAATTAAGTAAAACGCCACTTCACGGTGGCAGAAAGCGTTCCGAAATTTATCGTGTCGCTCGTACTCGCGCTCAAACCATTATTGAGCAACTGGTACACAGAAAAGGCTGTAGACACGTTTCACGATTTTTTTGAGTGGGGTAACAAATTCTTTTTTAGAGTTATCGAATAAATGTGTAAAAATGATAGTGAAACGGCGGTGATTGAAATTCCGGAAATTCTGGAGAAGCCCCTGATTATTTTATGAGCGTTATCAAACCATGATCGAATAAGCATTTAATTGGACAACCACATCAATTCTTCTGAATTAGGGCTGGTTAGTGTATGATAGTGTGATGGTTAGTGTAACTCACAAGCCAGAGGAGACGGACTCACCTAACAGGTACGTTAACTTTAGTAATTCTTCTGAACTTCCTAGTAACGTATGAGAGGAGCTTATAACGAAAAAATTGCGCCAAAATCGATTTTCGTTTAAATGTTTGGTAATTTATTGTGTTGCTCTTGTCATTTTCCCACGGTTCGCAATTTTATGGTATTGTTGTTTTATCAGGAGCTGTCCGTACAAAAAATGTAATCAAAATTGTTGAAGAATTTGTAGAGAAAAAAAATATTTAGTGTTTTGATCACTATGATAACTATAGTTAGTTGTGGGCGTATTTTGCTCATACTCTTATTTTGGCGTCCCATGGTTAGCTACGGGCTAGATATGAAGTTTGTACTGATTTAGTTCTCTCGTTTTCTCTCAATCGTGTTCACACACACATGCCATCTTCCCAAATAGTGTTTTATGACTCAGTAGGGTCTGAAGAGAACTTTTTTTTTCAGCCGATTACGTAACTTCCCTTTCTACTTCGTAGAGCCAAAAAAAGTAAAAACGTTATACTGACAAATTTGATGTTTTGATGACTCGATAACTGCATTTCGTTGTGAGTCAATTTTGCTCATTATCTTCTTATGGCGTCCTATGCTGATCTGCTGGTTGAATTTTAGCAAAATGCAACTAGAAAACTCGTACGTTTTTCTTCTGCCTATCGCATAACTTTCTTTTTTATTTCCTACGGCTAAGGGCAGTCTAAAGCCCCTGTTAGATCGGAGAGTGCAGAAAGTGTGATTGCAACTACTTCAATCAGGCCTCTCCACATACGAATATACTAAAATAATGTACTTAATTGAAATGCACGTATTATATCCCCTCATCACCAACACGGTGTTCATTAGTGTTGACTAAATGATGAAATTGTTGATGATCATGAGATTGCGGATGGACAAGAAAGCGGAGACCCAACGAAAACCCTCGTAAACTATTGACTTTTGTCGTCCAGCGCTGTATGGCACCCCACAGTCGCCAAACCCACGAAATCGAATTCTTTGCGTTAGGCGTACATCGTTAACAAACAGTTAAATCGTGCGTGTGTTGGCAGCGGACAACTGCGATAAAATTGACGAATTCGTGAATTGTAAGCCGCTGGATGAAAAGTCGAGAACAGATTTACTTCTCATAAGCTAGTAAATACGTTATAGTAATTGTATAAATATTCAAAATAGTCAACGTAGTTACGATCTGCAGTGTCTGTGTGGAGCTTAAGAGATTCAGTGAAGAGTGTGTGTGTGTGTGTGCGTGTTTTTTAGTTGTTTGGCAAGTCAAGTATCGAGGTTCACTTGACGAGTGTATGTGAGCAAAACTAAATAATGATGATTTTAGTACATACAATCTACGAGTACTGTTTGAATTTTAGTAATTTGATTGTACAATAAACACGTAAACAGTATATTATTCATTTTTGTGATTTTATAGTCTATCGTCCAAAAGAGTGCAAAATTGAGGATTGTAGTACAATAGCTGCGACTGAATTTAAACGTAACTAAAATTTATATTGTAAACTCACTGCGAACAATTTCATGCTCATGGTTGGTTGGTTGGTTGAGGTTGGTCGCTGAACTGCGTTAGAACACGAGTGTCGAATGGACCGCCTTGTCAACCTTATATACTTGATAAAACTTCTCCTATTCTCTAGTAGGCCTTGATCATCCACCCCGTCGCTACTTGGCAGTCCAGTTTTACAAAGCCGTGGTCACATTTAATTACTTCCCTCTGACAATGCAACGTGGTCGAGTCGAGTGTAGCGCATAAATCCGTCTATTTTGCCGTCGTTACTCAAATATCGAAACCTCTTCCGCCGTTCATAAGCTCGTCGTGACTGTTGTCAGTAGCTGAATGAATCCGGTTAATAAAATGCACAACTGCGTGGCTGATTAATACCACTTTGAGACGATTTTCATTTTTTTTAAAAAGTAACTTGTGGAACTGTTGAGGAAAAGTTTGAGAGCAAAAATGATTGCGCTGAAAATTCTCTGGCGAATCCTAGAACTTAACCATCCAAGAGCTTAACCTTAGCTTTACGAAATACGAAAGGACATTCGTGTGGTCGACCCGTAATTTTTACTTTCCGCTACTCAAAGGGTAACGATGATCTTTACGTTTTGAGGCCTTTTTTAAAATAAAAAAAAAGATAGATGGATGCAGGCGATACCCTCACTGGAGCCACAAACGGGCCTATTGTAAGGGCGTCCATGATCCTCAGATCATGGCCCCCCTGCACCACCACCAGGCTCCACACCCTCCCAAACACTCTCCATACAGCACATGCTCTGCCGTCTCTAGCCCCATCTTGCAGAACCTGCATACCTGTACCTCGCACTTGCCAATATTTGCAAGGTGGTACATCAGCGGACAGTGAACAGGCCACATATGATCTTCATATCCTTCTCCCCAGTGCAAGCACCTCCTTGGGCCTTTCTAGGCAGAGCCGGATGAAGAGTTTTGACTGTCTAAGGCCGGGCAAGTTTCGTGTTTTGAGGCCTAGTGTGTTCGAAAATCCTGAATTCCATGCGTGGTCCGTATGTGTGTGTGCTGCCTGGACGTTGGTCATTATCTTCGGGAAGTTGCCAAGGCTCTACTGAAGCCACAGCAAAAGCTGCGCCTCCTAAGGACGTACTTGTGTACTGAGGTAAGTTTCAAGGTGCTTTTGAAGAGCTGCTGACTCAGGCAAAAATTAACAGCAATCACATGGAGCTCCGATCCACAATTCCCGATTTTCGTCGAGAATTATGAATCATTGTCTTAACCACTAGACCATGATCGCCCGGTGCCTTTAACAGGAGTCAATCAGCACACTTGCTCTCACAATGCTGAGCTATGGGTTGGTTATTGAGGTTGACTGGCTGAAGGCTGCTAGGGCTTGATAGAATGGTGGCCTCAGCTGATAGTGCTTGGCTAGGTCTCCCACATAGCGTGCCATGTGCTTATGTTTGCGCTCCAGTTCAACCTGGGGACTCACTATTCCGTACTTGCTTTGCAGGCATCTTTCTGGGATGTCTCACGCGCTGCGGCTGGTCTTGTATTCGTTCAGGGTCAGCTGCAGTGGTGTGATATGGCGACTCCATCAGCACATAAGCCCAGCAAGCCTGAGTTGGTGGCTGCTCTGCATGGTTTGATTAATAGACAGGAACTCATGCAGTGTTCCAACTCCCCCTCTTCCTCTGCGTTGGTGAAGTAGACTTCAGAGGGCATTCATGGAAGGGATTACTGGCACTTTCACGCCGTTTGTGTGGCAACACTGCCTACAGAGATGAGGTATACAAGAGGCCAGGATCGTAACATTTTGAATGCCCATTGTGTCTGTGGTAACCAGTTTCAGTCGCTGAATCATGTAGTGCAAGTGTGGCTGGGTGCTCGGGCTGTGTCAAGCGACATGACGCAGTCTGCAAGCAGATTGCTGGTGCATTGTCATATGAGGGCTGGGAAGTGGAGAAAGAGTGGCACTACTGGGTTGTCTCTGGAGAACGAAGAAAGACCAAGGCCTGATATCGTCGTTGTTTGGTTAAACTGCAGATGGACAACAGTGGCGAAGAGGGTGAGGTGACAATGGTGGCTGGGGGTGGAAACTCATATTAACTCCGAAGAATACGATTCTGCAGGTTTCTGACCTTCAATTGCCCCCAGGCTTGGGACCAGGCTCGATATTGTGAAGGAACCCCCCAGTGGCAATTACGCCATCCACCCATCTCATCCATCAAATTATCAATCTATCCAACAATTTTCCACGGTCCATTAAAATCTCTATATAATTCAGTCAGTGGTGCGTATTGAGCTTTTGGTATAGTGGTCTAAAAAATCGTTTTTTTCGCCCAACAATTCCAGTTGGCATCAAGTTGTGCCAGCTGCTTGAAAATCCAACCTGCTGTTCTGGACCAGTGGGGAGATGGTTGCGCCTAGCCGTCTTTTGTGGCCTTTATCAACACATCAGCACTTCAATGACCTTACCATTCGCTTGCTTGCTCACTTGTCCCAAGTCGCCCTTTTTATCTTTGACTGCAAGAAAGCTTTCGCCTTGACAGTGACACGCCTTCTGGCGTGCCTCGGAACAGCATGCCCTCCTGCCTTCCAGGCATCAGTCACATCTCTTGGTATGTCCAGGCTGGACCTTGTGGCAGAGCCAGGTTTTGGTTGGCTGAGACGGAGATTCTGGTACAATCTCTATTTTTGATTATTTTTCATATTAGAAGGGGGGGGGGGCAACCAGACAAAATCCGAGGTTGTTATGAGCAAAGAATGGATTAAAAAATGAGCCGGAAACTAAATTTTGGCAATTTTATCGCTTTTAAGTCAAGTTTGGTATGGTTTCCTACGTATTTTTCGATGTGGAGCCTAATGAGATGGGTCTTAGGGGTTACAGGGGAGACAATTTGTACTAATTGAAGGAACTCGTGGGACAATGCAGCGACAGTTAGCTTTTTCCTTCAGAACTTTTTCTCCCAGCTTGCAAACATTTCCTCTCACTGCATCCCGCCTCACTCCAACCAGCTATCAACTCGCCTCGCGTCATGTCAATTGCCTAACGCCCCCTAGAAAATGTTAATTTTCGTTGTTCTGGCGTAGTGGCCGTGTTTCCTATCGTTAGTTGATAGTTTTCGATGCTAAATCGAACAGGGTGGGACTCAGAACATAGACGTTCGCACATGAGTTATTTTCTTAATTTTGTCTACGTTGGATTGAATACTATAGGTCTCAATCATGCTGTGCAAGAGAATAATGAACCGCTGTGTAATAATTTGCAGCGTTTTTATTCTTCAATAAACTGCCCTGCAAAGTGCTAATAGCCCTGATCTGCCTTGTCTGGTAGACATTACAGTTCAAAGAGGCGAGCAAGAAACACACAAAGAAAATGTTCTCAAAATCGGAGCCATACACGAGAAGTTACGTAGAGAAATAAATGAGCAGATTGCTGAGGCTGTAAGAGGTATTCAAAATATTTGCAGACCCGAACATTCCGTGGTGACTCATTCTCAGACCAATACGTCACAAGATGATCCTGGTAGCAGGACAGCACTGTGTGGATGGAAACCTACACCATTTTATGGGACTGTCGACGGGCCTGCGTACTTTTGGAAGTTTGAAATTAAAGCTAGTCGACACAAATGGAATAGCCTTGGCAGCATCTCTGCGAGGGCCTGCGTTGACTGTGCTGGCGGTTATTGCTGACCCTCTTAGGTATTTCGACTTTGTCAATGCTCTTAACAGCAAATATTGGACCACTGGGCGCGCTCAAATGAACCTATCATTGTCACAGCCGCCGGCTTACAGTTTTGCCAGATCTCGGTAGATCTAGGATGAGTCTAGTGAAAGCATAATCAATCTACAGTTTTTCGGTGCTTGCGGGATCGGTGTCTGCGTGAAAAGCGACTACACCGATGGCTCGACAACGTGCGAGATAGCCCTACTCTCGAAGTTGGAAGCAGATTGGCTGCGCCTATTCGGCACGTTGCTATTGACGATCCTCCACATGATAAGGTGTACCATGTGGTTACGAAAAGGGCAAATAAGGAAAACGTTTGCAACTTACTGGATCACATCTTCAGATCCTGTTCGCTTGGTCAGAAACAACAGCCTGAGCAGTGCATAGTATCTAATAGTTCACAATTTTCCACGAAATTTGTGTCTTTTTGATTGAGCAATGTGCAGAAGTCACTGCAGGGGATCTCCTTTCTTAATTTTAATATTGAAAGTTCTAATCGGCTTTTCGTGAACTTTTCCCTTTTTTCATAGGCTTTGGTGAGGAAAATTGCGTGCGTCAGTCACCAGTCAGAAGACAGTGTGCACGCTAATAATCTCCGGTAGCCTCACACCATCATTTATTCAATGGGCGCAGTTATACTCTCACACTATCGAGCGAAAAAGAGATTTCGACATAAAGAAAATAATGTCGTCGACGTAAATGAATATTGGCAACTGTCACCAGTAAAAGTAATCGACCAAAGCGGAATGACTGCCAATGTGCCAAGGTTTCTTTACGAGGGTTTGCGGCGGCCTTGACCATTCGGTGAGTGCAATCTGATCAATTTATTGCGTCATTTCTCCATCATTTGAGCAATTAAACTGAAATAATAAGTTGAGACCTTTTGAAAGAACAACTGGGCAATTAATTTGACATTCTTTTTTTTTTCATAATTTGGAATTCAACTGTTCAACCGACGTTGAAGCCTGTAGCTTATCAAATACTTATGAATGTACGGGCAGTGTTAACGGTTAACCTAACTTACAGTTGACGGTAGTGGAAGATTTGAAAAACAGTTCAGACAGTGAGGAACAGACGAAATGCGCGTTTTGTTGTGGAAGTTCGTAGATCAAAAGCTTTTCACTAAATGGAGTTTAAGGACGTAATAACGAAGGTGGGTGACTTTAAATTATCTGATTCGACGCACCCCAAACCCATCCTCAGCCCCAGGGGCATTCACTCTAGTCGATCCAGTGATAAACTCAACTAATTTTTCACAAAGTTCATAGGTTTACCCCTAACCACTGTAGCCGGGGAGAAATGAAGGGATTTGTTATTGGAAACTTATAACAATCGAACACGGTCTCGATTGTCGGAAAGGAGTTGGTGACTCATCGTCCTGTAATGGGAACCCCTTCGATTCAGCGGAGGCTCATCAGGGGCATTTATGCTGACTGGGCACCTCAAATGCCCCGATTCGCTCGATACTTCGCTGCCGTCAGTTGTAACCGAGCCAGTTCCCAGGTAGCTGTGTCGTCCGCGCTCGTGTTCACTCCCACCCAGTTCCCTGCTTGTGGTGGTAGAACTTCCTCGAATTTAATTGAGAATCTGGCGCCATACTAGTGGTCGAACTTCCCCTACATTAGTTCAAGATGCCAGCCGAGCAGACAAAATTGAAGGTTCTTCTAATACGATGGGAATTTATGACCCCCCACCTTCAACTTTTCTGCCCTACTGTTGTGACCTACTCTCTCGCCCGTCATAATGTTCGAACGTTGTCAGTTCTTGACGAACAGTTGAACACAGCTTTGTGATGGTGGCTGCTTCAAGGAAAGCAGAACAGATGTAAAGGAGCTTCTGATCTACCAGCATCTCACGCTCGTCTTACCTAGCTACTACTAGTCAGTGAAAACCTATGGATCGTTCATCTCACAACAAATCCCATCATGCATCAACATCGACATCTTCCCGCGTGTCTGTCCCCAAACGACCTCTCAAACAACAATTCTGGGGAAACCACGCACCTTCAAAGTGGACTGGTGAAGACAAAACTCAATCACCAGAGCTACATCCCTGCCCTATCTGCGGCAAACATCATGGGGTAAAAAAAGTGCCCACGGTCCTTCAACTCCAGGCAGGAGGCTCGAAGAGCCTACGTGGAAGTGCACAATCTGTGTACGAATTGTCTGGCAGCCTCACGCACGCTCAAGAGCTGCCACTCAACGTACACGTGTGAATGCTGTCAACACAGGCATCACACTCTTCCCCACCCCATGAGCCAGGACGCCGCACTTGTTCACATAAGTGCAACTAATCACTGCACGGTAGACGCAGCATCTTCGCTCTGCATTATCCCTTCTGTAACATCTGAGGGCAGGGGTCATCTGAGGAGGAGGGAATCTCCTACTCCCCTCACTCAGAGAATCGTCTTTCGCCAAGACATGGAACGATTCTCTGAACCATGGGTGTCACAGCTGCGTGGAACGAAGACGTACGATTCACACATCCTAAGATGTGCACGTCTGAGACATTGTGAGGTGACTATTTATTTGTAATTCTAAATTCAATACTCCCACCACAAAATTCTCTCTCGCTCGCAATGCTCAAGATTAGGTTCCCCTTTGTTGGGTGGACAGCAACGCCCTGTAGTGCTGAGGACAGGCACTTCATCAAGGGCGGAGTGATGTACCGGGACGAACCAAACCCTTCGATTCAGCGGAGGCTCGTTCGGGGCATTTGTGCTGACTTCGCTGCCGTCAGTTGTAACCGAGCCAGTTCCCTCGTCGCCGTGTCGTCCGCGCTCGTGTTTGCTCCCACTCAGTTCCCTGTTTGTGGTGGTAAAACTTCCACCAATGTACTTGTACAGGTATAACGTAGGTGTACTCAGAATGAATAATAAACCAAAAATTAAATAAATTAAGATTAGTTAATGGGGAGGACTAAACACACAGGACGCCCTAATCTACCCCAGCTCAAAGATCCTAGATGAAGTGTGTTTAGCAGCATTGTGATGGTAACTATGTACTGAGTAAGATCAGTATGTTGTTATTTATTTTCTTAAGTAAACTGTATTGAACGGAGAGAACATGTTCCACATACAACGCCTTCTCACAATGGCAAGTGGAGAGTTTGGATTGTAAATGAGCAATTTGTTTCAACACTTGTTGAGTATGGGTCAAAAATCAATGATACTGACGTAAATTTGAACATTTTAATATAAAATTACAAAACAACGTATACGCACGGGTATAATATATATTTACATTATTTTACTCTATCAGTCAAATTGATTAGATTTTTTGGTACAAATCAGGCTCCTTCGGTCAGAACCAAGACAGCAACGACGATAGCCAATGTTTAAAATTGCCGAATCCCTCGAAAGTGTGTTTGGTTCCATGATCGACGATCTTGGTTTTATAGACGAGATAAGGAACGGGATAAGGCTGTTCGACGGCCACTTGAACGTCTTTGACGATGGGAACCGGAACGTCTTTGACGATCGGGTACGGAACGGGTTTGTCGTAGGGAACGGCTACGTTCTTGACGTAGGGAACTGGAACTTTCACTTCGACAGGGACAGGGTTTGGCACTTTGACAGGAACTTCGTAGGGAACGTGAACCGGCGTCTTGACTGGGTATGGAACGGGTTGTTGAACGTATACGGGGTTAACGTGTTCGCTGTACGTCGTCGGCACGTGGTTGTTGGTTATGTGAGCTGGGTTGACTTGGTTCACCCTGAAATCAGAAAGAGCGCAGATATTTTAATAATTTACAGCATAATAAAACTTAACATTTGTGTCCATCCCAAAGATTTTACACTAATTTTAACAAATTTTCCCCATTTACGACTTCCGATTGTGTAGGATAATGGGCTTGTTCCACGGAATCAGTGAGACCTTCATTGAACCAACGGTGAACCTTCTACTAACTCAGTGAAGAAACTTTGAGGGCTTTAATAGAACTCCCAGATGCATGGTGGACCGCACTGACTGGGGTCGGTGAGAATCAACACTAAAGACGGAGACATTTGACCACTTGGCTTCTGACTTTTCGAGCCCTGGATTCGAACTCAAGCCACTGGAACGTGAGTCTCACACACTATCCACTGGGCCACCGCTGACGAATCCAAGTTCGAAAGATTTATTGACAGGAATTATCTAAAAAATAATTAAATAGGTTGAAGAATGGGTAAAGCATGCCTCCATTGATTTTATGTATAGGTTAAGTGGATCATAATCATGTGGGGAGGGAGGGGGGAGGGTGCTAATATAAGTAGTTAGGTTGCAATAAGGAAAAACAATTAACCAAAACCTTAAAATGGATGGTTGTAATATATTAAAATAACACCGGTGTGAATGAAGGAGTAAATTTGAATCTACCGTCTGATCGGTTTACCCTAGCAGGTTCGGATGAGTCCTAAGTTTGCCAATGAACGAGTGAGCTACCGGATGAATGAACTGCGATAGCATTCCCAGAGCATACCAGCTGTGCAGGGTGGCCACATTCGTGCATACGGGGCTGGCAGTCGCAATGCGCAGGTATTTGTTTTGAGTCGTTAGTAGTTTCTGTGAGTGGGAGCAGGCTGGGGGTATGACATGTGAAAGCAACGCAGGTCATGGTTGGTCTAAGGCAGCGTAGATGCTCAAGTTGAATTGTTTGGGACTCTTGCTTTCAATAGGTTATAGTGTCTACCGAGTTTGTGCAGGGCTTGTTTGTTGACCGTTTCAATGTGTGCACTAAATGTGAGTAAGTTATGTGATTGCACACCAAGGCATGTGATGGATGGAAGGATGGATATGTTTACATCTCTTACCATGATGCCTTTAGGAACTGTGCGCTTTGCAGTGAATAGTACGGCCGCGTAAATTTTAATTTTCCAGTTTCTGGGCAGCACTTTGTCAGGTGAGACACTGGACGTATTTAATGCAAGGCCTGCTGCAAAGCGCGCAATGCCTCAACAGGTCTGCTATGTGTAGGTTGAACTGTACTGATGACAGCACAGTACTCCAGATGTAATTCCTCTTTTAGAGGAGCATGTCCTGTTGACTTACACCTGGATGAGTCCTGTCAACAAGGTACGAATGGGTTATTTTACCAACACCCAAGGAGATGTTGGTGCTGCGCAAGCAGTTCGGTCAAACTGAGTCAAATGCCTTCTCAGAGCCCAACAGGAGGAGTGCAGTGGATTCAGCCTGGGACATCTGCAGCTTGATGTGGTCTGTAACAATGGAGCTGATGGGTGTTTGCCTGAACCCTTTTGCGATGTGGGGATGGTATTCAGTGCCGAGATTACCCTCAGCAGTAAGCTAAGTATTTTCTTTTTTATTTCTTTTCCGAGGGCATATGGGACAAAGTCCATTTGTCGCTGCGACCAGGCATGGGCCTATTGTGACACTGACCCTTTCTTAGTAGAAGGCGTCGTACATACCCTGCCACCTTAGAAAGCCAAGTATGTCCTTCACCACAGATTCCGCTACGATTTGGGGTTCAATCCCTGAGCAAAGTACTCAAAGCGTTTGACGGCCAAGGCAGGGCATTCGCATAAGATGTGCTCTGCCGTCTCGTCCTTCCACCGCCTCTGAGATGCCCTGTTGAGATGATACCCGAGTGGGCAGTGTCCAGTGAGGAAGCTAATCAAGACTCTCAGATCTCAGAGTATTACTTTCTTCGACAGTTTTGGAAGTAGTCTGATAATACCCAGCTGGGTCATTGAGTTTTATGTTCGGTTTTGGGATGGGAATGATGAAGACTAGTTTCCAGGAGAGTCTCAGGCAGGAGTCGAAGATGCTAACTAAAAGGAGTACAGCTTTGCAGGTAGGTCAAGGGTTACGTTTTGAATAGAATCATGACCTTGCTCTTTGACACCACTCAACTGGTATATGACTGGTTACTTCTGTACTGAGCTAGTTTGGAGACGTTTGAAGAGCTGCTGACTCAGGCAAATCGCGTGGAGCTCCGATCTACAATGCCCGACTTTTGTCGAGAATTATGAACCAATGTCTTAACCACTAGACCACGATCGCCCAGTGCCTTTAATAGGAGTGGGTCAACACACTTCATCGGTGGGAGGGAATTGAGCCATCATGGGAGTTCTAAGGATGAATTGGTTTTTTCTGAGAGAACTGTTACCCCTTGCAATCAACCCTCATGTTGAAATAAATACGCCGTTTTAATCACGCTTTGTTGTTTTAAACGCCTTTTGGTTTATTATTCATTCTGAATAATAACCCTGTTTTCGGACAGGAAAAATTTTTTATAATCCCCCCTCAAAATTTGATACTTTACTTTTCAAGACATGGGGATTCCAAATTTGCAATGTGCGTCCGCCGTCCGGGCCATTTTGTGCCTTTAACGAGGTCAAAAAAATCTGTTCTTTCTCACAAAAATCCCATTTGGTATCTAGTTGTGCCCGCTATCTCGGCAATCCGATCAGACGAAGCCCATGGTTGTTATGGACAAAAAACGGTTTAAAAAATCAACAACACGCAGTATAATCGCAAATACGCCGTGTTTCGTATCGTTTTTAAGGTATTTTTACATCCTGGGTCGAATGGAATGAGTATCGGACGTGTACAACTGCGTATAGGGAAATTACAGTAATTACAGTGAGCCAAAGTCTACTAATTGAAAGAACTCGCGAGAACTCTAGCGGAAGTCAACATTTCGTCGTTAGTACTCCCTCCCGTCTCTTCAAAACCGCCCGCCCGCTCGACTCACAACATCGTGCCAATTGTCAAGGGTTCGCTGTAGTCCCCGTCCCAATTTCCTCGACTCTTTTTGCCCGATGGGGCGGAGGAAGGTTGGAGCCACTTCCTCCGCACACCCCTACGTTTACGTTTGCCTTGGGCCGGGGGAATATGTAATTTTCGTAGTTCCTTCGTAGTCAGGTCATGTTTCGTACGGTTTACTAGTATTTTTCGAAGCTGGATCGAATGTGATGGGTCTCCGAGCAGTAATACTAAGTCAAGCTGTTCATGAGAATAATAAACCGTTGTGTTATAATTTGCAGGGTTTTTAGACTTTATACTGATCATACTACGAGGTGGGCAAGTGGAAGAGACCAGCCTGATTTGTATGAGTGTGGGTGGAGGGGGATGGTTCAATGGTTGTCCTTCTGTCGAGCTCGTACTGACGAGGGGAAATACTTTCAGGTTTTGTATACGTTTGTCGCATAGTTGTTTCAAGACTGACACCTCCTATCACCTACTTCTGCGCGTGGCGGGACAAGCCTTACTGCACTTTCTGCGGTATTTGCGCCATTCATAATTATGGTTCATGAAGCTCATTGGCGACCACTGTATATCTTATACATGAGTTTTGCAGGTGAGTGGAGTCAATTTAAAATAATTTATTGTGACTATCTCTTTCTTAACGTAGGTGGGAAGTTGATCATTGGACATCAATTCTTCCAACTCGTCTCTAATTCGTGTGAGTGAAAGTATTCGCATTTATTTGTTGCTGTCCCCTCCCCCACCACCTAACAGGTCTTAATGTTTTTCCGTACATTGTGAGGATGTTAAAGATCAATCAATTACTATCGCACGTTGTGATCGCATTACGGCCGTCGTGAAAATAATACGTTTGCTTAGACAGCCAGAGATTACGTTACCAGGCCCAACCTCCCATTTCTCTCCGCGTAATTCGTTCAACAAATCGACGAACGACTCGTTTGCAACGAGCTGCATCTCGCCAATCGATCATCAGGAAGATCGTCCAAAGTGCATTCGAAGAACAAAAAGGAACTGGTTTCGCGAAAATGAGCTAAGACGCTTTCGCTCGATCCAATCGACCGGGTGGTCATCTGATAGGAAGGTGATGTAACTGGTGGAGCTGTTCGATCGAGGGCATCCAGTGGACCTCCTCCGTCGGTGAATCAGATCCGAAGGAGGAGGAGCAGCGCCCAAACGTCTGCAATTGCCTGCGTGTTTCGCCCCCGGGGAACCCATCTCGAAACTGGTTCTCCCGTCATTACTACCAGAGAGGGTAGAAGATCCCGAATATTTGTGAGCTCGAGGAGCATCCACGTGGGCGCGCTTCCTGTTTCCTTCGCAGCCCCAGTTACCCCGTTTTTTTTTTAAATCGAGAACCTTACGGAATCGGTTGGAGATTGGAATCAACGTCAGGTCAAATGGATTGACAATTTCTGTCATCAAAAACCAAAAGCGAAGAAAACGAAGAGATAAGAGTGAAAGTTAACCTCATGTTCTCAGGTTGTGGGGGAATTTTCTAATCGGTCGAAAAAACTCATGTTTGAAATCGCCTGTCACTCTTCTGATTTATAATCTTTCTAAATTACGTGTTAATGCGTTTATTTTTAATTTTCATTACACAAAGGAAAAAGAAATTGTTGTAATCGTGTCAAAAAAAAGTTGGGGCTTCTCCGTCTTTAGGCTCACTGTATCCAAAAAATCGCATTTCGGAGCGTGGTGGTGTGTCTGTAGTTCAATTTGTGGGAGAACGGCTGAACAGACTTTGCCGCAAAAATAAGGGTATGAACGGTTTCCATCGATCGCAAAGGGCAGTGAGGGATCAAAATGACGTATGTCTCGAAAACGGCTATAACGATTTTGATTAAACTTCCAAATTGCCTTGTACTAGTTGGTAGTTTTAGTATGATTTGGTTCAAACCCTTATTTTGACGTCCCATAGTAGATATCAACATTGAGCTGATTTGGTTCAGCTTGTTTTGCTCAGTCGCTTTCACAGACGCACAGACCACTTTCCCAAATAGTGTTTTCGGGATCGGTAGGCCTTGAAACGTAAAGATTTGAAGAGAACTCAACTTTTATTTTAATCGCGTTATTTTCCACTTCTAGAGCCAAGAAAAGTAGAGTATGGAGGCACTAAGGTGTACGTAGATGCCCCAGTGACCGTACCACGGAGCTGATACTTTTGCGTCTCCAAAAGGAGAACTTAATGATATAAGCTATAAATATCCGCAGAGGCAGGTTGTTCGTATTTAGTCCCCACAAGGGGCTGAGAAAACTGTACGCAGCTGACTGAAGTAGGGATTTTACAAGTGCAGGTGGAACGAGATGGGAGGCTAAAGCGATTGAGGCAACAGGGCAGATAGCTATAGTTGTCGGACGACGACTAAAACTCGACTGGCCAACGATCGAATTCTAAAAAATACAAAATAAATTGGGGAACACCGTGTTTTGGAGGGTTAACAGAGCCACATAGAGAGGAGGTTGATAAATGCTTCGGAAGAACGCCTTTGTTGGACGTACATTTCACGAATTGATTATGTAAAAGATACAACACGCCGCTGTATCATAGTTAAGTACACTTGTGAAACGTTTCGATAGCTCATCGATGGAAACGGCTGTGCACTAGCACGTGGCAAATGTGTTTTGTCGTACTCCGAAGTTTAAGCATTCAAAACTCGAGTTAAGCCAGCAAAACCAAGGTACAATCTGTAGTTGTCACAGTTTTGTTCACTTTTTGAGCTCCAAACGTTCCTTCGTGCAAAAACGCTCCAGAGTTGTGAAGCGAGTTGTCACGAGATGCGCCATTAGTGAATTTCTCGTTAGGGGGGAGAGGTAAGAGCTTTCGAATCAACAGGTCAAGCGAGACCTCAATAAGGTACACATCCGATGTCCGAAGTCACCTTCGCTATCACGCCGTTTCAATGTCGCACAAATGAGTGACTGCATTCTCGCCAAACCTCACTTCGCTTTCTCGCTGTCTAAATGAAAAGGTTCGCTCGGTGTCTTTGGAAGAACGGCTTAATTCGCTTTTCCGCGTCGAAAGGCGGCCAGACAGGCTGCTATGAAGGTTGGTCGGGTAGAATGAAGATTTCTAGTCTCGACTGATGAGATGGCAATTGACGTAACTCGTCATCGTCCAATTTTGATTTACGAACAATGGTTGAGAATGTTGTACGAGGTGAGAATTTTTGGGAGAACTCATTATCGCTAAGCGAGAGAGAACACTTCTCAAGGCGAAACATCTCTCTTCAGTTCTTCACGCCCTGAGTTCTCTTCAGATCTTCACATTTTTTAAAGGGTTTCTGAGCACAAAAATCGCTATTTGGGAAAATGGCCTGAGCTCGATGATGTGTGTCTGTGTGTCTGGGCGCTTGAAACTGAGAAATAACTGAGCATGAGTGAGGACTGTGTTGCACTTGGTGGAATAGCGATATCAGTTTGAGTAATTAAACGCGCACAAGGGACTCTCAATACATGTGAACTGGTGAGTTGTGAATAGCGCGAGACTTGAATTGAAAGACGAATGAGTTGGGAGAACTAGGCTGTTGTTCACGAGTTCTGAAGGATGACTGACTGTTGGGAAGAGCAGTGTGTTGTGGAGAGGAATCTAAAATTGAGGGGTAGGAAAAGATAGTTGGGAAAGTCCAGGCAAAGGGGAAGTGCGTTGTCACTTGGAAATAACTGGCACCCGCAGGTACAAACAAAAGGGTCGAGATAGAAAGGTGTTCGCGGAAACAATGACTTTCCGTAGTGATCACCGTTAAGTGTGAGAGCGAATATTCCAGAGGTCAAAAATCCAGCTAATTCGGCATGTGCCGAACAGTGAACACGATTGAAAATATAAACGACGTGCTCCAAATTGATGCGAGCACTTCAAGCTGCAGGTGTCTGAGAAAACAAAAACAGATAATGCTCTTAAAGGACCAACCGTCAACACCGTTTGGCGGCCACAGGCTCCTTCTCGAGAACTCCGGAACTTCTACTTAGGAGTCAACATAGGCGAGAGATGGAATTTCAACCAACTCCTCCAGTCCCTCAAAGGCACTACCATTACGAGGGGTTTGGAAATGTTTAGAGAGAAGCTAACGAAAGCAAAAATTACAGCGATCGCGAGTTCTGATCCAACGCCCAACTTTCGTCGGATTATAAGACCCTCGTGTATACCCACTAGACTACGACCACTAGAGTGCCTACAATGGGAATCAGGCGGTACACAATCTTCATGTACAAGGCCTGTCTACTGCCCGAAAACGAAAGTTACGCCACCTAAATATACCGCCAGACATATCTGGGGGTGAAACAACCGACATCTAACGGTGCTGCATGCTCAAGCGCTGGATGTTCGAGAGTTAACGGCAACAAAATTCGATTATTGATTACGTAAAGCACGCTTTGAATCAATATAAATCGTTACTGCTGTTTCTGGGGAAATTCGACTCGCAAGTGCCCCTTTTGACGTCGAAAAAACCTCATTTTCTGATGGGTTTTGGTCAATATTCAACGTGTGTTAAGAAAGTTCCTAAAAGAAGGTTATTATTTTTAAAATTATTAATACAAAAATAATTTAAAGCACTACCATAAAACGAGATTTACGAGTGAGAAATGTGATGACACGTAAAAACACATTTATTTGTGTACTATTTGCACTCTGTTGAACGTAATGACAATAACGTTTATAGGGAATATAAGATTTGACTAACTCAATTCGATCGTTAGGTGAGTTTCACACCAATTATTTTTACTGTTTCCCACTTCCTCTGAGAAGAAACGCGAACCTACTGTACTCGTGGAGGAAAGCGTCAGTTCGTATTGAAAGTGAAGAGCAGGAACGCGAAATGACGCTTTCTGCGGTTGAACACTCGTAAACTATTAGCATTATGTAATTGCCCATCCCGTTCGAATTGACGTTATTCATGAATGGGCCGGGAAGGGGAATTACCATTTTTGTAACTTTTGGCGACTTTCTGTAGTTAAATGGAATTAATTTTGTGAAAGTACGAACCTATTCGGCGCCTATTCTCCAATTACTATCTCTTATCTCGTTACCCGACTCAAATTGTCGAGGAAGTGAACGAAAATAGGCAAGAAATTGTTTAAAAGTAGTATCGAAATGTGGTGAAAATGTAATCAGAGAACGACTAAGAGTTGTTGGAAAGCGTAAATTAGTACACGAAACCGCGTAAAAAGCAACCAATCAAACGTTCAGTCTATGTGAGCTTTCAACATGGACGCTTTTATTGAGTTGCTCCTGCTCATGCCTCGACCATTATTGAATAAGCACTACACAGACGGTGTGTGGAACTGTCGACATGATTTTTCTGAGATGCTTCGCGTGTACTGTTTAGGAACTATCGAGTGAAAGCTGCCAGTAATACTTTAAAGTTATATTATAAGCGGATAGAATTCCGAAACTTCCGCGGATGCTCCTAATTATTTTGTGGACGTTTTAAACTGTCATCGTGAGTGTAGTTTATTGGAATGTCACTCAGATTTGTTGAAAAACGCCAATTTCACATGAGCGGGATTTATTTATGTTTTAAACTGCGCTAAACCAGGTTTTCTTTGAAATTGTCGATAATTCATTGTGCTGCTCTCTTCATTTTTTACAGACGAGATCTTTACGGTGCGGTTGTGTTATTTAGATGTGTCAATTCTCTTTTTACATGGCTTTTTTTTACTTACTCAATTCATTTATCAGTTCATTTGAATTCGGTCAAACAACATTTCACAGCAACAGGAAGCGGTAGCGCTTACAGTTCAAGAATTGATTGTGCTGCTCGTTCTCATTCCAAGACCATCATTGAGCAATTGGTACACAGATAATTAATGAGGCTGTAAACACGACTTTTTTGAAGAAGGATAGTAATCACTTTGGCAGAGTTATTGGGGAAAAACTTTTAGAACTGGTAGTAAGCGCAACGGCGGTAATTGAAATTCAGGAATTTCTGGAGTGAGCCCCATGTATTTCATGAGCGTTTTTGAACACTCACCCTATAGGTATTGGATTGGACTACTACACCAATTTTCTTTAACATTCTAGTAACATTCCAGCGGAGTTTAAAAGGAAAAAACCGCGCTAAAAACGCTTTTCGTCGAAAATTTTGATAATTTATTGTGCTGCTCTCGTCATTTTCCCACAAATGGGAATTTTATGGTATAGTTGCCTTATTAAGAGCTATCAATATAAAAAATTTAATCAAAATCGTTAGAGCCGTTTTTGAGAAAAAAAATATTTGGTGTTTTGATCACTATGATAACTATAGTTAAATTTCGGTGTATTTTTCCGATACCCTTATTTTCGCGTCCTATGGTAACCTGTAGGCTAGACATTAAGTTTCAGCTGATTTGGTACGGTTGTTTTCTATGAAAACCGCGCTAAAATGAGCCAAGGAAAGTAAAAAAGGCATTTTGATCATCATGATTACTATAGTTTTGAACCGATTTTGGCGCCTCGTGGAGATTTGCACACCAAATATGGAATTCGAACCAATTTGTTCTCTCTCAACTCTTCGTTTTGAAACTCAATGTCGTAAGTAATAGTTATAACTGCGTGCGTCCTTGGAGGAATTAATTATAATATTGGAAAAGTGTGTTGAGTTGTAAAGGGTGGCGGGGGGATGGAGGGAAATGGAATAAAAAGACGGAAGCAGAAAAACTGTTGGAGAACGAAAAGAGTAAGTGTCACGAGGGCACTAAATATGTTTTCTCTTCGTACATGAACCGTTTGAAGAGATAAACAGCTTCATGAGCATGACCTTGTTTGTATTAACCTTGCGCGCGTAACCGAACGTTTATAAACCTCGCTCGCTCCGCCGCGAGCATAAGAGCACAGTTAGGAGAAACGTCGGCAAATTACACGCTTCTCTCTGGCTTCATGTTCGCGACCAGAAACGATTTTATTACCGCCGCCGTCTCCATACGCGCCAAAACTGGTCCGTCCGGAGGCTGAAGAGCGGATCCTTACGCAACTCCGTCCTTTTGTGATCTTTTAACTCGCACTTGATTCCAGACAGTCGTCCGAACCAGAGGGGAAGAAGGTGGCCGACCTAATAAAAACTGGTATTCGACTCGGAAGAAGAGAAAACTCCGAGAGGGGGCAAAGGGGGTTGGGTTCATTTGTGAACGGAAATGCCAACGTGTCCACCCTCGATAACAACTAGACCACCGACCGGCTAGGTTTTTCGAGTTTTTTTTTTCGTCCCGAAAAAATCCGGCCGCGTCCGAAAAAAACAAAATGTTACGAAACTGAAAGTTCGTCATATTTTTAACAAATTCGGAATCCGGAAGAACGGATTAACGAGCGGTTTCCGCGTGGGATTACCGTTTGAAAGAAACGAGTTCGACGAGTTGGTTCGTCAGAGTTTTATTTTCTCGAGGACGTTCGAGAAATTTCGTGAAAAGATACAGATTGATTTACGGACCCATAAAACGTTCGTCTGGGCCACTTTCTTCGAAACTGAGTTCATTTTTATTTCTTCGGTTAATTGGCGGGAGGTTGACAAAAAACTTGTTAACGAAATTTCGATTTGAGCGACCTACACATTTTGATTAATGTTCACTGACAAGTAATTGTAATATTAGCTTTTTACTTTCCTTGCTCTACGAAGTAGAACGGAAAGTTATGTAATCGGCTGAAAAAAAAATTTTGAGTTCTCTTCAGATCTTTACGTTTCAGACCCTCCTGAGTCCGAAAAACACTATTTGGGAAAATGGTCTGTGTGTGTGTGTGTGTATCTGTGAACGATTTTTAGAGAAAACCACCGTACCAAATCAGCTGAAACTTGATATCTAGCCCGGAAGTGACTATGAGACGCCGAAATAAGGGTATGAACAAAATCCACCGAAATTTAACTATAGTTATCATAGTGATCTAAACACCAAATTTTTTTTTCTCAAAAACGGCTCTAACGATTTTGATTAAATTTTTTATATTGATAGCTCCCAATATGGCAACTATACCATTAAATTCTCAATCCTGGGGAAATTACAAGAGCAGCACAATAAATTACCCAAACTTTCGACGAAATCGAACTTAGCGCGGTTTTTAGAGAAAACAACCGAACCAAATCAGCTGAAACTTGATGTCTAGCCTAAAGGTTACCGTGGGACGCAAAAATAATGGTATGGGCAAAATACACAGCATGTTAACTATAGTTATCTTAGTGATCAAAACGCCAAATTTTTTTCTCAAAAATGGCTCAAACGATTTGGATTACATTTTATATATTGATAACTCTCAATAAGGCAATTATACCATAAAATTCCCATTCGTGGGAAAATGACGAGAGCAGCACAATAAATTATCAAAATTTTCGACCAAAAGCGTTTTTCGCGCAGTTTTTTCCTTATAAACTCCGCTGAAGTGTTAGCAGAACGCTATAAAAAAAATTAGTATTGTAGTCCAATCCAATACCTGAAGTGTGAGAGTTTAAAAACGCGCATAAGATACATGGGGCTCACTACAGAAATTCCTGAGTTTCAATTACCGCCTTTTCGCTTACTAACAGTTCTAACCGTTGTTACCCAATAACTCTGCAAAAATAATTACTATCCTTCTTCAAAAAATTTGTGTTCTAATTATCTGTGTACCAATTGCTCAATAATGGTCCTGGAATGAGTACGAGCAGCACAATCAATTCTGGAACTGTAAGCGCTACCGCTTCCTGCTGCTGTGAAGTGTTGTTGGACCAAGTTCAAATGAACTGAGTGGTAAATGAATTGATTAACTAGACAAATCCACATAGAAAGTGAATTGACGTAGAGCTAAGGAAAGGTGTGAGTTGCAACGCACCACAAATCGCCTGGGACAGCATAAAACGGGAATTTTGGACCGAACTCGTTTTTTTTACGCTTTGTCAGTCATTTTCGAGAGGTGTTATTATGCGATTTCTTATCGAGATTGGTCGACCTCTCATCAAACGCGGTCGTGTAATTTTGAGGAAAATTATAACGCATCACGAACTCATCACTCGCAGTTTCTTCTCTGTGAGCATATCACTTAAACCCTCGGAAAAGGATTTATTCGTTTTAAAAAGCCAAACAATTCTGAATTTCTTCAAAAGGCGGTTCTAACAATTCAGGTGGTGACAAAAAATGAAGTTGTTTTGGAGAGGTTTGAATTTTTTATTGACTTGTCTGAACTTTTTGTGGATACGATACGTGCTCTACTTGAAACACAAGATGAGGCTACGTAAACCCAATTTTTTCAAACAGCTCACGATCGAACTTGACGCCGAAGATTCTTCTTGTTTTAAGAACAGCACAAATGGGCGGAATACATTTACTGTCGGGTTTTTCAGTCCACAATATTCCTTCCGATAAAACTTAAGAAATTGTGTGAGGGGTGACAAATTTTTGCGTGCGTTTCACGCCGCTTCTTGTCAATTTGTCTATCTGTGTGCAATGAATTCTTTTCACTCGCGAACTTCTCCAATTTTCGTTAGTGCAGACTCACGACAAATTAATAACGCTATGGGGAGGGGGTTTGTTTTGGTTGGAGCTAACAGTACACTTTTTGGTGTTTTGGAATCGATTCCAACTCCAAACGTGATATGAGGGATCGGGTGAAATCCTCAGGCTGTCGCAAAATTGCCTCTCTTAACTACGAACCACGTCCCTCTCTCGCCTGTGCACCTTTTTTTGTTTCAAACTCTTCACGAAACTTTGCAACGGGACAATTTTGACGTCAACAATGATTTTGGAGGCTGTTCATCGAACCGTATTTGTTTAATTTCAATTTTATGTTCCCGACTCTTCGCACAATACTTCAAAACGGCACTGACGCTTTTTGGCAAAACTTCCATAAATTACGGGAGTCTTCCGTTGACCTTATTGATCTTCCTGATACAAATTAATACATTTTTCACGTTCATTTCGGTTACCTATACTGTCTACGGACGGGAAAGCCCACGATTTAATAGTGCTTGAAGTAAAAATATCGGCGACGCATCACTTCACACTCCTCCATTTTAGTAACTAGAATCGCAGTTCATACGAGCTTAATTTAACACGAAGCTTAACGCTCCAGCTTATGCTTAGGCTGCAGCTACTTATGCCACGACCTTAATGTAAAACAAAAACCCCTCGGAAGCACACACTTCAAAAATTATGGGGGAACTGCGAAAAACGCCAAAAAAACTACTTCGATTAGAATTCCGGAATTTCAGCAATTGTCTTTGATCATGTTATGGGTGTTGTTATTACGTCATCGTATAAGTAGTTTATTGCACTACAGCCCAACTTTTTAGTAATTTATTGTGCTGCTCTCGCGAGAGTTTATTAATGAACATCGCGTATTGATTTACTACTCTGATTTTGTACGACGTTGCTTGCAAGTAAGTAGCACTTATAAGAAAAAAAACTGCAATAAAAACGTAAATTTTTAATAATTAATTGCGCTACTCTCGTCATTTTTCGATGACCGCAAATTTGATAGTACAGATATATAATTTGAAACTGCCCGCACTGGGAATTCATTCGAAACCAATGAGAGCTGCTTATGAGAACACAAATTGGTGTTTTGATCACTATGATAACTATAGTTAGTGTTAAGTCGATTAATCTAGGGGGGGGGGGTGTCTCTCTCTCTCTCTTTTTGTATTCCACGTTAGTCTACAGGGGAAATATCAAATTTGAGACGATTAGGTCTAGCGTTCGCAGACGCGCACACAAAATTATCTTAAACGGCGTTTTCGGACGCTCTTAGGTCGTAAAGACCTGAAGAAACGTAGAAAAAAGGGAATTTCCTTCCTACTCTGTATGGCTCAAATTGCGCAAAGCCTGATATCTAGTATTGCACGCATTTGAATTAATAACGCGAGTTTATTCGTTGAATATCGACCGGCGGGGCAACAGTACCCGTGAACCTACCTGATTTACGAACTTTAGCACTATGGCTGCTGTTTCGCAAAGAACTGACGAAGTTACGGGTTTTCTCCATCGGTCTGTAAGAACTGGTGATTCAAATGATGTTATTCCAACGAAACATTTCCGAAGAGTCGCGTGGGAGTCATTTCACGACCGGCAGAAACGCATCCTTCGGATCTCACGAGGAAAAATCTCGATTTCGTTAGGGCACAATGAAATGATCAAGATGCGCGTCTTTTGGTCAATAAACCGTGGAGTCAGTTCCAAAGTCTCTATGTCCGCCGTTGCGCGCGTTTAAAAAACGGTTGACTTCCCAATTTCAGAACCCACCAGTGACGAAGGTTTAGTTTTAACCGCTGAACAAATTTCCGAACTCTAATACACTTCACTGTGAGCACCACTGTGTACAGAACGTTGATTGATTGACACTAGTAGACTGTCAGAATGAAGAATCGTTCAGAAACCACGCCATATACGACTCCATATGTTCATAAAAATTAACGTTAGAATGAATACGACGAAAATGTTCAATTAGTTGACGTTTCGATCTAGCGACTGCTGACATGACATCATTTGGCAATTTCACGATATTTGTAAGACTTTTTTTTAAACGAACGGTCGACAACTTGTACAGCAAGCACGGAGATATGAAATCCACTGGTTTCTAAGTTTGGCGTCCTACGAAGGTATTGAAGACAGACGAGAGTTCTGAAGAACTTGGGGTGTATTTTGACTAATGCTAAACAATTTTCAAATATAATTCTTCCTGATATTGGGGAGCAACATTTCAATCGAAATTGTTACGATTGAAGAAGAACAAAAACTGTTCGCTTTACAAGACGCCATTATTTAGATGCCTTCTTTTTTTCATTTGAATCTTCTGCTTTTTAGTTATTACCAAGGCAACGCTAACGTTATTTATTAAATCGATCTTCAGGGGACTTGACACGATTTCATTCGTTGTAAATCCAAACTAATTAACAAAAACGGGCGGCAAACAACAACTTAAAACTCCATTAAAACGTACGTGTTTTCGGAAGGGTCTAAACTTCTCTGAGGTCTTTCCGCATCTGCCGATTCCGGTCCGGCTATCGGAACCCAATCGCTGGATTCGCTTGATCGGACTATAGTGACCAAACCGAGAACGAGCACCTGAAAAAAAAAAATGCGCAAAGTTAGAACTTTGTGGAATACGTTGATCGTTAGGTCGAGCGTACAGCAATTATTGCAAAAATTGAGTTTGTATTGTCGCAGTTATTCGCATTGAGTTGACGTCCAAAAAATATATTTTATGGTGAATAATGGCTTATTGTACTGAATTCAACTGAGGTCCACGCTGAAGAGAAAAAATAACTTCGAGTCATTCAACAAAATTATTCGATTTGGGGATCTTCAAAAGTTGACAAATTTTTTTACTTTGGGCCGTGTTCCAGCATGTATTTCTAATAATGATACGAACAAAACTACGTTAAGTGCCATCAGACTCTGCTTCATTACATTCCTCTTCCGTTTTATATGTAAATTATTGAAAAAATGCCACACGAAGAATTTGTAACGTGGATCTCTACGTTTTAAAAAAATTGTATATATTTGCGCTTCAATTGACGGCGTTAAATTGTGTGTGTACTCATCGAGTGCGTCGTTGAACGTCGAGTCTGGCCCTGCGCCCGTCACGTCGTCCACAGTCGACCCCTTGAAAGTACGAAAGGACGATCCTCCGGAGGTTAAAAAAACGTATTACGATCAACAAGTTCGAGTCGAAGAACGAAAGACTTACTGTGGCTTTCATCGTTGAAGGAGTCTTGGGAACAGTGACGAGCTCCGGAGTGGGATCTTGTATTTATACGAGCCCTCCGCTTTCACGTTAAGTTGCGCAACATATCCACCTCTCGCATCCCCTAAATTCAAAATAAGGGATCTACTTTCCTCCAGTTTGCACTATTTACACCCTCTCGACCGGTAGTTTCTTCAATGAGATCCCCGCCCGTTTAACGGAAATAGGCATTCCCGTTGTACACGCGAAAGACATTATAATTGAGGAGGTCGGCTAAGTCGGGAGAAGGGGTTCTTTAGACGACTTGCAATTTTCGCGGAGATCTTCGAACCCGATCGGCGATTATCAAGAATTATTGCTACGGTCGGTAGATATACTGTAATGATCCAGTAAGTAAAATGCGTATAGAATGTTAAGTAATCGCTTTAGGAAACGGTTCCGTTAGAAAGCTCCGTATCAACTTGTGCACATAACGTCGTTACTTGCAAATTATGACCCAACTAGTCGGACGACAACTCGGTAATCAAAAAACTATCACGCGGTAGGTTTTGTTCTTGTCACTTTAATTTCTAATACTCGACACGTTTTCTTCTCCATATCAATACCTAACTTTTATTCTCTATACATATCTCCATGAAAATACGGTGAACGGAGATATGGGCCCCTGAAGCAAAAATAGGTTTTTTACGCTTTTTGGCAAAACGGCTTCAGCGATTTTCACCAAACTCACAGGATGTTTTCAAATAGTTAATACCTACATATTGTTCCGAATAAATGTTCCTGTGACGGTCCATTGAACAGAGATAAAAATCAAAATGTGTCAAAAATAACGTTTTTTCTAACATTTCCGTAAATTCCAGGGTAACTTTTTCACCAGATGTGATAAATCTTGATGGCGTGTCTTTTAGTCACCCATACCAACATTTCGTGCTCTATAATTATTTCTGTATATATATGTTGAACGGAGATGTAAGCCATGTTAACTCGGAAAAGGAGATTTGTCGAATATTAATTTATCGGTATTCCGATTTTCTGAAAAACGGCTGCAACGATTTCGATCAAACTTACGGAGTATTTTCAGCTAACTATTCCGTATATTTAGTTCTTCATAAATGTTTCGGTAGAAATGCGTTGAACGAAGATATAGCGCCCGCATATGTAGGTGGCGTTCGAACTTTCGGGGGTGGTGGAAAGTAGTGTGTTGCTACGCACCAGATATTTTCAAATTCGTATGGAAATTAGATTGTATTAGTAAATAGAATGTACCTGATGGCTGAGAATCATTCAAATGAAATAGTTTTATCGGTTTAGATTAAACTCAAGGGTACGCTTAACGAATCAGTCGCTACGTAATTATTTTCCCCTTAATGTCGCGGAAAGTAAAAAGGAAGCAAAACTGTTGTCGCCACACTGGGGGAAAAAGCGTCGTTCCTATCGAAGTGGAGCGTATTAGTTAGGACCCAGCGTAAGCAACTTCCTGACAGTACACACTGGGAAGCCAAGCTTCGCGTATTGTAACGACAGATGGATTTACCAAAAGATAAATTCACGATGAAAGTAACGGCGGAAAGCAATGGATACGATGAAGGGTCGCCGAGAGAGAAATTGACGAAGAGGATCAAATTACATTTCGCGAGTAACGAGTGACGTGTAAAAATAGATTATTTACAGTAACTTTGACAAACAACGAGTAGATCAGGAGTTTACGTCATGGAAATTTGAATGTTCAACAGGTTTCTACCGACTTGTCGACAATTAAGAGATAATATATAAAATAAGGAGATTCCAACAATTGTAACTTAAATGCAGTTCTCATTAGGCCAGTTGGCGAAATTACGAGTACGAACTCTGGCGGTTATTAGTATTTTACAATTCAATTGGAGTCGAAACCGGGCTAAACGCATATCCTCAAATTAATCACTCTGCTGAACATGCAAGGGTTTTCAGATTGTTCTTGCCCTTACCCTGTTGGTGAGATACCAATTTTTGAAGTTGGACGTGCGACCAATCTGGTGACCTTAGTACACTTGCACAAACTTTAACCGCTAATGAACGACGGAAGTATGAAGAATATTTTGAAACAGAGGGGAGGGAGAGGGGAGGAATGTTACAAAAATTTCAAATTATTAAACTGCTCAGTTATAGCCTGTACAAGATTCCAAACACCACCGGCAGCCACCTTCTCCTCTTCTGCTTCATCTTCCGACTTCGACTTTGAAGTTAGAGGTGTTCCCAAGCGAAGCCCGCCATCTTGTTCGTTCTGCAGGCTCCAATTGTGCCCGTAGCATCATCCTAAATGGACACGAGAGGATATGAGGCTGCTCACAGACCCCACGAGAGGTCGGTAAGTGTTTGTTTTGGTTGGTAAATTACCCAGTAAAAAAGCAACTTCATTCAGAAGGCCCTGATGTAGATCTCCAACTAAATAAGCTTGCCCATTTGAGTTTCAAAACGAGCTCTTCTTCTTTCCCACCTGAACTTGGCATCTAACGTCATGCCAAGAGTATTTGGCCTCATTTGCGTGTGACATTGCCACAACGAAAGGAGAAGTCGATTATCTTGTTAGAGACCTGAAGTTGGACTACAGTGATACGTTGTGAATGAATCTGCCTGGTTCTGTGATAGCTGACGTTGTTCTGCAGCAGTGTCGTCTGCAAATGTTGCGACCACCCCCTGGCATGTCATTGAAAGAGCACAAGAAATGTATAAAAGTGGGTCATTTTGTAGACCTCTTACATCTTATTGTCATTATTATTTTCGTTGGGGCTAATGTGCTAACCTGAAATATAACTATATGTTAAAATATCAGTCATTTCATCCTTTCATTGTTTTTCTAGAAGAAGAAGATATTAGGGCGGCAGCAGCAACTGAAGGACCTGCCAGAGCTGCTGGGACCAATGGCATTTCACCGTGGCCACAAACAGGCCCATATCCCAACTCCCTTACGAGCCCATTGGGGGGCCTGCTTAGTGCCCCAGCCGCCGCTGGTACCCATTGCCTCACCACCCTGGGTTTGGAGGAGGGGGATGCCCAGTCGGAAAGCCTCACGTCCCAACGCGCTTGGCCTATTAGCTATAACCTTGACTGCCCTTAGTGAGGCACATCACGCCAATAGGCAGGCAGCCCTGCATTTCTCCTCCCACTTGTCAACTTCCTCAGATCCCATTGGTTCCCAGACCAGTTCGTCTCTCGCCAGTTTGTCCGCCTCATTACTCCCTTCTATTTCTCTACAACCTGCCCCCAAACGCATGTTAAAGTTCTCTCCTTTGCCAGGGTCCTCAGTGTCATTCGAGCATTTCCAAACCAGCCCTAGCGAAATAGTGTAAAGGGTAAAGCCATGAGTGCAGCCCTGACCGTTTCATCCACCTGCGTTGGAGGTACTGCACGCACGTTGTCACTGAGAAGAGGTCTGTCTGGACAACTATTGCTGCCAGGGTCCCTGGCCTTCCCCTGGCCAAGGGGAAAGAACTTGTACAGAGAGGAAATACTTTGACGGTGAAATGGATTCCGGGACACAGGGGATACAGTGGGAATGAAAGAGCGGACATACTGGCCAAAGAGGGGTCGACCGATCCCTTCTATGGACCAGAACCCTATACGGCAGTTACGATGGCATCAGTCAAGAAGGCCATAAATAACACCATATGGAGTAGAGTTAACAATGACATAGACAATAACAGAGGTCTTGAATTCTCCAAGCGCACAGGGACCACGAGTTACAACAAAATAAAGACGGAATGGGCCCTAAAACAGAATACAATTAAGAAGATTAATAGGCATGTTAACTGGACACTATGCAGTCCGGAACACGTTACATAGGTATAACCCAACAATTAGGGCTGAATGCTCCTGTGGGGAAATAGAAACGGTTGAACACTTCATATGTGAATGCCCAATATGGTTTAGAACCAGAATAGAAAGACTTGGAGGACGAACCATAGATAGGGACGATATACGACGCAATGAATGGAGGAGCATCCTCAAATATGTAGAGGGGACCGGAAGATTCCGGTACACGTTCTAGGAGCCAAAGCCCCTTGAACAACTTGGGTGATGGGAAATGGGCCCATATGTGGCCACGACTCAGGTCGCTGTTCCCTCGGCTTTGGCTGATGCCCTGCAGTCTCTCTCTCTCTCTCCCTGGCCTATAACTCCTGCGCCTACTAGGCTACTTCTTACTGATCCGCCTGTATGGGACCATGCCCCAGCCTCGAGCATGGGACCAGTTCCTCCTAATCAAGACCTTTCATGAATGAGCATCCTGAGGCGTAGTTCGAAGCTGTGCAAGAGTCCCTGACATGTGAAGCCCAGTTCCAGCATACCTACTGCCAGTAAATAGGCAGCCCTCCCGACATGCATGTGTAGAGGCACAAGGCCCAGATCTCCAGATCGTGTAATAGGTAGTGCAAGTGTGGTCGTGTGAAGCGTCGTTGTGGAGGTACACAGCTTCGACCAATAGACACGTAATCCATCGTCACTGTAAGTGTCACTACGACGCCACGGCGCTTTCGTAACGAAACGCACGCCGTGGAAGAAGCAATAAACCATCCATCTACCGTTCATCTGTGCACAGAATAAGAGATCATGTAAATGTGGAAGCCGTAATCACCCACTGAACCCATTTAACTTCTTCTAAGCCTTTCGAGCGAGTCGTCTACCTTAAGGAGGCGGACAGCCCGTTTCTCGATGACTTAATTGACTGGAACGACTTCCAGCTTAATGTGCTGTCGGACATTTCCGATCGCCGGACATGTACTGCAGAATCAGTACATATTGGATCGAAGCCGATTATTATGCCGCGGTGCATCTTCATAACAGCGTTCCACAAGCCCAAACTGGTTTCATCGCAGTTTTAATCGATTATTTAGCACGGCAATAACAAATGCGCTCTTGGAAAAAATTGCGAACTTTCAACAGTCATAAATGTACCAGTAAGGTTTAACAAAATATCTGGTGCGATCTTGTTTGGCACTGCCCGTAAAATGAGCCGCTTTTTGATCACTATGATAACTATAGTTATTTCTATACTATGTAAACCTGACAAAAACATTCAAAGTCATTTACAATCAACGATTTTAGAAATCTGTATGTTTCTATGAACATTTTTTATAACAATGACAGTTATTTCGCACATGCTTGCTGCGGCCCTGTACGATTTTGACAGCATTACCGCAGGAAAGAGATTATTATTTCGTTCATATAGGTTTAGATAATGGAAGTAAACTGACGGCCTACGGCTCTAGTCGGATCATTACAGGATGATATTGCCCTCCGTTCAGTGTTTCTCTTTACGCAACGTCTTCAAGAACATCGGCCAATACACTTCCGACGAACTGACAGTGTGAAACACGGTCCTAACCCAACTGGGGCATAAGTTAATAGTTAAGTTCCAGAAATACCGGAATTCTAACACCGCCGTTTCACACTTCCTTTTGGTTTATTATTCATTCTGAATAATAACCCTATGTTTTCGGTCACGAAAAATGTTTTACAGCCCCCCCTCCAAATTTGATACTTTTCGTTTCAGGACATGGAGATTCCAAATTTGCAATGTCCGTCCGCCCCGTCCCCTGTCCGCGGTCCCCTGTCCGCCGTCCCCTGTCCGCGGTCCCCTGTCCGCCGTCCCCTGTCCGCGGTCCGGGCTGTTTTGTGCCTTTAACGTGGTCTACAAAATTCGTTCTTTTTCGCACAAAAATCCCATTTGGTATCTAGTTGTGCCAGCCATCTCGGCAATCCAATCGGACGAAGCCCATGATTGTTATAGGCAAAAAACGGTTAAAAAAATTCACGAAACGCAGTACAACGCGGGAACTACAGCGGAAGTCAACGTTTCGTCGTTTGTACTCCCTCCCTCCCCGCCCATCTCATTAAAAAAACCCCCGCTCGCTCGCTCGCCTCCTAATGACGCCGCTCAACTCCCCTTTCGACTCACAACGGGTTCGCTCGAGGCGCCCCCGTTCCAATTTCCCCGACCCCACGGGGCAAAATCATCAGACGTTTTGTTTCCGTAGTTCCATTGTAGTCAGGTCATGTTTCGTATGGTTTACAAGTATTCAATGCTGAATCGAATGGGATGGGGGAGCAGCAATACTTGTTTTCATTTTTGCACGATAATTCCGAAAGAGTAAACACGGTACTCCTCAAAAAAAAAAGCTGTCTGTGCAGCATCCCTCGTTAATGGGTGTGGCAACTGCAGGTGTATCTCAATAACTTCTTGAACATTAAGGTCTCTACGTAAAATGTGAAGTGACGTTTAATCGAGTTCGAATGAGTCGAAATGAAAAGGCTGACGTTGGACTGAGCACAGTTGTGTGTTGCGCCACACCAAACATTGTGCGCAATAATGGAGGAGCTTGAATTCAAGAATAAATGGGCGTGGTGAGTGTAGTGAGGCTGCACTTTGACCGAATAGCGATATCAGTTTGAGTGTGAGTATTTAAACGTGATCAAGAGGGCTCTGAATACGCGTGAACTGGTTGCGTGAGGAACGTAGTGGAGAGAGAGAGAGAGAGAGAGAGAGAGAGAGAGAGAGAGAGAGAGATCAATTATGTCCACGTGAATGTGTTGGATAACGTGAAGACAGTGTGGGGAAATTTCCGATTGGAGAGTGCGTGTGACGTGAAACTTTGTTTCTTTGGCATGCCAGGAACCTACTACGCCAGGAGCTGCCTGAGCCTACTATGTACAGTCTGGATGCAGCGCCTGCCACCCCAGTCCATCTCGACGGAATTCGATTTTAAAGCAGTTTTTTCCGTATAAACTCCGCTCAAATGTTTCTAGAACCCTTAAAAATATTAAGGTGGTAGTTAAATTAGGTACTTACATGATGAGCGTTACCAGCGTTAGATATTTTAAAAAAATGCATTTATTCAAGAAGATTACAAAAAAGATACAAAAGGAATACAAATACTACATAATGCGTTCCCCCCTCGATAAGTAAAAACTTGTGCTGAGGGGAGGAGTCGTTATAACTTTCTAGCTACAGATTATTATGTACAAATCGCAAACCTATATAGTACACATTTTAAGTGTGCCCATACACATAAAATTTCGGATTTCAAGGCACAGGGGAATGACTTTACAAAGTCTGTTGCATATATTAACAATATGGTATTTCCAGGTCAAACATCGGTCCACAACCCAAATACGTAGCTTGTGGAATCTGCTTGATACCAGGGCAACTGCAATCACTTGCACTACAGGTTGACACAATGTGGCATTTGATATTTCCTAGAACAGGGACGTATTACGCAAGGAAAAAGCAACAAAATTGGATTTGCTAAAATTTAGCTTTAAGCCAACTACATCCAGCCTATTCCTGACCACAAGCAAGCAAGCAGACGCCGCTTGCAAGGATGCATCCCAATTATTTCGCGAGACCACTACAACTGTATCATCAGCATAGGTAATTATATCCCCATCAAGTTGGACGCCAAACAGATTATTCATGAAACATATAAATAAAAGGGGTCCAAGAACTGTGCCCTGCAGAATGCCATAGGAAAAGGAAGATCCCTCACTCAAAATTGCGTTTATTTTAACTTTCTGACATCGCCCACGTAAATAACTCTGTACCCACCTGGTTCTGGGTTATCTTCCCAGGAGCATGCCCATGCTACCAGGCGCGACCACGGGTTGTGGATAGTGGAACGGCCTGTGAATAAGGACAGCATGCTGACTGAATAAGCAGCGGCGAACAATGGGCAAAACCCAAGAGATCGCAGAAGAGATCCTGAACAAAGGACTCAATGGCAAGCGGATCTACATTTTATCAGACAGCCTTAAAGGCCATCGCAGCCTAAAGTTTTAGGTCTAAGCTGGCATGGGAATGCCTCCATGCGCTCAAGCAGCTCGGCGCCCGTAACAGGCTCTCCCTCATTTGGGTGCCGGCTCACAGGGGGCATTAGGACAATGAAAAGGCTGACCGCCTTGCGAAAAGGGGTACTGAATCCCTACCCATCGGGCCTGAACCACACGTAGGTATGACGAAAAGTCACCTGAACCGTCTGGTTGCTCGATGGGTAGATACAGGAAAATGGCGCCCATTGGCATCGCCAGCCACGACTAAGACAGGCGAAAAGGCTTGTCACGCCTTCCTGTCAAAGGGCGAAGGCGATGCTGACACTCTCTATACAAGATCTGAGAGTACTGATAAGCTTCCTCACCGGGCACTGCCCACTCAGATATCACCTCAACAAGATGGGCATCTCAGAGGCGGTGGAATGCAGACTCTGCGGCGAGGAGGATGAGACAGCAGAGCATATCCTGTGTGAGTGCCCTGCCTTGGCAGCAAAACGCTTTGGATACTTCGGTCAGGGGACCACTGAACCCCAAATCATGGCGGAATCTCCGGTGAAGGACATACTCAGCTTCCGAAGGGGGCGGGTATGTACGACGCCTTCTACTAAGAAAGGGCTGTCACAATAGGCCCATATGCGGCCGCAGTGACAAAGGGTCCCACATGCCCTCGGATCAAAAAAAACAAAAAAACTCTGTACCCAAACGGCAATGCTATCCCCCATTAGTGCGCGTATACTTTCCACTAACTTCTTGTGAGAAACACAATCAAAAGCATTCCTCAAATCCAGGAAAACTGCCAATGGTTCATTTCCTTAGTCGAGCTCGGAAAAGACCCTCTTCGTTAGCGCGGCAACAGCGTCCTGGGTGCCCAGACCTGCACGGAAGCCAAACTGTCTGCTATGCAACAAGTTATTCCTTGCTAGGTTTTCAACTAAGTGATGCCTCACTGCCTTTTTTATAATCTTAGCTTTTAGAGACCAAGGAAATAGGTCTGTAATTATCCAGTATCTGAAGGTCGCCAGCCTTAAAAAGCGGAGTGACGATGGCCATCTTATAGATTTCCGAGACTATAAGAGATACAGGACTACTCCATAAATTCCGGTATTTCAACCCTCACCGTTTCACTTACTTTTTACCCCATAATTCTTAAAAGTTAATTATTATCGTTTTAAAACGTGTTTACAGCGTCATTAATCCTCTGTGTACTGATTGCCCAATAAAAGTCGTCGTAGTAGCAGCGCAATAAATTACGGAACTATAACCGCTGTCACTTTCTATCTCCGTTAAGTTACGTTTGATCAAGTTCAAATGAGCTGAGTGAAAAATGAATTAGTAGCAAACGCGACGGAAAGCAGTGAATTTGCGTGGGGCTAAGGAAAGTTATGTGATGGTTATGTGCTTTTCACGATAAGCTACGTTTTAGATTTAGTTTTTTGGAGACAGTTCCAAACGACCAGAGATGCGGTTTTCGATTAAGTGTAAATACCAAACATCCAAGGCAACAATAGTTGGTTTAATTCGTAAATTCACTTTTGAAACTCAACGAAAATTGATTAAATTATTACAAGGTGAAACAAGAAGCTCTTTCTAAAATACTCGAACTTAATCGTAGTTCTCACGGAATACGCTTTATGGAATTGTGTCGCTTAAAAGTCCTTCTATGATTAAAGTAAATTAAATTTCTGACCGTTTCGACGGAGCACTCGCGTGTGCACTTATGACGATTTACCGGACGAAGCCAAAACTTGGTCTGAGGCCGGAAGACAAAAACCCTGCAAATTATTACACAACGGCTTATTATTCTCATGAACAGCTCGGCCTAGTAGTACTGCTCCGAGACTCATCCCATTCAGCATCGAAAAATACTAGTAAACCATACGGAACATGACATGAACTACGGAAACTAAATATTCCCCCGGCGCCAGGCTCCCGTAAACCTCTGTACGCATTCATGATCCGATGTAGGGGTGTGCGGGAGTGGCCCTAACCTTCCTCCGCCCCGTCGGACAAAAAGAGTCGGGGAAATTGGGACGGGGACTTCCAGC
Source organism: Pachypeltis micranthus (assembly GCA_020466155.1). Classification (NCBI taxonomy): domain Eukaryota; kingdom Metazoa; phylum Arthropoda; class Insecta; order Hemiptera; family Miridae; genus Pachypeltis; species Pachypeltis micranthus. Next base: position 8,325,263 of record CM035778.1, read on the forward strand.
GAACCCTCGGTAATTGACACGACGTTGCGAGGCGATTGGGCGGGTGGTTTTGAAGAGACGTCCTCAATAACTACATTCTTATGTAAAGAATGACGCCAATTTCAAGTACCTTCAGTGCTCCAATAGCTTATTTTTTCGTTTTAAAATTGAAGTGTCAACAATTGGTGCTTTTACCCTAAATATACGTAAAAGTAAAAAAAGAGTTCAGCCGTCAGCCGATTAGATAACTTTCTTGTCGACTTATTAAGGCTAATCTAAAACGGAATCGAAGTTTTTTTTTCAGTGCGAAATCTAAGGCTCGGTAGTTATTATAGCGATTAATACGCCAAACAGCTTTTCGGTGAGGCCTTTCAATTTAAATCGACGTTCCCATCGAGCTTGGGCTCGAGTCGCCCAAAAATTTGCCGATTCGAAAGAAAATAAAAGTTGAAAATGCGTTTTTTTGTTCAGCAGGAAGTTTCCTCCCGAACGATTCGAGCTGTGCCGCAGCAAAGTTACATTTATGGGATCGATTCGCGAAACGACGCCCCTAATTGGACATATTGACGCGTCCTTCCGTCCCGATTGCGTCATCGATCGCTCTGGAACTGCCCCCGATTGTGGAGCCAGGGAAAACGGTAATACAATACTCCTTGTCAGTCGAGTATCGAAGATCTGGGGTGAGAAGTCGGAAGCTTGAAGAGCTTGGAAGAGGTCCGTCCAGTGTAACAGGCTCGTTGCATTGTTGTTCCTCATTCCGTTTTTCCGGCTTCGTGTAGCCGATTAGTCTCATTGCTAATTACGAGTCTTCGTCTTCATTCTCGGTTGACCCTCTCAGACGAGTGAGTCTATTCGAAACGCGAGCTCTCGTCAAGAAATGGTATAGGTGATACGGAGATACAAGCCTAAGGAGCAAAAATAGTTTTTTAAGCTTTTTGGCAAAATGGTTCAAACGATTTTCATCAAACTCACAGAATGTTTTTAAATAGCAATTACCTACACATTGTTGAGGATAAATGTTCATCCGACAGTTCATTGAACAGAAAAAAAAGAAAATATGTCGAAAATAATGGTTTTTTGAACCGTTGTGTGCTTTCCCGAGTATTTGAGTCACTGGATTTGATGAATCTTATGAAATTTTTGTTAGGAACCTATACCCACATTTCGTTCTCCGTGATAATGTTCGTACCTACCTGTTGAACGAAGATATAAGCCTCAATAGCTCGAAAAACGAGGTTTCTCGAATAATAATTTATCGGGTTTCCAATTACATCAAAAACGGCTATAACGAGTGAAATCAAACTTACTTGGTACTCGCAACTAAGTAGTACCTACACTTTGTTCTTCATAAATGTTCCCGTAAAACCGCGTTAAATGAAGATATAGCACCGGTATATGTAGCAGGTCGTCGTATTTACGGAGCCGCGTTTTTTTTTTATCTTGAAAACTTTATTGTTAATATGTAACATTATAATTTAGATCAATATATATCTTATATAGTAGGCGAAATTAACAGGAAACATGATTGTAGGTATCAATCCATCGATTGTCCTACATTTCGACAGTATAATTAATATAACAAAACACGAGGAATAATAATTTATAACAATTCAATCCTCGGAAAGGAAGTCTTGCGGCCTCGTTCTTTTCAGACGTCGCTGATTTCGGGGAGGCGGTGGATTATTGGCGAGGTCCTCCAGCATATTGTTCGGGTGGTTCCTCATTGCGAAATCAAGTCTTACATATGCCTCGCGCAGTGTGACGCGTACCTCCGGGATATCAAGGTCCGAATGCAGGGTTGAATTACGGACAAACCATGGTGCGCCCGTGATCATTCTAAATACTCTGTTCTGGAGAGTTTGGATGCGATTGATGCGGGTGTCAGCCGCGGAACCCCATATACCGCATGAATACATCCAAATGGGGCGAATTAACGATAGGTATATGAGGCGTTTCGTTGATAGGCTAAGAGCGGAGTTCGTTTGTAGGAGGTTTTTAAGTTGACGGATTCTATTCCTCAACTTACCGACCAGTGTGTCAACGTGCTCTTTCCGCAGGAGCTTTTTGTCTAAGGTAAGTCCCAAATAACGTACCGAATCTTCCGTTGGTATCGGTCGACCGCTGAGAAGTACAATACTGTGGCTTGGTCTAGTTCGGAGAGTAAAGTTAACGAGGACTGACTTATTGGGATTCATAGTAACCCTCCATTTGCGACACCAATCTTCTATTTGTTCTATGAATATTTGCGTGAATTGTTCGGCTTGTGCGGAGTCATTGGCCTTGCATAATGCAGCGACATCGTCAGCATACTGTGCGAGGGTCAAATGTTCAGAAGAAGGGAAGTCACTAGTGTACAGTATGTACAGCAAAGGACCCCAGATGCTACCTTGAGGAACGGATGACCCTACGCTTGCAGAGTTCGAGACAGCACCCTTGCAGCTCACCGAGAAAGTTCGCCCTGATAAACATGTCTGCAGCAATCGGAAATACGTGTCGGGAAGCTAGGGTTTTACTTTTGCCAGCAATCCAGGATGCCAAACCTTATCAAACGCCATTTCTGTATCTAAAAACGCCCCAAGGCATACCTTACGTTCTTCGTAAGATTCCAAGATTTTTTCAATCACCCTATGGAGTTGCTGGGGACAGGAGTGTCCTTTACGAAATCCAAATTGAGTGTCAGGAATGAGCTCAGAAAGGGAACTCATAAATTTTGGGAGGAGAAGTCTTTCCATGACTTTTGCTAGCAGAGGGAGCAAACTAATCGGGCGGTAGCTCTTGGGGTCCTTCTGAGGCTTATTAGGCTTTTAAATCATCACTATCCGGGCATGTTTCCATGAGTGAGGAATATGGGTGGTTCTTAGAATTCCATTCATTATTTGAGTAAGGAAGACCATGCTTTTTCTCGGAAGAGCCTTTAACAGCGGTTGAGTGATGCCATCATGACCTGGAGCTTTTTTGGTTGGAGACCTTCGAATCATATTTCGGACTTGCGCTGAGGTGACAAAGCCCTTGAAAGGGCTTAAGAGGAGGGGTTCTTCCAGAGTATCTAGGATTTCTTGAGAGAAAGTGGGATCAAGATCATCGTTTGGTTGAAACTGGGCTTTTAATATATGTCCTTGAAAATGTCACACTTTTCTTGAGTACCAAATTGGCCCAACTTTCAGAGGAGGAATGTCTGAGAAATCTGCCGCGTGAAGTTGTGTTACTACGCACCAATTATTTTATGAACGTGTTTTGTTATAATCAGGAATAAAATGTTACAATGCATATTATATGCGTACTAATGGGTTTTACTTCCCATCCACTAAAGGCATACAGAAATACCGAGGCGATTATGTAATATTCTTCTTATGAGCCATCGAGACAGAATATACTTCAAATATATAATTAGTAATTTTAGCGCAGGAGTTGAGTCTGCTGTATGAACACATTTTGAAGGTAGGAGATACTATTTAATAGTTTACTGAGTGGCTGTAGATGCGATTTACGTCATTTTCAGCTGTCAACTATTCAGTTTTTTTTTGTACACGGGATAATTCTATTTCAGCGTCTCTGCTTGGAAAATGCCACGTTTTTGAGGTGGCAGATAACATTTTATAGTAAAGCTGATGGATGTGGAACTCATGCACGTCGTTTGCAAGTATCAACTAATAAGTCAATTTTTACTTTCCGCTACCCGAAGGGAAGGAAAGTATATTAATCGGCCCAAAAAAAAATTTGGGTTTTCTTCAGATCTTTACGTTTTGAGGCCTACTGAGTCTAAAAAACATAATTTCGGCGCGTGGTCCGTGTGTGTGTGTCTGTAGTTCGATTTGCGGGAGAACGGCTGATCTGATTGAGCTGGTTCTTTTTTTGTTTTGTTCATTATTTTTTGTAGACACCAAAATAAGGTTATGGACGATTTCGGCCGATGGGTAGAGGGGGTGGGGGACGAAAATGTACCAAAAACTAGGGTTTTTCGCATTTTTCTCGAAAACGGCTCTAACGATTTTGATTAAACTTTCAAATTACCTTCTACTACTCAATACCTAACTTTTCTTCTCCATACATATCTCCATGAAAATACGGTGAACGGAGATATAGACCCATGAAGCAAAAATAGGTTTTTTACGCTTTTTGGCCAAACGACTTCAGCGATTTTCAACAAACTCACAGGATGTTTTCAAATAGTTATTACCTACATATTCTTTCCAATAAATGTTCCTGTGACGGTCCATTGAACAGAGATAAAAATCAAAATATGTCAAAAATAACGTTTTTTCTAACATTTCCGTGAATTCCATGGTAACTTTTTCACCAGATGTGATAAATTCTAATGGAGTGTCTTTTAGTCACCCATACCAACATTTCGTTCTTTATAATTATTTCTGTATATATATGTTGAACGGAGATATAAGCCAACTCAGAAAAGGAGATTTGTCGAATATTCATTTATCGGTATTCCAATTTTCTCAAAAACGGCTCCAACGATTTCGATCAAACTTACGGAGTATTCTCAGCTAACTATTCCGTATATTTAGTTCTCAATAAATGTTTCGGTAGAAATGCGTTGAACGAAGATATAGCGCCCGCATATGTAGGTGGTGTTCGAACTTACGGGGGTGGCGGAAAGTAGTGTGTTGCTACGCACCAGATATTTAAGCCGTCAAATTCATAAAATGTTGATGTCGTCTGATCGAAAGAGTCCTCAAAATGAAGAAAGCCGACAAGGTAATTTGTAAAGTAGTCCGCTTCACCTATTCGTAACATAAATTTCAAGTTTACACTCCGTAGGTCATTTTTTGACCAAAATTTCGTCAAATTTTGATGTCGTCAGCTTGTCGAAGTCCACGAAACTATTGTGGCAGAGTCGCATTTTTCGACTCAGTTACTTGACGCGAATCCACCATACGAATTTCCGATGTCAACTAATAAGTCAAATTTTGACTTTTTTGATGAGCCGCCATTTTCGTAGTCCATACTTCAGAGAGAGCAAAGAAGCGGGGTTTTACCAAACGTTGAGGGAACTGTCCGAAAATATCTGGTGCGTTGCAACACACAACTTTCCTTAGCTCTACAACAATTCACTTTGTACATGGTTAATTCTATTTAATCAATTCATTTATCACTCAGTTAATTTGAACTTGGTCAAACAACACTCCACAGCAGCAGGAAGCGGTAGCGCTTACAGTTCCAGATTTTATTGTGCTGTTCGTACTCATTGCAACACCATTATTGAGCAATTGGTACACAGATAATTAATGAATGAGGCTGTAAACACAAATTTTTTTGAGAAGGATAGTAATTACTTTTGCAGAGTTATTGGGTAAAAAGTTTAGAACTGGTAGTAAGCGAAACGGCAAAAGTTCAGGAATTTCTGGAGTGAGCCCCATGTATCTCATGAGCGTTTTTAAACACTCAGTCTTTAGGTATTGGATTGGACTATAATACTAATTTATTTTAACATTCTACGAAAATTCCAGCGGAGTTTATAAGAAAAAAACTGCGCTACAAACGCTTTTCGTCGAAAATTTTGATAATTTAGTGTGCTGCTCTCCTCATTTTCCCAAGAATGGGAATTTTATGGTATAATTGCCTTATTGAGAGCTATCAATATAAAAAATTTAATCAAAATCGTTAGAGCCGTTTTTGAGAAAAAAAAAATTCGGTGTTTTGATCACTATGATAACTATAGTTAACTTTCGGTAGATTTTGTCCATACCCTTATTTGGTCGTCCCATGGTAACCTGTAGGCTAGACATCATGTTTCAGCTGATTTGGTACGGTTGTTTTCTCTGAAAACCGCGCTAAGTTCGATTTCGTCGAAAGTTTTGGTAATTTATTGTGCTGCTCTCGTCATTTTCCCACAAATGGGAATTTTATGGTATAGTCGCCTTATTGAGAGCTATCAATGTAAAGAATTTAATCAAAATCGTTATAGCCGTTTTTGAGGAAAAAAATATTTGGTGTTTTGATCACTATGATAACTATAGTTAACTTTTGGTGGATTTTGTTCAAACCCTTATTTTGGCGTCCCATGGTAACCTGCCGGCGAGATATTAAGTTTGAGCTGATTTGGTACGGTGTTTTTTTCTAAAAATTGTTCACATACACACACACACACACACAGACCATTTTCCCAAATAGTGTTATTCGGACTCAGGGGGGGTCTGAAACGTAAAGATCTGAAGAGAACTCAAATTTTTTTTTAAGCCGATTACATAACTTTCCTTTCTACTTTGTAGAGCCATGGAAAGTAAAAATTTAATCAAAATCGTTAAAGCCGTTTTTGAGAAAGAATTGTGTTTTGATCACTATGATAACTATAGTTAGCTTTCGGCAGATTTTATTCGGACCGTTATATTGGCGTTCCGTGATTACCTTCGGGCTAGATATGAAATTTGAGCTGATAGGGTTTTCTCAATCTCGTTCACAGACCTTAACACAAAGACAATTTTCTTAAATAACGTTTTTCGGACGCGGCTTTAAAACGTTAAGATATTTTCAATATATATATATACTTAAGTTTGTATATCCATAACTAACGCGCAACTTCCGTGTAGAGCCTAGGAAAGTAAAAATAGTGAAATTGCAGTAAATACAGTGCCAAAGTCAACTAATTGAAAGAACTCGCAAGGCAATACAGCGCAAGTTGTAGTTTCCTGCTCGGCCTGCTCTCATTTCACACGCTGCCTCCCATCTCACTCCTACCACCTGCCAGCTCGTATCGTCGCGTGCCAATTCCCTACTGGCGCCTAGAACGTTTCAATTTTCGTCATGTTTCGTGTGGTTTACTGGTACTTTTCGATGTTGATTCGAATGGGGTGGGTTTGGGAGGTGTGAGACGACGTCGAGCTACGCTATAGAATAATAAACCGTTGTGTAATAGTGCGTTTTTACTTTTCTTCGGATGTTGACGACTGCAGTTCGGAAAACGCCATTTGATAATATGGTGCGTTCGTAAAATTGTGTTCATGTCGTCAAATGAGAGTTGGTGGAAGAGAAAGAAAAGGAAATGTTGTGAAAACAGTAAAAAAAAGTCTTTAATAACAAATTTTGGCATTGGTTTCAGGTACAAACGAGATCAGTCTTAAATATTTACCATCCTTCATCGTGGTTCTTCGAATGAATAACCTCGTGGAAAACGTGTTTCGTCCTATAAATAGGAATCGGCACGGGGTACGGTTTGGGAACGACAACCGGGATTTGTCTTATGAGCTCGACGGGAACTTGCCGTTCGACGGGAACCGCCACAGGTTTTTCGACGGGAACGTTGAAGGTTTTGTAGACCGGAACTCTCACGGGCACGTGTAACGGGTAAGGTTGATCGACCGGAACGGGAACTTGAACCGGTACGGGAACTTGATGCGGTACGGGCACGGGAACTGGAACGGATTGCACAACTGGAACCTGTTTTTCGACGTCCACGTGTTGCGAAATTAGTTGAGGCCTGAAACAAACGGTTAGAAATAAGAAAAGAGCGGCGTTGAGCGGAGCGAGGGGGGTTCGTACGAAAGCGATTCTATTAGCGTCGGAAGCTCGGAGTGAAACAAGTTAAACTTTCGATTCAATTTGCTCCTATTAATTTCACCTTCGCTGCGACATCTAATCTCGAGCCGTCGCTCAAACGCTTTAGATCGACTTCTGCCCCCGAAATTAATCCAACCCCATTCTCGGGCTCCACAGTGTTCAAATACTCCTACTAAAGCACTCGGAAACTAATTTCGTACAAGTGACCGCACAACTTTGTACAAGCACGACTTTTATACCTCTCAAAATTAAAATTTGTCTCAAGAAAGTCAACAAAGTCGTAAATCTTCAATTTTACGAACTGTTTTGGTCAAGGGCTGAGCGCCCATAGACGAGAACTAGTTCCATTTACGACACAAGTGCACGTTTACTACACTTTTCGACTTATTTTTTGTTTTCCCTCAACAAATAGGGTATCCCCGTGAGAACTGAAGATTGACCAACACTGCTGTATAGAACCCAGACACGAAAAACTGGACGAAAATACAAATTTATAGATTTGATTTGAAACTCGGTGCCATGGCAAAACCATCAGGTGCAACGCGTAACACAACTTTCCTTAGCTCTACGTCAATTCACTTTGTACATGGCTAACTCTATTTAATCAATTCATTTATCACTCAGTTCAAATTAACTTGGTCAAACAACGCTTAACGACAGCAGAAAGCGGTAGCGCTTACAGTTCCGGAATTTATTGTGCTGCTCGTACTCATTACAGGACCATTATTGAGCAATTGGACACACAGATAATTAATGAGGCTGTAAACACAAATTTTTTGAAGAAGGATAGTAATTACTTTTGCAGAGTTATTGGAAAATAACTGTTACAACTGGTAGTATGCGAAACGGCAGTAGTTGAAATTCAGGAATTTCTGGAGTGAGCCCCATGTATCTCATGAGCGTTTTTAAACACTCACCCTTTAGGTATATGATTGGACTACAATACCGAATTTTTTTGACATTCTACAAGAATTCCAGCGGAGTTTATAAGGAAAAAACTGCGCGAAAAACGCTTTTGGTCGAAAATTTTGATAATTTATTGTGCTGCTCTCGTCATTTTCTCACGAATGAGAATTTTATAGTATCATTGCCTCATTGAGAGCTATCAATATAAAAAATGTAATTAAAATCGCTAGAGCCGTTTTTGAGAAAAAAAAATTTGGCGTTTTGATCACTATAGTTAACGTTCGGTGGATTTTGCCCATACCCTCACTATTGCGTCCCATGGTAACTCGTAGGCTAGACATCAAGTTTCAGCTGATTTGGTACGGTTGTTTTATCTAAAAACCGCGCTAAAATCGAATTCGTCGAAAGTTTTGGTAATTTATTTTGCTGCTCTCGTAATTTTCCCATAAATGGGAATTTTATGGTATAGTTGCCATATTTGGAGCTACCAATATAAAAAATTTAATCAAAATCGTTAGAGCCGTTTTTGAGAAAAGAAATATTTGGTGTTTTGATCACTATGATAACTATAGTTAAATTTCGGTGGATTTTGCTCATACCCTTATTTTGGCGTCTCATGGTGACTTCCGGGCTAGATATCAAGTTTGAGCTGATTTGGTACGGTGGTTTTCTCTAAAAATCGTTCAAAGACACACAGACTGACACATAGACACACAGACCATTTTCCCAAATAGTGTTTTTCGGACTCAGGGGGGTCTGAAACGTAAAGATCTCAAGAGAACTCAAAATTTTTTTTTCAGCCGATTACATAACTTTCCTTCCTACTTCGTAGAGCAAGGAAAGTAAAAAACTGCGCCAAAATCAATTTGCGTCGGAATCCGCGGTAATTTATTGGGCTTCTCTCGTCATTTTCCGATAAATGGTCATTTTATGGAGTTTTTTGTATCATTTGGAGCTGCCTATAGAAAAAAAGTAATCAAAATCGTTGTAACTGTTACAACGATTTTGATTACTTTTTTTGAGACAAATTAATTAGTATTTCGATCTCTATGATAACTATAATTAGTTTTGGACAGATTTTGTTCGGCCATTTTCTTTCAACAGCGATCACACACACATGAACCCTTTTCCCAAATAGTATTTTTCGCCCTCAAAAACTCTTCAAACGTGACTTATTTCTACTTCGTAGAGGCACCCCCGCGTAGGTGCTTTTCAACGAACTTCACGCTTCGGGCGACTGTGCCTTTTTATGAATTTACAAATTTTACTCGAGTAGAGGAATTGATTTTGAACGACAGGCCTAAATTATTTAAAATGACGTTTAAATCAAAATAAATTACGGGAAAATCGTGAGTAGCGTTTACTTTACGGGATGAAACTCGTTGTTTTTGATTGAGTAACATTAATTGTGACTTTTGCAACACAAATATAGTCGGCAAGCGCAGTTACTGTCAGCGAGTCAGTTTATAATTCAAATTCAATCACTATCAACCAAATATTATTATTTTTGACTTAATTCAAGCCCTCGTCCTTCTTTTGTTTGATAAAACAGTTCCGTAAAACCCCCAAAAACGTGCTAGTACTATTTATTTGTCAAATTACACACATTTAACGTACACCCATAAATTCTTTCTAGGATTTAGGAGCGGAATTTGAACCACGAAATCTAACGAGCGTGTGAGTTTTCAAAAACTTGCAGTTGGCGTTTTATTTTATTATAGAGCTCCATTTTGTAGCAAACTCGATGTGATATAATTTCAGTGCTTTTTCTGATAAACACATTTTTAATTAAATAAATATTGTAAAGTTCGACACGTGGAAATTCCTAAATCACTATAATCACAAATTATTTGTGCCTTTCGTCTCTTTAGTAACGTCAATGCGACGTTATACTTACGGAGGTAGCGGTTGCTGTTCGTGCACGCCATATCCCTCGCCCGTTATACTCCTTTGGTCGCGTTTTTCGGACGGAGGAGGGTCTTTTGGAGCTTCTGTCGCCGTTGCGACGCCAATCGCCGTTGCAATCAACAGATTTATTGCTACCTGCGAGGATAAATGGAAAATACAGAACTCAGAAGGCATTGACATACAATTTACGTACAACTTTTATTAATCTTGGAAGTGGGCAGAACAACATGTAAACGATCGACAAAAATGTTTTTAAAAAATTTACGTTTGAGAGTAACAATCCAAAAGTCACGAAACAGTTCAATCAAATCCGCTTAAATTTTATATTTTGTCTGAATGACGTTGAGGTAGTAAATAATTTCGGCCACATAATAAAGAAATTTCTTCTCGTAAAGGAGCTGTAACGTTTTTGACGTCGTTTTGATTACGAATAACCCCCGGGAAATTGTGCGTTGCTACACAATTCACATCAGTGGAAAAACAGTGGAGAGCTGCAGAATAAATTGTTCCAAGTTCTTACAAAAACACGCTATTTAAAAATAAATTCAACCAAAATGACCCGGGGACTTTCATGAAAATTGCGACCTACGAAATTTTGGAAAGCACAGTCAAACTAAACTGCTCCGTTGCTTTACATTTCAAAAGAACGTACGAAGGACCGACAAAAAAATTGTAGTGGCGCTGCTGAAGACCGACACGAAGGTCTTCAGATGTGCAGATGCAAACCCACTAATTCGGGAAAGAGTTTGCGACCAATTTTTGCCAATTTCAGAACTATCGGTTGAATACAATTCTCTACGAGGACTTTCGTTAGTTTTCGCGTGACTCCTGTTCGTCCCAAAATCCTGTTTTAGCGCCCTACCTTCTTGATCAGAGGTGAATTCTCGGTTAATTAGTTTAGTTTTCAAAGCAAAATAAATCCCTAAATCTACGCGAGGCTGAGGGAGGTTGTGGGAAGCGTACGTGTATTTTTGTGTAAAATGTCCAAAGTCAACAGGCTGGGAAAAACTACCACTGGGGAACAAACCTAAGTTTAGCATTACAAAACCTGCGAATAGGAATGAAGTTTGATGAGTTATCTCAAAGTTAAATAACTATTGTACGAGATATACCTAGGACCAGGTCAATCCTATCACATGTTAATATATCTTTTAGGTAATTTTTTGTTATATTTTTATGGTGAGAAAGGTCGCAATTTTACAAAAAATTATAGCAAATAGTAAGGTGTGAAAAAATCCAATAATTCGATACATTTCTCGTTACGTGGTCAATTCACAATTTAAATTTTGTTGAATTTTGCTTGATACTCACGATGTACTTCATGATTCGAGTTTGTTAACGGATGTTCGACCGAAACAGTGTAATGATTGGATGTGTGGAAATGCTCTGTGGTATATATAGTGAATCCACCACTTTCTCACCAACATTATATAATTCGGAGCTCTTGGGGGCTCTCCTCCATTGTACACCTACCTCGCCGTTGGGCAAAGGGTTGCTCGAAGGATTTGAGTCCTGTCCTGATTTTTTCCCATTGGTCGTCGGAGCTTCGTGAGGGGGAGGGGGGGGGCGAAGAGGATTCTTCCGCCATGTTCCGGGAATTTGTGTCGGGGCTCGGAAGGCGAAGAAAGCGAGAGCGAACGAGACCCGTTCACTGGGGCTGACCTTGTCGCGACCGGCTGGCACTGGGTTTCTCAGTCAGTCGGTTTCTTATGTCTGTCGAAGGGGTCGTTGACTGGTTGACGTCGCTTGGCCTAACGGGAGTCAGACGACAACCACAAAAATCGTCGCTCGACTTACCTCAGCCGTACCAACTAATTCAATATGTTTTTCCATTGTGTACACGAATTTGGAACAACATGACGTTCCATTTTGGCGTTCTGCATTTTTTTTGGATACTTATGTCACATTTATTGACTGATCAAGGTAGATTTAAATCATGAGACACGTTTCTTTTCAAGGGAGGTCCGTAGTTACTATTGTGGAACTGTAAGGAAAACACTGTGAAAAAGGTTAGTCAAAGATACGTCATTGAATGAGATAATTGCAAACCGTTCTTTCATGGTACCTATTCATTATATTCATCGCCTACATGTAGAGCTATGTTGACGTAAAGTATAGTAAGATTAACGATGACCGTCTCTATTCCACATGATGCGCTTATTGAAAATGTGTTCACTTTTCCCTTTATTCCCCTGAAGTATGGTTCAGAAAATTAACTCATAATTCTTTTGTGGCTGAGTAATCAATGTGGCATATCGTCGAACGTTAAGAACTGACAATCCAGAAATCACTCTCCTTGCAAGCGCATCGTTATCTTTGCAACGTCTTCTTTTAAAAATGTTTTTTAAAGATGAGAAAAAAATTAATAAACAAAAATTGATAGTAGCGGTCAGTTTACTAATAAGTGGTTTTTAGTTCCTTCCACGCACTGGTATTGGTTTATTATTCATTCTGAATAATAACACTATGTTTTCGGTCTTGAAAAACTTTTTACAACCCCCCCTCAAAATTTGATACTTTACGTTTCAAGACATGGAGATTCCAAATTTGCAATGTCCGTCCGCCGTCCGCCGTCCCCCGCCACCCGTCCCTCGTCGGGGCCGTTTTGTGCCTTTAACGTGGTCTAAAAAATTCGTTCTTTCGCCCAAAAATCCGATTTGGTATCTAGTTGTGCCCGCCATCTCGGCAATCCGATCGGACGAAGCCCGTGGTTGTAATGGGCAAAAAACGGTTAAAAAAAATTAACGAAACGCAGTACAACGCGGGAGCTACAGCGTTTCGTCGTTTGAACTCTCTCGCTCCCGCCCGTCTCATTAAAAAAGCAATCGCGCTCGAGTCTCGCTTGCCTCCCAACGACGCCTGCCGCCACCCAACTCCCCTTTCCCCTTTTGCTTCAAGCTCCCCCGTTCCAATTTCCCCGACGTTTTGGTTTTAATACGACTCAATTTTTTTAGATTCTTTCGTTTCATTCTCATTTTGGTTTTTTTCATAGATTTTTGGTTAAATTTTGATATTAGTATTTAGCGTGCATGTTTTCATATTAAAATTAAGTTTTTTCTAGATACTTTCGTTTTTTTTGTTTATTTTAATATTACGATTCAGTTCTTTTCGACCTTTTCTTGGGTTTCATTATGATATTTTTCGATGCTGAATCGAACAGGATGGGTCTCGGAGCATTAATGCTAGGTCAAGCTGATTATCCGAATAATAAACTGTTGTGTAATAATTTGCAGGGTTTTTTACTTTGTAATGGTTTGCAACACTGGGCACCACCCGTGCAGTTCGCCGCTGTTTATATTAGCGGTTTTTACATCAGAACGGCTACCGACTTCGCAGACGAATCGTCCCCTTTTCCTAAGCCAGTGAATCAGTATTTGAACGTCCCTTTATATTGAGTGAAGTGAGGTCAATTTGTCATTAATACAATCCGAGCTTAGGTTATTTGTTTCATTCTAAAAGGAGTTCATTTCATTTCTATTTTTCCCTGATTGAATTCAAGTGGGTCTTATTCGGTTTATAATTTCATTTCCCATTACCTTCTTGAGAGGCGTAATTTTATTTATTTCATCAAGTGAGTATAATTGAGTGTATTTAATTCGTTCTTTTCTTCTGGGCCTGGACACGACTTTCACTGGTGTTCCGTACTTGGGTGATTAGTAGCATAATTCCCCTAGTACGTCACAACTTCAGTCTTCCATTGAGGCACTCATTTGATGCCATTGTTACGAGGGGCACCCTTGCCATCGTAGTCTAGTGGTTATAGACGAAGATTCATTATCCGACGAAAGTTGGTTATTGGATCGGAGCTTGTGATCTCGTTTCGCCTAAACGTAGTACTGAAGCTCAAACACGACAGTATACTCATCTAGATTCAAACATTCTGTACCCAAGACGACCTCATCCAAGGAGAATCCCTCCCGTTTAGATTATGTTCCCATTGACAGAAACGTGTGTTCGGAGGTACTTCAGGACCCAGAATCCGATAGTTCTGAAATTGACCAGACTGATGATGAGAAAGGGCATTCTCTGGGTGAAACAAAGAATATGGACCGACCGCTTGATAACGCTACGACTGCATGTATCGATAGGTTGCTTGATAATGCTACGACTGCATGTATCGATAGGTCGCTTGATAATGCTATGACTGCATGTATCGATAGGTTGCTTGATAACACTACGACTGCATGTATTGATAGGTTGCTTGATAACGCTACGACTGCATGTATCGATAGGTTGCTTGATAACGATATGACTGCATGTATCGATAGGTTGCTTGATAACGCTACGACTGCATGTATCGATAGGTTGCTTGATAACACTACGACTGCATGTATTGATAGGTTGCTTGATAACGCTACGACTGCATGTATCGATAGGTTGCTTGATAACACTACGACTGCATGTATCGATAGGTCGCTTGATAATGCTACGACTGCATGTATCGATACGCGTCCGTTAGGTATCTCATATTTATTTCATATACCCATTCTTAATTTCATTGAATTAACTCCTTTTCATAGTCTTTGTACATTTAAAATAATTATATAACGGGGTATTACATAATGAACATTAAATAATTGGCATAATCGTACAGCTGTTGTTATTTCTAATTTCAAACATGGCGCCAGAGCCTACGATGTCGGGCATATCGATAACCTGACCTCGGTCGTGATATATCGATATATTGCTTATCAGAGGGAGCGGTCCCTATTTTTTGCTTTTACCCATTCTCCCATCAGCCAACTCTTCTTCCCACGGGAAGACGGAATTTTTGGAGAGGCAGACATCCTCACTTCGCCAACTGTCAGACCGTAGGAAGCCTAACTACAACCTGACAGAGCTCCCGAGGATCGATTATAATGAACCATCTCGTCCATTATAGGGTACAGTTTATTTCCTCTAGGAGGGGGGTGTTGACTTTTCCATGAATAGGTTTACCACGTGTATAGGAGAAGTAGGAATTTATACACCGACTGTATATTTAGCGCTTATACCTTAAGGTGCATCGGCCGTCACTTGCTCTATCTTATTGTTTGTAACTATATTCCTTCCATGTTCCTTATTACAGCTTTGCTCTTGCGCAGGTCCACGTGATTCTCGCATGCCTTGCTGCAGCCTTAGTGGCGTGGTTCTTAACAGGCACTGCTGCAGTGAGAAACACGTCTGTTGTGGTCTTTGAGAGGTTACAAACGATTGCCACTACAGGATCATCCTGGCACATCGAGGTGCATATGAACCTCTCAGAGATCACAGAAGGCGCAGACAAACTCTTCAATGTTGCTGACTTGAGCCACTACGTGCCATCCAGCAGCTTACTAAGGTCCAGGTTTGACGTTCAATGGGAGGTGAAATGGTTGCATAGGCACGCTTTGAACTGAGGGGGGTGCAATTAATCAAAAGCCTGTGCTCCTAGTCACCGTATTCTAACACGGGGAATTGTTAACACACTCGGTAAAGTTTATCGCTATTTGTTTGGGGTAGCCACTGAATCGGATGTCCGAAAATCAAAACACGAATTTCTTGTCATGATGCCGGTGCTTAACTCAGCATCTTAAAAGGTCATGAGGATTCCCTAGCTAACCCCACAAACGTAATCCAGCGTCTGATCATTGAAATGAACAGGACCCAATTTAATTACATAATATCAGAGAACACATGGGTGTATTGGAAGCAATTAGCGTCTGGAACTCTTTAAAGGCATCAATTTTTATGGAGTTGAGTGGAGCTGAGCTGATACTGGCTCGCTACCAAGCGGCTCTTCAGGGCAATCTCACCCCCACAGGAGACCACCTACAATGGGAATCAGGCTGTACACCACGTTAGAAGAACAACCATTGCATGTTTATTCCACCGACTACAACTGAAAATCATTGCGTGAAATTCAAACTAATTGCTGAAAGTGTTGAACTATATTACTGTATCTTAGTATATATTAATTAAATAAAGTAGACTTGAAGAAAAGCTTAGCTGAAGATTGAGGCAATTAGTATTTTTGAGCGTTCATTTACAAAGTGGCATAAACTGAGTCACCCTGTGACAATTACAATTTACACGGCATTCAGAAACGCTGCAAATTATCACTCAACGATTCATTATTCTCTTGAACAGCTTGACGTAGTCTCACACCTCTGAGAACCAGTAAAGCATGCCATGCATGACCTAACTACTACGGAACGACGAAAAGTGCAAATTCCAGGTGCTTGCGGGTGCCTGTAGGCAATTGGCACGACGTGAAGCTTCGAGCTGACGGGTAGTTGGTGTGAGACGCTGAAACGATTACTTTCGCTGTATTGTCTCGTGAGTTCATTAAATTAGCAGACTTTGGCACGCTACAATTACAGTAATTTAACTGAAATTATTTCTATATATCGGTTGCACGGAGATACAGGGTTTGTCCAGAAAGTAATAGGACTGAGTCGATTTTAACAAATTTATTGAGCCAATTCTTTGAAAACTGTCAAAATAGGCCCCTTCTGCGTCGATGCAGCGCTGCCAGCGCGATTTCCAAGCACTGAAGGCATTCTCCTGAATAGCCTTGAGAGCCGCGGTGCAGGCTGCTTGGATGCCCCTGTGTCGCCTCAAAATGCATAGCTTCACATTGTTATGGACCGCAAATTTTGTTCAATTTACCATCTGGGCAATTGAACGAATACTTAGTCGACGGTTTGAGTTCAAAACATTGCGCACACAACTCACATGGTCGGTGTTTTTCGTATTCGAACGTCTTCCAGCACGATTTTCATCGGCGACCTCTTCCCGGCTCTCCAAAAAGGCAAAAAGGGATTTCTTGCTAAAGCAACATCTGGGTAAGCCTGGTTCATCATATCAAACGTCTCTGTCGCAGATTTACCGAGTTTCACGCAGAATTTAATCACGATGCATTTTCGGCTTGCACCACTCACAGTGTCGCGCGAAAATGCCTGCTCTGACTCGTCAGGTGCTCGGAAACAAATGAACAGCCGCTCGTTCGTTAGCTACCGAATCGAGTTAGTGCGAGCACGCTCCGATGTACAGCCGCGGCGAAAAAAAAATCTAAATAATAGCATGATAGCTTGGAAAATGGATTTGTCGAATATTAATTTGCCATTTTTCTAAATTTCTCCAAAATGGCTCTAACGATTTCGATCAAACTTACGGAATACTCTCAACTCTCTTGAACCTACAATTCGTTCTCCGTAAACGTTTCCGTAGAAACGCGTTAAACGAAAATGCAATTCACGTAGTGTAGCTGCGCATCTGATATTTTGTTGTTGTTTTGCCTGTAGTTCCAGAACTGTGAGCTCGAGCCTTCGTTATGCCGATAGGTTCCTCAATAAAGGTCGCCGCGTCAATAGGGACAACTCGATTAATTCCGGAAGGTTAAGCGCTACCAGTTTCTATGTAACGTCAGTCAACTGTGAACTGAGTAAAAACCGACAGAGAGTTACGAATCGGGGAATTCACTAAGGGCTGAGAGGAGCTGTCCCGCCGGGTATTCAATAGCGACGAAAATGTTTTCTCGTTCATGTAAACGTGAAGAAACATCGTTTCAAACCCTTGACAACTCGAGATTTGACCAGGATCAACGGAGCAACAGGATCGTGTTACGCAACCGATCGACGTCACCATCGCCAAACTTCGTTATTCGCTTTTCAAATCCGTCACTTCGTTTCATCAGCCTCACGCTTTCAGCAAAGGCATCTTCTTCCAGATGGCGTTTTGAGAGGCTGGCGAAGGTTTAGTTATTAAACTGGAGTTTTAACCGACTTTTAATTCACGCAAATAAATTAGGTGAGATTAATGCTAGACGAATCCCTGTTGGTATACACAAATTGGCTGGTTCATACTTATCTTTCTAGTCTATGCTTTCATCATGCTCACTTGATCGGTACTACTCCTTGTTATCCGTCATTTGTCTTACATCATCCAAGTTTATATTGTCACATGAGCCGTATTCATCACATTTATGTATTTATTAGTTTGAGGGTACCTTGGGGCACATCCGCTTCTCCCGATTCTTAACCTCCCTCCTGCTACTCATCATAGACCCATCGCACCGTGGCCTACTTTCCTCAGTGAGGTCGAATTACTGCTTCCTGAGCTAATGCCTCTCATTTCCAAATTTCATGACTACCAGCACCCAAACGCTCCGTCTAAAGTAATCGATGCTGTCTTCTTAGACTGCTGAGTGGAACGGGACCGCAAGCTTCAATTGGGAACGTCAAAGTAGAATAGGCCTTTCTGCACCCAGATACCTCAACCACAACTTCTGGACACCTGTCTCATTATTTTAGCGTTCTACGACATACAGAGGGTAGATTCGAGAAACCTAGGGCCAAGTTCTCAATTTTCGGGAAAATGCAGTGCGGCCGTGCTGCGACCTTGCCTACAGAACCGCCAGCAACAACAACAAAATTCCTCCTTGCCAGGCTCTAAATGTGAGGTTTCCCATTATCTTTAACGTTACTTTCAATTTTTCAATAGAACAAAATATGTATCCACAGCAATGGAAGAGCGCATATGTTTTACCTATTGATAAAAAAACCCCTGCACTAGAATACACTGACTTTAGACCAATCACACTAATAAGCGTCCTCGCAAACATTTTTGATAAAGTCGTGTTTCAGCAATTCTCAGAGTTTGTAGAGGAGAATAACGCACTTGATATATATCAATCTGGCTACAGAAAAAATTACAGCACTCAGACTGCACTCATTAAAGTGACGGACGACATAAGGAAAAGCATGGATGATAGCAAACTGACAGTTTTTGTCAGCCTAGATCTCAGCCACGCTTTCAACAGCCTAGATCATGAACTAGCGCTAGTCATTCTCAGACAAATTGGCTGTCAGGATTCCGCTCTCTTATGGTTCCGATCTTACCTGACTGGACGCAAACAGTTCTTAAAAACAAGCTCTGGACAGGTGTCTTCCTGGGAAAAGTTAGAAAGAGGAACTCCACAAGGAACGACTTTTTCAGCTCTGATTTTCTGCCTATACATTAACAAACTTTCAGATGCAATCTCAACATGCAGCAGAATTATATACGCAGATGATCTCAGCATTTACTTAACCTGCAAACCAGAAGATCTCATTAACGCGGTAGAGATGGTCAATCATGATTTGAAAAATCTGTCGGATTGGTTCACTAAGCACGGCCTAGTTCTGAACCCTAAAAAATGCTGCAGCATGATAATAGGACATGCCAGGCTACGCGCAAAACTTCCTCTGAGCGATGTACCAAATTTAACGATAAACGACAACAAAATAAAATATGTTACACAAAGTAAATGTTTAGGAATCGTGCTACAAAATGATCTATCGTGGACTTTACAAACAGACATTATAGTAGGGAAAGTTCACTCACTGCTTTATGCTTTCAGAAATCTGCTGATGTGTAAATCCATCAATGTAAAAAAAATTATTGTTTAGAACCTTGATTATGCCTTATTTTATGTACAGTGTACCGGTTATGTGTGATCTCAACACAACCTGTCGTGTCAAGATGCAGAGAGCCTTAAATAGTTCCATCAGATATATTTTAAATCTGAAATATGATGATAAAATTCGTGATAAATTTAAAAAACAACAAATTCTCAAAATTAATGAATTAATACAATACTCTATGTTAGCAATCATGTTCAAAATTACTGCAACTAAACAACCACCATATCTCGCGCGACAATATTTGCTATTTTCACAAATTCATAATTTAGAAACCAGAAACAAGTTCTTAAATTACCGTTTACCACAATGCCGTACCACTGCCTATAGATCATCTTTCATCTCACAAAGCATATCATATTACAATGGACTCTCATCAGAACTGAAACAACTAAAAAGTCATACAACTTTCAAGAAACGTGTGAGAGAATCTTTGCTATCCCTTTACTAAATTCCACTAAACTCTCTGAAATCATGACACGACAGGCTATTTAAATCAAATTTAAATCAAATTATGTGAATTATTAGATCGAGGGTGCGGGAAGAAGACGGCTCTCCTGGCTGAATCACTTGAGGAAACAGACGAGTAAACAGCGTGCGGAGGAGCTTTCCAGGACTGAAGAGGACCAGGACGCTCTCGCCGCAGTGATTGCCAACGTCCGGTTAGCCGGATAAGACACATAAAGAAGAAGAAGAATTATATCCGAATTTTGTTCGAGAAGAAAATAATTCTAAAAAAATAATAATGAAAATTAAAAAATAATCAAATAATGAAACGAAGATTTTGTTATAGTAGAAGAAAACTAGTTAATAAGAAGAAGAAACGAAAACTGTTGACGCATTTGCATTTATCATCTTAAATTTTACAATTTCTGGTTAGGTGTAAGAATGGTCGAGTACGACCAAATCTCGCCAGATGTATTAATAAAGCCGTCATTCATTCATTCCTAAGAAGGGACAAGGAGCCTGAGGCTGCTCAGTCTGGACAATTGCCTGGGAGATGCTGACCCATGTCTGCCATGGAATGCCTGGCAGGGCCTGATCGTTATTTATGGAGTTTTCGCCTGCCACTGGCACAGGCCGTTAATGGCTGCTGCCGTACGGGAGGGCAGCCGCTCTGCCAGATGTTCCTTGAAATAACGTACCTTCTCCCGGGCAGCCTACGCCTCTGCTGCCACAACGAGGCACACCTCCTCAGGAGCCTAACTGTCCTAACAGGATACGTCTACCAGATGTGGGCATTTCTATAAGCCCGACCACAGTAACGGCACTGGCAGTCGTTCATCACAGTGGAAATAGAAGAAGAGTAGGAGGAAGAAGACAAAAAGGATGAGGAAGAGAAAAGAGAGGCCAAGGTCCCTTTTCAGGGCAACTAAGCGCGAGTCCTTCAAAACTCTGGGTGTCAATGGGCAGCTGGGAGCTACGAGGCTTTCCAATGTTGTTACAAATGGCAGAAGAAGGGCTTGAATGGGAGCAGAGAACCTATTGGGACCTCCGATCCCCTAATTAGTCAGTGCACCAGAGGTGCCTTGTCTAACACTAATAGGAGTTCCGCAGTTGGGGTGGTGGTGGCCAAGCGCGTTGGGGCGTGAGGCCTTCCAAGCCAGGTGGGGATAGAACTAGCGAACTCTGGTTCAATCCCCGACTAGGCACCCCCCCCCCCTCATCGAAACCCAGCGAGATGAGGCAATAGGTACCGGCGGGGGCTGGGACACCTAGTGGGGCCCCCAATGGGCTCGCTGGGGAGTTAGGACATGGGCCCAATGTGTGCCACGGCGAAATCCCATTGGTCCTGCCGCTCTGGCAGAGTCGTATTGCTCGCAGCTGCCTCCCTGCTATGTGTGTAGGAGTCCTGCACCCCTGTAGGGTGTTACCATCGATCACAACGAAGAGCTTGGTGATGGCTAAAATAGAGCTGCCTGGTCTGGCTAAGACAAAGCAGCACCACTTGAGACCGACTTTAACGTTTTTTGGATTTAGTACACCTCAACACGTAAAAATCTGAAGAAAACTGAACTATTTCTTTTAGACCAGTGCAATCCTTACCTTACTCTTCAAGTCCTGAAGTATTCTTCTCGTCGAAACTTTTGCTAATTTATTGCGCTGCCCTTGTCTTTTTCCTACAGATGAGAAGCGTATGGTACTGTCGTGCCCTTTGAAACTATACATTAAAAAATGTGTTCAAAATATTTAGAACGGTTTTAAAGAAAATTAGATAAAACCCTGCAAATTATTACACAACGGTTTATTATTCTCATGAACAGCTTACTAGTAAACCATATGAAACATGACCTGACTACAATGGAACTACGGAAACTAAATTCCCCGGCGCCAGGCGCCCGTAAACGTCTGTAGGTATTACGATCCGATGTAGGAGTGTGCGGAGGAAGTGGCCCTAACCTTCCTCTTCCCCATCGGGCAAAAAGAGTTGGGGAAATTGGAACGGGGACTTCCAGCAAACCCTCAGCAATTGGCACGACGTTGCGAGTCGAGTGGGTGTTGCGAGGCGAGCGGGCGGGTGGTTTTGATGAGACGAGAGGGAGGGAGTACTAACGACGAAACGTTGACTTCCGCTGTAGTTCCCGCGAGTTCTTTCAATTAGTTGACTCTAATAATTACTGTAATTACGTACATAACATAAGGATTGCCTATTGACAGACTCCCGACGAAGCGAGCCAAACTGAGGGCAATAATCTGGAAAAACTCGAGTAGCCGTTGGCATCGTTGTCAATTGTTGTTCAAACTATCTCTTCACGCCTGGCCCTTTTCGCAGCTCTACCCAGACACATTTTGGCTGCTTCGTATTCATTCGCGTCCTGTTCTCCCTACGAGTTACTTGCTCTCCACTGCCCTTATTTTTTCCTCGTGGTTTAACTTGCCCTCAAGTTGTGGTTAGTGCTCTGTATGTTCTCCTTTTTCAGTTTGGCTCTACTTACAGAACTATTGCTCTAACGCCAAATTTAATCACAAAATAAGAATCGTTTTATAAGTTTTACTTTCCACGCCCCAAAGTGTAAGAAAAGTATAGCGATCACGTCAAAAAGAAAGTTCGGTTTTTTTCAGATCTTTATGTTTTGATTTCGAAAAAAACCTAATTTCGGCGCGTGCCCGACTTGCAGGAGAACTGCTGAACTCATTGAGCTGATTCTTCTTTTGTTTTATTTGTTATTTGTTGTAGACGCGAAAATAAGGTTATGGGCGATTTCTATCGAAGGGAAAGGGAGGTGGGGGACGAAAATGTACCAAACACTTTTTACGCTTTTTTATCGAAAACACCTATAACGATTTTGATTAAACTTCCAGATTATCTTCTACTAGTTAGCGCGAAACATTAAGTTTGACATTTCGTTCTATATAATTATTTCTGTGCATATATGTTGAACGAAGATATAAGCCAAGTTAACTCAGAAAAGGAGATTTGTCGAATATTAATTTATCGGTATTCCAATTTTCTCAAAAACGGCCCGGACGATTTCGATCAAACTTACGGAGCACTCTCAGCTAACCATTTCCTACATTTTGTTCTTCATAAATGTTCCAGTAGAAATGCGTTGAACGAAGATATAGCGTCCGCATATGTAGGTGGTGTTCGAACCTAAAGGGGAAAGTTGTGTGTTGCTACGCACCGCTCATTCTGTTTATGTAGACATCCTTTCTTTTTACTTTCCTTGGCTCTACAAAGTAGAAAGGAAAGTTATGTAATCGGCTGAAAAACAAAGTTTGAGTTTTCTTCAGATCTTTACGTTTCAGACCCTCCTGAGTCCGAAAAACACTATTTGGGAAAATGGTCTGTGTGTCTGTGTGTGAACGATTTTTAGAGAGAACCACCGTACCAAATCAGCTCAAACTTCATATCTAGCCCGCAAGTTACCATGGGACGCTAAAATAAGGGTATGAACAAAATCCACCAAAAGTTGACTATAGTGATCAAAACACCAAATATTTTTTTTCTCAAAAACCGCTCAAAGGATTTTGATTAAATTTTTTATATTGATAGCTCTCAATAAGGCAATTATACCATAAAATCAAAATTTTCGACGAAAATTTTAGCGCGGGTTTTACTTTCCTTGGCTCTACAAAGTTGAAAGGAAAGTTATGTTTCCCTTTTAAACTCCACTGAAATGTTACTAGAGTGTTTAAAAAAATATCTGGTGTGTCGCAACACACAACTTTCCTTAGCTCTACGTCAATTCACTTTTTACGTGGCTTTGTCTACTTAATCGATTCATTTATCACTCAGTTCATTTTTAACTTGGTCAAACAACACTTCACAGTAGCAGGAAGCGGTAGCGCTTACATTTCCGGAATTTATTGTGCTGCTCGTACTCATTCCAGGACCATAATTGAGCAATTTTTACACAGATAATTAATAAGCCTGTAAATACAAATTTTTTTAAGAAGGATAGTAATTAATTTTGCAGAGTTATTGGGTAAAAACTTTTACTCTTTCCCTTTTGTCTTTTTTTGTTTATGTAGACATCCTTTCTTTTTCATTTAATTTTGTATCGCCCAACATGTTTACGTTTTCGCTTTACGTTTGTATCTATATTTATCTGAGTATTTTCTAATGGAAATAAATTTTTTTTTTTAAATCCAAGATGAAAATAGTTTCAGGAAAACGCTATTTGAAATATGTAAACTTGGAATTGAAGTAAATGGAGAAGTTCAAAGTCACTCAGACGCGGTTTTAACGATTCTGTTGCGTAGCGGGGAACAATGAAAATCAATGAATAGACGAATTGGTATATTGAGGACATGAAGAGGACAATGTGATCGTTTAGCTTACGCGCCGAATTATTACGAAGTTCGCTATTACGTAACAATCGTTAATGATCTTTTCGTCTCTAATCAGAACCGGGCGCCCCAATCACCAATCCGCCGACGAATATCGCCCAATTCCAGTTGAAAACGCGAGTATGTTAATTAATCGGAAGAAGGCATCCCCCGAAAGACGAATTCCGAATATGACGAGAACCCGCCGCCCGAGTTACATCAAGAGCCGCCAGCTTTCCGCTTTACAGGAGCAGTTCCACTTACGGCATTCTCCGTGGCGTGTCTGGTCGGCCTAACTTCTTTTTTTTTTCCCCCTTCCTTCAAGAAGTTACTCGTTTTAAGGGAGAAAGCAAACTAACATCGTTGATGTATCAGGTGTCCTCCTTCCGCCATTAGACCGCTTCTTAGGTCGTGGGGAATCTAGTTAATTCAGAGGATTGCCTTGTACGAGCCGTTAGTCGTATTGTTGGGTAGAGCTAGTGGGCAGTTCGATGAGACTCGTACGGTAATGCGACTGGAAGCGGACGCTGCGTAACACGTTAAGGACAAAAATACGTAAGCGCTGTACTGAAGATCCTATTCTAGAAGCTACATCCTGAAAATCGTGAACCAAGTAACTATTACTTACAGATTCGCGAAGTGAGCTCCCCAACTATTTAAAACCATTCAAAACTGATTGGAAAGTACAGCTCCACCCTCCACGTCTGAAATCCCGAACACCTTACACTGAGCACGCTGCCCGAACTCGTACATTGACCGTTTCCCGAATTGTCGTGATTGGGAAACGCTCTGCGTTCCATAAAATTGGCAAAATGCGGATAACTCTGACTGTGGCGTACAAGAATTGTGAAGAACGTACAGAACCTTGAATATCTCAAGAACTAATGTCTAACGATTGGATAGATACGCAAGCAATCTGACAATAAATATCTGATGCGACGCATCTCACAACTTTCATCGGGGCCCCATGCACATTTTCGCGGGCTCAGCTACTGAACCAGTTTTTTTCCCCCTCAACTTATTACAACTTGGTAAAACGTAACGTCACGAACGTATAAAGTGGCAAGCCTTGAAGTTCCAGAATTCATCGAGATGCTCCGACTCATGCGACGACCACTAATGAGCAACCGGTACGCAGGAAATGAGACTGTCAACGTCAATTTAGAGGTGGATCGTGTTTAAACTGTTCTTACAATTATTGGGCGAAAAATATGAGAAACGATCGCAAGTATAATTCCGCAATTTCTCGGGTTGCTCCTAATCATCTTCCTATAAGCAGTTTATGGGACTACAATCCCCATTTTTTCGAGAATACAACGAACCGTGCGATAACAAGAAGAAAACTGAGATAAAACCCTTTTTATTATATAATAATAATTTATTGTGCTGCTCTAACACCTTTCCCGCCGGTGAGAATTTTTATTATACTGTCGTGTTACTTGGATCTGTCAACACAAAAAATTGTATTCAAACCTTTGAAGCCGTTTTCGAGAAAAAAAATTTGGCTTTTGATAACTGTAGCTATAGTTAGTTTCGAACGGATTTTGCTCGTACTCTTCTTTTCACGTCTTAAAGTGATCTACAGGCTAAATATCAAACTTGAGGCGACTTGGTCGACCAGTTTCCTTAAACTGGGTTCACACACACACACAGATCCCGGACACATAATTAAATAACTTTTCTTTTTACTTCGTGGACTATGGAATGTTCATTCAGAGAATGTATAGGTTTGCGCTTAATTATCTTACAAACGTTGGTAAACTTTCATCGTGTAGGTAGGTTGTGAGAAAGCTTCATATGGGCGGAATTAAGGATGAAAACACTGACCTAAAACCGTTTTTGATAATTCATTGTGCTCTTCTAGGCGAATGAAAATGCTTGGTAGCTCGTGCGTCGAGTGACTTAGCAGCATAGACGACTACAAAGCAAGCCTAAAACCGTTTGCGAAGAAGGTGATGGCTAAGGAACGTGGAGACTGGAGACTGGCTAACCACCAAGTACCTGCCCAATGGGGAAATGAGCCAGGGCTTGGCAGCATGTGCACACGACTCAACGCTGCAAGTGGCTGTGGTCGCGCACAGCGGAGTCGCGATGTGGGTTGCGTGTTAAGGGCTGGTGATGGTCAGCCCCTGGACCTCAGTCTGATTGGAGCAGGGGCACCACGCCTCCAGGCCCTTTCGCCGGTTTGGCCACGCCTGAGCGAAGACGTGAAACCGGTGGACCGCCACCTTGTTGGGGAGGAGCCGAGCTGCCTCCCCCATGGGGGGGGGGGGAGAGAGGCGTGCTCCCGTGCGTCGCTGTATAGTGGGCAGGAGAAGAGAACGTGGGCCACGTTCTCAGCAGCCCACAGGGGCAGTCGCTGAAGTGGCAGCGTCTGAAGAAGTGCAGCCACTTGTTGAAGGCGCCATGGCCCGAGAGCAGCTGCACTGCTTCAAAGGATGGCCGCCACCTTGTTGGGGAGGAGCCGAGCTGCCTCCCCCATGGGGGGGAGAGAGGCGTGCTCCCGTGCGTCGCTGTATAGAGGGCAGGAGAAGAGAACGTGGGCTGCGTTCTCATCGGCCCCTCCACAGGGGCAGTCGCTGAAGTGGCGGCGTCTGAAGAAATGCAGCCACTTGTTGAAGGCGCCATGGCCCGAGAGCAGCTGCACTGCTTCAAAGGATGGCCGCCACCAGCCCATTCGCAGTCGCCACTCAACTGAGGTGAGGAGGCTGTGGATGCTGCTGGGGGCTGCCTCTTGCATATTAGCGAAACCGCAACTCCCATGGCTGATATAACCGTCGTTTATCAGTCCGAGGGTTTAGAAACAGTCATTTAATAAGGAAACAGACCTGCTCCTCACCGAAGGTCTTCTTAGTCAGTCTCCATGAGACATATGCCTGTATGGATGATCTGATTGTGCTGATCTGTGCTCAGTCAATCCGTCAAATCGAGGCAACAACCCACTGTGTTCTCCGAACTGTGACCCAATGATGCGAGAACGTCAAACTATGGTGGGTGCTATAGGTACTACTATTGTACTTTTTGCCTCACTACGAGCAATTACTAACTTGGGGATTGTGTTACCGTCACACGATCCTAAGGTCATGTACCTAGAGGTGATTAGCTACTGCCCTGTCGTCTTCTGGTAGCAAACTTACAGTCAATCAAAAGAGCCCAATTAGCCCGATGCCAGAGAGTATAACCAATACCTATTAGACAGTCCCAACTGAAGTACTCCAAGTGATCACTGTCCAGTTACCCATTGAGTGCATGCCACACCCTGGGCTGAACTCTGTGTGGATCTCTCTAAGAATGAAAGTTTGTCGCCATTGATAAATGGGCATTAAAGAGCAAACGAGATGAGAATTGTCGTCGAAGCGCCGTCACACATTGGAGTTTCTCCCGAACATCCGTGAACGTCTTAGGAGAAAGTGGGTTGAGCCAGATCACTAGACGAGCCAGTTCCTTACTGGTCATGGCGACTTTAATGCGATGCTCCACTTCTTTCCTCTCCAAAGACTGTCCATCCCAAACGTCTTGCGCCTCCAGTGCGAAGGAAACAAGAAACTACGTGCTTCTACAACAGTGAGCGATAGTTGTTGGGAGGGCAGACAAACCTACCAACATTGACAGCTACAAAGCATGCCTGTTTCGCCCGGTTTGTCAAGAAGGCCATGGCAAAGAAACGTGGCCACAGTTCATCTATCTCCCACACGAGCAATAGCTTTCGACCGGGAGATTGGCAAAATGACCAAACCTGGCGTACCTCCGCAGGTCTGGATTTGGTCGATGCTGAGCGAGTGGCAAGGCTCCTGCATGAACTGCAACCTCCATGACATGCGATATCTATAGTTAGTTATGGGGCGATCTTGCTCTTACCCGTGTCAACCTACAGGCTATCAAAATTGAGCTGATTTCTCTCATACTGCCACGTACAGCCATTTTCTCAAATGTCTTTCCGGTCTTATAATCCTCGGAAACGTGAAGATCCGAAAAAAAACTTTTCAGTCGATCCAATAACTTTCCTTCTGACTTCGAAAGGCTGAAGAAAGTAAAATACGAGCGCGAGCAACTTTCAAACACTTAGTAATCATGTTACCAGTAGAATTCACAAATAATACACTTGTGTTAGTTCTATTCATCCCGTTTCAGCGATTAAAGCCGCTTTACGTCACACAACGACCCAGTTATAGCATCTTTCCTCGGGGCCGCTCTTTTGACCTGGCTGGTCAATACGACGTCCGAACAAGAGGCCTTCGGCAGAGAAGGGACCGGAATCCCTCAGGTGTCCACGAACTATCGGGAAGCCTGACGAGCACATCCCACGAAAGATCCGCCCAGACGACCAACTGACAAACCGGTACCCACCGGCCGGCTCCAGAACTCACGAGGGTGGGGAAAAAAGGTTAAATACTTACATCTTATTTCATTTCTCGACCGAAATTGCATAACGCCGCAGTCGGAAACGACTCCTTCCCTTTTTTAAGGATTTTTTTTTTCCTTCCTTTTTACTTTCCGCTACCCGAAGGGAAGGAAAGTATAGTAATCGGCCCAAAAAAAAAAGTTGGGTTTTCTTCAGATCTTTACGTTTCAGACCCTACTGAGTCTAAAAAACCTAATTTCGGAGAGAGGTCCGTGTGTATGTCTGTGTGTATGTCTGTGTGTATGTCTGTGTGTATGTCTGTGTGTGTGTGTGTCTGTAGTTCGATTTGCGGGAGAACGGCTGATCCGATTGAGCTGGTTCTTTTTTTGTTTTGTTCGTTATTTTTGTAGACACCAAAATAAGGTTATGCACGATTTCAGCCGGTGGGAAGGGGGTGGGGACGAAAATGTACCAAAAACTAGGGTTTTTCGCATTTTCTCAAAAACGGCTCTAACGATTTTGATTAAACTTTCAAATTATCTCCTACCAATCAATATCTAACTTTTCTTCTCTATACATATCTCCATGAAAATACGGTGAACGGAGATATAGGCCTATGAAGCAAAAATAGGTTTTTTACGCTTTTTGGCAAAACGACTCAAGCGATTTTCACCAAACTCACAGGATGTTTTCAAATAGTTAATACCTACATATTGTTCTCAATAAATGTTCCTCTGACACTCCATTGAACAGAGATAAAAATGAAAATGTGTCGAAAATAACGTTTTTTCGAACATTTCCGTAAATTCCAGGGTAACTTCTTTACCAGATGTGATAAATCCTAATGGAGTGTCTTTTAGTCA
The DNA here is from genome assembly GCA_020466155.1 of Pachypeltis micranthus. Classification (NCBI taxonomy): domain Eukaryota; kingdom Metazoa; phylum Arthropoda; class Insecta; order Hemiptera; family Miridae; genus Pachypeltis; species Pachypeltis micranthus. Next base: position 8,354,965 of record CM035778.1, read on the forward strand.
CCCATACCAACATTTCATTCTCTATAATTATTTCTGTATATATCTGTTGAACGGAGATATAAGCCAAGTTAACACAAAAAAGGAGATTTGTCGAATATTATTTTATCGGTATTCCAATTTTCTCAAAAACGGCTCTAACGATTTCGATCAAACATTCGGAGTACTCTCAACTAACTAGTCCCTACATTTTGTTCTCCATAAATGTTCCTGTAAAAATGCGTTGAACGAAGATATAGCGCCCGCCTATGAAGGTGGTGTTCGAACTTAAAGGGGTGGCGGAAAGTTGTGTGTTGCTACGCACCAGATATTTTAGAAAGTTATATCGACGGAGATGAAAGAAAAAAATAGTTCCCGTTGAAGATTGAGGATAATAGGGCAATATTAGTCGGCCGTCTCCAACAGGTGGATCCCTCGACTCTCCTTTGAAACCCTAATTTACCCATTTGCGTCTCTTATTTACATTTCAAACGAACGTTAAGCAACCCAGAAATATCAAACGCGCGAGCTTAAGCGTGTCGAGCAGCGTTTCCAGCCCTGAAACAAATTCTGGCAAACTTCAATCTTCTAAATTAGGGGACTACACACAAAATCTGGCGCTACGCATCACACAACTTTCCTTGGCATCATGTGAATTCAGCGATTCTCTTGACTCCAGCAATGAATCACATCTGTGTGTCTTTCTGTTTATAGCACAGTCCAACGTGACACGAAGGCGCTTATAGTTCTGGAATTTATTGCGCTGCTCCTATTCGGGCCACGACCATAATTGTGCAGTCAGTTCACAGGTCGTTCAAGAGACAGTCTGCAGGATTTTTTAGAAAAGCATAGCGTTCACTGTATTGGAATAATCGAGTAATAAGTGTGAGAAACGGTGGGGGTTGGAGATGTGGAATTTCTGAAGTAGTTCCTATAAGGAGGAAACCCAAGGACTCTGAGACACAGCTTCGTCGACTCCAGCTCCTTCTCACCAAATCTGCAACTCTGTACGTCTGATTTACCAATCTTGGCCAGATGGTACCTTAGTGGACAGTGTCTCCTGAATAGACCACATACTATCCGTATACTTCGAAAACCCCCACTGTACCTGTTGGGCGCACGAGAAGGGGAGTTGCAGAACGAAATGAAAAGAAACTCAGTGAGCATTAGGAGGACTGCATTTGATGTGCATATTGCAATGAATGGATCTGAGTTCGTGTACAAAAACGCGGCACAAGGGGACTACTTGGAATACGCGTGAACTGGCGCGGAAGGAAAGTGTGAGCTGCTACTGGGATGAGAGTTGATAGCGGAATGACTGGGTGACTACTGGGAGACGAGTGTCTCTGGGAAGAGCGGTGTGTCTTGGAGAAGGAGGTAAATTGAGGGAAAGCACAAAAGGGGAAATCCATTGTCATTGGAAGTTAACCCGAACTGAATCCCTTTGTCAGTGGAGCAGCCAATGACCGAAGGGGCAGTTCTCGGACTTCCCCGCGGCATCATGAAAAGGGCTGAAACCATTGGGTTGGGCAGATGCACCAGTTAAAGGAATCTGCCTTTCAGCATGCGCTGAACAGTGCCCTTGAATGACACCTCATGCCCTTCCAGTTCCACATCCAGCTGCCGTGGAGCTGGTGTACTCTGATGCAACGCCCTCATCATTCTCGCATGTAACGTATGACGACCTTGAGGTCTCCCAGCAACCTCCTCTGGCCACAACTGAGCTCCAAGCACTCTGAGGCGCACCGCAGCTCTGCCTCACATAACCTGCACCCCTGTAGCTCTGACTTACCAATCTTGGTCTTATCCCTACTGGTCATTGACAACAGGTCTCCAGCCTTAGGACCTCTCTCGTTCCCTCTCTGCGGAGTTGAAAACCTTGACTGACTTTGGCCAGGCATCCCTACACCAACCTCTCTGGTCAAGTGGCTCTTGGTGACGCCAAGGGTTCAGGTTCCACCGGGAGAAGCACAGATTGTTTTCTCTCGTCAGCCTCCTCATTCCCTTCTATTCCTGTAAGACCTGTCAAGGTCTTCAGGCCCATCAGGCATTCCCAAACATGCCCTGACGTGATGGTATAGGAAGCCAGAGCATCAAGTGCAGCCTGGCTGTCCGACATAATGTATATTCTTGTCAGTTTCAGACCCCTAAGCAGGAGGTGCTGCAAGCACACTCACGCTGCAAAGAGCTCTACCTGGAAATAGACACCTGCGCCTATTAGGGTACCGCTCACTGATCCATCTGTCTAATATACCATCTGGATCATTCAAGAAATCGTTCCTTGAAGGGCCAAAGTTAAGCTTCATCTGTACCAAGTCCCTTACATGCAGAGCAGGCCCCTCCAATATCAGGTGGTGCAGTACCCTTTCTCCCTGGCTGACATGACCCATTTCCAGCATACGTGCTTTTAGTAGGCAGCTGTTTCTACATGTATGTAGAGAGGTGCAAGACGCAGCAAGACCCATAGCGCAGCTGTGGGGGCTCTTCGCATAGAACGCCCTGCACTGCAGTTTACTCAGCTGCAGTTGCAGTCTTCGTTCCAGGACACCATAGGGGACCACAGGACTAACGCTCGCCCTGTAATCCACAGGACCATCCTCGGCCACAATTCCCTCGCCTTGCCAACCATTTTCTGAATGGCCCACATCACCCCTTGTGTTGCTCTCCTCTGCGTGAGCTTCCTGCCTAGGAAGACTCTCAAGTCTTCCACTTCCTGCTGGATCGTCACTACCTTCCCCCTGAGGCAGGAGTTTCCACGTTCTAAAATTGCGTTTACTGGTGAACAGGGCCAGTCTGGTTTTGTTCGGATTGACATATAACCAATGCCCGTTTCACCATCTTTGTTAAGTGTTCACAGCAAACTGTATTCGCTCGCCAATCATTTTCCTGTGATAATTATTACCAAGTCATCCGTGTATCTTATTGCTCCGCAGCCCTCTGCCTCCAGAGTATCTGCAACCAGAGCAAGGGGGAGAGTTTGATCACTACGGTAACTCTTTTTAGAGTTTTATTGAAACCTCACATCGTTTAATTTACCCACTTTTTTTAAAAATAGTTCCCATACTCTTCGGATTGTGGACAGTAAAAACAGTTTCCTCAGTTGAAGAAACGTTGAGCTTTCAATATCTTCTTGTCCGAATCTGTAGAATGAAAGGGAGAACCGGTTTCCTACGAAGAAACCCAAAAACATTAACAAGACGTTTTTATAAAGCTCAAAATAAAAACGACGAAGTTAGTTTTTAACGCTAAATTATTCACGCCCCTCAGAATTGTCCCTAATTTCCTGACCTTTTTCAACGAGAGCCCGAACCTTCTGCGAACGACCTCAGAAGGAACTTGTTACGTCATTTGCTCGGACCCTCCGAGTATTATAACTGACATTCACACAAGCTCTTCCTACAAACGTGATTGGTGGAATGTGGGCGTCGGTTTTTCGAACGCGCGACGGAGCAGATTAATTTTTGAGGCATTGCTCTGAACGCGGCCGCTTCCCATTGAGCGGCAGTCACGTTTTAAATGCTCTTACGATGCGAATTTATTCGTTCCTGAATCTCAATGCGCTATTATTGCCCGCCAGTGTGTTTCTTATCGCACGTAGTAGCACCAAGACATCCTTAAAGAAATCTTTTAGTGGAGTGATGTCAGCCATCATTATAGCTAACTTAGTTGAATGAGGAAAATAAGCCTGTAAACTGCGCGTTTTGTTAATTTATAGTTTACCTACTTTTATTCAGCTAACTAATCAAATAATTTTCATCAATTAAAAGAAATAATGGACGTAATTAACAAAATATCGAAAACAACTATTTCATTCAATTCAAGCATTTAGGCAGGCAGACAAAATTATTGTCACAATACACACACAGACTGTTTTTACAGTTCATGTTTTTACTTTCCTACCGTCTATGTAATCAACTGGGGAAAGCATTTTTACTTTCCTTGGCTCTAAGAAGTAGAAAGGAAAGTTATGTAATCGGCTGAAAAAAAATTTTGAGTTTTCTTCATATCTTTACGTTTCAGACCCCTACAGAGTTGAAAAAAATGTCTTCATCAGATTCTTTACATTCCAAAGCCTTCTGAGAGTAAAGAACACACTTGTTTTCACCTGAGAGTAAAATAGTGAGAAATCAGGTGCAAATGTTGATGCAAGAGCATCTCTCCTTCCGCAGCAGCTGACCGTGTTGGCTGATCAATGTTTAGTTGTTTAATTTGACTTTTTTTTAAATCTGCAACGCATCACACAACTTCCCTCTGGCCCCGGGCATTCAGTGATTCTAATCGTTCTTGCAATCTAATTAGGTTTTCATTCGGTGAACCTTGATTTAGAGTTCCATTTAGAAGTTGCTAGTGCTTAGTGCTCTTCAATTTCTTGAGCTACTCATAATTATCTCATGAATGTTAGTTTATTGGACGACACCACTAGTTTTTTTAGAACTCTAGTCCACTGGAGGTTTTCAAGAACGCTAAAATGAGCTGGATTTAAATACTGAAGCAAACAAAATTCGCTAGAAAACTAAAATTTTCTTCGAAATTGTTGACAATTTATTGTGCTTCTCTCGTTATTTTCCCGCAGATGAAAGTTGTCAAGTTATGTCATTTGCAACTCTAAATACGAAAATTTTTAGCAAATTCGTTAGAGCAGTTTATGAGGGAAAACAACACACAACTTTCCTTAGCTCTACTTCAATTCACTTTTTACATGGCTAACTCTATTTAATCAATTCATTTATCACTCAGTTCATTTGAACTTGGTCAAACAACATTTCACGGCAGCAGAAAACGGTAGCCCTTACAGTTCCGGAATTTATTGTGCTGCTCGTACTCATTCCAGAACCATTATTGAGCAATTGGTACACAGATAATTACTGAGCCTGTAAACACGAATTTTTTGAAGAAGGATAGTAATCACTTTTAGAACTGGTAGTAAGCGAAACGGCGGTAGTTGAAATTCAGGAATTTCTGGAGTGAGCCCCATGAATCTCATGATCGTTTTTAAACACTCACCCTATAGGTATTTAATTGGATTACAATACCAATTTTTACTTTCCTTGGCTCTACAAAGTAGAAAGGAAGGTTATGTAATCGGCTGAAAAAAAAATTTTGAGTTCTCTTCATATCTTTACGTTTCAGACCCCCCTGAGTCCGAAAAACACTATTTGGGAAACTGGTCTGTGTGTCTGTGTGTGCGTGCGTGTGTCTGTCACTCTGTGTGTGTGTGTGTTCACCCTGCAGTCGGGGGTCCAGAATTCCGCTGACGTATTCCCTGCGTGTCGTATGAGCCGACTAAAAGGGAAAGCCGGGTGGGCCCAGCTTGAAAGACAACCTCACCTCTACGAGGTCCCCGCAGGATTACATCCAACGAGGCTTAACTGTGGCTGGGCGTCACAGTGTACTCTGTCGCCACACTGTGCTCACCCTGCAGTTGGGGGTCCAGAATTCCACTGCCGTACTCCCTGCGTGTTCGTATAAGCCGGACTAAAAGGGACACAACTTACACTTCATTCACATACATGACACACTGGGAACCCCCTACCTTTAGCTGGGATCGCAGAACACACCCCCCGCAGGAAGGGGGACAGAATTCTCCTGCCGTATCCTCTGCGTGGCCGTTAAATCCGGCCTTAAAGGGGCTTAAAGCTCACGACACTGACATACACAACATATTCCAGATACAAAATACACTGCAACGGCTTGCGTAGCAGAACACATTAACATAAAACACTCATAATGAGCGAAAGACAGTCCTGGAAGTAGCTCACTAACACCTTTGAGCGATCCCCTATATAGGTGCGGCCTTCGGAATGAGGAGGGGGAAAAACCAGGTTTGAGCGTTCCTGGGGCGGCTGATAGCGTGTGTCCCGCTCACCACATCACGGGTGGCCGAGGGCTGACTCTGAGCAGCAGCCGGAAAATCCTACATGCGTCTAAGTGCCGGTGGGTGGCCGGGCTGGCAGCTGCGGCGCTTGTGGGGCCTCCTTTGACCCTCAACGGACCAGCGAAAGGGGCTAGAATCAATATGCCTGAGGGGAGCTTCCAGGACACTGCCTCGAGCACCTCTCGCTCATACCACTAACACACACAACAAATGAACTCACAAGGATACACTACACCAGTCCGCTTCTTTAATCACCCCCAAATAAGTAAAAAACATGACAAAGTCAACTAAATCTTCAGCAGGTAATAAAAACGCCACCTGCGCCTCTTCCTCGGCTCGCCAAGCTCGACCCTCCCTCCTCGGACGATGAGCAACCTACTCGTCGTCCAACCAAACAAGGGCGGAAAGAACCGGGCAAACCGCGTCCATCTCCCCTTCTCCCCCTAGTAGCCCGGGCAACCTGGCTACTACAAGCACTCGGCATTCTGTTGACCCTAATCTGTCGGACATGGAGCAAATTTGCGCTTATGTCCAAATCATCCACGGCCAGCTGGCACGGATGAGGGCCAACGCGACAGGACCCATGCGGGACCTCGTAACTAGCTGCCTCTTCGAAATTTCGAAGCTGGCAATCAAAGCTAATGCCCCCCCAACGACATCGCCCCCTGCCACTCCGCCCCTGCGGGAAACTGTGGCGGCTGTTGTGAGGAAGAGCTGCGTAGGGCAATTGCCCAGCAGCCAGTGCCACCAGCCCCCAAACTCGAGGAGCAACGACGAGCCAGGGTAGTACCCCAGGCCCTCATATGCGGCAAAGCCGCTACTGCGCCTTCCTCCCCCCCTCATGGAGCTGAGGCGGAATGGCAGCCTGCCAGGGCCAGGAAGCGCAGAGGGAAGCAGCAACAGGCCCCAACTAAGCAGGAAGTGCAGGCCGAGGGCAGCGCCCCGCCCACGGCTCCGCCCAAAAACAAGGGCAAAAATAAAAAGAAAAACAAAAATAAAAAGCCTCCACCGCTTGCCAAACTCCCCTAAAAACCCACGACAAAACGTGGTAGTGGTTAGGCGGACATGTGAGGAAGGAGAGGCTGGTCCCTCCAACCCTGACGCAATGGAAGCGCTTATGCGCGGGTGTCCCTGCTACGGACCTCCAAGCTTTAAGCGTCCGAGTGCTAGACATCCGCACCGCAGTAGGAGGTGGCGCCGTCATTGTGACGGAAACGCCAGAAATGGCCAAGGCGCTCACGAGCCACATTTCCACGAAAAAGGAGTTGAAGCTCCAAGCGTCAGCCCCCTTGGGTCGTTTCCCACGCCTGCTGCTGTGCGACGTGCGGACCGACCTTCAAAAGAGGACTTGGCCCAACAAGTTGTTGAGCACAACCCTGCGTTAGCTTGCAGCCGCAGGATGTCAGGCCTCTCTTCACTAAAAAGCGTGGAAGACAGAAGGATTGGGTGATTGAGGTATCACCCAGCCTATACAAAAACTAGAGGGGCAAGGCACCTCCAAATAGCCTGGCAGCGGTGCGCCATACGAAAGTACCAAGCCCCCACTCAGTGCTACAAATGCCAGCGCTATGGCTACCTGGCAGTGGCCTGTACAAGACCTGTTGTGTGCGCCTGGTGCGCCTTGCCACATCTGAGTAAGGAATGCAAGCGCGATGCTCCTCAAGTGTGCCAATTGCGTCGAACGCAAAATCCAACAGGTCGCACACACTACACGAGACGCACGCTGTACGATTCGTCAGCGAGCGATAGCCCTCCAGGAGTCACGAGTGGATTATGAATAGGTCAAAAACAGTTCGAATCCTTCAGCACAACACAAATAAGAGTTGCCCAGTTATGGCTGAGTTGCTGCAAAATGCACTCAAGAAACGCTGCAGTGTTCTCGCCATTCAGGAACCGTACATAGGATCCAAAACTCTTGGTCTGGGATCGCAGGCACGAGTGGTGGCTGGAGCAAGAACGAGGGCGAAGGCAGCAGTAGCCTGCATTGACCCGTCCATTGACATGCTCGCACTCACTCACCTGAACAGCCAGCACTTGGCCGCTGTGCTCATCCGAGCCGGTGGCTTTGAGCTGGTTGTAATATCATTTTACAGGCAATTTGGCGCACCAGTTGCCACCAGCCTTGAACCACTCGAGCGGGCTCTAGCAGGCCTATCAGGACGACCCTGCATAGTCTGTGCTGATGCAAACGCCAGATCACCATTGTGGGGATCCCCAACCCTGGATGGGGCGGGCGAGGCGTATATAGAGCTGCTCACCAGGTACAACTTGATTGTTGCCAACGACCCCATGACTGAGGCGACCTACGATGGTCCGGGAGGAAGGTCGTGTATAGATGTCACAGCCGTGTCTCACACCCTGCTACTCAAATTGCAGGGTTGGCGAGTCGTACCAGGTGCAACGCAGAGCGATCACATGGTTATTGACTTTGCCATCACGGATGACAACATCCTCTGCAAAGACACGCGTGAAAAGCGATTCCGCACAAAAAATGCCGACTGGCCACAATTCTGTAGGGTACTAGAAGGTGAACTGCGTGCCGCGGACACCGACCTAATAGCGCAAGCATCCACACCTGAAGAGGTGGACAGCAAAGTGGACATATTTACCACAGCACTGCACTCTGCTGGGCTCTCTGTACTTGGCCAACAGAAACACAGGGCGATCAAAGTCCCATGGTGGACTGAGGAACTTAATCCTCAAGCAAAGTGCAAATAGAGCCAGAAGGATGTACCAAAACACTCGTGACCCTGATGCCAGAGCAACACTCCGAACTGCCTTCATCCAAGAGAAGAAGGCCTTCCACCGCGCCATCAAACGAGCCAAACGGCAAGGCTGGCGAAACTTTGTGGAAGTGGAGAGCTCTGAGAACCCCTGGGGCAGACACTACAAGTCCTCCATAGGAAAAGCAAATGTAGAGCAGGTCTTAGCTGCGATGCAAAATGAGTCAGGCTGGGCCTGCAGCATCGAACGTTCACTGGAAACCCTCCTTGAGAAGGCGTTCCCAGATGACCAAGTAGCTCGAGACACTGAAGCCCAGAGAGCACCAGGGAGCTGATCATGGACCCTCCGAACGAGCCCGACATCCCACTGTGGACAACAGGTGACCTCGGCAGGGCCCTTGCGACCTTGAAGCCCAACAAATCTCCTGGGCCAGATAAAATAGAAAGCAATATGCTAAGGAAGGCTGAGCGGACAATCTCCAGCGGTCTCCTTAATTTATTTAATGACTGTCTGCAGGTCGGACAGTTCCCCACTCAGTGGAAGTCTGCGCGTGTTGTCACTCTTCAAAAGGGAGGCGACCGCAATCAGTCAGACCCGCGATCATGGAGACCACTCAGCCTTCTTTCCATATTAGGCAAAACACTAGAAATCTTGATGTTGCAGTCCCTCGAAGGAGTCTTTGGCCGCAACCTCACAGGCAGGCAATACGGGTGTACCAAAGGAAGGTCCACGCAGGATGTCATTGTAGAGATTCGGCGTGTTTCCTGCTGGCACCGGCTAAGTACGTCGTAGCAGTTCTGATTGACATCAGAGGAGCGTTTGACAACCTTTGGTGGCCAGCGCTCCTTAATGAGCTTAAAGGTAGGGGAATCCCCCGCAACCTGTACTCGCTCGTCAGAAGTTACCTGACAGACAGAACTGCTACGATCGAAAGTAGGCATGTCTCCGTCCGGAGAAAGATTGAGAAGGGGTGCCCACAGGGCTCGGTCCTAGGACCAGCACTCTGGAATGCCTTCTTCGAAGGTCTTCTCAGGAAACTCATGGAGACTGACTGCGAGCCGTACGCCTATGTGGATGACTTGACTGTGCTGATCTTTGCAGAGTCAGTCCGCCAAATTGAAGAAAAAACTCACCATGTGCTCCGCACTGTCAACCAATGGTGCGAGCATGTCAAGATGCAGGTGGCTGAGGAAAAACCCAGCTAATCCTCTTGAAGGGGAAAGTGAATAATCCACCCACAATACGCTTTGGCGGCCACAGGCTCCTTCTTGAAAAGCACGTCAAGTATTTAGGAGTGAATATAGGTGAGAGGTGGGGTTCCAACCAACACCTCCAGTCCCTTAAAGGCACTACCATTGCAAGGTTTGCCTCACTGCGTGCCATTAGCAAGGCCACTTGGGGTGTGTGTTACCACGACACCATCCTCATGTATAAGGCCATCTATTTAGGTGTGATTGGCTACTGCCCCGTTGTCTGGGGTAGCAAACTAACAGTCAATCAAAAGAGAGTATTGGCCCAATCCCAGAGAGCTGCGCTCCTGTGGATCACCAAGGCCTACAAGACTGTATCAACGGAAGCACTCCAGGTGATCACTGGTCAGTTACCAGTTGATTTGGCTGTCGAGTGCATGATTGACAAGTGGAGAGTGAAACGGAGCTTCCCCGCTTTGGGCTGAACTCCGTGCGGATCTCACCACAGAACAGAAACTTGCCGCCATCGATGAATGGGCTCTAGAGAAATGGCAAGCGAGATGGGAATCCTCGTCAAAAGGACGTGATACGTATGAGTTTTTCCCCAACATCCGTGAACGTCTTTCTAGAAAATGGGTTGAGCCAGGCCACTGGACGAGTCAGTTCCTCACGGGACATGGTGACTTCAATGCGCGGCTCCACTTCTTTTCCCTGAAAGACTCTCCATTATGCACGTCTTGTGCCTCCAGTGCGGAGGAAACAAGAAACCATGTGCTGCTCCACTGTAGTTTCTACAACAGTGAGCGACGGTTGTTGGTAGGGCAAACGAACTTAGCAGCATTGACTGCTACAAAGGAAGCCTATAACCATTTTGCAAAGTTCGCAAAGAAGGTGATGGCTAAGAAACGTGGTTATAGTTGATCTGTCCTTTTGAAACTTGCCACCCAAGTAAAAAGTAAGATCAGGTAGGAAACCAGATTATGAAATACTCCCAGATGGTACGGGATTCCTCAGGTGGTCAACCTCCGCGCGGTAACACACGGGCAACAGCTCTCTACGGTGAGACTGGCTAAGACCAAATACCTGCCGTACCTCCACAGGTCTGAGTTCGGTGGATGCTGCAGGGGCCGGCCTCTTGCATATTAGCGAAACCGCAACTTCTATGACTGATATAATCCTCGTCGAGGGTTTAGGTACAGTCGCCAAATAAAGAAACAGACCTGTGTGTGTGTGTGTGTGAACGATTTTTAGAGAAAACCATCGTACCAAATCAGCTCAAACTTCATATCTCGTCCCCAGGTCACAATGGGACGCCAAAATAAGGGTTTGAACAAAATCCCCTGAAAGTTAACTACAGTTATCATAGTGATCAAAACACCAAATATTTTTTTTCTCACAAACGGCTCTAACGATTTTGATTAAATTTTTTATATTGGTAGCTCTCACTAAGGCAACTATACCATAAAATTCTCATTTGTGGGAAAATGACGAGAGCAGCACAATAAATTACCAAAACTTTCGACGAAATCGATTTTAGCGCGGTTTTTAGAGAAAACAACCGTACCAAATCAGCTGAAACTCGATTTCTAGCCTACAGATTACCATGGGACCCTAAAATAAGGGTATGGGCAAAATCCATCGAAAGTTAACTATAGTTATCATAGTGATCAAAACACTAAATATTTTTTTTCTCAAAAACGGCTATTACGATTTTGATTAAATTTTTTATATTGATAGCTCTTAATAAGTCAACTATACCATAAAATTTTCATCCGTGGGAAAATGACGAGAGCAGCACAATAAATTATCAAAATTTTCGACGAAAAGAGTTTTTAGCGCAGTTTTTTCCTTATAAACGCCGCTTGAATGTTGGTAGAATGTTTTAAAAAAACGGTATTGTAGTACAATCCACTACCTAAAGGGTTTAAAAACGCTCATAAGATACATGGGGCTCACTCCAGAAATTCCTGAATTTCAACTACTGCCGTTTTGCTTACTACCCGTTCTGAAAGTGTGTACCCAATAACTCTGCAAAAGTAATTACTATCCTTCTTCAAAAATTTTGTGTTTACTGCCTCATCAATTATCTGTGTACCAATTGCTCAATAATGGTCTTGCAATGAGTACGAGAAGCACAATAAATTCCATAACTGTAGGCGCTACCGCTTCCTGCTGCTGTGACGTGTTGTTTGAACAAGTTCAAAGGAACTGAGTGATAAATGAATCCATTAAATAGAATTAGCCATGTACAAAGTGAATTGACGTAGAGCTGAGGAAAGTTGTGTGTTGCAACGCACCAGATATTTTTAAACATTCTACTAACATTTCAGCGGAGTTTAAAAGGCAACAACCGCGGTAAAAACGCTTTTGGTCGAAAATTTTGATAATTTATTGTGCTACTCTAGTCGTTTACCCACAAATGGAAATTTTATAGTATAATTTTCTTATTGAGAACTATCTATATAAAAAATTTAATAAAAATCGTTACAGCCGTTTTTGAGAAAAAAAATATTTGGTATTTTGATCACTATGATAACTATAGTTAAATTTCGATGGATTTTGTTCATACCCTTATTTTGGCGTCCCATGGTAACCTTCCAGCGAGATATGAAGTTTGAGATGATTTGGTACGGTGCTTTTTCTAAACATTGTTCACCGACACACAGACCATTTTCCCAAATAGTGTTTTTCGGACTCAGGAGGGTGTGAAACGTGAAGATCTGAAGAAAACACAACTTTTTTTTTTCAGCCGATTACATAACTTTCCTTTCTACTCTGTGGAGTCAAGGAAAGTAAAAAGGTTCACAGACACGCACTCGCAGATCAGTTTCCCAAACGGCATTTATCGGTCTCAGAAGCCTTCGAAAAAGGAATTGATGAAAATTTCATTTTAAAGAAAACTTTTTCTTCGAACGACCTCATAACTTTTCTTTCCATAGGGCGGAAGGAAGGAACAAACGAATAAATAAAGTCGACAACCATTTTAGGGCATTACTATTTCATAACGATACATAATAATTTTACGAATCATTTCGTGCTGCGAATAGCGTGTTGGGGTGAAAAACAGCGGGCCCCGAAACCGGTAGTGCTTAGAATTCTATAATTTATAAGGGTTGCCGCTAATTATCTCACGATCTTCATTGAATAACATTGTTTATTGGTCTACTCAGATAACTTTGAGTAGTTTGCGGGAAAAAACGAAGTAATCCGCTCGACGAATTACGCGTTCGCGTTATACTTTCATTAATTTAAGATAAATTCGAACGTTGAGGAAGTCTTAGTTTATTAAGTTTGATAAAGTAGCGAGTTAATTGGCGAATAACGGACTAACGGTTCGGAAGAAACGATAAATATTGACGAAAGATCTCGACGCTTGGTCGCGTAAAGGTCAAAAGAAAGCTGACCGCTCTCAGGCTTCACAGTTCAGCTTCCCTAAAATATTTCCTAAGCTTCCTGAAAACGAAAAGGTCGACAGGAAAAGAGCTACATTTCATCAAGTCCGATCCTTTCGGGTCTTCATCTAAATCGGCCGAGGTTGACACTGAATCTTGCGTCACCGAAAATCCGATAACGCGTTCGGACGGGAATTTTACAACGAGCTTATAACCCGAAACAAAATCGAAAACACGATTTCTAAATGTTCGCAGTTGTATTCAAATGGCGCAACAGGTGACGAGGGAAGGTCTCGAGTGGTTACGATAATAGACGAGTACAACTCGAACGATAAGTTGCATTTCCGGAGCAGTTCCCAGAAACTGCAGTTAATTGCTCTCAGACTTCCCTCACTCTCACTCACACTCAGTAGCAAGTGCAACGGCGGTTTCAATTCCGGAATTTTCTCGAGTGGCTCCTAATTATCTCATGAACGTTATAAAGCCGTCGCTGTACACATAGTTTATTGTATTACGTCCCTAATTTTTATGAGAACGCTATTATCATATTAGTGGGGCTTATACAGAAAAAACTGCGCCAAACTCGACTTTTTGGGCTCATGCAACTTAAAAACAAGACGCTCATTCTCTCGAACGCGTATTATCGCGAAATAAAGTCTCAGCAACCGTTTATTATTTCAATAGACATAATATGGAGCTGGGTTTGCACCAACTATACATAAATTAATTAATTTTCAATAAGAAAGCAACTATATGAAAGGTTTTAACTTAGTGAGGATACAGAAAAGAAATTGAACAGTAACGTAGAATTTCAACTGGTTTACTTTGACTCACTCCCTTTTGTAATACAATTCGAGTTCTCGCTCTATCCAAGAGGGCTGCATTCCTGTGGATCACCAAGCCCACTGAAGCACTCCAAGTGATCACTACTCAATTACCTATTGACTTGGCAGTGAAGTGCATGGTCGTGTAGACTCCCCACTGAATGTCTACTTGCCACGCTGGGTGAATGGGCTATGGCAAGCGAGGTGGGAATCCTTGTCCACGTACGAGTTGAGTCACACCACTGGACAAACCAGTTCCTTACGTTACATGGCTATTACGGGGGGGGGATTGGGAAATGTTTGGCGGTCCGCTGGTCTCTGGGGAGGGGGTGAGTGTGGCGATCTGAGAGGCAGTGGTAGTGGGTGACATAGTGGCACAGTGCTGGGCCCATAACCCAGAGGTCTGTGGATCGTAACCACGCTCTGCTCCCATTTTGTGATGTGTTTGGGGTTTTCTACTCTTCCCAACATAATTAACTAGACAAACCTTCCAAACTCACCTCAGATCATAAATAAACAAATAACTCTTCTTGAGGAGAAAATAAGGAAATAAAATTAAGATTGGGGAGGGGGGGGGGTCAAAATGAGACCCACTTTGAATTTGTAGAAATTAAATGAATGTATCGAACACATTTTCAATATCAAGTCAAGTTACTTAATTGCTCGGAACGTGAATAAAGTCAATAACGGAACGATGGGTTAATAAACAGGGGTTTGCTCACCTTTATCCAACAATATTCATGCGAAAGGAAGGAAATACTGATCTTGAAATCTGGCTGATAAGGGCTCAATCAGTATGTCGCTGGGCACATGGAAAATCAGAATGAAACGCCTCCTTCCCAGAGCCAGCCTGCCAAACAGCAAACAGCGCAAAGTAACGAGAGCCGGCAGAAACAAAGACTATATCCTTCACAACCTTCCATGCCGTTTTTCGAGTTGAGTTCCTAATAACAGTATCTTATTCGACCATTCGTCCTTTGAGCTTTCCAATCAGCCAACTCTGAACTATCCCTAAACCTCATCACTACAATGAATTTCTTCACCAAACCAAAAACAAACCTACTAACACTGGTGTGACGAAAATTATTGCCACCGTTGCAAACTATATGAATGGAGAACAGGTTGAAGCTACACAGCGAAGGCTTCCCTGTGGGGGAATTTTGGGCAGTTGAACTTTTTTTTAGCCTTCGCTGTGTAGCTTCAACCTTTTCTCCATTCATATAGTCTCACTCGTCACACCAGTGTTAGAGGGTTTGTTTTTGGTTTGGTGAAGAAATTCATTGTGAGCTCAAAGGACGAATGGTCGAATCAGCAGTAATAATGACTAAGATACTGTTATTAGGAACTCAACTCGAAAAACGGCACGGAAGGTTATGAAGGATATAGTCTTTGTTTGTGCCGGCTCTCGTTCCTTTGCCCTGTTTGCCGTTTGGCACTGGTGAGGAGGCGACTTCGCCTTTCTGACAGGCGAATTGCTACTGTTTGAGCCTCTCCCTTATCAGACAGATTTCAAGATCAGTGTTTCCTTCCCTTCGCCCGAATATTGTTGGATAAAGGTGAGCAAACCTGTTTATTAACCCCTTGTCCCGTTATTGTCTTTATTCACAATCCGAGCAATTAAGTTACTTTGACTTGGTATTGAAAAAATGTTCGATACATTCATTTCATTTCTATCTTTCTGATTAAATTCAAAGTGGGTCTCATTTTGTTCTTAATTTCATTTCCTTATTTTCTCCCCAAGAACAGTTATTTGTTTATTTGTGATCTGAGGCAAGTTTCGAAGGCTTGTCTGATTAATTATATTGGGACGAGCCACGAACAACGAGAGTAGAAAACCCATAACACATCACAAAGTGGGAGCAGAGTGTGGTTACGGCCACTACTACTGCACCTCTCAGATTGCCGCACTCGCCCCCTCTCCAGAGCCAGCCTGCCAAATGGTTAACAGGTCAAAGAAAGGAGAGCCGGCAGAAACAAAGGCTTTATCCTTCATAAGGTATCCAAAAGTGACACCGCTTAACTAAATGTTCGAAAGAATAACTATTGGTATAAGTAATATTGGAACAGCAAAAGTGATGATTGGAGTGACACATATTTGTTTGCTTGTAAACTGTATAATTCACGAAAATATTAAATCTAATTGCGAGACATTTACTTTAATTCAATTCAGCCCATGAAAGGTTTAATTCAGTTTGTGAAAGATTTAATTTAGTTTTTGAAAGGTTTAATGGGGCTCTTCAGTTGATAGATAGATAAAGGACTTTCGTCCCTGAAGTTTAGGTTGAATATATCAAAAGTATAAGTTCCAACATACCATGTAGCCCACGATTCGATTCATTTCTACAGTGAGTTCATCAAGGTACGTGATTCACACTGAGACAACATGAATGAATGAATGAAATGTTTTATTGTATAAATCCGAAGATATTACAAGAGTTGATGTGGTTTCAGTAGATAGGTATATGCATACAAACTTAATTCGAATGGCAGGATATATAAATACAACTGTACCCTATGTAAGTATTCTCAACAAGAAAAAAGTAAATTGTAACATCCAGTTAAATAGAAAATTGCCATTTTCGAGTCGTCAGAAAAGAAAGCCTTCATTTACAATAATCGCCCTTTGCCTGATGGCTGTATATAGTAAAGAATACAGCTTCTTCCAGTCGTGTTCCAGTCCAGAGGGCCTGTCCATCGTTTAGGGATTTTTCGTTAAGCCACCGTTCTTTTTCTGCTTCAAAAACTGCGCATTGCTGAAAGAAATGACGAAAGCTGTGAGTGTTTCTCCTTGTTTATGCGTTAACCTGAAACGGGAGTTAACTTATCAATACGTCCCAGAAAAGCATTTTAATATTTGTAACAAGGCGAGCAACAATTGAATATAACACACACTGGCAATGTACTGTTGTTCTGGTTCGTTGGGTTGGACAAGATGAAGGCAATATGCGCAAATAGAAATTCTTGCACCTTACCTGGCACCGAAGTAGTAGAGTTATGGGTACCGGGAAGTAAGATTGACTCGATTTAAGTTGAATTGTCGGCTCAGTTTGAAGTTCTCGATGTCGTACGACGCGAAGTTCCAACGAGCATCTATGCCTGACCAACTTTATGGAAACGAGGAATATGGGATCCTCGAGACAAAACGTGGTGCACAAAAAAGACAATGGGAGTAGAATACAAAAACGGCTATGAAGCGGCGAACGATGAAACAGGAATGAATAAAATAAAGCTGCGTCTTCAAAGTAGAGTGGAGGAGGTGAGATCCCCCTTCTGGTAAGGTGATGCACTCTGCTCTTGTCTTCTCTCAGGTGAGACACTGCACTTCAACCTCAGGTAATGAACAGAATGACTCAACTTCCGATAAAGTGGCAACGATTGGGAGTTGAATGAAAGAAAGTAAATAAAAGGTCTGATGAAAAGAAATAGTTCACTGCTCTGTGTAAACACTCCTGGTATGTTGCAAATCTCGCATGGACGCTCGCTGTCAAAAGTAACACGCACCTTCCCGAATGATAATGATGCTTTTAAAGCATAAACCTCCGATCCGGGCAATAATCCTTTTCACGGCTAGGGATGCCTTCGAGTGCAGGAAAGAGTGTGATCAAAGGTCACGTGCCCTCAAATAGGTGTTAAAATTCGATATTGAGACCTGTTCTTCAACGTTGGTGAGCAACTGAAAACGTACATCTTCCATTTTGTTGGGTAGCTTTTGTTTGAAGTGTAACACGTCTTCCAATCAGCCCTCAAAGTTGAAATCCGCAGCCACTTTACGCAGCTGGCTGAGCCAGTCACTTTTAAGATAGCTAAAAGGGGTGCTTCCGAGCTCTTTCAAACGAGCAATGCACCGTTTTGGGTATCGGCTGTGTCCTCCATAGTTGCCAGCTTGTAATACCATGTAAGAGCTCTCTTCAGTATGCTCAATTTCATGTCCGTCGCGCCAATTTCCCGTTTTATATAAGCGTCCGGAGTATTCCTTGGGAGGTGGAGGATGTTTTTATAGAAGCGTGATTGGAGTTTCTCTGAGCAGTCGATGTAAAAAATTGCCATAGACCGCCGAAGATGCACTTAGTGCTTAAGTATGGCAGATCATGGCTGATAATTTGAAGTGCACAACCAGCTGCAGCGAGGCCCTTCTTGAGAGCCGCCTCTGTTTGGAGCCTGAAACGTCCTGAGCAGCTGAAAGTTATTCCCAAGTAATTAAAACTATTCACGACCTTCATTTCTTGACCCGCGTAGTGGAATTCGTATGACGATGGAAGTCTTCCTCCCTTTCTAAAGATAACCTTAGATTTGTCAGTTTACTTTTACTTTGTTAGTTTCGCAGTATTCATCTAGATGACACGAAGTTTTCTTTATTCCTGAGTATGTATTGTTGAACAGAACTAACTCATCTGCATATGACGTCGTCGTCTTTGTCCAAATGGGCACCGGTTATCCGTCTGTCTCGTTTTAAACAGCTGAGACAACATCATGTTACGATTTTCAACGTTTCGCCCCTCAAATTAATCCTGTAACGAGTACGTAATTCGCACTCTTAGCGACTCGCCGAACTTTAAATCATTCTCCACCCGCCAATTCACGTCACGGCTCGTTATTTTAATAACCGCAAAAACCTGAGCAATAGCCAAGTCCGAAGCCCGTTTCAAGTGAACAAAACAAGACGGGGATCAGCCGGCGGGCGGGATTTTTCAAGGGCATCAAGAAAGTGGCCATGGCCTCGACGAACTAACAGTTTCAAGCAGTTAGAAACCACTTTTATTCGTAATGGAATAATCGCATATCAAACTGCAAGTAAACTGAACAACCGCTTGTTAAGCCTCCTGCGACCGCGGAAAAACTCGGCTCGAGGTATCGAAGCGTTTACAAATATATTCCATTTCTTTATTCGTTGAACGATGCGAGACGAGTAGAATTTCGTTGTTTCGATTTCTTCAATTGTCGGACGATTCCTCCTAGACGAACTTCCATTTGAATCGTATCCGCTTCACACCAGAATCCACAGTACGAAGTCTGCTCTAAAATTACGACGAATGTTTTCTTCGTAATATAGATATATATTTATTCATTATAGATTTGTTATTATTTATGTTGCCCCTTCTAAGTATTTCCTATCCGATATTTATGTCACAGTTTTTTCCCAATCGTCGAAGCCCTTAAAACTATCTGGCGCGACGTATCCCGCAACTTTCCTCAGCCTCACTTCATTAAAACGTGGTAAAATAACCTCATGCTTTATGTAGCGAGTGGTAGCGCTTAAAGTTCCTGAATTTATTGAGGTGCTCCAACTTGTACCACGACCATTATTAAGCAACCGATGAATCACAAGCGATTCATGAAACTCTCAATTTGTTTTTTTTTTGAGAAGGATCATGTTCGCGGTTTCATAAATATCGCGCGAAACCTGCAAGAAATGGTAGGAAGTATAACGGCGGCGGTTGGAACCCGCTGTTTTTACTGGGCTCAAGGGCTACATATTCATAATAGAAAGTTTGACAGCTTGGCCAGCCGTCCTGGATGGTCGCAGTGGTTGACGCGAAACATATATAGAATCAGGGGAGGAATTGGCCGCGCAATAAAAGATTCGACCGTTTGCCCTAAGGTTGTGGACTGTCGCACACATGAATATGAAATATATTCAGAATCAGGGAGACAATACACGAGTATAGCTGGGGCTTTTTACTTTCCTTGGCTCTACGAAGTAAAAAGAAAAGTTATGTAATCGGCTGAAAAAAAATTTTTTCTTCAGATCTTTACGTTTCAGACCCTCCTGAGTCCGAAAAACACTATTTGGGAAAATGGTCTGTGTGTGTGTGTGTGTGTGTATGTGTGTCTGTGAACGATTTTTAGAGAAAACGACCGTACCAAATCCATTCAAACATGATATTCAGCCCGCAGGCTACCACGGGACGCAAAAATAAGGGTATGAACAAAATCCACCGAAATTTAACTATAGTTATCATAGCGATCAAGTCAGCAAATTTTTTTTTTCTCGAAAATGGCTCTAACGATTTTGATTACATTTTTTTATTGATAGCTCTCAATGAGGCAACTATACCATAAAATTCCCATTTGAGGAAAAATGACCAGAGTAGCACAATAAATTACCAAAACTTTCGACGAAATCGATTTTAGCGCGGTTTTTAGAAAAAACGACCGTACCAAATCAGTTGAAACTTGAAATCTAGCCTACAGGTTACCATGGGACGCAAAAATGAGGGTATGGGCAAAATCCACCGTAAGGTAACTATAGTTATCATAGTGATCAAAACACCAAATTTTTTTTTCTCAAAAATGGCTCTTACGATTTTGATTACATTTTTTATATTGATAGCTCTCAAAAAACAACTATACCATAAAATTCCCATTTGTGGAAAAATGACAAGAGCAGCACAATAAATTATCAACATTTTCGGCGAAAAGCGTTTTTAGCGCGGTTTTTTCCTTATAAACTCCGCTGGAATGTTAGTAGAATGTTTTTAAAAATTGGTATTGTAGTCCGATCCAATACCTATAGGGTGAGTGTTTAACCCGCCAGTTCCCAAAGGCACCTACAGGTGCTCTTACTTTATTTACCTGTGTTGACACTCTTCTTCATCATTTTTGAGTTAGGAGACATCTAGTGGCGTCTATGGGACCTAACACTACTATTGGTTGCATAGTACGGCCGTTTGGTGTGTTCATTTGTGATCTTTATCAGTCCGTGTTGAACCTTCCGAGTGATTAGGACAAAGTAGTGGACACTACGCCGCATTTTGTTGAAAATGGATAAAAAAAGGTTGTTGAAAGTTATAATTCCTTTCTGTTTCAATGCATGATGAATGTAACTAGTGTTCAGTAACGTTTTTACGTGTATACAATTAAATTATTTGCCAATTCTACAAGTGTAAACGCATGGGAGCACCTGTAGGTGCCTTTGGGAAAACCATACTTCGTACTGCACCACGTGGTTGCACCTCCAGGTGCCTTTGGGAAACTTTAGCTACGTCGACGGAACTTCGACTGAGAGTTAATTTTTGTGTTGTAACTAATGTTTTTGTGTTTTTGACGTAGTTTAGTGCGTAGTTTGGTAAACGTAAATCTAAGAAGAATCTAGAAATCGTATGGCTTGAAGACGAATCAGCTTTTACCAACAGAGCTGGGAATAGGGATGCCAAGGAGAGATATAATGAGGGCCCTCATCTATTGAAGTCTAATGTGGAATGGTTTGAGGAACTATTTTCTCCTGAAGTGGTAGCTCTCATCACAGAGCAGAGTAATCTTTATGCTTTACAAAACAACCATCTTTAGAACGTGACAGACAATGAGATCAAAGTGTTCGTTGCTATCTTATTGCTCACTGGATATCTAACACCTAAATACATCCGCATGTCTTGGGAGACCCAGTCAGATACATACAATGCTCTTGTATCCAAATCAATGCGTCGAAATAGATTCTTCGAGATAGAAAAATATTTGCATTTGGCGGACAGTACGAATCTACCCCCCAATGACTAATTCTCCAAAGTGAGGCACTTTTTGACTCTTGTAGATTCAAACTTCAGAACAAACTTTGGCATCATTATTTGTACATCTCACGTATCTATTGACGAAACAAGGGTTCGCTATTACGGGAAACACTCATCAAAGCAACATATACACGGCAAACCTATAAAGTTTGGGTATAAATTATGGTCCTTAGCTACAAAATCCGGATACTTAGTTTCATTCATACCATATCAAGGATCACAAACTGCATCATTACCGCTGCAGGGTGAATTGGGACTAGGAGCGTCTGTTGTCCTAGAACTAGGTTCAAGACTTCCGGAAGATAATGGTCCTTACAATGTCTACTTTGACAGGTTTTTCAGTAGCGTGAATTTGGTGGAAGAACTGTCAAAAAAAAATATCGGAGGAACTGGAACGATTCTTGAAAACAGAACTTTGAAAAGTCCACTTGAGGAATCTAAGTCATTGTCCAAAAAAGAACGTGGTGCCATTTCGTACAGAAACACAGAAAATCTCATTGTGGCTAAATGGAATGACAATAGCATTGTTACTTGGATATCAAATACTCATGGGGTAGCACCACTTTCAAAAGTAGATAGAATCGGAAAAGTTAATAACAAAAAAGCCAAAGTGTCTGTGAAATGCCCAAATATCACCAAGATGTATAATTTGTATATGGGGGGTGTCGACTGGTTCGATCAAAATCTGGACTCCCAGCGTATCTCACTGAAAGGAAGAAAGTGGTGGTACAAACTATTCACTTTTGGCATCGATGCTTCATGCCAAAATGCATGGCTGTTGAAAAGGTACACTGAAAATGACACAAAAATGACTTACTGTCACTTCAGGAGGGCAGTTGTTCAGGAATGGTTATTCAAATTCGGGACAGCCCCAAAAATTGTACCGCCCATAAAAAACATTCCATCTACTTCACGGATGAATACCAGCGAATTTCTTCATCAATTAAAAAATTGTGAACAGCACCGTCGTTGTGCACAGTGCCACAAGAGAACGAGGAAATACTGTCAACTTTGCAACGTGGGGCTCCACGTCCACTGTTCGCACGAATTTCATTCCGAAATATAAGTAATTTTCTTTTTTTTTCGTATTGCGTTTCCATTTAATAATGTGTATATTTTGTTTTATACAGTGTTAATAAATCATTTTGAGCATATTTTTCAATGTTCATTCTTCTTCCCAATACAAACATTAATGTCAAGCACTTCTAGGTGCCAGGTTTCTGCCGCCCAAAGGCACCTGTAGGTGCCACCTAAATTTCTCCTAATAATTTTTAAATTTTCGACAAACTGATTATCTCTTTTTGCTATTTGAATGTGAAAAAACAGAATTATGGGAAAAAATTTGAAAAAAATCGCTCCACCTAGCCATGGGAACTGGTGGGTTAAAAACGCTCATGAGATACATGGGGCTCACTCCAGAAATTCCTGAGTTTCAACTACCGCCGTTTCTCTTACTACCAGTTCTCAAAGTTTTTACCCAATAACTCTGCCAAAGTGATTACTATTTTGCTTCCAAAAATTTGTGTTTACAGCCTCATTAATTTTCTGTGTACTGATTGCTCAATAATGATCCTGCAGTGAGTATGAGCAGCACAATAAATTCCATAACTGTAGGCGCTACCGCTTCCTGCTGCTGTGACGTGTTGTTTGACCAAGTTCAAAGGAACTGAGTGATAAATGAATTGATTAAATCGTATTAACCATGTACAAAGTGAATTGACGTAGAGCTAAGGAAAGTTGTGTGTTGCATATAGTTTACTTAATAGAAGACGTGATACATACCAGCACCTCTCAGGAAGCCGAGTATGTCCTTCGTCGAAGACCCCAGTCGCATAGGATGTGCTCTGCCGTTTCGTCCTCATCACCGCACAATCTGCACTCTACCACCTCTACGATGTCCGTCTTACCTTAGTTAGCAGTGTCCAGTAAGGAGCCTAGTGAGGACTATTAGATCCTGTTAGGAGTGTGTCTGCATTGCCTTCGCCCATAAACAACAAGGCATAATGAGCCTTTTCGCCAGTCTTAGTCAAGGCAGGTGATGCCAATGGGCGTTATTTTCCTGTGTCTCACATCTGACCACCTGCCAGTTCAGGGATTCTGTACCCCTTTTCGCAAGGCAGTCATCCTTTTCATTGCCCTCGAGCCCTATGAGCCAGCACCCGGATAAGGGAAAGCCTATTATGGGCACCGAGTCGTTTGAGCGCTAGAAGGCATTCTCATATCAACCTGGATCTGAAGGTGTAGGCTGCAATGGCCTTTAGAGCCGTCTGACTGTCCGAGAATATGTAATTCCGCTTGCCCTTGTCAGGATCTCTTCTGTGCAGGTCTTTATGGCTAGAATGTCCGCTTGATATATCGTGGCGTACTCTCCCAGTGGCCGAGCAAGACTATGGTGCCTAGTCCAGCTCTACCCCATCACAAAATCGTCAGCGTACCACTGCAAGGCACACACCTCAGTCTGGAACAACCCTCTTTTTCACTGACGGTGATTCTGAATGGCAACTGAAAGTTCTTCCGCTCTGACATAATGTCTCTCTGCCTGTCCTAGTTGGCCTAATCGTTCCATGGAGGCTTGCCTTAGTTCTGGAGGAAGCATTACCTGTCTACCTTACCACTCCCAGGTATGCGGTCCTCTAAATGTATATCTAGAGAGTTGAGAGGCTCATTGCACCTGTTGACATTGGGTGCTATTCTGGCCGGTCAAAACGAGGATACCTACAGACGTACCACATGGTTCAGCGTGTATTTGTGTTTTCCCCATTTTTCGTGAATATTTTGTCCGAACAAATAAATAAATAAGTCTGTTCAGTTCGCGATGTCCACACAACAAGGAGGGGAAATTTAATCGAAATCTTTAGAGATGTTTGTGAGGAAAAAATTGGTGTTTTGATCACTTTGTTAACTTTCGGTGGATTTTTCTCATACCCTTATTTTGGCGTCCCATGGTAATTTGCGTGCTAGATATGAAGTCTGAGGTGATTTGGTTCGGTCGTTTTCTCTAAAAACCACTCTAAAATCGATTACGTCGAAAATTTTGGTAATTTATTGTGCTGCTCTCGACATTTTCCCATGGATGGGAATTTCACGGTATAATTGTCTTTTTACAAACTATCAATATAAAAAATGTAATCAAAATCGTTAAAGCCGTTTTTGATTAAAAAAATATTTGGTGTCTTGATCACTATGATAAGTATAGTAGTTCGGTGGATTTCAAGTTTGAGCGGATTTGGTACGGTGGTTTTCTCTAAAAATCGTTCACACACACAGACCATTTTCCCAAATAGTGTTTTTCGGACTCATTAGGGTCTGAAACGTAAAGATCAGTAGAAAACTCAAACATTTTTTTTTTCAGCCGATTACATAACTTTCTACTTCGTACAGCCAAGGAAAGTAATAAGTCTGTTCAGTTCGCGATGTACACACATCAAGGTGGGGATCAAGGTATTGTGTAATCCAGCAGCCACCGTGTAAAATTTCTCAACTGGCTGCATACCGATTCATAATGCCAACCTTACCAAAGGGTGTTCTTGTTATGACTTAATTTTGTTTTTCTCTGCGTTAATTTTTACGTCCGATCGAGGTCCAGTTTCTGCACTTTTATTAAGAAGAAGAGCTGAACAGCATCATTCGTATTCCGTTTAAAATGGTACAATCGATTGAGCGTGATTAAACTAACACACACGCAGGAAACGTTTCATTTTTCAATGGGTTTAGTGTTTCGATCGTTCGTTAGTTGTTACATTGCAGATCAGCTCAAAATCGTTTGAATGCGAATGAAAACGAGTCGATGGAATCGTAACTTCAGTGCGACATAAATTCACCATTGGCGAATGCCTAATATAACAAAGATTGTGTAACCGCGCCCATTAAAAAAGAACCAAGTTCAGGAAAACGTCGCAAAACGAGTTTTTTTTTACAACTTAGGGTTTATTATGTAACGACAAGTGGAAAGTATCTACAAAATGGTGTGGGCAGCGAGAGCATGAGGTCCGATGAGCGATGGAGCGCCAATTACGGTAGGAGCAGCCAGTCCATGGGTGGCGATCAAAGAGGGAGCAGCAATAATTGGCGTGGCAACGGCAGGAGCGGTGTAGGCGACAGCCCTGACAGGAACTGAAACGCTTCTGAGCACGGGTTCGTGTTGGGTGATGGTCACCGGTTGGCGAACGACAGTCACTTCGGCGGGAGCTACGGCCACTTTGTTGACGATCGTCGCTGGAAGGATGCCGGCAGACGCCACTCCAATAACAGCCAAAAGAGCCACCTGAATTCAACGTAAAATGACACATAAATAAATGCAATTTAATGAAGTACAGTAAATTAAACACTTTAAACGAGTATCGTCTGAACTTAAATTACTATTTTTGTACGTTTGGAAAACATTGCCTGAGTGTGTGTGGGGGAGGAGGGGGGAGGTTCTCATTAAGTTATGAAAAGTATCGTATTACCAATCATCAAAGTATTCACACGGACGTTGATAAATCGTGCCAGCATCTCAAAAGTCAGTACAATGTGTGAAGAGCAGGGGGGGGGGGAAGATGATTTAATTCTCGACGTATCTCACTTTCCGATATGCCTCTGTCCAACAGGAGGTTGCAGAAATCGTTGCGAGGACAAAACATTTAGAAATGCGTCTTTGAAAGACCCTCCACCGGGTTGATCGAATTCAGACCGGCGTTTACTGCGAAAAACGTACGAAAACGTTTTGTTGGGGAAAATTTCGGTTGTTATATTCGCCAGACAGAAACATTTATGAAAACGTTTCGTGGGGATTCAGTTCACGACGCCCTGTGGGGTTCACGAAAGTTGGCGTGGCCGTTTTTCCAAAATTTTTTATAAGGAACGAGGGTTAGGTTACGATTAAGAAATATCTGGTGCGTTGCAACACACAACATTCCTTAGCTCTACAACAATTAACTTTGTACATGGCTGATTCTATTTAATCAATTCATTTATCACTCAGTTAATTTGAACTTTGTCAAATAACGCTTCACGGCAGCAGGAAGCGGTAGCGCTTACAGTTCCAGATTTTATTGTGCTGCTCGTACTCATTCCAGGACCATTATTGAGCAATAGGTACACAGATAATTAATGAGGCTGTAAACATAAATTTTTTGAAGAAGGATAGTAATTACTTTTGCAGAGTTATTGGGTAATAACTGTTAGAACTGGTAGTAAGCGAAACGGCGGTAGTTGAAATTCAGGAATTTCTGGAGTGACCCCCATGAATCTCATGAGTATTTTTAAACACTCACCCGTTAGGTATTGGATTGGACTACAATACCAATTTTTTTTTAACATTCTACAAGAATTCCAGCGGAGTTTATAAGGAAAAAACTGCGCTAAAAACGCTTTTCGTCGAAAATTTTGATAATTTATTGTGCTGTTCTTGTCATTTTCCCACGAATGAGAATTTTATAGTATCATTGCCTTATTGAGAGCTATCTGTATAAAAAATCTAATCAAAATCGTTAGAGCCGTTTTTGAGAAAAAAAATTTGGTGTTTTGGTCACTATGATAACTATAGTTAACTTTCGATGGATTTTGCCGATACCCTTATTTTTGAGTCCCATGGTTACCTGTAGGCTAGACATCAAGTTTCAGCTGATTTGGTAAAGTTGTTTTCTCTAGAAACCGCGCTAAAATCAATTTCGTCGAAAATGTTGATAATTTATTGTGCTGCTCTCGTCATTTTCCCAAAAATGGGAATTTTATGGTCTAATTATCTTATTAAGAGCTACCAATATAAAAAAAATTAATCAAAATCGTTAGAGCCATATTTATTTTAAAAAAAAAAATATTTGGTGTTTTGATCACTATGATAACTATAGTTAACTTTCGGTGGATTTTGTTCAAACCCTTATTTTCGCGTCCCATGGTGACCTGCGGGCGAGATATCAAGTTTGAGTGGATTTGGTACGATGGTTCTCTCTAAAAATCGTTCACAGACACACAGACCATTTTCCCAAATAGTGTTTTTCGGACTCAGGAGGGTCTGAAACGTAAAGATCTGAAGAGAACTTAAAATTTTTTTTTCAGCCGATTGCATAATTTTCCTTTCTACTTCGTAGAGCCAAGGAAAGTAAAAAGTAATGAGAGAGTTTAATCGTTATTTACGAGAAAAATGCGGAAAACTCCCTTAAATAGAGTTAGCGAGTAGTTCTCTAAGGGCCGGTTTATTAATGTCATTTGCTAGTCGAAATAAAGGACGAATAAGAAGGGTGCTTGATACTTTCGACGACGTCGATTTTTATATCAGATTCCGATTGTCAAAAGTAACTGCGATGCACGTGCTTTCGATAATGGACGCCGGGGTAAAATCCTCAAGTGATAGAAACCACTCAATTCCGCGGATGACGAAACTTCTAGCACTAAATATAGAAATTGATGGAGTAAGTAGTCCACGCCTGTTGTGGAATGCCTCAGGTACAAGTTATCGCCCCTACAATATGTTATGATTATTATTCATAGCCAGCGCTGAGAGTAACAAGTTTCTTACTTTATTAATGGCCAAAACTTGGCAAGACTTCAAAACTACCATCGTAAGCTACTGATTATATTAATGTAAATGGGTTAGTTCCGCCAGTAAGTAAATGACTAAAGTTAACGTACCTGTTTGGTGAGTCCGTCTCCCCCGGCTGGTGAGATACCGTTAATGTTACTGTACTTAACGGCCAGACCATGATGTCTTTACATCGAGAGCGCTCGCCTACAGTATCTCACCAGCCAGAGGAAACGGACTCACCAAACAGGTACGTTAACTTCAGCTACTGATTATAATCTGCAAAAATTAATTATTCAACGACAACGAGTGTTTGGTGAAAAATCGGATCTCAACTCTTTGGACTATAGCGACTCAATAAAATTGTAGAAATTCGTCAATACTTGACTTATTATTTGTTTGACCCCTCGCTGTATCGTGTAACTACATCGTAAACACTTAGTCTGCCTGCAAGACAAGGTCATTTCCAAAGCACCCTGCATCAGCTATTGCATCACCAATTCTTACTTTCCGCTGCCCGAAGGGAAGGAAAGTATAGTAATCGTGTCAAAAAAAAAATTTGGCTTTTCTTCAGATCTTTACGTTTCGAGGCCTACTGAGTCTAAATAACCTAATTTCGGCGCGTGGTCCGTGTGTGTGTGTCTGTAGTTCGATTTGCGGGAGTACGGCTGACCGGATTGAGCTGGTTCTTTTTTTGTTTTGTTCGTTATTTTTTGTAGACACCAAAATCAGGTTATGGGCGATTTCGGCCGACGGGAAGGGGGATAGGGAACGAAAACGTACCAAAAACTAGGGGTTTTCGCATTTTTCTCGAAAACGGCTGTAACGATTTTGATTAAAATTTCAAATTATCTTTTAATAATCAATACCAAACTTTTCTTCTCCATACGTATCTCCATGAAAATACGGTGAACGGAAAATAGGTTTTTTACGGTTTTTGGCAAAACGGCTTCAACGATTATCACCAAACTTTCAAGATGTTTTCGAATAGTTAATACCTACATATTGTTCTCCATAAATGTTCCTCTGACAGTCCATTGAACAGAGATAAAAATCAAAATGTGTCGAAAATAACGTTTTTTCTAACATTTCCGTAAATTCCAGGGTAACTTCTTCACCAGATGTGATAAATCCTAATGGAGTGTCTTTTAGTCACCCATACCAACATTTCGTTCGCAGTAATTATTTCTGTATTTATATGTTGAACGGAGATATAAGCCAAGTTAACACAGAAAAGGAGATTTGTCGAATATTAATTTATCGGTATTCCAATTGTCTCAAAAACGGCTCTAACGATTTCGATCAAACTTACGCAGTAGTCTCAGCTAACTAGTTCCTACATTTGGTTTTCTATAAATGTTTCTGTGGAAATGCGTTGAACGAAGATATAGCGCCCGCCTATTTAGGTGGTGTTCGAGCTTAAAGGGGTGGCGGAAAGTTGTGTGTTGCTACGCACCAGATATATTGCGTAAATTTCATCAAATTCGCGTTCTGGTCCGCAAATAGAGGCTCATAACATTGTTTTGGCAGTCTCACTATTTACGACTTAGTTACTAGACGTCAACCAACCATACAAATGTCCAATGTCAAATGTCAAGTTTTGATATTTTCGTTGGGCCATCATTTTCTTAGTCCATACTCCACGTATAGTAGAGAACCCTATTAGTCGCCAAACATCGAAGGGAACTTTCAGAAAAAGTAGTTGGGTCCACGTGCCCTTGGCTCCAGGACTATATGAGTCACAATCTTAGCAACCTACTCATGACCCTAGTGAGAGTAATATAGCCAAGATAGATGCGACCAGAACGACTTTGATCAAACTGACAAGGGCCTACGTTTTGTTTTGTACAAATATTTCCGTATAATACCGAGTTTTGGAATGTTTGTTCAGTCCGACCACACTTAATTCTCCGTCAATCGATACTTTAACTTAATTTGTCTCGGCGGTAAAACGATAAGGAGTCGGCAAACTTACGGCGAATTTCATGATGAAAGTGATGGGCTTTGCGACGGAAGGTCAGTTATCCCGATTCGTCTTCTGTGGCGGTTTATATAGAGGCGCTGGCTTCTGAACCTACCTCTGAGGCCACGCCCGATTTCGTCCTTGACAAAGACCTTCGGGACCTCAACAAAGCTTCCTTGGTCTTTAGTGTCGTTGAACACAATTTGCCGTTAAAACCCGCTCGTTGGGAACAAAGAGCTCGGCGAATCATTTAATTCGACGTTAACTATGTTTAACCGAACAGTAAAATGCAATACAAATGTTACCCTCACAAAATATCTGGTGCGTTGCAACACACAACTTTCCTTTGCTCTACGTCAATTCACTTTGTACATGGCTAATTCTATTTAATCAATTCATTTATTACTCAGTTAATTTGAAATTCGTCAAACAACGCTTTACGGCAGCAGGAAGCGGTAGCGCTTACACTTCCGGAATTTATTGTGCTGCTCGTACTCATTGCAGGACCGTTATTGAGCAAATGGTACACAAAGAATTAATGGGGCTATAAACAAGAATTTTTTGAAGAAGGATAGTAATTACTTTTGCAGAGTTATTGGGTAAAAACTTATAGAACTGGTAGTAAGCGAAACGGCTGTAGTTGAAATTCTTGAATTTCAGGAGTGACCCCCATGGATCTCATGAGCGTTTTTAAACACTCACCCTTTAGGTATTGGATTGGACTACAATACCAATTATTTTTTAACATTCTACAAAAATTCCAGCGGAGTTTATAAGGAAAAAACTGCGCTAAAATCCCTTTTCGTCGAAAATTTTGATAATTTATTGTGTTGTTCTCGTCATTTTCCCACGAATGGAAATTTCATGGTATGATTGTCTTATTGAGAGCTATCTATATACAAAATTTAATCAAAATCGTTAGAGCCGTTTTTGACCAAAAAAATTTGGTATTTTGATCACTATGATAACTATAGTTAAATTTCGGTGGATTTTGCCCATACCCTTATTTTGGCGTCTCGTGGTAACCTGTAGGCTAGACATCATTTTACAGCTGATTTGGTATGGTTGTTTTCTCTAAAAACCGCGCTAAAATCGATTTCGTCGAAAGTTTTGGTAATTTATTGTGCTGCTCTCGTCATTTTCCCACAAATGGGAATTTTATGGTATAGTTGACATATTAGGAGCTATCAATGTAAAAGATTTAATCAAAATCGTTAGAGCCGTTTTTGAGAAAAAAAATATTTGGTGTTTTGATCACCATGATAACTATAGTTAAATTTCCGTGGATTTTGTTCATACCCTCATTTTATTTCATTTTACCCGATTATTTCTCTAAAAATCGTTCACAGACATACATACACACAGACCATTTTCCCAAATAGTGTTTTTCGGACTCAGGAGAGTCTGAAACGTAAAGATCTGAAGAAAACTCAAACTTTTTTTTTCAGCCGATTACATAACTTTCCTTTCTACTTCGTAGAGCCAAGGCAAGTAAAAACGAAGCTTTACGTGATATGTGTGTCAAAATATGTCGATTTTAGGTTGTGCGTGTTGAATGGAGGTAGGTAATGCTCTGGAAAGTCTGTGCAATTGCCATTAAAGGATGGGAATGCATGAACCATGTGAATATGCCACTTGTTTGGATGACGACCGGAAGTGCATTCAGTGAAATTGTATTTCTTGCACAGGATTCTCCATCATATTTCTTCTTTCGTATCCAAAAAGCACTTTACGATCACCGTTTTGCAATTTTTCAGCAGTTTGCAGTCGATAAACTATGAATGAAAAAACGTGGAAACGGGGTCATCTCTAGCAACGGCCCGCAGATATTTATTCAACCGTCCAGGACCAAGTTCCGTCGTGAAGATATAGTCAGTAACAGTCAGTATATCGTATAACAGCCCGTACTTCACAATCAGCGGGATTCACGATTGTCGGAAGCATTTTAAACAACGTATACAATGAAGAATCAATGGCGTCAGTGCGTAGACAAGAGATGTAGGTAACCAGCGCGCATGCGCGGAACGCCGATTGTGGCGCTGCGGCGGCGGAATCTCAAAACGTTGTGCTGAGGTATTTTGGAGACGCTTTTTGAAGAGCTGCGGACTCAGGCAAAAATTACAGCAATCGTGCTGGAGCTCCGATCCACAATCCTCGACTTATGTCGAGAATTATGAACAGCTGTCTTAACCACTAGACCACGATCACCCGGTGCCTTTAACAGGAGTCAGTCAGTACATCTCCCCCCTCGTCTTTAGCCACTGCTCCTGGAGCGGAGTCTTTTGAGGAAAGAATTTATGAGAGTTGAGCGAATCCCCGGAAAATCCGATCTTTGATTTGAGAAACGAGGGGGCTACAAGGAAAGTCTTTTCTTTCACATTGTAGTAGGGGCGTCGCCCATTTTATTCCCCTTCGCGCTGGAACTTTCACAGCGTAAGCGAATCCCGGGCCCGAGAATTCGTCTCATGCTCTACCGACTGAGCATGAGTCGGTCAGTCCATGTGGACGCTCTTCGGGTAGCTCTAAGTAGCTGTACTGTGCAATTTCTTAGGTCTTCTCCAGGCTCCTTTTGACATTTCTAGATCAAGTCACAAGCTTGGTAATAAACTTTTAAGGCTGAAGCCCACCCCACAGTCAGAAGGCTCTACATTAGAAATGGGTGATGAACCACCCTTCTTCACTGTTGGGACTGGTGTCAGTGCCAAGTACAAAGGAGCCTTTTGTGAAGCCAAAATTCGAAAAGTCGTAAGAAGCATCAAATGTAAGGTACTTTTCAAATATCTGGTGCGTAGCAACACACAACTTTCCGCCACCCCTTTAAGTTCGAACACTACCTAAATAGGCGGGCGCTATATCTTCGTTCAACGCATTTTTACAGGAACATTTATGGAGAACAAAATGTGGGGACTAGTTAGCTGAGAGTACTACGAAAATTTGATTGAAATCGTTAGACCCTTTTTTGAGAAAATTGGAATACCGATAAATTAATATTCGACAAATCTCCTTTTCTGAGTTAACTTGGCTTATATCTCCGTTCAACATATATATACAGAAATAATTATACGGAACGATATGTTGGTATGTGTGACTATAAGACACTCCATTCGGATTTCTTACATCTGGTGAAGAAGTTACCCTGGAATTTACGGAAATGTTAGAAAAAACGTTATTTTTGACACATTTTCATTTTTATCTGTGTTCAATGGACCGTCACAGGAACATTTATTGGAAAGAATATGTAGGTATCAACTATTTGATAACATCCATTGAGTTTGGTGAAAATCGCTGTAGCCGTTTTGCCAAAAACTGTAAAAAACCTATTTTTGCTTCATGGGCCCATCTCCGTTCACCGTATTTTCATGGAGATATGTATGCAGTAGAAAATTTAGGTATTGATCAGTAGAAGATAATTTGAAAGTTTAATCAAAATCGTTACAGCCGTTTTTGATAAAAATGCGAAAACCCCTAGTTTTTGGTACATTTTCGTGCCCCACCCCCCCTTCCCATCGATCAAAACAGCCCATAACCTTATTTTGGTGTCTGTAAAAAATAGAAAACAAAACAAAAAAAGAACCAGCTCAATCTGATCAGCCGTTCACCCGCAAATCGAACTACAGACGCGCCGGAATAAGGTTTTTTAGACTCAGTAGGCCTCAAAACGTGAAGATCTGAAGAAAACCCAAACACACTATAATTTCCTTTCCCGTTGGGGTAGCGGAAAGTAAAAATCAACGTACATTATCACGGCAAGTACAGTTTAATGTATTGCCATCCAGGTTTCATGAGAGTCAACGACCAAGTGTTAAGTTTTCTCGCCCCGAAGGATACGATTGCAATCGGCTTAGAAAGTATGCTCAAATTTCAAACGAAGTCTCGTCTCGAAGTCTTGATTTTAGCGTGTAGATGTGTGTGGGAAACTTCGAATTGAACCTCTTGTACTTTCCACTCCCCTCCCCTTACCCACAAGTACTGCGATTGTGTGAAAAAATATCTGGTGCGAAGCATCACACAATTTTCTTTGGCCTCATGTGCATTCAGGTATTCTTTGGACTGTCGCAACTAATCAAATCTCTTTATAATAACGTTCTACGCGAAAAAAGAGAAGATTGATGGGTTTTTTGAAAAACAGGGAAAAGTTTCGATCAATTTAATTATCAATAAATTTGTTGCTAATCACAGGGGGACACATTTGTTAATACGTTTTACTAATTTAAATTTCGGCCGTTGTTATGTAAGAAACGTAATGATTGGCATTAAAAACTTATAATTTTTTATTTAAAACTTGGCGATGCCGCGTCTTCTTTCAACTTGAATTAGAGTACTATGTTTTCAACCTTCGTAGGCCTTCGGGTAGTTCCGTACTTCATCGGTCTGTGCAGTCGAGTCTAAAGCAAACCGGAATAGCGGCTATCGCCTATCCTTCTTTATCAGATAACGGCATGCTGATATTTTTCTGTATTATTGCTTCCGTAAAAATCAACTTCCATGAACTTATTAGTTTGAACGCGTATTTTACGGTCGAGTGATCATACTCCCAGTTTACTCTGTGACGTCCACGGTTTGTACGGAATAATCAATTTAATAGTGGCCGCTTTCAGGTAAGTGGGGCGCCGGTAGTCGCATTTTGGTAATTTCAATGTTTTGCGTTAGTGGAATCACAGTTGAAGTCATGTTGTTAGGAACATTCACGATCTCCGTGTTGTGATGAATGCTCCTACAAATAACCGGATCGCTCAAAGATTGCAAAATATCTATTTCACTGGCTGACTCGTGTGACTCAGTCAGCCTGTCCCTTTTATTGCTCTGATACCGATAATAGTTTTTAATTTTGGATTGTTCTGAAAACTATTTTTTTCAGAGCAACGGCGATATGAATCAAGCAGATGTATCTAAGTTGGTATCTCAGCTGAGGATCCGCGTGAATAGCAAAGCTCGCCGGCTCAGGAACCCAGAAGGGCCCCAAGGTCGGATTGATAAGCTGAGAAAAACTGTTTCCGGGCTCATAAAATACGAGCGAATTGAACTCAACAGCAATGTTGCCGATGAAGCGAGAGGCTATGCAGAGAGGGTGAGTGTTATATGTATTAAGCCTAAATAATGTCAGTTTTACTGTACATTTGCCGTTCATTCTCTCAAACCCCTAGTTCGGCTTAGGGAGTGCAGTAATGGCAAAATAACTAACGTCGTGTAATCGTGATCTCATTTTGGGGTAAAAGCAAAGAACATGGACCGACCCCTCTGATAAGGCAATATATGACGACCGAGGTCAGGTTATCGATATGCCCGACCAGGTTATGTCGGTAAGTATTGATATATGACCTCGTAGGCTCTCCCCCACCAACTGCGCCTGTGACGCATCGTAGGCTCTGGCGCCATGTTTGAAATTAGAAATAACGACATTGTGTACCTACAGGTTCTAAGAAGTCCCTGACGAACTGCCGGATGCTTCCTGTCCTCCACCGTTCACTTCATACACCTGTACCACATCCTTCAGAAATGCCCTCATTAGATCATCACAGTCACTTCTCGTCCTTCTCCAAATATATTCGAAGAGGTACGGGTAAAAGCAAAGAACATGGACCGACCCCTCTGACCGGGTTGAGAATCGTTAATGAACTGAGGAATACAGAAAGGCGAGGGAACAGGGAATAAGGTGGAAGGGTGAAGGGTCAAACAACCTCCTCAACTACGGTTATTATTCTTTCTCATTCTGTTATCGCTCTCACTCTTTCTCAGAGTTCATTGCAGTCTCCAAGCTTCTCCGAATCTCTTCCCCGCCAACTGCATCCGTGACACATATCCATACTAGCGATCGGTCAAGCAACCTATGCAGTCATAGCGTTATCTCGGTCCATGTTCTTTGTTTCACCCCATCTTGGATGTCTGGGTAGTCTGGGAGCCCAGGATCTTCTACTCACTTGACAAACCAACAAGCAGAAATACGCTGACGAGAACGTGTAGGCAGGTGGAGAAAAATGTGTGTTGTGTGCTTCGTAATGGCTTGGTTCTGTGCCAGAGGGCTCCTGGAAACGCTAGTAGCATGAGCTGTTCACTATTTCCCATAATTTTCAGAGCAATAACCCCAAATAATTCACTGATTACATAATTAAACCTCGCTTTTAAAGAAATGCAAAGGAGGAGCTCTGTTAAAGCTCATGTGGTGATGAGAGAGATGTGATCTCAGTGGCAAGTGCATTTTGGTTTGTTTATACTTCCAAGTTACTCTTCCAATTTCCACTATTTATTAACTCCTCCTTCCTCTTTATTGAGTCATTTTCGTTTTTATCCCTCAAAATATTATTTTGGAGTAGTGACCAATGCATTAACTTTCCAGCTCATTTCAGAGGCCATTCGACATGGCGACACCAAAGCAGACACGATGGATATGGCCGACTATTGGTTGGAAGAAAAGCAGTTGGTGCATAAACTTTTCAAAGTTCTAGTACCACGTTTTGAAAACTCCACAGTTTCTTACACGAAACTCTATCGAGCTCCTGGCAAATACTACACTGTGTCTGACACAAGAGCTGTTCTTGAATTACGAGGTATTACTTTTTTTTTAACCAGATTTATCGATCATAATATTAAATTGAAAGTAAAATTATATTTTATTGAAATGTCGGCTGGTTATGTGTGGCTGCATTGCTCATGCATCAAGTGTTAGCAGCATTGAGGAATGGCATCGTCACATGGTTTTAATGGTTTTTTTTGTCTTGGGCTTTTGTCTCATTCGTTGTGGCTAATGCTGTGAACCAGTGATATACAGGGCTCCCATCAATCTGGGTTAGAGGTGTGCCATTGTTTATTTCTCTTGAATGACATACTTTGGAAAACTGCTCAGATTTGACTTATCAGTGGGTTGACCCTGTCAATTTGTTCTTAGTAAATTACGAGGTATGTTTTTTAAGTAAGTACCGTTGTACTGACTGACTCCTGTTAAAGGCACCGGGCGATCGTGGTCTAGTGGTTAAGACAGTTGTTCATAATTCTCGACGTAAGTAATTTTTGTGTTTTTCCGCACCCTCCACACTCACTACTCTACCAATGTCAGTTTCCTTGAAACTAGACAAGTCATTGGACTCATGGCCCCATTTTCATCGCTACTGGCTTCACTCGCTCCAACTCGAGTTTGCCTGCCTCTACGACCTTCAATAACCAGTGTGCTGAAGTGTTCAGGACGAGGCAACTGATACAGCGTTTCACTTTCAGCAAAGTGCTTCCCACTCTTCAAACATAGAGCAGTTCTTCTCAAAGTAGTTATGTCACCATCATCAAACACAACTGTATACTGACTGCAGTCTTGAATTTTGGTAATTGATGCTTCAGTAAATTCCTTCTTTTCAGGGTGTCGTAACTCAACAACTGAACCAATCCTTATGCTTCCTCTGATTTGGTCATCACTTACAGTATAACTGCCAAGTCCATTTTTTGAAAAGTACCTTACATTTGACGCTTATTACAACTTTTCGAATTTTGGCTTCACAAAAGGCTCCTTTGTACTTGGCACTGACACCAGTCCCAACAGTGAAGGAGGGTGGTTCATCACCCATTTTTAATGTAGAGCCTTCTGACTGTGGGGTGGGCTTCAGCCTTAAAAATTTATTACCAAGCTTGTGACTTGATCTAGAAATGTCAAAAGAAGCCTGGAGAAGACCTAAGAAATTGCACATTACAGCTACTTAGAGCTACCCGAAGAGCGTCCACACGGACTGACCGACTCATGCTCAGTCGGTAGAGCATGAGACGAATTCTCGGGCCCGGGATTCGCGGACGCTGTGAAAGTTCCAGCCCGAAGGGAAATAAAATGGGCGACGCTCCTACTACAATGTGAAAGAAAAGAATTTCCTTGTAGCCCCCTCGTTTCTCAAATCAAAGATCGGATTTTCCGGGGATTCGCTCAACTCTCATAAATTCTTTCCTCAAAAGACTCCGCTCCAGGAGCAGCGGCTAAAGACGAGGGGGGAGATGTACTGACTGACTCCTGTTAAAGGCACCAGGCGATCGTGGTCTAGTGGTTAAGACAGCTGTTCATAATTCTCGACGTAAGTCGAGGATTGTGGATCGGAGCTCCAGCACGATTGCTGTAATTTTTGCCTGAGTCCGCAGCTCTTCAAAAAGCGTCTCCAAAATACCTCAGCACAACGTTTTGAGATTCCGCCGCCACAGCGCTACAATCGGCGTTCCGCGCATGCGCGCTGGTTACCTACATCTCTTGTCTACGCACTGAGGCTATTACAGTCTGATTCATTGTATACGTTGTTTACTGAGTGTTTAAAATGCCTCCGACAATCATGAGTCGCGCTGATTGTGAAGTACGGGCTGTTATACGATTTCTTAGTGCTAAAGGCGTAAAACCGATCGATATTCATTATGAGATCTGTGAAGTTTACGGACAAAACATTATGAGTGATGGAATGGTAAGGAAATGGGTGAGAGCATTTAAAGATGGCCACACAAATGTGCATGATGAAGAACGGAGTGGGCGTCCTTTGGTCGTTGATGAAGATTTGATGCAAAATGTGGACGAAAAGGTGAGAGAAAACAGACGCTTGACAATTTTATCATTGTTCGACTGCTTTCCTCAATATTCTCGTAGTGTTTTTTATTGCATCGTGACCGAGAACTTGAATTACCGGAAATTGTGTTCACGTTGGGTTCTAAAAATGTTGACGGATTTGCACAAAATCCAACGTTTAGGCAGTGCGTTGACTTTCCTTGAGCGGTACCGCAATGAAGGTGAAGATTTTTTAGACCAAATTGTTACTGGTGACGAAACAACAATCCATGGAATGGCGACATTCATCATCACTGAAAAGAGTGAAGTTTAAGCAAACAATTTCTGCCCGGTCAGGCGGCAGAATTTTATGAGGAGGGTATTCAAAAACTGGTGCCACGTTATGACAAATGCCTCAATATTCACGGCAATTACGTAGAAAAGTATATTAAGGTACTGGCTTTCATGTAAAAATAAAATTATTGCAATATCTTTGCACGTCTTTTTTTAATTCCAAAACGGTACTTACTCAAAAAACTTGCCTGGTATAAACGCTTCACGTAAAACATTCAATTGCAGAACCCGACTGATTCCTGTTGGGAAACAACAAATCTGTACATATGCTTATCTGTGACTTAGGGCCGTGTTCACCAAAACGCCGCTGATCGTGATCCAACTGATCAGGGCTAGATAAGTAAATCAAGGCTAGCCATTTTATTGCCCACCACGCTAGCCGAGATCACTGTGGGATGCGGTTAGCATAGACATGATTACGCTGCGATTAATCCACATCGAGAAGGCAGTGAACTAATGAGGTTACAGTAAAGTAAGGAAATTGGGCATCTGTTTGACATCCCGTCCCTTAAACAAGTGTCATGTAAACGTAAACGGCCGCGTAACCGCGTATCCCCTTGATGCCCAATGCTCAATAATCCGGATTTGACCTAATTATTGTCATACACCAAAATGGCCGCATTAACCTCTGCCGAAGCTGAAACTGGTGAGGAGCTTAAAGCGAAAATACGCGTACTACAACTGCAAGAGCATCGCGAAAAAGCCAAATTAGTCTGGGAGAATGCTTTGTGCGTGTAGGAAAAATCGGAAGCCGTACAAGAAAATGAGAAGTGAGCAAGAAATAATAAAAACCGAAATTATGAGGTTACAACTTTTACAAGCAAGGAACTTTAATGAGGAAGAGAGAATTGTCGTGTTTAATAAAAGTTGTTTAATACGCTAATGTGTATGTAAAAGCGAGGTATTATTTAACATTTTTTCTAACACGGCAATATGACGTCTGGTTTTTTCAGAAACTGCTCAGCACACAACTTGTTTTCGACGATCGTAATACTTTTGTTCGCAACAGAATTTAAATTCATACTTCTAGAAGTCGTCGGATCCTGCTCATAGCCATCTGAGGCGCTGGGTGAGGTGACGATAACCCAACATATTAGATTATCATCGTAGTGGAATAGCAACTGAAATAACTGCCCACTAGTAAACAGTATCTATGCTTGTTATCATTATTCCAAAATATACGTAAATTATTCACAATAATAGAAGCAAATACTCGGCGGAGCATGGTAATGGCGGACAAATATCAGAATATAATAAAGAAAGATAAGAGCTAACCGGGCCAAATCGCCCAATTTTTTGGGGGTTAACGTTTGATCAGGGCTAGAGCTTAACCCAACCTGGTGAAGGCCGTTTTTGTGGCGGGAGCGGGTTAGGTGCTGTTAATCGACTCTAAACGGGATCAACACAGTTGGTGAAGACGGCCCTAGAAGTGATATTTCTGCCCAAAGCCATCAACCGTCAGTGACCAAAATATTACTCTGAGTCGTGTGAGCTTGCGACTCGTTCGGACAAAAGCAAATATGATATTTAATTAGGGAGTCTAGGAAGGCGCATATTATTCCTATCACTCTTTCGGCATCAAATTGTTATCATAACTCGGAGAACGTCAGAGAAGTTGTGCCATCAGGCGAATGGTGAAAGCTCCACAAGGCATTGGATGGAAGACCGAATGGCTACTCTCTTAGCTATTCTTTGCTATTATTTTTTAATTGTATTCTGTTCCCCTTGGGGAGGGGGGTGTTTTTTTGTAATTACAGGGAAATCCCCCATATTTACATTGTTACGATATATTGATTGACTGTATCAAAAGAGATCACAGATTCAGAGGTTAGTTCCACAGTGATCTGTGAACGATCATCAGAAGGGCTGTGAGTCAAAAAAACGTTTCAATAATTCGGACTACGAGAGAAATGACGAAGAGAATGTTTTCGAAGCGAACCTTTTTTTCCCCCAGCAGACGATTTGACTTGTTTTCCTACTTTCTATTTTAGGCAACCCGTTCCCTCCTCTCACCAAAGATTTGTCCAACAACCGAAATTTGTTGCACAACGTTCTTTTGGATGCAGCTAAAAAGGAATTCAGGCGGCAGCAGTACGCGAAACTGATTGAAGGCTCCGAATCGGCTCAGGAGAGCGCGCCTAAAGAGACGGTTGAGAAGACGTCGCGAGTTGAGACTTCGCAGCGCGAAGAAAATCCTTCAGACTCCTCAGATCGTGATCGTAGTTAACCAGTGTTTCTTTATTTGTAAATAAAATTTGTTTTCTTCTTAAGGCTCCTTAAATTACTTTGAAGACCTCGCGTTTCAATTTTTGTAACAACACGTAGCTTTCTGGAAACTAATTGTGTGATTAGTTTGTTTGAATTTGTATTCTCTTAGCTGGTGTGGGCCTATTTGTTCCTCTCTGTTGACGCATCATGCATCCCTTCGTTTGACACAGCCTGTCATCTTCTTGCCTCAAACTGCATTGAGATCGGACGCCCATCGTTTGGTGTATTTTTTGTTATTTGGATGTTGGCTGGGCAAGCGTAAAAAGCGTTTAAATGGCGGTTGGGGAGAGTACCTAGGTCCTGCAGACCCTAACTCTCCCCTGCCACACTCGCATAGATTTTCAGGGAGTTTCCAATGAAACCCAGCCCCCATGAAATCAAACCCTTGGCTTCGGCTTGGCCTCAAAGGCTCCACGCTGCCAGCCACAGGCAGAAGCCCCTGTGGTATCCATTCAATATGGCTACAACTTAAGCAGCCTACGGACCTGAATGGGTGGCAGGCCTCGGTGATGGAATTGCCAAAAGGCGTTCTACCGGTACCTACGCTTTATCTCTGTGGAGATTACGGGGATTGGACTTGCCCCTATCCTCTCCATGGAGAAGGGTATCAGGTCACGATCTATGAACTCAACTTGAACTGCGATCCTCTTTCAGCTTCCCACTCCGACCACAGCCACTCTCCTCACATACAATAAATACATTCACACAACACTCATTCCCGATGGTCCAGGGGCGGACTACTTGATATTCATCCACCCCTTGAACCATCGCTAACCCACCTATACTAACCTCACAACACGTAAAACACAAACACCCCCTACAGGGCCCTGCGCACCATTCTTCCCAACCTAACACCCTCCCTACGCTTCAACACCCCCTCCCCAAAATGTCTCCACCACTCAATCCTAACCATCGACCAATCCCATTCCCCACAACCTCATCCCTCGCCACCGCTCTCTCCACCTCAAACACTGGGCACTCAAACGCCTACGAACTATTTCGTAGAGCAAGGAAAGTAAAAATTAACAGAAAGATACAAAATGATTACGGAGCTCTAAAACAATATTCGTTAATATGGTAGTGAATTGATGAATTAGTGAAATGAACAGGAAAAACTGCGAGGCACAATCATACGACGTAGCTCAAGGTGAGAAATTGATGAGGAAACGTTACTGAGTCCACAAAGTATTTTATATACTATATTTTTATATACAAAGTGGAGACTATGATTTTAAAAATAGTGTTTGGCTTGATAAGGCTAACAGCGATTGAACTAGTTAACATACGTGTCAACCCAGAACATAAAGGAATTCTCATGTAACCACGGTATGTAACCCTTGTAACGAACACAAAGCTTTTCTCGCTAAGGATAATCTGTTATCTATTTGGTTCAAGCTAGGGTTCAATTCACAAGTGTGTAAGTGCAATGGAGCCGAAGAAGTCTTCGAGCGAACTTGCCTCGCTCAAAAAGAAGCATAAAAAGGAATATTACGATTTGAAGCTTCCAGAATTTATTCGAATAGACTGGAAACGACCTCCATGTTACTGCGAAGAAGAATGTCGTTGTAGGAGTTTCAGATGCGATATGGTACATTATTTATCAATAATATGGTGCTGGAATGCGTTGTTGGGATGGGGTGTTGGGGACTAGGTCTGTTCCTAGTCCCATGAGTTCACTCCTGCTTATTAAGGACCATTGGGTTGACCCTCATGCATCTCTGCGATTGTAGCTATTCTTTCTTGTCCACTTCACCCTCAAGAGAATCTTGCAGGGAGCCCCTTTTCTCATACAGCCGTTTGGGAGGTTCAAGAGTGGTTATTCCTCCATCTCTTCATCCCTGTGAGATACTGGGATTGCTGATCAGCCAGCTCCATCCTCTTTTGGCGGAGCACTGCCTGGGCAAATTGAGCAATACACCTCCAGTTTTCATCGGAATTCAACATGATGTGGATGAGTGTGTCTGGTGTGAACCTGCGGGCTGTGCCCTCCACTGTGCACTGCCAATTATCGCACCTTTGGCATGGGGAGCATCATCCACCATGTGCAGGTACGCCATAAATGCTGTATGTCCCAGTTGCAACAGTTTTCCTGGCAGAGCTCTTTGCAGTGATGGTGTCTGTGCAGCACCTCCTGTGTCAGGCTGCACATAAGGTTTCGGCTTCCCATACCAACACTTAAGGGCGACTTTGGGAATGCCTAACTGGCCAGAAGAGATAGAAGGGAATGAGGAGGCTGACAAACTGGCGAGAAAAGGATCTGCGCTTCTCCCAGTAGAACCGGAGCCCTTTGTTGGGACGACCAAGAACCACTTGATCATGGAGGTTGGCAAGTGGGAGGAAAAGTGCAGGGCTGTCTATTGGCAGTATGTGCCATGCCAAAGGCAGCCAAGGCTGTTCATCAAATTCTCCAGAGACTAAACGAGAGGTGCCCTCAGCCAGGAGGGAAAATGTATGAAGATGGTATGTCGCCTGTCCTCGTAGGTACCACTTGGCCTGGTCAGAGGTGCAGAGTGAAAGTTGGTGGAGCATGTACTGTGTGTACAGTGCGCCTCAGAGTGCTTGAGGTCCCTCAGCTGTAGCTGGAGGAAGTTGCAGGGATGAACCTCAAGGTCCTCTTGCGTTTTGTGAGGGAGTCGTATAGGAGCCGGGGATGGAACTGGAAAGACATGAGGTGGCTCATATACGCCCACACAATAGGCCCATTTGAGGCTGTAGTGGGGGTTCCCCAGTTGTATCAAGTTTGGGGGAAAAAAGCTATTAAGTCCCGCAAGGAGCTGGTTTAGGTAGACCAGACTTGTGGAAGGTACAGCACGTTTTTCGTTGTTTAGCCAGTTGTCTTCCTACTGTTTCACAACCTAATATGCTGATGTATGCAAAGAGGAGGGGAATGTGTTAGGTTCTGTGCATGCAGACCCCTGAGGAATCCACTACCTTCAATTTGTGCCCAATCTCTGGTTTCCCATCTGATCTAATACCAATGTGGCTAGAAGCAAAGGGGGTACAATAACCACGTTTTCTATCCATTACTTTCTTCTCAAATTGGGCGGA
Organism: Pachypeltis micranthus; assembly: GCA_020466155.1. NCBI lineage: Eukaryota > Metazoa > Arthropoda > Insecta > Hemiptera > Miridae > Pachypeltis > Pachypeltis micranthus. The sequence goes on from CM035778.1 coordinate 8,399,080, forward strand.
AAGGTTTAGAGCTTGGAAGCAGTCAGAGCCCCAACAAGTTCGATGTAGTAATGTATTTTACATAAATGGAAAGGTATTTAGGGATTCCCTTACCTCTTGGCATGTTCCCCCTCTTCAGCTCATCAACGTCTTCGTATAGCAAGTGAAGTGAACAACACGAACCAAAATTCGTCAGTAGGGAATTGACAAGGTAGAAAATACCAAGGTGTTTCCACTATATCAGTCGATGGAATGTCGAGCGCTATTTCCCGAGGAATCATACGGCACGTCGTTTCGTATGTTTTTGCGGGTCAATCAGTACCTATGTATTTCTCCCTGCAAGCTTAGCAGAAACTAATACTCGCTTTATCCGTATTATTGCAACTGTGGCAATGCTTAGTCGACTACACTCCTCGATTTAGTCCGTTCAGTCTGGTCTGGGCTGGGTCCCACCCATTTTGCCTCCTCCCAAAGGTCACACCCCTCTTTCTTTTCTTCTGCTAGCCATATTCAGGTTATCCCTTTGACAACTGATTCCCCTCTGCTGCCAGAAGGTGGATTTGATAACGCCCGCTACCACTAAAACTGCAGTACGCACTAGGAATGCACGCCTATGTACTGCTGCCACACGCTTCTGCTGTAACGCTTTTGATGTTTTCAATCCAATGATGCTGTATTTAAACAATACGTTGTCTCTTAGAAACAGACATTATTCGATGGCCAAGCACAAGGTGTGTGCAAACTCACACAAGCGTAAAGATTATTGCCTAATTTTCCTTTCTATTATTTTCCTTGGATGTATTTTTCCAGACGTACACTTCTGGCAACCCTCCACAAGATAAGGCTGTTGACAACATGGAAGAAGAGGTGAGTAATGGTACTGTGATTCCTTTGATTACTCATCTTATAGCACCCATAGTTGGCTGAGAAAATTATCGTAATCGTTGGCCCTTCCAAATTATCCGAAATTTCAATACGTTTTGAATTTACTTATAAAATAACTTTTAGTACAAAAATCTGTCCTCAGCCCCTTGTATATTCAGCGGTTTTCCTCGCTCTAGGTACTCATCCATTCCTTTTTCATAATAGTCTACAGTAGAAACTGATAGTGGTAAGAGTACAGGAATTTATTGAGCTACTGCTACGTATGCCAAGATCTATCAGTGTCTATCATTTAAAAACCAACGTGTAGGTTGTTGATAGTACTCTCCACTCGGCTTTCTGGGAAGGTTCGTGACAGTTCTGAAATTGTACGGGAAAATAATTTAGACAACAAAACGATGCCAATTTGAATTCCAGAAGTCTCGTTGCTCCTGATTAGCCAATAACCATTATTAAACTTCCATTTTATGGGCAGCTTATAGCACTACTCTCTTAATTTCTTTTTGGAAACGCTAGTATGCGCAAGACCAAGGTTTAACACAGGGTTTGGTTTGTTGCAACAAGGTTGGTTTAACAATTTATCATGCTGCTTTCATCGTGAAAACTTTGCAGCTTTGTTAGAACTTGGAACTGTCTGAAGACTGCGACTGAAGTTTTTATTGCTCATTTTGATAGAGTTGGGGGAGTATTATCACAGCATGGCATTTAGCTTGACGAACTACTGTTAAGTAGGAGATAAATTTAAGCCTTTGTTAATAAACCAAACGTGTGCCCAAATTACATGAAAATCATGGAAATTAAAAATTCGTAAAAAACGGCAAAGAAGGGCTGTTGATAATGAAGCCTGCTGGTCCTTGGGTGGGGGGGAGGGGAGTTTGTGACACAATTTCGATCCCTCCCAACGTGACGCTTTCTGGCAGTTCAGCGAAGGTTGAACCAGTTCCACGCTACAAAGGAGAATTATTTGGTATGGTTCTTTAAGAGTAACCTCCAGGAATAGTCACTTTTAATCTGTTCTATCAACGTTTCTGTTTATTAGAGTAAAAATACTACTTTCCTTGGCTATACGAAGTCTGAAAAACGCTATTTTGAAAATGGTCATCCGGGGAGCATTTGACAACCTTTGGTGGCCAGTGCTCCTTAATGAGCTTAAAGGTAGAGGAATCCCCCGCAACCTGTACTCGCTCGTGAGAAGTTACCTGACAAGCAGAACTGCTACGATCGAATGCAGGCATGTCTCCGTCCAGAGGAAGATTTAGAAGGGGTGACCACAGGGCTCGGTCCTTGGACCAGCACTCTGGAATGCCTTCTTCGAAGGTCTTCTCAGGAGGCTCATGGAGACTGACTGCTAGCCGTACCCCTATGACTTGACTGTGCTGATCTTTGAGCGTCAGTCTGCCAAATTGAAGAAAAAACGTGCTGTGCACCATCACCCAATGGTGCGAGCATGTTAAGATGCAGGTGCCTGAGGATCTCCTCTTGAAAGGAAAAGTGAATAATCCACCCTCAATACGCTTTGGCGGCGACAGGCTCCTTGAAAAGCACGTCAAGTATTTAGGAGTGAATGTAGGTGAGAGGTGGGGTTTCAACCAACACTTCCAGGCCCTCAAAGGCACTACCATTGCAAAGTTTGCCTCACTGCGTGCAATTACTAAGGCCACTTGGGGTCGTGTGTGTTACTATGACACTATACTCATGTATAAGGCCATCTATCAAGGCGTGATTGGCTACTGCGCCATTGTCTGGGGCAGCTAACTAAAAATCAATCAAAAGAGAATATTGGCCCAATCCCAGAGAGCTGTGCTCTCCAAGGTCTACAAGATTGTATCAAGGACCAGGTCTACAAGACTGTATCAACAGAAGCACTCCGGGTGATCACTGGTCAGTTACCAGTTGATTTGGCCGTTGAGTACATGGTTGACAAGTGGAGAGGGAAACGGGAGCTTTCCCCTGCTTTGGGCTGAACTCTGTGCGGATCTCAAATTAAGAACTCTTCCCAGGCGGTACGGGATTCCTCAAGTGGTCACCTCCGTGCGGTAACACACGGGGAACAGCTCTCTACCGGGAGACTGGCTAATGACCGAATACCTGCCATACTTCCACATATCTGAGTTCGGTGGATGCTGCAGCGGCCTCTTGCATATTAGCGAAACCACAACTTCCATGACCGATATAACCCTCGTTTAGGGTTTAGGAACAATCATCAAACAAAAAAACAGACCTGTTTGCCATTAATGTGATTGAAAGTAACCAGCTGAACCAAATCTACCCAATCTTAATATCTAGCCTGCAGGTTACTATGAAACGTCGAAACGAGGGTATGAGCGAAATTACCCTAAAACTAACTATAGTTGTTGTGATCAAAACGCTAAATATTTTTTTTCTGAAAAGCAGCTTTAACGATTTTGATTAGATGTTTTGCATAGACAGCTTCAAATGTCCCAACAATACTATTAAGTTCTCATTTGTGGGAAAATGACGAGCAGCACAATAAATGATCAAACATTTCGACAAAAATCGATTTTAGCGCAGTTTTCCCCCTATGAACTACACTCAAATTTTAGTAGAATGTTCAGATAAATTCCAAGGGTTAGTCAAGTTTAGTATCTACAGGATGATTGTTTCATAACACTCATTACATGTATAAGAGCTATTCTGGAAATTCCGGAATTCCAACTACCGCTGTTTCACTTACTATCATTTCTCACTATCGTACCTGATAATTCTGGAACAATGATTATAATCGTTCTAAAAAATATCTGGCGCGTTGCAACACACAACTTTCCTTAGCTCTACGTCAATTCACTCGGGTACATGGCTTTTTCTACTTAATCAATTCATTTGAACTTGGTCAAACAACACTTCACGGCAGCAGGAAGCGGTAGCGCTTACAGTTCCAGAATTTATTGTGCTGCTCTTACTCACCCCAGGACCATTATTGAGCAATTCGTCCACAGAGCATTAATGAGGCTCTAAACACAAATTTTTTGAAGAAGGGTAGTAATTACTTTTGCAGAGTTATTGAGTAAAAACTTTAAGAACTGGTAGTAAGCAAAACGGCGGTAGTTGAAACTCAGCAATTTCTGGAGTGAGCCCCGTGTACCTCATGAGCGTTTTTAAACACTCACCCTGTAGGTATTGGATATGACTACAATACCAATTTTTTTTAACGCTCTACTAACATCCCAGCGGAGTTTATAAGGGAAAATTCGCGCTAAAAACGCTTTTCGTCGAAAATTTTGATAATTTATTGTGCTGCTCTCGTCATTTTCTCACGAATGGTAATTTTATGGTATAATTGTCTTATTGAGAGCTATCAATATAAAAAATGTAATGAAAATCAATGGAGCCGTTTTTGAGAAAAAAAATATTTGGTGTTTTGATCACTATGATAACTATAGTTAACTTTCGGTGGATTTGGTTCATACCATTATTTTGGCGTCCCATGGTAACCTGCGAGCTAGATATCAAGTTTGAGTGGATTTGGTACGCTGGTTCTCTCTAAAAATCGTTCACAGACACAGCCGATTACATAACTTTCCTTTCTACTTTGTGGAGCCAAGGAAAGTAAAAAAGGCGTGTTTACAGTATGTGTACCGATTGCTCAATAATGGTCGTGGTACGAGTAATAGCACAATAACTTCCCGAACAGCAAGCGCTGTCACTTTCTACCACTGTGAAGTTATGTTTGACCAAGTTCAAATGAACTGAGTGTAATATGAATCGAGTTGATAGCAAGACTTAGTTTTATTAATAGCTGCTCAAATACTTGCGTTTCAGAGAGTCGATTGGTCGAAACTCGTTAATATCGACCTGTTGAACATAACCTGGAGACGAGCAGAAATAAAGGACTTTAAATCCATCAACAAACTAATTGACGACGAATGTAAAGGGCTTTTTGAAATTGACGACAATGGCAGCGTCATAGCTCACTTGATGTAAATAATTTTTCAGTTCAATGGTAAAAATACGTAGAAATGTGTGACAGGTGCTGTATTTGATGTCGTTATATTCTGTTTTCAGAGAGCATTCTTACTGCTTTATAGTCGCTGTTAACTTTCAAGGAGCAATAATAGGTGCCATTAGCGTGAACGACGCTTTACCTTTGTGCTATTTGGCAGAAGCTGAATGGGATAGTTGGTTGTTCGAAAAATATGGGTACTTTACTTAGTAAATGTATTATTGTCCTGCTAAGTCAACATATATCTCTACGTAACGTTGAAATGATTTTGTGAGAGTATGAGCAAGCACAGAGCTTCAAACTTATATTTGATTCATTATTAGCAAATTGTTGAACCATTGAAACTTGGGGAAGTAGTCTATAGTATTTTGACATTCCTCTTTTTTTTCTTTTTGAAACAGTGGATGCAGGTGATACCCTCACTGAAGCCACAACAGGCCTATTGTAAGGGCGTCCATGATCCTCAGATCATGGCCCCCTGCACCACCTCCAGGCCCCACGGCCAACCTATCAACTCGTTCATTTCCCTCTGTACCCTGATGCCCTGGCACCCAACACAGTGTTACACTGTTGTCCTCAGCTAGGGCCTTCAGTCCAGTCAGACACTCCCACACCTGCCACGATGTAAGACAGTATGCGGCTAAGGCCTTGAGAGTGGCCTAACTGTCCACCATGATGTAGATTCTCTGCCGCTTCAGTCCCCTCTGCAGCAGCGGCTGCACACAGACTGACGTTCCTCATACAAGACATGTTTGTTCCTTACCTGCTGTTATGGACCAGTGGGAGATAGTTGCGCCTAGGCCTCTGTGTTGCAAAAAACAATCTCGTTATTTGGTGTAGATTGGCTTAAATCCCAGTACAACGGGTGGTTACAAAAATAGTTGTGGAGAACAAATTCTAGTTTGACGTTTTCAGAACACACAGAGGTTTTTTTGGTACGTTTTGGTTGCTTTAAGAGAAACATTTATGGAGTGTAATATGTAGGTATTGACTAGTAGAAGGCAGGTTTGATTCTTTATCAATATGACTGTTACGGAAACCTAATGAGAGAGTTGTATCAGCCCACTGTCATGGGAGTCGCAATTTTGCTATCATGCAAGACTCTGGGCACTCTCTCAGCATCCACCAAACCCAGACTTGTGGAGGCGTGATTCTCATTTTGCCAGTCTCCTGATGGAGAGCTGTTGCTCGTGTGTTGCAACGCTGAGGTATGATCCTGGGGAATCCATACCATTCAGAAGGAGTTGTTAACCTTGTTTCCCACCTCGGCCCACAGTGGGGGATGCTCTTTTTTCACTCTCCACTTGTTCATCACGCACTCTACAGTCAAGTCAACTCGTAACTGGCCAGTGATAACGTGGAACGCTTCAGTGGATGCTGTCTTATATCATCCCTAGCTCTCCTGTGATTGATTATCAGTTTTCTACGCTGGACAACGAAGCAGTAGCGAAGCGTGTGGCCTCGTACATGGGGACTATGTCACAGCATCTGACAATAACAGAGGATTCCTCTACCATTAAGATTATTGTGGAGCACTGGCCACCAAATGTTATGAAACGTTCCTCTGAAGCCAATGAAACTACACCCTAGTAGAAGGCATCCTGAGCAATTCACTTGCAAGACTGCTTATCGTATGTTCACATAAATTTTTATTGAAAACTAGATTACTCAAAATCATTAGGACTGTTTTTGAGGAAAGTTAGTACCCGACTGAGCACTAGAGCCTCTCTCTGGTTGTTATTAAGGACTTTAATAAGGTTCTCCTTGTTATCCATTACGCTGCAGACAAATATACATAAATAAACTTTGTCACGTTCCAGGCTGTATAAATTTCGGTGTTATAACACTCTCTGGATTCACTTTCTTGCTTACGCCAAGAGATACAAGGCTGTTATATTCAACTACCTCTTAGGCCCAGTCTTCGAAATGTACCATTTGGTCACCAAATTGGCGATATTCGTTCCTCCTAAAGTGGAAATGAGTAAGTCGAAAGCTTTCAATTGCGTAAAAGTATTTATAATAATACTCTCCACTATGGCAGTTTGGGACTATGGCGAGATGTGAAGCGAAGGACTCCGTTGAGTCATAGCTCACCAAGCGTCGAAGTGTGAGGCGGAGGGTTCGGTTGAGCAGTAGCTCCTCACAGCGAGGGACTCGTTGTCTCCGCAACCTCAGTCTTCCATGTGTAATCTCTGGTACTGTAGATGGTGACTACCCAGAGGTGGTGAGTAGTCCATCCCTGGACCGCCGGTGTGATTGTATTTAAGGGCTGAATGTATATATGAGTGTATGTGTGTGAATGTATGTGTTATGTATATGAGTGTTAGTGTTCTGTAGATTAGATTAGGTATTGTAGGGATGGATCCAGGGGGGATGAATATCGAGTAGTCCGCCCCTGGACCATCGGGAAATGTGTGAACGTATTTAAGGGTTGAATGGATGTGTGAGTGTGTTAGATAGGGTTAGGTGTAGAGTGAGTTGGGGGGTCGAGGACGAGGGCAGCCGAATATAGAGTAGTCCGCCCTCATCACGTCGGATGGGGATCACAGTTCAGGCCGTAGAAGACGGCCTGACACCCTTCTCCGTGGTTGGTGCAGGGGCAAGTCCAATCCCTATACCCCCATGGAGATAAAGCGTAGGTGCCGGCAGAACGCCTCTTGGCAATTCCGGCACCGGGGCCTGCCACTCATTCAGGTCCTTAGGCTGCTCAAGGTGCAGCCAAATAGAATGAGCACCACGAGGGCTTCAGCCCGCGGCTGGCAGCGTGGAGCCGTTAAGCCATGGGATTGGCCTTGTGGGGACCGTGGTTTTGCGGGAAATCTCCCCTAGAGAAATGATAGGTGCTGGCTGGAGAGGGGTAAAGGCCGTGAGGCTAGGTACCCTCTCCAACGCTACGGGCAATGCCCCAAAGCACGACTTACCATTGTAGATGGTGACTGCTTGAAGTTAGGTAAGTGAATCGATGCTTGTTGTTGTAGATCGGCCCTTATATATGTTCTCTTGGAAGGGGGAGTCCCCTCTCATTGGCCACGTGTCATACCCTCCGGGAGTAGGCAATGGCTCACAGCTAGCGCCCTCTGTCAGGATGAGCCACAGGGTAATGCGAATTCTTTCCTCTGTCGCCAGACTTCACTGCGAGGCGCTTTTTGTAAGAAAAGGGTGGCCAGCCGCCACAAAGCTCTATCAAACTGCTCACAATGGTTCGTTATTATCTTGCACAGCATTGTCTTCCAGTTTGACGCAGTCCTACACCTCTGAATCCCCTCCCGTTCGATTCAGCGTCAAAAAATACTAGTACACGGTACCAAACATGACCTGACTACAACGGAACAAGGAAAACTGGTGAGCCGAACTGACGGTTGGTTGGTTTGAGACGAGAGGAGGCCGGGGAGAAACGATAACTTTCGCTATATTGTGCTGTGATTTGGGGCTGGTGTATTTAAGAAGTTCATAGTGGCAAAAATTTGACTAGGCAATTATATTACCTTTTCCTGACGAACAGTGGGTTGTGTTTTAGGCAACTGAACCCGCGTTCACGTTCCTGCAACTTGTTAAAACATGACTCAACAGCCGTATGTTCTTCAAAAATATCCCAGAACTTCAACATTTTTACTCTTATCAGTACTTCTTCTACCGCTAACCAAACCATTTTGTCTAACCATCTTTTGAATTGCCTCGGATGTCCAGTTCCAATTGTGACTGTGTGTCTTTTCTTTATCCAAGACGCTCTTACCTTTCGTGAGGAAATCCATATTGTTCATGTAAAGCTTTAAAAAAGACAGTTTGTACTCCTGAGGCGTTCAATACGCATTTCTGAACGCCACCATTATCAGACTGACCCATCGTCACCTCACCATCTTCGCCACTGTCCGTCCTCAGTTTGCAGGTTTAATTTTTCATTTTACTTTGCATGCCAAGTCACGAGTCAATAATCTCGGATTATCAGTTAACATTCTTTTCTAATTTCGAGTCAGCTTAATATCCTGACAAGTTAATACTAGTGATGCTTCATGGAGACTGACTGCGAGCCAGCCACATATGTGCATGATCTGACTGTGATGGTGAGTGCCCAGTCAATGCATCAAATCGAAGCAGAAATCCACCATGGTCTCCGAACAGTCACCGAATGGTGCAAGGGGGCCAAGGTGCAGGTGGCTGAGGTAAAATTTCAATTAATCATTCTAGAGGGATAGTTAAATAGCCAACCGACAATACGCTTTGGCGACCACAGGCTCCTTCTTGAGAAGCAAGTCAGGCACTAAGAGTCAATGTGGGTTAGAAGTGGCATTTGAGCCAACACCTTCAATCCCTCAAAGACACTCCCTAGATTTGTCACTCTATGAGCAATTAGCAAGGCCACTCGGGGTGTGTGTTATCATGTTACGACCCTCATGTACAAGGACATTTACTTAGGTGTGATTGACCTATCAAAGGAGAATACTCGCCCAATCCCAGGGAGCTGTGATACTGTGGATCATCAAGGCTTAGAAGACAATATCCACTGAAGCACTTGAACTGTGGTCAGTTACTAGTTGGCTCACGAGTAAATGGGCCAAACCCTGAGTATATCTCTCTATTGAAATAATACTTGCCGTGCTAGATGAATGTGCTCTAGATAAATGGCGAGCAAGATTGGAAACCTTGTCAAAAGGACTTTTTTTTTTTTTTACCCGAGGGCGTGTGGGACAAGTCCCTTTGTCACTGCGGCCGCTTTTTATGTGGGCCTATTGTGACGCTGGCCCTTTCTTAGTAGAAGGTGTCGTACATACCCACCCCCTTTATGAAGCCGAGCATGTCCTTCACCGCAGAGTCCGCTACGGTTTGGGGTTCAGTGGTCCCCTGACCGAAGTATTCAAAGCGTTTTGCTGCCAAAGCAGGGCATTCACATAGGATATGCTCTGCTGTCTCATCCTCCTCGCCGCAGAGTCTGCATTCCACCGCCTCTGAGATGCCCATCTTGTTGAGGTGATATCTGAGTGGGCAGTGCCCGGTGAGGAAGCTTATCAGTACTCTCAGATCTTGTCTAGAGAGTGTCAGGATTGCCTTCGCCCTTTGACAGGAAGGCGTGACAAGCCTTTTCGCCTGTCGTAGTCGTGGCTGGCGATGCCAATGGGCGCCATTTTCCTGTATCTCCCATCGAGCAACCAGACGGTTTAGGTGACTTTTCGTCAGACCCACGTGTGGCTCAGGCCTGATGGGTAGGGTTTCTGTACCCCTTTTTGCAAGGCGGTCAGCCTTTTCATTGCCCTCATGCCCCCTGTGAGCCGGCACCCAAATGAGGGAGAGCCTGTTACGGGCGCCGAGCTGCTTGAGCGCATGGAGGCATTCCCATGCCAGCTTAGACCTTAAGCTATAGGCTGCAATGGCGTTGAAGGTGGCCTGGCTGTCTGAGAAAATGTAGATCCGCTTGCCCTTGAGTCCTTTAGACAGGATCTCTTCTGCGCAGATCTTTATGGCTAGGATTTCCGCTTGAAATATCGTGGCATACTCCCCCAGCGGCTTTGCAAGACTGTAGTTGGGCCCTACAATGCCCAGTCCTGCTCGGCCTTCCTTAACTGAACCCTCAGTATACCACTGCAGCGCGCCCACCTCGGTCCGGAATGTCGCCTTCTCCCACCGTTCCCGTGAGTGGACGCTGACGCTGAATGGCAGCCAAAAATTCTTCTGCTCTGGCATGACGTCAGTAGCAAGGACTGAGTCAAAAGGACATGAGACCTATGAGCTTTCCCCTAACGTCCATGAACGTCTTAGGAGGGAGTGGGTTGAGCCAGTTCCTTACACGCATGTCAACTTCAATGCAAGGCTCCCCTTCACAGTCTCTCCATCCTGCATGTCTTGCACCTCTAGCGTGGGGAAACAAAAAATCATGTGCTGCCCCATTATAGTTCCTACAGCAATGAGCGACGGTTATTTGAAGAGCAGCCAAACCTTCCAGCTGCTACTAAGCAAGCTTAGTGTTTTGCCCAGTTTCAAAAACTATTGTTTTTGTGTGATTTTGCAAAGAGAAGATGATTTAGGACGATGTGCTGTGAAGATCGAGAATGGCGGAGAGGAGCAATACAAAAAGTAGAGGCAGTTCAGGTGATGGAAAGAGGCAACAGGCAACAACAACCGTGAGCAAACCACCCGAGGTAAAGTGCAAGGCTCACCAAGCACCAAGTAAATAAACAAAATGAAGCGATCTTGGGTGTAAACAGGATCCTCATGGAGACTGACTGCAAGCCTGACACACCACAACAACCTGACTGCTAATCAATGCACAGCTGATCTAGCAAACCGAAGCAAGAATCTATTCAGTGCTCCTAACAGGCCCCAATTGTGCGAGCATGTCAAGCTGCAGCTGGCTGACTCCCCCCACCACCACCACCAACACCACTAACCCTCTTAAATTAAATTGCCAACCATCAATACATTTTGGCGGGAACAGCTATAATCTGCTCGCACGAAGCCATTTGCCTAATCAATATTGACTACTGCCCCATTTTCTGGAGTAGCAAACTTACAATCAAAGGGAAGTACTAGCCCAATCCAACGGACCAGCTGAAGACCAGTAAAGCCTGCAAGGTTGCATTCACTGAAGCCCTCTGAGTGATCACTGACTAGTTACCCATTATCTTGGCCATTGAATGCATGGTGGATAAGTGGAGAGTGAAAAGGCAGCTTCTCCCTCTCTGAGCGGAATTAAGTTTAGACCTCCCCACCGAATGAAAAATAGGCTAATGGGCATTAGATAAATGGTTAGTGAAACGGGAATCCTTCTCTAAGGGATGTTATACGTTTAAGTTTTTCCCAACATATGAACATCTTAGAAGAAAGTGGGTTGAGTCAGGCCACTAGATGAACTAGTTCCTTACAGGACATGGTGACTTTAATGCGCTGCTTCACTCTTTTTTTCTCAATGACTCTACACCCTGCGCATCTTGCTCCTCCAGTGTAGAGGAGACAAGAAACCATTTACTGCAACAGCGAGCGAGGGTTGTCTGAATGGCAGCCAAACACACGAGCTCCGACTGCTAAGCAAGCTTATAACCCTTCCCTCAGCTTGTGAAGAAGGTTATAGCAAAGCAACAAGGCCTGAGTTGTTCTGTCCCTCTGAAACTTGCCATCAAAGTAAATAGTTGGATCAGGTGGGAAACCAGATTGAGAACTCCTCTCAGATGGCATTAATTCCCCAAGGTCATAACTCCGTGTGGGCAACAGCTCCCTATTAGGAGACTGGCTAAATAACAACCCGCCGTACCTTCGCAGGTCTCGAATTTGGTGGATGCTGAGCGAGTGGCTGAGTTCTTGCTAGATAGCAAAACAGTAACCTCCATGACGTGCGACTGATATAACTCTCTCAAGAGGGTTCAAGAGCAGTCACTATGATAAGGAAAAAGACCTGATGCCACCTGCTCTTTTGAGGTGAAGAATTTGGGTTACTCTTCGAATTCCATGCTACAATACAGCTACTACCAGTGTTTATTTGGCTCATTCAACAGAAGATGCGTTGATGACATGTAGTAGAAGTGTACTAAGTTAATTTCAATCTCAGTACGAAGCTCGCTGTACTTGTGTCATCCATTGTTAGTATCTTACTAATAGGTTTGCTTCGCAGACACTTCTTGGGCTTGTTGCTTCGCTCAAGTTAGCACAACGGTGAAACCGAAATTAGAAGAAGTCGATTTCCCCGAAGACGCCGAAGTTGACGAATATCCCACAAGCATATACTGCGCTAACAGGAACCAATTCGTGGATCCAGTTGTACTCGAATTGATTAAGTGAGAAAGGGCACAGTTCAGATTAAATAACTACTCATTAATACTTCTGGATATGAGCTTATCCTTCGGTATGTAGCATCGCGAAGGGTTGACAAAATGTACCGTGTGAAGTCAAAGTATAATAAATCACCTTGTTTTGAAACCCTGAGTGCGGCATACAGCAGTACAGCCTCTCATTAAGTATACGTAAGGAGCTGAGTGCGTTTTTTAAAACGTTTTCGTGATCATTGCCGAATTAACCTACAAAGGTACTTCGAACTGAGTGTATACTGCTCGTTCATAAATTGTGCAACCGAATGCAGCAAAATAGCGCAACAATTTATTCATGGCTCTGATGGAAACTGTCGGGGGTCCCTTCTTAAATGGCGTGGTCTTAAAAAGGGCCGACGAAATGTTGTAGGCTATGTCTCTGCCGGTTGGCAAGGTGCGAGACGAAGGACCTCCTCCTGCTTCGTGTGCTGATTGTGGTGGGAACACTCTCTGGACAGACGAGGTCAGGCCGTTTTATACGTTTTGTCAGAAGGGGGAGTCCTGTCTCATTGGCCTCGTGCTATCCCCTCCAGGAGAACTGTGTGTGGTTAGCACCGGGGACGACTCTCCGAGAACGCAATTGACTACCTACTAACCACAAGGGCGACCATGCGTCGATTCACTACGTTTGCCAAAGCGTGGGCAGACAGATGTAGTAAACTGGAGGCCTGGTAGCCTCCTTTGCGTAACATAGTTCACCAGGTTCCTTCCAACCATTAGATATTACTAAAGGCGCTCTCATGCGCAGCGCATTAATCACATAAAAAATCTGACATGGATGGGGGGGGGGACAAAAGAACCTTCTTCTCTTTCCAATAAAAAATATCCTGACTTGTTTCCCCATTAGGTGAGGCTGATACACGACTGGGAAATGACCACTGGGCCAGGGCAGCTGCTCCAGAGTAGTCAAGTCTCAGAGGTGATCAACCAGGAACAACCTAACACGTTAAATGGAGGAACTAGCAATCCACATATGCAGCCGATAGAGGGGTTGGGGTGAAGGGTCCTTTGCGAGTGCAAGCACACTTACTTAGACAATGGTTTAGACAATATATCACTCTTAGATGCGCCTTTAGAGATTTCACTTTCAGGAAAAGTAACATAATCATACGCTTTACGTTGTGAAAACACCCAAAGGGGATCATGTTACAGAACTGTCGACAGCGAAAGTGTTTTCAACGCCTACAAAACTTTGGACAAACACCGTCGACAATTTACCAAAAAATACGGTAAGCGGTTCGTCGAAACGATTTTTCAAGACGCGAGAAAATTAATGTTCGTCGGTAAATCCGTGAGTATTTGAGCGGATCGAACCAAAACGACAAAACCGCTCGACTTTTACAAATTAACTCAGTTTCGTTAACTTCAGAAAGACGTTCACGATCGTCCGCCCATTTTCGTAATTGAAACGGTTTTTGATTTGGATTCGGCGAAAGACAGGTTCGAGGTGTACGCGTTTAATAGTTTCAAAAAAAACAAAGCCACCGACTTTCTCATGCAACCGGAAAAAAGGTAACTAACTCGTTTGTTAATATTTCAAGTGCTGTTTCAGCATTTATTTTCGTTAATTTCCTATCGAGCTTCTTATATAAGTCCTATCTTTCATTTTAATTATTCAAGTTAGATTTGACTAACTGAATTTCATGAACTTGGTTTTATACTTTCCCACGTTTTGTTGTCTCTTGAACTTCGTTAGTCAGTTGTTCCTTGAATGTTCGGTATTTTCTAGTATATTTCAATTTGATCACTTGTCCTTATCTTAATATTGTGCTAGTATTTACTTCATGTCTCATTTCTGCTAAAATTTGTCTGTGGATTTTTTTTTTCATAATGGGAAGAAGGAGCAAAAAACATTTTTTTCGATTTCGGAAGAAATCTTAGATTACATCTTAGAATGAGTCAGAAAGGCATGGCAGAATCGAGTGAAAACGTCCCAGCACTAGGTCACACAAGTGCAGAGCTAGCTCAAAACGCGAATCAAATCGTTTCCACTCTTACCTCAAAAATGCAAGATATGAGTCCAAACGAGATTGCCTTAAATTCATGTTTGGCGCACATGACGATTAAACACCCGGTGTTCACTCAAGAGGTGACCTCGAGGGGGAAAATGGCGAGGGAGTTGAGTGCCATTTCTGCACATAAAAGACTAAACCATCACATGGAGATGCTGACAGTGAATCCAAGAGGGCAAAGTTTTCTCATCCCTCTGGGTCGGGCGTGAACTTCAACTCCGAGAACAAAACAAACAACTTTCACCGGGACAAGTCAATCTTCGAGAGACAGTCGCCACACTCTTCCAAGTGACCATCATGGAGATCAACGACTGGATCCCCCAGGCCGAATGTCTCCTTCTACAACTGCTAGCGCCCAGGGCATTTCTCCTCCAGATGTCCGTTGAAGACCTCAGAGAAGAAAGGCGAGCCGGCACAGGATAATAAGCGAGTCGCCTTTTGCCAAGTCAATCCCATGGGTCAGCTCGATCATTAGGGTGTTACACCTAAAGAACTAGGTATAAACGCCCCAGAACTAGTCCAAAACGTAAAATTAGGTCAAACCATTAAGAACGTGGTAGAAAAACTGCAGGACTAGTTAAAGAATTAGATGAACGGTAGAGTTCATCGTTGGGGAAAGTAATAAAAAAGTTGCTGAACGTGGCGTTATGTCAAACCACGACAGAGACGTAGCAGAACTAGACCAAAACGTGGAACTAAAACAACTACAGAAGTAGGTAAACACGTTGCAGAACTAGTTCAAAACGTGGAGTTAACTCTACCACCACGGAGTTAGCTATAAACGCCCAAGAACTAGTTTGAATTAGGTCGAACCATCATCAACTAGGTACAAAAAATGCAGAACTAGATGAACTTTGGGTTGCGGAAAGTAATAAAAGAAGTTGCAGAACTACGTCAAAACGTGGCATTATGTCAAACCACTAGAAAAGTAGGTAGACACGTTGCGGAGCTAGATCAAAAACGTGGAACTAACTCAAATACTTACAGAAGTAGGTAAAACGTCGCAGAACACGTTTTGAACAATCAAAACGCGAAATTAGGACAAACCACTAGAGAAGTAGGTGCAAAAGTTGCAGGCTAGTCCAAACAATTATAGAACTATGTAAAAAAAAGTACAGAACTAGACCAAAACGTGGTATTAGATCCAATCATTGCAGAACTAGATCAAGTCAAGTGTTACGAGGGGGGTTTGGAGACGTTTGGGGATCCGCTGACTTGTACAGAGGTAAGTTTGGAGATGCTTTTGAAGAGCTGCTGACTCAGGCAAAAATTGCGGCAATCGCGCCAGATCCACAATCCTTGACTTACGTCGAGATTTATGAACAAATGTCTTAACCACTAGACCACGATCGCCCGGTGCCTTTAATGGGAGTCAGTCAGTACATCTCCTCCTCGTCCTTTAGCCGCTGCTCCTGGAGCAGACTCTTCTAAGGTACGAATTTATGAGAGTTGAGCGAATCCCCGGAAAATCCGATCTTTGATTCGAGAAACGAGGGGGCTACAAGGAAAGTCTTTTCTTTCGCACTGTAGTAGGCGCGTCGCCCATTTTATTTCCCTTCGCGCTGGAACTTTCACAGCGTCAGTGAATCCCGGACCCGAGAATTCGTCTCATTATTTCTCTCTTAATTTTTTTTTTAAATCTTTCTCTCTGGGCCTCTTCTTTTTCTTGGAATGAAGAAGTTCGACCACTAGTTGGGCGCCAATTGTACTGAGGTAAGTTTGGAGATGCTTTTGAAGTGTAATGCTCCTACGTGGTCGAAA
This sequence comes from Pachypeltis micranthus, assembly GCA_020466155.1. NCBI lineage: Eukaryota > Metazoa > Arthropoda > Insecta > Hemiptera > Miridae > Pachypeltis > Pachypeltis micranthus. The sequence continues at coordinate 8,415,465 of CM035778.1, forward strand.
CTGAGGGGTCGGAGGATTAAGGTTATTAAAAAGGAAATACCAAAAGGTGCGAAAGGATAGGTGGTGATTGAGAAGGAAGAGAAGGTGCTGGGAGACTAGGAAAAAGAATAACTGTGGAGACTAGAAAAATTGTATTCGGGTTAGTGAAGGGCAACCTGCTTCCTCAGGGGACGGAAATGGAGAGAGAGCTTGGGATTTCGGTGGAAGGCTCGGCGATCGTCCTCTGCTGAGCAAGCACTCTCGATTCGGTTAACTCCGTATTTGGGCTACTCGCCACCTCAAATTCGGTTCTCACGCTGGTACCTTATCTAACTATTACTCCTTGTGCCGGTGATATGGTTTACGGCAAGGAGAAGAAACGATAGCGAAGCCTTCTCTCTAGGGGGAGAATGTTGATGCTCAGTTCTTCGTCTCGATAGCGCCGTTCGTTGGGCAGTACAGAAGAGCTGCTAACTCAGGCAAAAATTATGCCAATCGCGCCGGAGCTCCGATCCACAATCCCCGACTTACGTCGAGAATTAAGAACCAATGTCTTATCCACTAGACCACGATCGCCCGGTGTCTTTAATAGAAGTCAGTCAGCACAGACTGATGCAAAAATTACAGCAATCGCGCTGGAGCTCCAATCCACAATTCCACTATATCCACTAGACCACGATCCAAATCCATATAGTTTATTGTCGTAATATTTACATTTATTAATTATAATAATTAAATTACATACTATAACTAATTTACAATTTCGGCATAAGGCTACCTCGCTTGCGTATGCATGGTGGGTATATGGGTCTCAGTCAGCGGATAGGTCGATACTTAACATAATACTAAAACTAGGACACTTTAAAAAACCTGGCGAAAACCTAGAATCTTGAGTTAGTTTTGCTTACAACTAAATATTTACACTCAATCACTCTTCATTCACACGGATTATATACAACATTTACATTGAGGTCTCCTAAGGTTGTTGAGGTTTCTTACTAGTGGGTTGGGGTGTGAGGCAAGTTTATCTGTGTATGATTGTGTGATGCGTGCGATGTGATCTGATATGTGTTCCATGTTGTGGAGTTAGTGCAGAAAGGGCTGTTTGTGGCGATTCGGAGGCATTTGTTATGTGTTACTTGTAGCTTGTATATGATAGCAGATGCCGCTGTGTGCCAGACAGGACAGGCGTATGTTATTGTGGGTCTGATAATGGCTTTGTAAATGAGGAGTTTCAATGGTGTGCTCAGTGATTGTGATGTCAGAAGGTTGTAGTATCTGCCAAGTTTCCCAAGGGCTTTTTAGTTGACCTCCTTAATGTGGTCTCCAAAGGATTGTCGTTTAACCAAATAAACCCCTAGGTACTTGACAGACTTGGAAAAGATACTTTTGTTGCCTCGGATCGTAATGAACTGGGGTCTTTTGTTTGGCAGTGAAAAGGATGGCTTCAGTTTTGGCATGATCCTGACCTTCCATTTCTCCAGTATCTGTATGACCTGGTGCGCGGCTTTATTAACACTCTACTCGAGGGAATTAAGTTCGTTAGTCCCCCAGGGTCCTTTGACACCCGGGCTTCTGTATCTAGGGCAATAGTGCCACTGAAAAACGCCTTCAAAAGGAGGGTTTCCTGGGAACCTTTAACGCTACAGGACCAGTCGCTTTGCATCGCTGCTAAAACTTGCTCCATTCGCTTTTCCTACGGAGGACTTGTAACGCTTGCCCCAGGAGTTATCAAGCTCTCTCTTTTGGTCGGACACACACAGACCACTCTCAAATGGTGTTATACGGATTCAGAAGCCTTTAAAACGTCAAGATCTGAAGAAAAATTCCAAACAGTAGTATTAGTTTGTGCCCCTTGGCGTAGTATTGCACTATGAATACTCAACATAACTCTTGTCCATAAAAGCTGTAGTCACTCTGCAGCTAAAACCATTCAATGCTGCTACTTCAATTACTGCTACCAGTCACATCAAAACACAAAAGGGCATTAATACTCTCGTAAATCCATTGGCAACAGATACATATCTGCCATATCGCAAGATTTATTCGAACTGAGCGATGCTGGTAACGGGGAAGAAGTTAAGAAGTGCCACGAGCCCGACGACAAAGATGAGATTGAAGAAAAAGAAGAAAAGGACGACGACGAAGGCGAACCCACTGTAATTGAAGGTACGTACTATTCTCGGGACTAGGCTCGCAGAATTGTGTAACAGGAATTGACTGAAACGTCTTCACTTACAGGCCTAACCTGGACAAACTTCCTCATGACGGGAACTCAAGATTCGGATGAAGAGGAAGGTCGAGGAATGGACAAAATCATATCCACGGATAATCCTATCGACAAGATACAGTACAAGAACCTTTGCAGTAAGTGCGCTTTGTGAGTACTTTCGTTTCAATTGAAGCACCGGATAGATGCATCGTGAATATCGAGAGTTAGGCCTTTGAACTGGGATGTTGTAACTGGGCTGGTATGGCTGTGTTGTGTATGGTGGACAGGAGTCACTAAAAACAGTGCCCTGTACAAGTTAAATTGAGTTATAACTATGTCAATCACAGGGCATTTCACAGTACCCAATGTCGTAATGGCCGTACTGACAGGAGTGTTACCAATGAAATGGGAGATCACACAAGAGGCAATGAGAGTAGCACTAAGACTTAGAAAAAACAAAGACTGGAACCACTTACACAATTACGGCCACAGGTCCATTTGCACAAGCAGTATAAGTAGCATGACAATAGATGACAGGACAACGACATATCAGTTCCAGGGAAACCTCAACATTAGAATAGACTCAAGACAGGTGTGGGACACGAGGCAATCGGTGATGGATGAATCTGAAATCATCTGCTACACAGACGGCTCCAAACATTCAACTGGTAATGCAAGAATGGGGGTATATATTCCTGCTATAGAATGGGAGGAATCACTTTCATTAGGTACAAACACCTCAGTGTACCAAAGTGAACTCATCGCGATAAACTCATGTACTAGCACATTTGTAACAAGGAACGTTACGAATACGAATATAGCTATCTGACAACCAATCTGTGGTACAAACACTGGGCAACCCACTAGTCAGGAGCTACCTCATAGAAGAAACAAAGTACAAAGTTGGAAAACCCCGTCAACTAGGGAACACAATCACGCTAAAATGGATACCCAGACATAGGGGATATGCGGGGAATGAAAGAGCGAAAGAACAAGCCAAGACGGGAGCCAGGGGACACATTTGTGGACCAGAACCGTTCTCGTCTATCACAATGCAACAACTGAAAGCGAAACTAAATGAGAAAATGTGGAGTAATGTCAGGGACGAAATAAACAACTATGAAGGGTACCAACATTCCAAAATTATGAGCATAACCTGCAACGGACCAATTGGGTACTGAGCTTAAGTAAGGTAAGACTACAAAGAATCACTGGGATGTTATCTGGGCACTACGCGGTGGGTAAGACTCTCAACAGAATCAATCCCAACATCAACGATGGGTGCCCGTGTGGAGAAATAGAAATGGTAGATCACTTTCCTAGAATTTATGGAGGGGACTGATAGATTCTGAAATCCCTTTTAAAGAAGCCAAGCCAACTCCCAATAACTTTGGGGAGATGGGCCTGAATGGCCACGACTTCGGTCATTGTTCCCTCAGCCTTGGTTGGTGCCCTGATATCTTCTTCTGGACTGGCATGGCTTAGCGTACGTTTGATGTAGCAGGGTGGACGCTTGGGTCCTTGAATGGTTTGAATTGTTGGGTCGAGAATACATTTTGATTTTCTGGTGTTTGTAGTTACTGTTTTAACATAGAAGTTCAGGTGCTGTCACTCAGAAACACGTACTGCTTGGTACAACAAAGCTCCAAGATTCCTGTGATACACGAATTACATCCTACTGACTCCTTCACTATAATTGGGCACTCTAGCTCATGCCCCTCCATCTACGCTGCAAACAGCAGCAATATCTGCTTCATCGCATTTCACAATAAATGCTGACAAAAAAGATTTTGACGTTAAATGCACCATTACCTGATACTAACTGGGTAGTTGGGTGCCACGATCTGTGTTGATGCCTTTCCTGGACAGAAGGAATTAGAGTGTGCAGGTGATGGCTGCGTCATACTTCGTCTGCCAGTAAATGATCATCCACTAGCTAGCCAGCTTGAATTGGGCTAAGGTTTCCACTCTGGTTTGCTTCTTTACGTGGAACCGTAGCCCTATATGGCTCCAACTAGTGTCTGTAGTGCGAAGGATGGCTAGTAGCATGCCCCGTTGGAGGGTCCTTGATCGTTGCCAATCTACCCAAGGGGAGCAGCGTCTCAGCCACAGCTGTATAGAGCACGATTGGAGCAGCAGCACTGCATGAGAGGCGCCCCACGTGGGTCTGGCAAACGACCTCACATTCCCTGCCAGTGCTGAGCACTTCTGAGGACGCCCAGGTGGCCATTTAAGCAGCCCCAGGGGGCAACCAACCGACTAAATAGTGGTCAGTGTGTAGGTGTTAAACGTTTGAATGTGACGTTGCCACACGCGAAGGTCACTATTTTTGAGATGAGCAGAACCAACAGGGTTATATATAAAATTGTTACGCTCCTGTACTACACATTCATCTGACGCAGGTCGAAGATAGTTCTGGAGCATCACACCAGACGTTTTTTATTTTAAATAAATTTATTGTAAACGTTAGGAGCCATTTTAAAAAATTCGTCACTCTTCAGTTATGAGCATTTTGATGTTGTACCCAGTGACCATGAGTTTTACAAACGCGATGAAGGATTTGAAAGCAACAATGAGGCGCAAAACCCAAGCGACTTTGAGCCTTTCATTTGAAAGCGAAGGAACTTTCAACGCGGTGTTCTTGGAGTTTTACGATATGGGATCTCATTCCTCGGAGTAAGTTGACCAAGGACATAATCTACGGTTATCCTCATTTTTGTATATATAGTCTTCTGACTGTCCCACTAGTAGGATATGCACTGTGGCTAGATGACCTATTGTGCCAGTCCTAATGTCTTACAGGTCAATGCCTCCTCCTGAGGAAAGCCAGGTAGTTCCTGTAAGAGTTTTCGTTGGTATCCATCCTGGGAGAAGTGGTGCTAAAGACCAAAAGTCACGCTCTCTCTCTCTCTCTCTCTCTCTCTCTCTCTCTCTCTCTCAAGTATCCATCACTGAGCCAGGACATGGTAGGGAGTCTCCTCATCCATGCCACACCACCTGCATCGAGGGTTGTTGACTGTACCCATAACATACAAGTTTTTGTTCATTCTGCAGTGCCTGGTTATGTTCCCACAATGGGGCGGTGCCCCAATAGGTACCGTAGACAACCGCGTCTGGCCAGATGGTCCGCCCTCTCATTTCCAATGATCCCCTTATGCACAGAAATTCAATACACACCAACTCTATTCGCACGCCACATCCTGCACTCAAGCACCAGTTTTGACTTTGTGCAGTAGTTCATCAGCGCCTTGCACGATGCTTGACTATCAGTCAATATGTTTATAGTTCTGTTGCTACAGCCTTTCTCATGCATTAAGATTGCCTCGGTGTTAATAGCATAAATCTGAGCTTGAATAACCGTTGGTGGGGGCCTGGAGCATTGTGCGTCCCACACTTTCCAGAGCCACTTATCCACACCACGGAGCCTGTTCCCTCCAGAGTTGTCGATTCATCTGTATAGATGTTAATGCCATTGGGAGGCCGAAACTGACGACACGCGCTGTTCCATGGACCTCCCACTGGCTGCATATTATATTTCCTTTCGAACTTATACATGGGCACCAACCCATCTGTGATCACGCTGAGCTCCTTATAGGTCTCCAAGTCCCTGTACTTTGGCCAGGCTGCTGCCATTCTCTCCAATGGCGACTCTATGCCACAACACCCATCGACCCATATGAGATTATCGGTCTCACAATGGCGTCGTAAAACCAACAAGCCATTATGGGCTTTAGGCCCCATGTCCTCCCGAACATTCATAGACACCTCCGCAGCGCCGTTGTCGCCTTTTTGGTCGTGTATCTGATGTGCTCTATCCTGACTAGTTTTCGATCCAGAATCCCACCCAGATACTTGACCTGCTCGCTGAGCTGAATTGCCTTGCCCATCACTATCTGCGGTCTCAGTCCTGATAGTTATCTTTGCCTTGTAAACGGTACTATGACCGTTTTGGCTGGGTTGACAGACGGCCTCATCTCCCCACACCTCAGGCACACATCCACAAAGCCGCCTCTATCAGGTCCGACAGCACACTTTGTACTCTGCCCCGAACGAGCACAGCCACGCCATCAGCGTATCCTTGGGCATAAAACCCCACCGCATTGAGTCTCCCCACTAGGGAGTCAATCACTAGGTTCCAGAGGAGCGAAGATACCATCTCCTCGCCCTGATCGAGCAGTTTCCTAGCGAGGTTTAGATATTTCTGCTTTCCAGTACATTAATAATCCACTTTATAGCATTTCTGTTGACATTAAATTTGTCCTCTCTGTAACTATCTGTTAACAGCGATAGGGTCCAAGACACCTGGTTATGAAATTTGTTGACTATGAATTACAGTTCTTTGACTTTCTCGAAAACTGCTGCAACAATTTTGATCAAATTTGTCGGGTGCTTTTGAATAACTATTGCGCGCATTTTATTCTGTATATGTATAGATTTCTGTAGAAATGCTTCGGACGAAGATGCTGCGCCAGTATATGTAGCAGATCACCGAATTTTAGAAGATTGTGAAAAGTTGGGTGATGTTTCGCACAAGATGTTTGAGTCTCCGGAATGAATTTCGTATGTACTCCCACGATTAGTTCAGCGCTGTTAAAGTTTGCTAATTTATTTCCAGAGATATGAAACATTATTTCCTTTTGATTCATCAACATTTCCCGTCGATCGATTATATCATTTTCAAATGCCCACGAGTGTCGCTCCCGCCAGACTGCTGCAGTCATATGATGGTACGTTCCTCTTCTTCCCGTGTCGAAAAAAAGTGTGGTTTGTAAGCACACACGAATTTTTGTCGTTATTTTATTATATTTTTGTTCGTTCGTTTTAAGAGAGTGCCGCCGAAAGGACATAAAAATTGGATGTACTACGAAGAAGAGCTGTACGTCATTCACAAATGGTTTCTTTACGGGTGAGTATTTAAAAGTAAGTAATTCGTTCGTTTTTCCGTACGTAGAGCGTTCAGGTTAAATTAAAGGCACAGTGTATTCATAGCAAGTGCACAGCTCTGAGATGAGGCGGTAGTCGGCTGGTTCCTACCACGTTACATCACAAAATAATCTTTTATGCTACTGCTTGTGGCAGGAACCCCGAACACCTTACTGATCTCAACCTTTTTGTTTGCACGAATTTTCCCGATTTCTGGACTTTCCAAAATATCCTTTTTCCACGCCTCAATTTTACATACCTCTCCACTACACACAGCTCTTTCCAATAGTCAGTCATCTATTAGCACTCGCGAATGACAGTTGCCTCTCAACTCTCGCACTACTCACTACTCAACTCACTCTCTCTCTCTCTCTCTCTCTCTCTCTCTCTCTCTCTCTCTCTCTCTCTCTCTCTCTCTCTCTCTCTCTCTCTCTCTCTCTCTCTCTCTCTCTCTCTCTCTCTCTCTCTCTCTCTCTCTCACCGCCTTTCTGTACGAAAGGTTCGAGTTCCTACTCCACAGAGACACTCGTGCGAAAAACGAAGTGTTGAGAACCCCCAGCCATAGAACAGAAATGCTGGCATGGTCCTTTTATGTGCAAGGTGCGAAAACATCGAGCTGTTTGGCCTGTCGCGCTACGTCAAAAATAATAAGGATTCTATCTATCCTTACTATTATTAATAACTATCACTACTGTTATTATTTTAAAATTGATTGTTGACAGGCGGTATCGCAAACTAACTCTCATCATTTTTGATGTAGAGTGTGGAAGAGTTTGTGTGTACCATTCACGATATCGTTGGAGAAGGGTAGGAATACACAAGTACTCGCCCTTCTCATTGTTTGGTTGTGTTCTGTTTTCAGATCGGTATGCTTGGATGGTTTTTCGGTGTGCTTGTAATTTATGATCGTATGGCTGGGTTTTCTGTGTGTGTGTTTTCAGTGTTTGAATGTAATTTATTTTGGTGTGACTGTGATAATAAATTAATGAACTTAACGAGAGTTTTTGCGCGGGGTGAGTTTGAAACATAAGACCTTTAAATATTTGATAGCCTTTACATATTGTTTGGATGTTAACGCTACGGGGATTTGTTGTGTTTGAGCTTCAGGGGAAAGGGTAGAGAGGGCTGTATGGCCCTAGTTTCTTCTGGTCAATAAATAAACCAATCAATCCAAACGTTCCCCCAATCAATCTCTTTCTCTCATACCCCATACAACCAGTTCACGTGTATTTAGAGACCCCTTGTTCGCGTTTAAACACTAATACCCACACTCAAACTGATATTGCTATTCTACCAAGTGTAATACAGTCTTCACTCACACTCACCACGTTAATTTATTTCTCAATTCACGCTCCCCGATTTGTGCGCCCAACAGCCACAATGTGCTCGTTTTTCATTAACCCCCTCCAAATCATTTTATTTCAGGATAGTGGAAACGAGAAAAGCCGTGAAAGCTGATTTCCCGACGCTCCTGAATATACTGTGCATGGAGAACAGCTCTAACGAGGTTCAAGAAGAATTATTCTCCGCTCTTTTCGGAGATGAAAAGAGGAACACTGCGTTTGCGTTTTTAATGAGCAGAAAAATGGTAGGAGTGGCGATCATTAGGTGAGTGGCCGGATGTTAACTGATGATCGTACAAGTACATGCGATGTAATCACCAAGTACACAGATAATTTCGCTAATCAGCGCGCGTATGGGACCTATCGGTTCTCTTGGTTGTTTTATCAAGGCTTGTGGGTCCGCCGCTTTGTTCCGGTTGGTAGGGTCGCGTTGTTCGCCGGTATTGTCTCCCAGTTTTATCGTTAAAACTTTTACAATTCGTTTCGAGGTGAAAATTGCAGTTTTCTCTGGTGTCCCCGAGGAAAGGTTTTGACCAGCTCTGGGGGGAATTGAGCATCTATTTCTTCTCAGGAGTGGTCACTAAGAGATTTTGTTTTATTTGTGTTTAAATTATTTTGAGGCTGAAACAGCCAAAGTTACCCTTTTTTCCACATTCCATTACAGAGGGTCTTTTTTTTTCTTTGAAACAGTGGATGCAGGAGATACCCTCACTGCAGCCACAAACGGGCCCATTGTAAGGGTATCCATGATCCTCAGAACACGGCCCCCCTGCACCACCCCCAGGCCCGACCCCCATATGATCCTTATTCCCTTCCTCCCCAGTGCAATTACCTCCCTCTGGGGAGCCGGATGAAGAGTTTGACTGTGTAAGGCCGGGTAGCCTCTGCCCTGGACCTATCCTCCCATTTGCCAACCTCTCTACGTAGGTGGCTCCTGGTAGTCCCAACAAAGGGATCAGGGTCAGTATTGAAGCATCCCCGCTATAGTGCAGCCATTGTCGAGGCCTGGCCTTTGAGCTAGGGCAGCAGGGGCCGTATTGTCAATGTCAGAGATGACCCTGGAAACCAGAGCGAACTTAACTGTTACAAGGTGGAGGAACGAGAGGCGAATCAGGGCACTCAGCACTGTTCACTGTTCTCCCAGACATATCTCAGGCCAATTTAACTAGAAGTGGAACAGCCACCTTGAGACGTGGACGTCTGGCGGCCCTACACGAACCAACTGCCACAAGTGACCGCGGGTACTAACAAAAGGAGCCTAGTAGCCTAGGCATCCCCAACACATACAATCAGCCGTGCTGTTGATTCAGCCTGGCCCTGGACACCCATTAAGGTGTGGAACAGTCCAGGTATATACGTGCCACCGAATAAGAGAAATGCTTCGACAAACGTGAGCAGCTTGAAGAAAGAGCAAGGAAAAATTCGAGACCATAACCCCACAGGAGCCATCCAGCCGGACAACCTGGTTTTACCTGGACAAAAATCCCCTGGTACTGTTGTGTGGCTTCAGGTCAGTCTCATTTTCTTTATTGTTTCAAAAGTAGCGTTGTTTAGTAATTGGCGTCATGGAATCGAGCAAAACCTCAATCTCGCTCTTTCTCTTGATCTCGATGCGATCTTCCTATCACAGCTTGTTTTGTACACCTAAGGGTCGGATCAGAATCGACCAACTGACGAAACTAGTCGTGGAGATCAGTTGCCTCGTACTATTCTTGTTGCCTGCTACATATTACGCAGCATGTAACCATTTTCTTCCCCATCAACGATTTTGGGAAAAATAACGCGACATATCGCCTCGCCTGTGGCTACTTCTCTCGACTATGGAGAATTTTCGATCGATTTTTGTATCTCAGAGTCGGACTCATTGCGTATTGTCCAGGTTTGGGTACCCATTCTGTATATTTTTCCTTTGTCTAACCTTAAAATTTTTATTTATTTTACAACCAGAGTGTCCTTTTCAGTTTATAACCTTTTTGTTTTAGTTCTATTATTTCTCATCATATTTCCTTTACTTCATTTCCATTTGTTTTGTTACTCGCCATTGTCTGTGAGCAGTGAGTGCTGACTGTAACCAACTGAGGTTCAAACCACTCATCGTGTTTCAACAAGCGTTTCACCTCGATACAGTTTTGATGTAAGACATACTATTATGGTCTCTGTGTGGAATCTAATCTTTGCCGTTGTTCTTCAGCCCAGAAAGAGAAACTGAGTTCTACAAATTTCATTATGATTTCCACTCGATAATGTGCACTTCTCTCTACAATCACGATGACGTTGGTTACATAAAACACATGGTTATCAACGGCTTACACGAATGTCGAACTAGGGATTTCGTCAGAGGTATAATGCAGGCGATGGGATGGAAGGCAGTGTTTTTTGCTCGCTATCCAAACTACATCCAAGACCAGGTGAGAATGTAGAGTTAACTATTTTGGGGGTTATTTCAACCCTTAATTTAATGTGACGGCTTTTGTGTTCAGGCCAGAAAGGTAGTTTAGAATAATACGGTTGGTTTGTTAAGATGGCTTCTATTTTCTCTTGTCACAGGCTCTTTCATCCTGCAAGTTGGAAACTCATTTCTTATCGCCTGACACTCCTAACAGCTCTCGAGACGATTGGGCTTGCTCCACCCTGCACTGTTGCGTGTTACCTTAAGCGCGAATTCGGGCAACGAATTTCTCCATTTGTGAGCATTCCAGCCAACTCCTTCAGCCCATCAAAGGGGCTAGACGCATAAAGGTTTTATCAGATTACGAGCAATTAGCAAGGCCACTTGGGATGTGTGTTACCAAGACACAATCTTCATCTAAGAAACCATTTACTTAGGAGTGATTGGCTACTGCCCTATTGTCTGGGGTAGCAAACTCACAGTTGATCGAACAAGAGTACTGGCTAGACCCCAGAAAGCTCCTGTGATCAACAAAGCTTGGACAAGCAGAGAGTAAAAAGGGAGCTTCCCTCGCTTACGCCAAACTCCTTATAGACCTCTCTACTGAATGGCTGCTAGCTACACTAGATTAAATGAGCAATGGCAAGCGAAGTGGGAACCCTTGTTCACGTATGTGTTAAGAGAAAGTGGGTCGAGTCACGCCACTGAACAAGCCAGTTCCTTACGTTACATGGCGATTCAATGGGGCGATTCGTTTCTCTCAAAGATTGTCCATCCTGAACATGCTGGTCCGCTGTAGTTCTTACAACACTCAGCTACAGCTGTTGGAAGAGCAGCCAAACTTTCCAGCTTAGACTGCTACTATGCAAGCTTGCAAAAACGTTGATCTCTCCTGTTGAAACTTATTATCCCAGTCAAAAGTTGGATCAGGAGGGGAATCAATTAACTACTTCCAGATGGTACAGATTCCCTAGGGTCCTGCCTGTGGTAACACGTGGGCAACAGCTCTCTACCTTGAGACCTGCACTGAACCTCATATGAAACTGTCCCCAGAACAGAAACGTGCTACATTAGATCCTCGGCAAAGAAGTGTGACACGTACTAGTTTTCAGGTATTAAAGCGATTGGGTTATGTCCGCCAGTAGCCAAATTACTAAAGTTAACGTACCAGTTAGGTGAGTCCGTCTCCTCTAGCTGGTGTATTACGCAGATGTTTGCTTACTTCTTTCCACTGGGCTTGTTTCAAAGCTTCTGCGATCAAGTCAATAAACGCTTTGTCGCTGTTGGGCAAGTAAAAAGAAAACTGCGAATTAGTTTTGGTTTTGGGAGGGAACACGTTGAATATAACAAAGAGGAATATATGCTAGCAAGAGCGAGATAAGACATGGAGAGTACAAAAAAGAGACAATGGCATCGGCACAGCCTCATGAAAGCCTCACAAAAAAACTTCAATGGACAGATCATAAATGAACAAATCAACACGAAATGCGTCACCATGTTTACACCCTGAAAACAACCAACTGACGGATTTGCAGACCACCCTATACAAAAAAGACTTAGAATCCACAATTGACGGACCATTAAGACATTCCATTCACCTCTAGAGGGTTTCCCCAGAGGTACATAACCTCCTTCCTCCGCCCCCCCCCCCTGCTCACAGTACCTCACCTGACAGAGGAGACGGACTCACCTAACAGGTACGTTAACTTTAGTACTAGTTTTCCCCCGAAAATCCGTGAATGTCTCGGGAGAAAGCGGGTTCACCCAGACTACTGGACGAGCCAGTTCCTCGTTGGGCATGGCAACTTCAATGTTCTTTCTTTTCTCTCAAATACTCACCATCTTGCATTCCTTGCGCCTCCAGTGTTGAGGAAACATGAAACCACACGCTGCTCCACTGCAGTTCCTACAACACAAGCCTTCCAGCTGGCTTATAACCATTATGCCCAGTTTGCGAAAACGTTTATGACAAAAACTCTCTGCCACCGTTGATCACTCCCTTTGAAACTTGCCACCCAAGTAAATAGATCAGATTGAAAACCAGATGAAAAACTCCTGCCAGATGGTTTGGATTCCCCAGGGCCCCATACCTCCGTGCGGTAATGCATGGGCAAAAGCTCTCTTAGGGACTGCCTAAGTGACAACCTGCCATTCCTTCACAGGTCTAGTTTTGGTGCAAAAAACACAACCTCCATGACTTTCGACTGATGTAATTCTCTTTGAGTGTTCAGGAACAGTCATTTTGATGAAAATACAGATCCTCCCTGCAGCCAGATTTCAGTCTCTGCTTGAACAACTCGATTTCCTTTTTTATTTTTCATGTCTGTGAGTCACTAGTGAAGTTGTAATAGATTTTATTCTTCGCCCACATAGAAGTGTTTTGCTTTTCTTCCTTTTATTTGCTTTTTTACCAAATTGTTACCATTATATTTCATTTCCTTATACACATTTTATTTACTTTTTCCCATCTCATGTAACAAAGTGTCCACCTTGATTATCTGAGTGACTAACCCAGTGACCTCTTTATTTTGTCCTCTTATCAAATAACCACGGTCATTTCACAACGAATTATTAATGAGTAATACAAAAAGTCATCTCCGTGAAGAAGGCAGGGCCAGAAAAATTCAAAAGATAACGCCTTTGACTAAGTTTTGTTGGTTTAATGAATAACTGTTTTTCCAATTCATTTCAGATTGCAGATTACACGTTGCCGTCAGGCTTGAGGCATTTTGTTCCCGTCAAGCCGCGGAGAGTTCCTCATTATAATCCTAGCCTTCGAGGAAAAATACCTCCTTACCATTTGAGAAATGACTATCCGCCCTTCGCTCTTTATTTTCTGAACTACAGGCTCAGCGCGGTGCCTAAGAAGGTCAATCACACTAAAATTGTCGTAATTGGAACCGGCGACACTGGACTGAGTTTTTTGGAAAACTTGATCTTCAGGTAAGAGAATTGCAAACAGGGGTAATAGGAAAACGTAGCCTGGCACGCCATGGTCAAAGCAGAGCTCGTCACTTGGGCACTTCAGAATGCCTCAGAACAGAATAGGACCTGGATCAGCTATACAGATAACTCACACACTTGACTGTAACCTAATGGACGAAATGGGCCAGGCCTGTGGTCTATTGGCTTATTGTGCATTCCAAAGCAACTCTGCTATTGCAGGTCAGGTTTTTTATTTAGTTGTTATTGTCCATTTCTGGTTTTTGTTGGCCCAGTTTGTTTTGTAATTCTGTTGCCGTGGTGCAGCCACTGAGGTGTGTTGTTCAACGAGAGGGGCTCTCCCATCTGTATTATGCGCCGTCTGTTTGACCGTGCCTATGCAAATATTATCAGGTTTCTTCTGGCTGGTGTTTTGTTTATCAGAGTATGGGCAGCGTCTGCACTGGAGAATGTGCGTCTCTTAAAGAATTGGAGGCGCACTTTGAATGCCCCATGACCTGACAGAAGCTGGGTAACAGAGGCTGTGCGGTGCCACTACCTCATTTCCGTCCATTTGCCAACTGACAGCAAGAAGGTGTGGACGATGTTTGGTTGTGGTTCCCTCGTCATACTGCCTCTCTCGGATCTATACCCCTGTCCTGAGCTTCCTTGAGTCTATGCTCTGGCGTTGGCTGTAGGAGTAGTTATGGGATCACGAGTCGTGTGGCTCCTCTGTATTCCCGCAGTTTCCTCCCGTGGATGTGTGACCTAAGCACTGCCAGGTTCAGGAGAAGGTCCATTGGAGGGGCGCTCGCCAGTATCTGCTATGACTGGTGGGAAGTTGTTATGTATGGCTGTAAGACTGCCAGAAGAGCTATTGGAGCGTGTGAGAGTGTTTACAGACTGCCTGTGATGGGTTTACCCACGAGCCCATTGCCCCCTACTGTGTGCCTCACTGCATAAACCCGGCTCAGGGATACATAGGGCCTGAGTGCACAGATACTCCCCCATGCATGCCCTGAGAGTGCATGTACATTGTGACGCAAAACATCTCAGAGAGAGCAGTTTCGTGAAGGAATCAGCTCTTTGTGAACGTTGACAGTGGAAGAACGGAGCTGCGATCAGGGAGTCATTATCACAAGCCGGAACTGTGCACGTTTCGTTTTGTTTTTTTCTTCCACGAAGTATTCCCGTTTTTGTGTTGTGAGAGTTCCTCCCGAGAATATTACGAAGTGGTTCAAATTGCACTCGCACACACAGACTCTGTCTCTCTCTCTCTCTCTTTCCCCAGTTTCCCGAAACTTGGTCGTATCTTCAAATCCTCTCTCCAGCCGTCAACTGACGAAGACGAATAGAAGTTGCCCTTTATTTATTTTGTTCCAGTGGCCGTAGAATTTGATTCTTTTGGGAAGTTTGTTTTCTTTTATATATTTTGTTCGTTTTCTGTATATTTGTGACCCTTATCGGAGAGCTAATTTATTTCAATTAAAAAGTTTGTTTTATTTACTTTTCGATAATTGGTTTATTTCCTTTCGTTTTCATTAAGTTCAAAAATCACTATCTTTTATTCATTATTGCCAGTCAGTCGTGGGTTCATCCCCTAACACAATAATAAATATCCGTCACAACATGCGCAGTGAGTGTGGCGCACTGATTTCTGAGTTGTGTCAAATGTGACGTGGGGCCACTGCGGGGGCATTGGGTGATCCCTAGATATTTCGGTCTGGTGTTTAGTGGGAGTAGCCCTAGTCTAACGTGAGATAAGGGAGGGTGACTTGTGTCCACATTGCTAGAAGCTGTGAGACCTAAAGGCGGTTTTGATGGCACCACTCTTTGATGAGTAACTTTGCACTAGGAGTTGAACTGCCCCTGGAGTCCTTTGCCGTCTCCTGTCTTGGGTATGAAGTTACCTCTGATCCATAGTGCAGTGTCCTACTCATTCTCTTCTTAGTATCTGCGGATGATGTCAAGATTTTTAGCATGGTTGCCAATCCCAGTGACAGTGCCACCTTTCAGTCTCAGCTTGATGCATTTGTTGATTGGTCTTAACCTGACAAAAGTGTTGTGTCAATGTACATCGCTCATTGTCTCCAGGTATGTACTGTCTTCTCAGCCGTTTATCCTCTGTTTGGGACTGCTGGGTTACCCTGGATCTTCAGCTGACGTTCAATGATTGGTGAGGCTGCCTCATGTGCCATGCCATCTTTGGGGTTATCAAGCACAGCACTTGTGAGTTCAAATGCCTGGAATACGCCTCCGTAGTTAAGTGTCTCTACTATGGCTACTACGTTGACCTCGTTCAAGCACAACCAGCCTTCAGGGTGAGTGTCCCCAGGAGTGTGGTTGATTACGATGTTTCGTCTACTGGATTTTGCCTCTCTCGATGTGCCACACAACGAGTTATGGCAGATATGGAGTTCCTTTGTGGTGTGGCAGCCAGGCATATTGATGCTCCTTCTCTTCTGTCAGCCAACGGCTTCTGAATGCCCCTGTCGGGAACCCCATACCTCCTCCATCGTCCCATTCTCACCTACCAAATACTTGTGTGACCATCCCCTTAGTCGTTTCCTTCATACTGCCAACTGGCTGTTGGAAACTTTGGAGTCAACCTCGCCGCCTGTATGCTTCACGCCCTTGCCTTCTACTCGATTCGCTTACCCCGTCCCCAAACATTTGGCCATGGCATTGTGCGTTCTGAATACTTTGGTCGACTTTTCACTTTTATTTTGTTGGCTCATTTATTGCGATCCTGCTCCCTCCGTTTTCTCTCTTTATGATTTTCTTCCACCTCTGCCTCACTGTTTTACGGGTTACTTTTTCACTTTTATGTAATTTCTGTATTTTGGGCTCGTTCCCAACACTATCAAATAAATAAGTTCGCTTGGTGTTTTTTCATTCGTGAGCAGCGACGCTGTGTAGCTGAAGAAGGTTTCAAGGACATTCTCTTTCTTAGGCAATGGATCATACAACAGACCTACTCACCTTCTGTTTATTGAATAATCATTGTACAGATGTACGTTGCTTGTAGCCCTTCTGAAGCAAAACAAAATAAGTGTTTAGTCAAAATGATATGTACTGTCATGTGCTGCCCACTTTGTCCATTCGTTCATTTTCACAAACAGTACTGAGCTAAGTTCAGCTGTTTCACCTCAAACAATGATCTCTAATACCTTGTGCGACGTACAAGTGGCGAGCAAATTTATTCAGTGTCCCTGCTAGTATTTGACAAGTTTAACATTGAACTGGAAATAATGCACCAGCTGGTAACGTAATTTCGCTTCGTTTTTTTCCTCCTCAATTCAAGATCATCTTCCAAAACCGGGCTTTTCACGGAAATTGTGGTGGTCACCCAACATCGCTCGGTTCTAGCGTATCCTCGTCGAGTGCGAATGCGACACAGAAAAAAGTCGTCTCAAACCCAAAACAAAGGAGAGGATCTGACTCAAACTTGGTTGAACATAATGAGGGAGAGGATCGACAAAAACGCTCGGCCTGAGGCGAAAAATTTGCATACGAAACTCGAGTCGCTGCTTAGAAGAAATTTAGGTGAGAATCCACCGATAACTTTCTTCACTTCGTCGACTGAATCTGAGCGTGCTGTGATGTTAATTATGCGTTAATGGTCTTGTGCAGCACTGTTTTTGAAAAATCCGTGCGTGTATTTGTGCCATTGCAAGCCATTCCCACATCACATTACTTAACTGATTTTGATTATTCTTTTTTAATTCGATTGAGTTTCCTACGTAGTTGTGATAGTAATCATAAGAATATCGTCGAAGGGTGGGGGGTTGTTTTCTCATCAAAATGACTGTTCATAACACTCATAAGAGAGTCGTAGCAGTTACAGTTCTGCATTCGGGGGTGTCTGTGGGAGTTCCGACTGGCTGGCCCCTACCTCCTTTAAAGAGGTTACTATTTCGCTATCGTGCAAGAGCCTGGACACGCTCAACTCAGAATCCAGACCTGTGGAGGTACGCCAGGTTATCATTTGGCCAGTCTCCAGGTGGAGGGCTGTTGTTGCACAGATGTATTACCCCGGGGAATCCCCTACATTCTGTTAGTTCGTTCTCTGGTTTCCCTTGGTGATCTAACTATTTACTTGACTTCCAAGTTTCAAAAGGATAGATCATCTGTGACCGTGTCTCTTCATCATAATCTTCTTCGCAAACTGGGTCGACTTCTAGCCTGCCTTGGCAGTTTTGTGGCTCGGCTTTTGGGCTGTTGTTACAGAAAGGCTCATCAGAGGGCATATGCTGGCCCTTTTTGGCTCTGGTCACCGACTAACTTGACGAGCGAATCCTTACTTGATTTATTATGCGTTTGATATCCTCTTTGATCAGTTGGTTCTGTTCGCAAGTTATGAGACTATTAAAGAAATTGGGTTATATCCGCCAGTAGGCAAATTACTAAAGTTAACGTACCTGTTAGGTGAGTCCGTCTCCTCTGGCTTGTGAGTTACTGTGGGCAAGCGCTTTCGATGTAAAGACATCATCGTCTGGCCGTTAAGTCACGTCAAGAGTACTGACTTAACGGCCAGACGATGATGTCTTTACATCGAAAGCGCTTGCCCACAGTAACTCACAAGCCAGAGGAGACGGACTCACCTAACAGGTACGTTAACTTTAGTTATGAGACTCTCGACACCCTTGTGTCCACTTCTTTGGTTGCCCTTGTGACGCTATACAAACTGTTCCTTTTTTATTCCCTTCTTCTTTCCCCGATTCTCTCTTTCAATTTCCTAATCCTTCTTTTAATAACTGGATCTTAACGTTCTGAAAGCTGGAGCCATCGACGATTGGGTGAGTCGGTTTATCTGTTTGGCTATACAGTCCATTTATTATTACGCTCTCTGGTTTTTTTGTAGTTTGCTTCAACACTGGGAAAAATGGTTATAGGCTTGCCTAGTCACGAGTCAACGCTGGTAGTTTTGGCTGGTCTTACAACAAGCCTCACTCGCCGTTGTAGGAACTACTTAGTAGCAGCAAATGGTGACTTGTTTTCTACTAGACATGCATGAGTCTTGGAGAAAAAAGAAGTAGGGCCACTCAAATAAGGAACTGGTTCATCCATTAGTCTGGGTCCACCCACTTTCTCCCATTCTTTGACGAGGATATCGCTTGCCATTTATCTAATGCTACTCATCTAGCTTGGCAAGTTTTCAAGCAATGATGAGGGGGGATGCAATAACTGTAATTGTTATTCTTAAGATTCTCAGCCGAGTTTCATGATTCTGGGTTCGTTCATTTCAAATTTGACAAACAGAACCTGGGGGCTGCAGAATTTTATAAGGGAAGGGACTATGGCGGCAGTGGCAGAGAGGAATAACGCTAAACTGAGAATTTTTTCAAATTCACCTCCGATTTTGTTTTGGAGTTCCAAATCTCCACTGATCGTCCGATTAATCTGTTATTAGGGAATTTAAAGAATAAATATCTGGTGCGTTGCAACACACAACTTTCCTTAGCTCTACGTCAATTCACTTTGTAAATGGCTAATTCTATTTAATCGATTCATTTATCACTTAGTTCCTTTGAACTTGGTCAAACAACACTTCACAGCAGCAGGAAGCGGTAGCGCCTAATGTTCTGGAATTTATTGTGCTGCTCATACTCATTCCCGCACCATTATTGAGCAATTGGTACGCAGATAATTAATGAGCCTGTAAACACGAATTTTTTGAAGAAGGATAGTAATCACTTTTGCAGAGTTATTGGGTAATAACTGTTAGAGCTGGTATTCAGCGAAACGGCAGTAGTTGAAATTCAGGAATTTCTGGAGTGAGCCCCATCTATCTCATGAGCGGTTTTAAACACCTCACCCTCTGGGTATTGAATTGGACTACAATACAAATTTTCTTTAACATTCTACCAACATTCCAGCGGAGTTTATAAGGAAAAACCCGCGCTAAAAACGCTTTTCGTCGAAAATTTTGATAATTTATTGTGCTGCTCTCGTCATTTCCCTACGAATGGGAATTTTATGGTATAATTGTCTTATCAAAAGACAGCAATATAAAAAATTTAATCAAAATCGTTAGAGCCGTTTTGGAGAAAAAAATTAGGTGTTTTAATCACTATGCTAACTATAGTTAACTTTCAGTGGATTTTGTTCATACCCTTATTTTGCGTCCCATGGTAACCTGTAGGCTGGAGATCAAATTTGAGGTGATTTGGCTTGGTCGTTTTCTCTAAAAACCACTCTAAAATCGATTACGTCGGAAGTTTTGGTAATTTAAGTTTAAGTTTTGGCTGCTCTCCTCATTTTCCTATAGATGGGAATTTTAGGGTAAAGTCACCTTATTGGGAGCTGTCAGTATAAAAAATTTAATCAAAACCGTTAGAGCCGTTTTTGAGAAGAAAAATATTTGTTGTTTTGATCACTATGATAACTATAGTAAACTTTCGATGGATTTTGCTCATACCCTTATTTTGGCGTCCCATTGTGACCAGCCGGCGAGATGAAGTTTGAGCTGATTTGATACGGTGGTTTTCTCTAAAAATCGTTCACAGACACACTTTAGTGACACACACACAGACCATTTTCCCAAATAGTGTTTTTCGGACTCAGGGGGGTCTGAAATGTAAAGATCTGAAGAGAACTCAAAATTGTTTTTTCAGCCGATTACATAACTTTCCTTTCTACTTCGTAGGGCAAGGATAGTAAAAACACACGGGCACGTGTCGAGATGGCGTCGGGAAGGTAACTGCTCCCGACGATTTATTCCAGACCGATCGTGTTGGAATCGATAGAGAATCGAATCAGGTTTCGATTCGATTCTCTACCGCCAAATTTCAAATATCAAACAATCCCTTCTTTTTTTTTCTCTTCCTGTTAAATTCTCAATTGGTTTGGATACTACCATTGTAGTAGGCGCCTTATTGGTCGCTGGCTTATTTGTTGATGCCGACGTACGGGATATGGATGTCCTATTCTTCATACTTGTCCTAGGCTCTGCTGGTTTGTCCATTTGGTGAGTTACCAAATATTTTGTTCATTGGCTTTGAGCAATAACGACAACCCTTCTCGACTGTCCCGGTTAGAAGGATCAGAGTCTGACTGTCCATGGTGGCGTTCAGTTGCGGAAAGGAGGTGCATGGTTGTCGAGGTGGTGATTGCTGATGATGATTTGGCTTCAGCCATGTTCGGTCTCTGCGCTACTGTTTACCTTCTATTTCAATGTCGTATGATGTGCCATGAGAATTTCTAATGACTCCCTCTGACCACTGCTTGTCCTGACCTGGTGCTGGCTTGACGAGAACTTCTTGGCCAATTTGTAGTGGAGGTAATTCTTTGGCTGATCTGTCGTTATGGGGTTTTGCCTTCTGTCTTTTAAACGTGGTGAGATCTTTCACGCAAGGACTCGTGTTAATTATTTTTTATGTGATGGGGGGGGGTGCATCACATTACTTACCAACACGTTCGTACTTGGCAATTAGAATGTAGAGAAAAGGTGTAACAAAAATCCAGCCTCGTGTTGTGAAAGTACATGAGTGCATTCAATGAATGGGGCGAAATCGTTTTGATGTATCTCCTTGTGCTCGTGTGCGTTTTTTAAAAAGCTGGAAGTCGCTCGCTAATTGTCGCTTAACCGCATAAATACTGAATTTGTTTTGGGAAGCTATCAACTGTAGGTTATCATATCTAGTATTCACCTTCGTGTGCCTTTTGACCAATATGATTTTATAAGAATTCTCGTCTGTCTAAGGAGGCGACTTCAGGCCAAATAAAGATTATACGATGTCGGAAACGACCCACAAGCGTTTTGCCGAGAAGATGCTAACGCGTCATAGCCGCTATAACGCAAAATACATTTGCAAACTTGGTTTGGAAACGTGGATTACTATCGTAGAAGGATCCATGACTGGCGTTCACAGGTAAATCGTAGCCGCTTGATTTTATTTTGTTTATTCTTGAGGATGAGAGGGTGGCTCTGGCAAGGCTTCTACAGGGAGTGTACACGCAGGTCCGCAGAGTTCGTGTTACTAAGCTGCCAACATCGGTTCTTTGTGTCTCCTTACAGCACGCGGCAGATGGGCCCCATAGTAGTGAGTGGAGGCTTCTCGGGGCCCTCTGTCACAGCCTACTGGTGTCCTTCCTAACCCCAGGGGGGTCAGCAAGCCCAAACTGTCCTACCCTGGGATGAGGAAAAGCCGTAAGTGCCATCAAAAGAAGGTGCGGGTCTGTGACCATTCAGGCCTTAAGGGTTGTTTGACCCAAAATGGTACCTTACACCAGTGCGTTATGGGCTAAGGCCACGACAGGTGGCTGTCTCCACAGGGCAAGGTAGGTAGAATGGAGCAATCCAACTTCTACCCAGGGCGAGGCCTGGTGCTCGCTCTGTGGATATCATGGTGGTCATGGGGTTGCTGGAGAGTAGAAATCTCTGGAAGTAGGAACCTCCCACAAACATCCCCGAATGCAGAACTGTAACTGCCTCCTTATAGCAGCCCTGGCCTGATCAGTTTTGGAGAACGTAGGGACGCTGGGTGATTTGTCAGGTTCACCTTTCCTGCCTCCAATCTTTGACATTGTCTGTTCATTAAAAGTCTAAGACTGGTGATGGCATTGAGAAGGAGGTTAGTATCGATTGTGCTAGGTTTCTCTGCAAACTCAACCAGAGCTTCTTATTTATTTATTTTTTTTTTTTTTGACCCGAGGGCGTGTGGGACAAGTCCCTTTGTCACTGCGGCCACATATGGGCCTATTGTGACGGCTCTTAGTAGAAGGCGTCGTACATACCCACCCCCCTTAGGAAGCCGAGTATGTCCTTCACCGCAGATTCTGCCATGATTTGGGGTTCAGTGGTCCCCTGACCGAAGTATTCAAAGCGTTTTGCTGCCAAGGCAGGGCACTCACACAGGATATGCTCTGCTGTCTCGTCCTCCTCACCGCAGAGTCTGCATTCCACCGCCTCTAAGATGCCCATCTTGTTGAGGTGATATCTGGGTGGGCAGCGCCCGGTGAGGAAGCTTATCAGTACTCTCAGATCTTGTCTAGAGAGTGTCAGCATTGCCTTCGCCCTTTGACAGGAAGGCGTAACAAGCCTTTTCGCCTGTCTTAGTTGTGGCTGGCGATGCCAATGGGCGCCATTTTCCTGTATCTTCCATTGAGCAACCAGACGGTTCAGGTGACTTTTCGTCATACCTACGTGTGGTTCAGGCCCGATGGGTAGGGATTCTGTACCCCTTTTCGCAAGGCAGTCAGCCTTTTCATTGCCCTCATGCCCCCTGTGAGCCGGCACCCAAATGAGGGAGAGCCTGTTACGGGCGCCGAGCTGCTTGAGCGCATGGAGACATTCCCATGCCAGCTTAGACCTAAAACTATAGGCTGCGATGGCCTTTAAGGCCTGGCTGTCTGAGAAAATGTAGATCCGCTTGCCCTTGAGTCCTTTGTTCAGCATCTCTTCTGCGATCTCTTGGGTTTGGCCCATTGTTCGCGGCTGCTTATTCAGTCAGCATGCTGTCCTTATTCACAGCTGGCTGCAGACATGCCCCTGGGGACAATGCCGTGGCCGTTCCACTATCCACAACCCGTGGTCGCGCCTGGTAGCATGGGCATGCTCCTGGGAAGATAACCCAGAACCAGGAGAGCTTCTTATTTGTCAGCACCCCATTACCTCTTGAGGTTTGTTGAAAAAAAAAGAAAGATTGAGCTGAGCGGGTACAGACCAATTTCTGGATAGCCTGGGGCCTTCAAGAAGGTGCTGACATCTTGGCTTATTATTGAAGTATTCTGGATTATATCTGCAGAAGAGATAAATGGCACTTCCACACCATTCGTACGGCATTGCTGTCTTTTGACACGAGATGCACATGAGGTAGAGAGTGTAGTACTTGAGATGCTCATTGTAGTAGCATTACATCTGTAGTAACCAGTTACAGCCACTTAATCATGCGATGCAGGCTGTTGTACTCACGAGGGTGACATCAAGTGACATGATCCAGTTGTCTGCAAGCAAGTTGCCTTGGATGTGAGGAGAGAACTGCCCCACTGGGTGATTCTTGGAGAATGACTGACGCCATAGTGGCCAGCGTTGTGTACACTAGTCCTGACCAATCTGCAGTGATTCATAATGCCTATCTCTCGTAGCTAGGGTTATGTTTTCACTCGGAATGACTAAAGTACTTGTTATGCGGTGGAAATTTAGACTAATGCTCAACCTCTGAGCGTCTGAATATTTAACCCCGCAAGTAATGAAAATGTGTGGACTGAAAGTATGATAGGGAAATGACAGTAAATTATGGAGAAACAGTTTACAATAAAAAATTGACTTAATAAAAACTAGAAAACGGAAATGTTTATTTGATGGCTGGACGAGTGATTGCTGAGAAGTTGTAGAAGTTCGTGCAGTGTGGCGGTGTCATTGTGCGACGCGTTTCTCTTTTTGGTGCCGTGTCTCCACCATCTGTTCATATTACTTGCCTATGTGGCGTAATTATTGCCCGTTTCCCGACGTTTGTATTGTCTATTCTTAGGCCACTGCAAATAAAAATTCTTGATTCATTCTGGAAAGTCTGAAAGGGGAAATCCGTTGTCGTTGGAAGTTAAGCCGAACTTAATCCCTTTGTCTGGAGGAGAAACCGACTGAACAAGACAAGATAAAATACGTATATATGACAAAGAGGTCAGAAGGTCATTGAGATGAGGGAGATATCAGGGTTGATTGATCATTCCCCAGCACAAAGTGTGGCACATGAAAAGTGTCGTGTCTACTGAGCGTGTGTTCTTCGTGACATCACCACCCACATATTGCCCAGTTCATATCCCAACTAGTAGCCCTTCCATCGGGAACTGTGTTGTATTCTTATAGTTCGGTTTAGGTAGTCAGAGCACTTCAATGGCTTACCAGCGCAGTCATTTTGCCATTGCTTCCTTGTCTACGATGGTGATTATTGTGGAGTCGCCACATTTTATTTTTCAGAGAAGAGAAATGCGTTGAAGTGGATGGAAAAAAACTGGTACCGTACGACTACCTTTTCTTATTTTGTGGGAAACAGTTCAGCACTCCCCAGGCTGATACGCGAAACGTGGTGTTGGGGAAAGAGTGCAAGGCGTTGTACGATTTGTAAGTTATTCCTTCAAATATTTTATTGTTCGAAGTTAAGTTGAAAAATTAGTGTTTGCACGAAAAGCTGTGTTTACTCAGCTACCTGCTCATCTTTCCTACTAGTTTGCAACGTACCATACCAATTCCCTAGGAAGGAGCCTCAATCCTGTATTTTAGGCTGTAAATTAGTGTATTTATTCGAGCAAACATAACAACAATACATCACTATCTTAGCCAAACATTTGTCGTTCGCTGGTGCCCTAAGCCAGCATGATTAAGGGGGGGATACCTTTGGCGTCCACCCCTCAAAATTTGAGTTCATTTAAAGCTACATCACATGTCATATATACACCTGTCCTTCCCTAGATACTACATCTTACACACTATTCCACTATACACCGATCACCACTAGTCCATTCCACCACCATCGTCTCGCACCGCAGTAACCGCTCCCTCTGGGACACCCATTCAAGCACAAACTCGGGAAGCCCAACGCCCCTCAGTTGCCTCATCGCCTTGGCCGATCATACTCCTCTCCACGTGAGTACGTCCGCGACAACTGTCACCGCCTCTGCCTGGACCCCAGCCAAAACTCCGAGTGCCTTCAAAAGCCACGGCACTGCGTACTTGCGCACTTTGGCCGCGTGGCTCGCCCTGAGAGGATGGGAGGGCCCTCCCAAGGGCAATCGCTACATCAATGATGTAGGCCCTGCTATCCACTCTGACCACCATATCTGGCTTGAGGCTACCCACCCTGGCCTGGAAGAGGGGCTCCTCCCAACACGTCCAACCCCTCCTCCTTGCATACTCCGCCACATGGTTGCATTGTGCCATCCTGGTGCGCCTAGTCACCAGACAGATCTGGAGTGCATGAGCTGCCGTCCCTGGAGAGTGCACTCCATCATCTCATGGGCGGACATGTACACAGTTTGGTATAAAGAGGTGCGTCCAGGAAGTTTTCTAGTTTTTTAAAAAAGTTACAGGGTTTTGTAGGTTAACAACTCACTTATTTTTCTACATAATCGCCTTCCCGTTCTATGCAAGTTTTGAGCCTCGGCGCTAGCTTTTCGAAGAATTCTCCCACTAACTCTTTCAGCCAGTTCAGGACCTCTTTCTTCACTTCATCGGGTGAAAAGCGTTTTCCACCCATGTGAGTCTTCAGGCAAGTGAAACGATGAGTCAGGGGAATACGAAGGGTGGTTCACAATGTCCCAACTAAATGAATCCCACAACTTTTTGGTGACTAAAGTTAACGTACCTGTTAGGTGAGTCTGCCTCCTCTGACTGCTGAGTTACTGTGGGCAAGCGCTTTCAACGTAAAGACATCATCGCCTGGCTGTTAAGTCAGTACTGGAGTCAGTCAGTTGGTCGTGGTCTTTATATATGCAGGGAAAGGTAAATGGGATGGTGGAGCATCGGGGAAGGGGGGAGGAGGTCATGCACCTCAGGGGAAACCCACTAGAGGTGAAGAGAAAGGAAGGTCTTGAATAGTCTGTCAGTTGTCAATTCCAAGTCTTTTGTGTATAGGGTGGCCTGTAAACCCATCAGTTGGTTGTTTTTGTTTGTGTAGTGATTTGAACTTTCTCTTCACCTCTAGTGGGTTTCCCCAGAAGTGCATGACCTCCTCCCCCCTTCCCTGACGCTCCACCATCCTGTTCACCTTTCTCAACGTACTTAAAAACCATGACCAACTGACTGACTCCAGTACTGACTTAACGGCCAGATGATGATGTCTTTACATCGAAAGCACTTGCTCACAGTAACTCACAGGCCAGAGGAGACGGACCCATCTAACAGGTATGTTAACTGTAGTAATTTGCCTAGTAGTGGGCCTAACCCAATTGCTTTTTGGTGACGTTGGCTGTGTGAGGGCGGATGTTGTCGTGCAAAAAGCATGCTCTCTTTGTCAACATTCCCTTCCGCTTGTTTTTTATTGCTCTCTTGGGCTTCTTAAGGGCTTCACAGAATGGAACTGCATTAACCGTCTCCAGAATGATTCCTTTTTGGTCCCAGAACACGGTGGCCATGATTAAAATGCCCGAAATGGAAGTTTTGAATGTTTTTGCTGAGGGAGAATACGAGTGTTACCACTGGGATGATTGTCTTTTCGACTCAGGAGTGTAATAATAGTATATGTAATATGTTTCCTTGAATGATTGACTGTCAGTACACTCAGAGTGAAGGGTGTAGCCATACAGATCTGAACCTAGACGGGGCACATCGCTATAACGAGTTTCTGTTGTATGTGATTCCTCTAGGACAACCTTATTGTAAGTACAACACACCAGGAACAATCACAGTGCTCGTTACAGAAGGTTATATGTCTTGCTCCTAAGAACTCTGCAAGTCTAATTTTCGTTTTCTACGGGGCATTCCAATTTACTATAGGGGCTCTGGAGTGCACAAATAATGCCAGCTAACCTCGCTGAGCCGAATGTGTTCACGATGATCTTTAACAAGGTATGTCAACTTTGTGGACTGCCACCGCAAATTCCCTGTAGGGTATAAATTTGCGACATCAGCCAGGTGGTGGACTGATGAGACAGTCAAAGTACTTGACTCTCAACGTCACCCATTTCTTCAAGTCCTACGATATAAGGCAGAGTGCAAAATTAATGCCAGCTAATCTCGCTGCGCTGAACGTGTTCAGGATAAACAGCGACACAGCGTGCCAACTTTGTGGACTGCCACCTGTTTCCTCCAGGGTGGACATTTACAAAAGCCTAATTGACTTTGTGACGTCAACCACCTTCTTGTTAGATCATGGACTGGCGATACTGTCAAAGTACCTGACTCTCTTTTGATCATTATTGTGATTTTGTCGACTCCGTGCGTGATATCAAACTTTCTCTCCTTCAAAACTTGCAGGAGAACACCCTGGCAGGAAAGAGTCACTTTGAAACCCCGGAATATGTTCACTATTAATTCTATGGCAGATGCAACTGCCTCGCTTCAATACATCAAGAGGTTAAATCCAGGAAGGGGTTAGTCCTTAGTTACTCCCAGTCGACAAAGTACACAGCAAATTGTGTACGCTGGATGACCTATGAAAAACTAGCGTCACTTTTTTTCTCGGCAGGTCAAATCCTAGTGTATGGAAGCAGAATCAACACTTTATCGTGCATCGAAACACTCCTCAAATTCGGAGTCACTCCCTCTCGAATCGCCTTCGTGGAGTCAGATTTGAATGCTCCGTACAAAATCGATTATTTCAACGATCCAGTGGTAATTTTTACGATCCACTTTGAGCGCTGTAATTTAATCATTTTTCGACGATTGAACGCTAATTGTGTTAAACAGGTTTACAAAGCTATGAGAAAAATACTATTCGAGATAGGAATCTCGCATTATTTTTACTACAACTTCGCCAATTGGGACTATAATGAGTCGACGCAATTGATAACTAAAGTTCACTTCGAATCAGATTCGAGAACGGCCTCGCTGCGGTGTTTAGCATTGTTTTCGTTCTCTCCTTTACAAATGTGTTTTGATACGAGAGCTAGTAAGTTATTATTGACAGTACATACTAAACATTGGGGCGTTAGCGTCCTTTTCGACGGATGTCTGATCATACCAAGGAGGATACAACTGAAAATGGATTAGAGACGATATAAATAAATCGAGCTACTTTCGCATTAGCGTGGTTATGTTCATTATGATTTTGCTCCTCTAAACTATGACAAGAAAACGCTGCAACATCGAAAAATACTAGTAAATACTAGAAAACATGACCTCAATACAACCTCCCCCCCCCACCCACACATTCTTACAGGACGGTCTCTGAGCCAGCAGTTTTTGTTGTTGCGGGAGTCATCCTGGTACATCACCTGACAGCAGGAGACGCCGAATGCATCTAAGAAGAGGCGAAGCCATCGGAGGCAGTGTAGTAAGTAAACAGGAACGATTGAGGACCCTGTGACTGAGGCAGGAGGAATGGTGCCTGGAGAGCCACGGAGGACGGACAAAGCGGCTCATCAGGGAGGTAAGGCCACCCAGATGCTAATAGGCCGTGGCATGTTCCATACATACTTTTTCCCCAAGGACTGTGTCAGGGAGATAAGCCCTGAGACAGTAGTGACCACTATGATCCAAAGTACAAACAACTGGAGTGGGATCTCTATGTTCCAGACAACTGGAGTGGGATCTCTATGTTCCAGACAACTGGAGTGGGATCTCTGTGTTCCAGACAACTGGAGTGGGATCTCTATGTTCCAGACAACTGGAGTGGGATCTCTGTGTTCCAGACAACTGGAGTGGGATCTCTATGTTCCAGACAACTGGAGTGGGATCTCTGTGTTCCAGACAACTGGAGTGGGATCTCTATGTTCCAGACAACTGGAGTGGGATCTCTGTGTTCCAGACAACTGGAGTGGGATCTCTATGTTCCAGACAACTGGAGTGGGATCTCTGTGTTCCAGACAACTGGAGTGGGATCTCTATGTTCCAGACAACTGGAGTGGGATCTCTATGTTCCAGACAACTGGAGTGGGATCTCTATGTTCCAGACAACTGGAGTGGGATCTCTGTGTTCCAGACAACTGGAGTGGGATCTCTATGTTCCAGACAACTGGAGTGGGATCTCTGTGTTCCAGACAACTGGAGTGGGATCTCTATGTTCCAGACAACTGGAGTGGGATCTCTATGTTCCAGACAACTGGAGTGGGATCTCTATGTTCCAGACAACTGGAGTGGGATCTCTATGTTCCAGACAACTGGAGTGGGATCTCTGTGTTCCAGACAACTGGAGTGGGATCTCTGCGTTCCAGACAACTGGAGTGGGATCTCTGTGTTCCAGACAACTGGAGTGGGATCTCTGTATTTGTCGAGCAGGTGATCCAAATGAAGAGATGCAAAGCAGACAAGGTATTGGGGGGGGGGGGGGGTGGCTGCACGTGGAAGCTCCCCAAGTGGGAAAAACATAATCTTCATTGCGCCAGCGAGGAAGATAATGCTCCTGAACCTCCCTAGCGAGGTACGTAGGGAAAGGGCGTAGAGATCAAGCAGAAATGGGCGTAGGATATCCGGTTTGGCCTGAGGAAATGTGAGAAACAGTCCCAGGCCAGTGCTGCGCTGGGAGGAATCACTTTGACGCTGGCTTCTGCCTGGTCTAGGCTGGGCATCTTGCTGGCTCATACACCCCCAAAAAAAGTCAACGCTCCCCAGTGCTAGAGACTTGAAAGGGAGCGATTTTTGGTCTTTGATACAACTCCTCCAAGAGTGTTAGGACGTTAGGACCGGCACAAATGGACTTTAGGAAGAACTAGGCTTTAGAAGTCGTACGATAGTAAACAGTTGCACAATATAGTGAATATTACATACAGATGTACGGATTTCCTATATTAAAAGTACTTTGTGCGCTTTCAGAAATAACTGGTTTGACAAATCTTGTATTAGACGAACTAAGCTAATCACGCACTTTTTGGTTGACCAAATTATTTTAATTTAACGCAGCGTTCCTCGACAGCCACATGGTTTATGACGTTGGATTGATAATAGACGCCGAATTCA
Organism: Pachypeltis micranthus; assembly: GCA_020466155.1. NCBI lineage: Eukaryota > Metazoa > Arthropoda > Insecta > Hemiptera > Miridae > Pachypeltis > Pachypeltis micranthus. The sequence continues at coordinate 8,445,788 of CM035778.1, forward strand.
AAACCAACGATCCCTTCATATTCGCTGCAGGGCCTGGAACCTGCTATAAAAAAAAGTACTTCGCCGAACATTATCACCACGAACACTACAACTCTGTAGAGGTTGGGAAAGAAGTAAGGCGTTTGAATTATTATTTTCGTTATTAATCGCGCAATAATTAGTGAGGGCATGACGTCACGCGAGGGGGTTGACCTAGATCCTATCAGAAGTTACTCAGTTGGAGGGGGTATGGCATCACACGATGATGTTGATGGGGGGGGGGGGGTCACAACAGCTGTGGGAGTGAAGAGGGGAGACCTCAAGGTCATCCTCCCAGGTCTGCCCCTGACTTAACTACTGACATAGAGCTATGGAAAGTTGTGTGATGCAGCCCACCTGACATTTTCAATTTAAAAAAAAAATTTTTTAAGCTGTTTCTACTTCAATTTTTTCCTCAATTTTCTCTATTTTCGCTCATTTACTTCATTTTCAAACGTTTCGCTTTTAAATTACTTTTCTCCTTATCTGCTCGCTGCTCGTTAGAAGTTTGAAGGTAGTTCCATAAGCACAAACTCTCGTTGTTTTTTTTTCACCTTTGCGTTGCAGATGGCAGATCGAGCTATTGAAACCCTTACATGTTCCCCGCGGAAGGACTCGGTGGTAAAGCAGGACATCGTCGATTTTAAAAAACCGATTACCACTTCTTGTTGCATGCCCGGCGGCAGACATTTATTGTTAGTGCGCCGCCCTGGACCGATAGTCCCTCTCGAAGTTTTGATCAACCAACTCGATTTTGCAAGTGATCGCGTTTTTCGAATATATTTTTTACGACTAAATTAGTGAAAATGATAAACAGTAAAGTCGGAGGTGTTGGACGATAATATGCAAGACAACTGACGTGGAAGAGCTGAGATCGTGAGCAAACGAGAAAAGAGTGAGTGATTGTCTCCCATTCATCAATACGACGTTATCAATACAATACCATTTTTAAGAAATCGAAGAACAAGCGGCCGAACTACTTTAGTTCACTAAAGTTTGATGAGATACTGTGGGCGAGCGCTTACCAAAACACAGGTCTGCCGTATCCTTACAATACAAAGGACGAAAACTGAACATATTAGAAAACATGGATATAAACAAAAAAACTTCAATAGACACATCATAAATGAACAAATTAACACAAAATGCGACCCTGGGCAGAAGTTAGCTGCATATTCACAACCGAAAGTTTGACCGTTTGCCCAGCCGTCCTCGATGGCCGCAGCGGTTGACGCGAAACATATTTAGAATCAGCAGGAGAATTCCTGGAAGGCTCTTTTTCAGTTTTTCTAAATTTGGCCTAGTTCAAAATTGGCCACCATATAAATCAAAAACAAAACAAAACAAAAAAAGAACAAGCTCAATCTGATCAGCCGTTCTCCCGCAAATCGAACTACAGACACACACGGACCACGCGCCGAAATTAGGTTTTTTAGACTCAGTAGGCCTCAAAACGTAAACATCTGAAGAAAACCCAAATTTTTTTTTCGACGCGATTACTATAATTTCCTTTCCCTTTGGGGTAGCGAAAAGTAATAGCCACCTAACCAAAGGTTAGACCGTTTGCCCTGAATATGTTTTGAATAAGCCGTGACTTCAGGGCAAACGGTCAAACTTTCGATTGGGAATATGTAGTTATCTTCAGCCCAGTATATTTACACCACCCAAGACGCTACACAAACGAAAACAACCAACTTACGGATTTACAGACCACCCCATACAAAAAAGACTTGGAATCGACATCAACAGACTATTTATGACACATAACTACCCTTACATTCCTTTTTCTTCACCTCCTAACGAATTTCCCCGAAGGTACATAACCTCGTTACCCCACCTTCCTACCCCGACGCTACACTTTCCCGTTAACCTTTCTCTTTCTATATAAGGACCAAATAACTGACTTAACAACCAGACAATGATGCTTTTACATCGAAAGCTCTCGTCCACAGTATATCACCAGCCAGAGAAGACTGACTCACCAAACAGGCACGTTAACTTTAGTAATTTACCTACTTGCGGAACTAGTCCGCACCCGCGTAGGCTCCTGGGGTATGCGACTCGCATCTTCACCCACGAAAGGGTTAAATGGGCGATAAATTCCTTTAAACCCTAGAAGTCCCCTGGGGGGGGGGGGGATTCCTGGCCTTGCTTCAACAGGGCCTAGGGGCCCTTCTTCCCCTCCTGGTCAAGACTTGTAGAGCCAGTTTTCTTCTGGCCCATGTGCCCTATCCATGGAGAAGGACCAGGCTTGTGTTTCTGCCTAAGGCAGGCAGTGACTCCTCGACTGTGAAATCACAGAGGCCCATAAGCCTCTCCTCCTTTCTCCTGAAGGTAATGGAAAAGATCATAGATCTGGTCTTCAGGGACATGCCTGAGACCAAGCCCCTCTCGAGAGCGCAGCATGCCTACTTGAGGGGGAGGTCGGCTGAGATCGCGCTGGTCTCATTGGTCAACGAGGCCCTTCAGACGAGAGAGGTGGCGTTGTGCTGCTTCATGGATGTGGGGGGTGCTTTCGATAACTCCTCCTTCAACTCCATGGAGGCAAGAGCAGTGCAGAGGGGAATAGAACCCCAGGCTGTGAAATGGACTATGTCCATGCTTAGGTGCAGGAAAATCACGGCCCGGTTAGGAGAAGACAGCATCACAGTGGTTCCCACACAAGGCTGCCCCCAAGGGGGGGTACTTTCTCCCCTCCTGTGGCCAACAAGCTGTTGGAAACACTGCAGCTTGAAGGCTACAAAGTGGTCGCATAAGCGGATGATCTTGCAGTTCTGGTGAGAGGCAAATTTACCTCCACAGTGTCAGAAAGGATGCAAGGAGCTGTAGATATCATTCAAAGATGGTGCGACAAGGAAAGACTCTTCATAAATCCAGCCAAGACCACCACGGTTTCTTTCACTAGACGAAGAAACCTTGACATAGTACCACCCACGGTAGGTAGAAGAGAGCGGTAGGGGTAATTTGCTCGGCGCTCGGGAAAAACCCAGCTCCAGTGACGTAACTGGTGAAGACCCTTTCCAATTCACCTTGCCTACACTGGTCATTACTCAGTCTTATCGTTCTCTCGCGTATGTGAACATCGTTATTGTTGCTTTTGCTAGGGTACTTACTGCTCGGATATGGTGTGTTGTGCAATTGCTGGTTGTCACAATTACAATGTACCTAAAAAAAAGTCTGAATTTCATTTTCACCGTTTTCCGAAGGACAAAATAGTGCGGTCAATGTGGGTGAATGTTTGCAAGCGGGCTGACGCATTTTCGGCGGATCATTCGCGCGTCTGTTCTGTTCATTTTGATAACACGGACTACATTCGAGACTTGAGAAATGAACTGCTCAATACCACCCCTAAATTTGAGCTAAAACCGGATGCGGTTCCGCATTTGTTCTTTGGGCGACTCAAATACACCTTCTTCTCTGGCTCGGAAGGTAAGAGTAAACAAAAGGAATTCGCGCAAGGAATTTAACGATCTTTTGAAATCACCATTAAAAGAAACTAATGAAAATGTGACAGATGAGATTACGAATGAGCTACACGGAAATGTGGCTACGATTTCCATTGAAATGAATGACTTTCACCCATCTATGAAGAATCAGTAGCCCCTTTGGAAAACAACGAACATTTTCCACCTGCTGACGCCATAATTGGGGACGAAAGCAACAGCAAGGAAAACGAAGATGAGTACATCACTACAATCGACGAAATTTTAAACCAGCTTGATCTAAATGAAGAAGAAACCACTGATTTGACGGAAACGAATGAGAAGTTGGAGCTTCTGGAAACCATGGCGGGATATATTGCCTACAGAGTTCGAAAAAAGTTCCCAGGAAAAGCATCGTTGTACGGCCGGTATACTAGAGAGTCAGCATCAAGTGATAATAAATGGCTCCACACTTTGTCTCGGGGTTCTCTGATGGAGCCTACCGAAGGGTGTATGGACATGATAACAAAAATGGAAAATGAGTTCATCAGGTTTCATGGAAAATATATTAATCGCGAACCTTATGTTTTCAAAACACTCACACAACAAATAAAAAACAAATATCCACAGTTTGAAGATTTTGTCATTTCATGTTATGTTAGAACTCGGACCTTCATCAGAATGAAGAGACTTAATAAGAGTGCGTCAGAACTGAAGCAGCAGAAGCCAGGAAAACGTAAAAACTCAAATGAACGAAAAATCGCGAAAAAATTTCGTAAAATAGTTAAATAGTGTAAAATATGTACCTAATTGTACAACTGAATACAATTTTGACTGAATGTTCACACAACATGTGTAAGGATATATAAATATATGTGTATACTTTATTTCATGATATTATTTAAATAAACTTAACATAAGCATGGGAATTTTGACATGTTTTTAATTATTTCAACCCTGTTTACACTCGTCAGTTTGGCTCTTTTGCTTTTAATTTTTTATTATAGGTATTCCTTCCTCCTTAGTCAAGATTGGAGAGGGAATAAACAATTAGCAGAACAAGTTCTAAATGAGGATATAGGTTGAACCACTTGGCGCTTTCTCGAAAAACGTTCAGTTGAATGCAAGAGAAACGGAACGCTGGTCTGGACTATCCACCAGTGACGTCTCACGGCGTCGACCGCTTCCTAACGACCCCTACCGCTCTCTTCTACCTACTGTGGTACCACCCACAATGCAAGGAGCAAGGCTCTAGATAAAGAAGGAGGTGAAATACCTCACATGGAACCCACATGTGAGATATGTGCTGCACAAGGCAACTACAGCCCTGTGGGTGTGTAGGAGGCTGTGCAGCAAATCTTGGGGCATAACTCCAAAAATGATGGAGTGGCTCTATAAGGGATAATAAGACCCCGCGTCACGTATGCTTCCACTGTGGTGGAAGGCGACAGGCCGGCTGGCAGGTCAGGGAAAACTCCAACAGCGACAGGCGTGCCTTGCTATTACAGGGGCAATGGGTACCTGCCCTACTGCTGCAATGGAACTCCTTTTGAACATCTCACCTCTCTATATACACATCCAAAGGAACTAACCCAATTAATTTAATACATTAGCTCACCCAATGTCGTTCAGATTGCCCGACCGAGGCCAAATCGGACGCTTCCCTGGTTAAACTTAATGTCGAAAATCCGTTTTTGAGGTGTTACTGTCAATTTTTTGTGAATCGACGGGGCAACTCGTTTTTCGATTGTTGTATTGATAGCGTAGTATAATAATGGGAGGCAATCATACGTTCTCTTCCCTCGTTTGCTAACGATCTCTCACTCTTCCGCGACAGCTGTGTTGAATATTATCGTCAAACACCTCCGACTTTATTTGTGACCGAGGGATTTTGTCATGGCAGGACATCGTGCGAGCCGTTACAAGTACGGTAATCACCTCTGACGGTTTCCTCCAAATTGTATTAGTATAAAATGCCATGACTACCAGTGAATTGACGTTGAGATGATATTTACGTCAATTTTTAGGGAAGCCTTTTGGTCACAGGAAGCGCTTACAATCCGGAATCCTCGGAATCCAACTACTTTCGAATCATTTTGAACGACCAGAACGTCATTATTGACATCGTGTGCTTGTCCTCGACTGTAAGTAAACGCGTTCGATCTTCCCTCGTAAATTAATCATTTAAAAAATACTCGGTCGTTTTTACTTTCCTTGCTCTACGAAGTAGAAAGGAAAGTTATGTAATCGGCTGAAAAAAAGATTTTGAATTTTCTTCAGATCTTTACGCTTTAGACCCCACTAAGTCCGAACAACACTATTCGGGAAAATGGTCTGTGTGTGTCTGTGAACGATTTTTAGAGAAAACCACCTTACCAAATCAGCTCAAACTTGATATCTGGCCCGCAGGTTACCATGGAACGCCAAAATGAGGGTATGAGCAAAATCCAACGAAAGTTAACTATAGTTATCATAGTGATGATAACTATAACTGAGTGAAACGCCAAATTTTTTTTTCTCAAAAACGGTTCCAACGATTTTGATTACAATTTTTACTTTCCTTGCTCTACGAAGTAGAAAGGAAAGTTTTGTAATCGGCTGAAAAAAAAAGTTTGAGTTCTCTTCAGATCTTTACGTTTCAGAACCCCCTGAGTCCGAAAAACACTATTTGGGAAAATGGTCTGTGTGTCTGTGAACGATTTTTAGAAAAAACCACCGTACCAAATCAGCTCAAACTTGATATCTAGCCCGGAAGTCACTATGTGACGCCAAAATAAGGGTATGAACAAAATCCACCGAAATTTAACTATAGTTATCATAGTGATCAAAACACCAAATATTTTTTTTCTCAAAAACGGCTCTAACGATTTTGATTAAATTTTTTATATTGGTAGCTCCCAATATTGCAACTATACCATAAAATTCTCATCAGTGGGAAAATGACAAGAGCACCACAATAAATTATCAAAGTTTTCGACGAAATCGATTTTAGCGCGGTTTGTAGAGAAAACAACCGTACCAAATCATATGAAACTTGATGTCTAGCCTACAGGTTACCATGGGACACCAAAATGAGGGTATAAGCAAAATCCACCGAAAGTTAACTATAGTTATCATAGTGATCAAAACACCAAATTTTTTTTCTCCTAAACGGCTCTAACGATTTTGATTACATTTTTTATATTGATAGCTCTAAATGAGGCAATTATATAATAAAATTCCCATTCGTGGAAAAATTACGAAAGCAGCACAATAAATTAACAAACTTTACGACGAAAAGCGTTTTTAGCGCGGTTTTTTCCTTATTAACTCCGCTGGAACATTAGTAGAATGTTTAAAAAATTGGTATTGTAGTCCAATCCAATACCTATAGAGTGAGTGTTAAAAAACGCTCATGAGATACATGGGGCTCACTCCAGAAATTCCTGATTTTCAACTACCGCCGTTCCGCTTACTACCAGTTCTAACAGTTATTACCCAATAACTCTGCAAAAGTGATTGCTATCCTTCTTCAAAAAATTCGTTTTTACAGCCTCATTAATTATCTGCGTACCAATTGCTCAATAATGGTCCTGGAATGAGTACGTGCACCACAATAAATTCCGGAACTGTAACCACTACCGCTTCCTGCTGCTGTGAAGTGTTGTTTAACCAAGTTCAAATAAATTGATTAAGTAGAAAAAAACCATGTAGAAAGTGAATTGACGTAGAGCTAAGGAAAGTTGTGTGTTGCAACGCACCATATATTTTTCCGATGTTTTCGTTTTTCAGCCAATCGACGAAGAGAACATCATTCAATTGTACGGCCGACACGAAAAAATCTTGAATCAACTTCGAATCCGTTACAGAAGTCACTTAGTTTCGGATTTTTACGAATTTTTCAAAGAACCGTGGGCTTTCGTTTATTACCACGACAGGTTCGACGGCCTGTTGCAGAAAGTGCGGGGAACGTTTTTTACCAGGGTGAGTCCGAATTAAGGTTACTTGGCCCGTTTTATGATTGTTGGTCAGTGATCGGCAACCTTTAGGTATAGCAAGGCCACAAACGTCAGCTTGAATATAAGCGCAGGTCGCGCGTATATTTACTTTCCGCTTCCCAAAGTGTTGGGACAGTATTGTAATCGTGTCCAAAAAAAAATTTAGGTTTCTTCAGTGGGAACAAAAATGTACCAAAAACCAGGGCTTTTCGCACTTTTCTCGAAAACAGCGCTAACGATTTTGTCTAAACTTTCAATTTATCTTTTACTAGGTAGTACAAAACGTTTCTTATCTATACTGTGGAGGCACATTTTTTCTGAAAGAAGCGCGGAAAGCGGAAAGACGTCCCCACAGAGCTCCAGCGACTTAGAAGAGTAGGAACTCCCGAGCCCGCTGAGCTTCATTAGAAGGAGGAACGACGTCGAGCAGTCGCCAGATCCGAAAAAGAAAACCGCAGTTTCCAAAAAAGAAGTGGAGAACATCCGAGGGACATTCCGCTTGAACCTCTGAAGGGACGAAGACGGCGACATCGAGCTGAGTAACGCGGCCGGCGCTTTTTGCCGCGTCTACAATTGTGCCTCCACATCATAAAGCAGGGTATCTACACGACCCTGAACTTAGGAGGAAAAGAAGTGGAGTGTGAGAGGTAGACTGTTAGTTGACCATTGGGAAGGACTAGAGAGAACGTCTGCACATTTCCTTCAACAGGCTCAATCATTCTGTTATTCCAAGATCCGTAGTCAAAATGACAAAATTACGCAAGTTGATTGGCCACGGGTGTGCAGTCGCCACGACTTGTCAGAATCAAAAGATAACGTCATCTCCACAGGTCTATTTTCAGTGGAGGCTGAGAGAGTGCCCGTGCGAAACTACAACCTCCATGAATTTCGACTCTCTTATGGATGTTAAGGTTGATGAGGTCAGCAAATTATATTATTACTAGATAGACAAACATAAATTGTTGGTACTTAACTTGCTAAATATAGTCATCTACAGATGGCATTGAATATAAGAAGTCTATGTGTCGAGATGTTAGTCTCCGATATCATATACAAGGAGCCTTGCTGAAGACAAAACCAACGCGATATAAATGTGGTATTAGTGGTGATTGTGAAAGAAGGAGCACGATTTATTAATTGCATAACTCAGTACCTGTTTTTACATAACGTTCGAACTCGGATTCTCACCTTTGGCAGCCAAAAGCGTTCCACTTGCTCGTTTGTAGTGTGGCTCAAGCGCTGGGCCTTTCTGCAGCAGAAGGGGTACTGATTGTTGGGTGGTGGTGGTGGTGGTGGTTGTGGGGTGTTTCATGTGGCCACGAGGGCGGCAAACGGCCTACCAAATTTGAAAATGGAAGTCAAGCAGGCGAGTTGGAATGGAGTACGCCTTGCTGAAGAACACTGCGCAGCATCACTTTAGTAGGGAGCAAGTGGAGCATAGCTAGGGTGTACACACACTGAATGAATTGGTAAGGCTGCAAGCCCAAACTGCCTGCATTGCACTCACTTGCCAAAGATGTGCTGGCTGAGGGCGCAATCGGCTGGCTCTCACGTGAGGCATTCGTTCGCACTATGTTGAACCCCGATGAAAACTGGAGGCGTATTGCTCATTTGCCCTTGCAGCGCTCAGCGAGAAGAGGATGGAGTTTTGATATGGAGCCAGTATCTCGCTGCTGGGCAGTACGGGAGGATATCTGGGAATGGCGGCAAACTGCAAAATTGTAGGCGAGGGTGCAGAGAACGAGAAGAGCTGCCATTGCAGAGAGGCGAGAGGGCCTAAGTGATTCAATGTGCTAAATGGCTCAGGGTTGGTTCTCAATACGCAAGAGTAAATTCATGGGGGCACTAGGAGCAGACCTTCCCTTCTACGTTCCGAAAAAATGCTTCTGAGTCTGAAAAACGCCTAATTTTTTTTGTAAAGACTGAAATGTTCATGTGGGCTGATGCAAATGACTCCATCTAACTGGAAAGAGGCCTTCTTATGAAAGTACTGACCTTCACAGGCGGTGAATTGTCTCTAAACTGTTGATTCCCCTGGAGATGTTTTAGCTACAACTTTCATGTTGTCCAGGTGCTCGTTCGAAGAAACCGTCGACGTGCTGATGAATGCTGCCTCTCACGCTGAAGTCGAGCCTTTCAGCTATTAACTAATCTCGAAAACTTACGAACGCAAGAATTAATGGGAAAACTCTAAAGTTCGGAGTTACGCAGATTAAACACGTAAAACACTTGAGATCACTGTAAAGAAAGCTCAGAATGAAGTCACTGGGGAACGGAGACGCGACGCGGTTCACTGTGCTGATGCACGAGGGTAAATTCGGAAGAGACTCCAGTTAGTCGAACTGACATGGCGAACGAGAATGAATAAGGAACGGTAAAGAGGGCTGAAGTTAACGTGCCTGTTTGGTGAATCTCTCCTCTGGCTGGTGAGATACTGAGGGGCGAGCACTTTCTATGTAAAAGCATCATCGTCTGGTCGTTAAGTCAGTCAGTTGGTCGTGGTCTTTATATACGAAGAGAATGATGGAGCAGCGGGGAAGAAGGTCATGCACCTCTGGGGAAACCCACTAGAAGTGAAAGGAGAAGAATATAAGTAAAGTGCGTCTTAAATGGTCTGTTTTGTATGGGGTGGTCTGCAAATCCGTCAGTTGGTTGTTTCGGGGTGTAAATATTGTGTCGCATTTTGTTCATTTATGATCTGTCCATTGAAGTTGTTTGTGAGGCTGTGCTCGTCATTGTCGCATTTTGTACTCTCCTTGTCTTATCGCGCTCTTGCTAACATATATTCCTCTTTGTTATACTCAACGTATCCCCTCGCACAACCAAAACTAATCCGCAGTTTTCTTTTTAGTTGCCCAACAGCGACAAAGCGTTTATTGACTTGATCGCAGAAGCTTTGAAACAAGCCCAGTGGAAAGAAGTAAGCAAACATCTGCGTAATACTTGGGCTACATCGCTCCAAAACTCACGAATTTAGTGTGGGGTGGGGTGGGGGGAGGATTCAAAACTGCTAACGATTTCAATGAAACTCGCGTTTAGCTGTCAATACATTCAGTTGTTATTTTTTAAATAATTCTACGAACATTAATCGAGATACGGACGCTCTATCCGTTTGGTGGGACTACAAACATCGCAAATTACGTCACAACATTTACGTACAAGTTAAGGGATTTAGCTTTTGTGGCAGTTTCTTAGCAATTCAAACGTGCAACGCAAGCAATCCCTCTATTTTCAGTTTTCCAGTTCAAAAAAGTCGGAAGTTAAGTTATGGGTTTCTTGTAGCATTTGAACTCGGTCAGAAGAATACAGATTTGTCTAAATTGATAAAGTCCCCTGCAGTGTTTTCATCAGTTAACTCAAGGCCTCGAGAGAGAAAGTATACGGATGGTATGTTGCCTGTTCACAGCCCTGGCCGAGATTGGTCAGAGGTACACAGTTGTTGACTCTGTGAGGCAGAGCGTGTACTGGGTGCGTGTGAAGGTGCTGCCTGTAGTGGGCTTCCGCAGTTGTGGCCAGAGTGGGATGGACCTTAAGGTTTGTTGTAAGAATGGTGGGAATGTCGCATCGGGGAACACCAAATCCTGCCGAGCTGGTGGTGGAACTGGGAGGACATGAGGTGGCTCTTGGACGCTGACACAATAGGCCCATTTGAGGTTGGCGAGACTGAGTCCTTTTGTCACTGTAGCCACACATGAGCCTAACTTAATAGAAGACGTCATACATACCTGCCAAGCTCAGGAAGCCGAGTGTGTCCTTCCCTGCAGACTCCGCTATGGTTTGGGGTTTAAGGAACCCCTGAGAGAAGCATTCAAAGTTTCTGGCTGCCAAGGCCTCACTGCCGTTTCACTCATCTCCACACAATCTGCACTTCACCTCTGAGAATGCCCATCTAATTGAGGTGTACAGTGTCCAGTGAGGCAGCTAGTTAGGACTCTTAGAATGACAAGGAGGGACTGTACATAAACCCAACCAAGACCACCATGGTTTCATTCACCAAGCGAAGAAACCTAAATATAGTATCACCCACCATGCAAGGAGCGTGGCTGGGTAGGAGCATGGACGGAGGTGAAATACCTCCGGGTGATACTGGGTAGGCAGCTCACTTGGAATTCGCATGTGAGGTATGCGCTGCACAAGGCAACTGCAGCCCTGTGGGCATGCAGGAGGCTGTGCAGAAAATCATGGGGCATAACTCCAAAAATGATGGAGTGGCTCTATAAGGGGATAATAAGACCACCTACGCCTCTAAGGTGTGGTGGAAGGCAACATGCCAGCTAGCAGCCCAAGGGAAACTTCAGAAACTGCACCGACAGACATGCCTAGCTATTACAGGGGCAATGAATACGTGCCCTACTGCTGCAATGGAAGTCCTTTTGGACATCTCACCTCTCTATATACATATTCAGAGGACTGCTTACCTGGGAGCCGTAAGGCTTTTGCAGACGGAACATCTCCACCAAGGTTAAGACAAGCCTCCAAAGAAAAACCAGACAGTTCAAACTGGAAGAGGCAGTAGTCCTTGCTACCAACGTCATGTCAGAGCGAAAGAACTTTCGGCTGCCATTCAGGGTCAGTAACCACTCGCGGGAACGATGGGAGCAGGAGACGTTCCGGACCGAGGTGGGCACCCTGCGGTGGCACACCGATGGTTCAGTCATGGGAGGCAGAGCTGGACTGGGCATTGTTGGGCCCAAATACAGTCTGGCTAAGCCACTGGGAGAGTATGCCTCGATATTCCAAGCTGAAATCCTAGCTATAAAGATCTGCGGGGAAGAGATCCTGTCTAAAGGACTCAAGGGCAAGCGGATCAACATATTCTCGGACAGCCAGGCCGCATTAAAGGCCATTGCAGCCTACAGCTTCACGTCCAGGCTGGTATGGGAATGCCTTCATGCGCTCAAGCAGCTCGGCGCCCATAATAGGCTTTCCCTCATCTGGGTGCCGGCTCACAGGGGGCATGAGGGCAATGAAACGGCTGACCACCTTGCGAAGAAGGGCACAGAAACCCTACCCATCGGGCCTGAACCTCACGTAGGTATGACTAAAAGTCACCTGAACCGTTTGGTGGCCCCATGGGAGATACAGGAAAATAGCGCCCATTGGCATCGCCAGCCACGAATTAGACAATCGAAAAGGCTTCTTACGCCTTCTGGTCCAAGGGCGAAGGCGATGCTGAAACTCTCCAGAAGAGATCTGAAGGTCTTGATTAGCTTCCTCACCGGACGCTGCCCACTCAGGTATCACCTCAACAAGATGGGCAACTCAGAGGCGGTGGAATGCAGACTCTGTGGTGAAGAGGACGAGACGGCGGAGCACATCCTATGTGAGTGCCCTGCCTTAGCAGTCAAACGCTTTGAATATTTTTCCCAGGGGACTATTGAGCCCCATATCATAGCGGAATCAGCGGTAAAGGACATACTTGGCTTCATAAAGGGGGTGGGTATGTACGACGCCTTCTACTAAGGAAGGGCCTGTGTCACAATAGGCCCATGTGTGGCCGCAGTGACTAAGGGACGAGGTCCTGCGTGCCCTCGGGGGAGGGGGGGGGGCTCTTAGATCCTGTCTGGAGAGTGTCAGCATTGCCTTCGCCCGTAAACAAGAAGGCAATGAGCCTTTTTGCCTGTCTTAGTCGTGGCTGGCGGTGCCAATGGGCGCTACTTTCGATGGCACTTTCGGCTTCTCCCAGGACAAGGCAGTTTGGACTTACTTCCCTCCCTGAGGTTAGGAAGGACCCCAGTAAGCCACGGCAGAGGTCCCCAATCTTCCACCCGCTACTCAGAGGCTCATCCGCTGTGCTTCACGTAGACAGTCTCTTGAATCACCTGTGAATCGATTTCTCAATAATGGTCGTGGCACGTGTAACAGCGACATAATAAATTCCATAATCTTAAGCGCCACCAGTTTTCATTTAGAACGTAGTGAACAGAATGAAAAACAAATTTGATTAGCTGATATTTTTTTGGTCGGCTTACTTCTTCACTCTTCATGTTGAGGAATGTTACGATGTTCAGAGATCTGATTACAGCAAACTTTTGATCGTTGTTGTGCTTTAGACATAGTTCACTCTTGTTCACAGACTATTGCCCTGTAATATATCTTAAGGTATCAATTATATTGTCCTCTGTGCGTTTCACATGAGCTGTATTAATAAAAAAATATTTTTCAAGTTGCCGGCTGCCTCGGCGTCGCTGCTGGAGACGATTTTTCAAAACTTCCCTCAACTGAAGAAAGAAATTTCTAAAAAAATAACGAGATTTCTGAACGAAAACAAAAATCACTTGCCGATGGCGAGCAGTGACGAATTCATGAGATCCATCATGCAAGCGGCTCAAGAATCTTTCGTTTACACTCAGAGGAAAACGCGACTCGGAGGGAAACCGTTGGTGAACAAGCCGTACACTTTCGAAACGCACAAGGAAATGCAGCCTCCTCAAACGTACTACGAGAAAATAGAATGAGGCGATTGAAAAAGCTCGACTTTTGCGTACTATAATAGACGAGGGAACTCGTGAGAGGTGTGGGCACTTGTACGGCATTGACTGAATTTCAGATGCGATACTATACCAGCAGGAGACTGTAGCACGCCCCCCCCCCCTACCATCTTTGATCTTTCACTGCATCTTTCGTGATTGGTCATTAATTATCATTTTTCAAGCATTCGGACGAGCCTTCGAAGTTTCCCACTGGCTCGTGGATAATTTGGGCGAGTGACAAGTCAGTGGGAAGATCTCGTTCTAGAGCCCTCGGGTCAAGTATGAACCGTATTCCGCAGCACGCAACACAACGAGCCACAAACAAACTCAAAAGCCTGCAATGAGTTCAAACCACAAAGTTGTTTCCACTGAAAAACGTTCAAATCATGGTTTGTTTTGAGGATGGCGACGTACAGACGCAATGAACTCTAAAGTGCAGTAGCGATCTGCGCAATCAGTGATGAAAGTCACTGTTTCTGGGCTGGTTGTGCAGTGTGAGCGAACGTTTTTGATTTTACGGCTGCATTTTGAGAGCCCTAGAGGTATCGCCTTATATAAGAAGGGAAGATATACGTGGGGGGGGGGGTTACGCGGTGGTGTAGGAGCGCCAGGTTGGAGTTAGCTGCAAATAAGACCCAGCTGGTCGTCCTACGTCAGGGAGTAGCCTTCCCCTGAGGTCCCGTGGAATTGGCACTGGGTAATCGCATGGTCCTCGAGCTCTTAGCTATATACCTAAGCACGGCATTCAGTCCTCAGGGTCATCCCACCGAGCACATGGCGCTCCTTAGAACCAGACGTGCCCATCTTGTGGCCCAGGTGAGGTCTCTCACGGGCCCTACATGGGGAGATTCAGCGCACGCACAGAACCTCTACTATCGTGCTGTTTCTCCCCATTGTGCGGCACGCTGCAAGCACATGGGGGGTTACCACCTCCAACTGGGACCGACAACGAGTGCTCACTGTTCAGCGTGATATACTGATTGCGATTCTCCTAGCGTACCGCACCAGCTCTCACTTGGCCCTCCAAGTTCTCGCTGGGGCCCTCCCCCTTGACCTGGCCCTGGACCTCGCGGTACTTCAGCCCCATATTCGACGGGATGTTTTAGCGGAGTACCGCGGGGGAATCCAGGACCAGCTCCCGGTGCTTCCCCTTGTGGAGTCTACTGCACAACGGCTGTCAGCAGCATTACAGTGCGTCACAGCTATCTAGAAGGCCAGATGGGATGCGGCCCCACTTCAAGGCACATCCATAGCATCCTCCTGGTGGTTCACTGATCGCCAAGACAGGGGGTCGTGGCAACCAACATTCCAGAGGTGCAACTGCTCTCTGGACATGGCGCATTCAATAAGCAGCTCCATTTCTTACAGCGGCAGGCCTTTCATGACTGCCCATGTGGGACGGGTGAACATGAGAATGCAGCTCATGTCATCTCGAGTTCCATCTACAAAGACATATGGGAGAGGGCACAGTTTCCCACAGCTGACAACGCTCATCTCTTCCTCGGAAGCAGGGTGCAGCCTGTCGTTTTCGTTGCTTTGCGCAAGCATAGGCCAACCAGCGATGTGCACTGGAGGCATGGTGCTCACCCCCCTCCATGGAAGTGGTTGAGTAAGCCCCAGCTCGTCACAGAGTCAAGCCCCAGGGGCAGCAACCTGCGCGCATGTATGTCTTTACATAGCTCGCACCCTCGGCGCCTATAGGCCTGGTAAGTTTCCCCATTTGGTTGGGGGGGAGGGGGGGGAGAAAGGTAGATCAGTAATCGAATATTCGCAGTCCATGTAACCTTTTTCTGCAAAAATGCATAGCGGCAAAATCAGATGTAATACATGAATTTAAGGACGCATCAAACGCCAGAGCGTTGAAACCGCTTTCATTCAATCGCAATTTCGAGAATACCCATACCTAATCATTAATTTGCACCATAGATCGGAACAGCTTTTGTCAGGCTGTTCCATAGTCTGTAGACTTCGTGGACGTGTGCGTTGCCGTAATTGGATCACAGGGCGAGTGGAAAGATGGTGGCAAACACCGAGAAAAGCTTTCCATGTTTGGCGTGCAGCTTCAATTATTTTGTCAGGATGGAACCACCTGGCAGGGAAGACCACTCAACAGGTAGTGACTGTGTCCATACATCTACTGGCAAGGCCCTGTACATTGTTCTTTTACAGACAACACAATGCAGTGGCAGTAGTTGTTATCTGATTAGTTTTGCTGGGAAGTATCACAGTACGTTTGCTCTGTCAAGTCCTTCCTTGATGGATGTTAACACTGAAAGATGGTAAACGCACAACATAAACAAAAATGCGTTTATTAAGATCTGTGAGAAAGAAAACACTACAACGATACGATTCATAAGAAGTCGTTATTTTGAAAACAAAGGAACCCATAATTTTTATTCAACAAACGTAGCAGGAGCTGTCGGGATGTACCGAGTCGATTGGTACAACTTCAAACCTCCCACTCTGCCTGATGGCACAAAAAGCCACGAAATTTCAATTTCTGGCCTTTTTAACTTTTCTGGGGGAGTTTACAGCGGTTTTCCGTTTTGGTAATCGTTTGCTGGGTGTAGGATTGGAAACGTCAGCGCCACTTTCGGAGTAATTCAATTGGGACGATCGCTTCCTAAGAACTCGCCCTCTCTCGTCAGACTTCGTATCAGATTCGCTGAGCGACGGCGGAGGGCCACTTGATAGCGTTGTTTCTTCGGGGGTGCAGGATGGGGAGGAATCAGTTGAAACTTCGATCCTATTGGAAACAACGTCAACTGTCGTAGTGCTGCTTGGAGGCGACCCGTCAGGTTGTGTAGGCCTTTTACACGAGGTGTTTTCGACTGAGGCTTTCGAGGGTGAACTGGAGGGTGAGTCCATCGAGGCATCAGCTTCACATCCTTCAGTCGACATATTGCGACGTTCCACTGGGACTGGACTAGGGTTGCTATGTTCTTCAATACATTCGTCGCACAATCTTTCAAGAAGAGTTACAGCTTTAGAAGGCAGTAGATCGTCAGACTCGAAGGATACATTCGTTGTATCCGCAATATCTTCTTGATTCGTAACATGTTGACATACTGTGACATTTATTCGGTCCACTTGGCTTACTGAGGGCTCAAGTATAATCTTCGAATCAGAATTTTCAGTTTGATCAGATTCTAGGATTTGTGTACATTCACTGGGGTTGTCAACTGCTTGTTCACTGATAACGTGATCCGATTGAGAACGCGTATTCTCGGGGGTTTGAAGATTTGTCTCAAGCACAGCCAAACTCGCTTCATTTTCAGTTATTACTTTAGCCGAGTCCGTTGACACACCCTCATTCACAGGTTTACATCGGTCTGTTTGAGAGCCATTCTCGTTACCGATGACATGACTGAAGCCTGCAATGCCGTCATTTGTTAGGTCAACTTGGCTTACTGCAGGCTCGAGGATAATCTTCGAGTTAGAACTTGGACTTCGATCAGATTCTACGATTTGTGTATGCTCTGGTGTTGGACTGGGGTTGTCATCTTTAACCTGAGAATACTGTTGTTTAACTATCCCTTTCCCCTTTGGTGCAAGTTGAAGCAGTTCAGCTTCAGTTAACAGTGGTTTCAACTCGTTCCTGGAAACCGACTTAGTCTCGGGGGTTGGAAAATTTGACTCACCCACAGGTTTAGAAGTCACAACTGAACTCGCTACGTTTTCAACAATTGCTCGAGCCACACCCTCATTCTTAGAGCACTTTAGAACAGGTTTTCGATCAGTTTTACAGCCATCCTTGTTATCGATGGCTTTTCTCGAGTCATCATTAAGGGCGCTTTTCTTTTTATTCGACCTACCATTCTTCGACTTTTTGTCATTCTGGGAACTCTTTTTTCTTTCGGCTTCGCATTGATCGCACGTTTCGCAGTAAGTGCTAATTACGTTCCTTACGAAAGAAGGAGTCATCGCGCCCGTATCGAACGTCGATTTTATTCGTTTCCAAATTTCGTTGCTAGACAAACTGTGGTAGTTTGAATGAAATTGATGAATCAAATTTTTCCTGATGTTCGGAACTGCAGTAAGCACAATTTTGGGCAATTTTTGTTTTCCCGTTTTTTTAAATAAAATGCCATCAGCGACGGCGAACCGTCGAGGGTAGTTGCCGCTTAATTTGGATTTTTTAACCACATAAGATACGAATGGAGAACTTGTTTGCCAATCTATAATGTGCGGAACTAGGTTTCTTACAGCCTTTATGACGCTCTTAAATGAGTCCGTTGAAGCGTCGTTGGTTGGAACTTCGACGAGGGCACTTTTGGAAGCGATCGCGTCTTGTTTTTGCTCAATTTTAACTCTCGCCTCAGAATGCCGTTCATTAACTACTGTCATCCTACTTGGTGCAAGTTCGGGCCGTTCATCGCTAAACGGTGGTTTCAATTGAGGACCCCATCCCATCTCGTCCGTCATTGATGACTCCTCCGAACAACTCGCCTTACATCGCTCGCAATTTCTGAATCGGCTAGAAAGAAATGTTTTGTTTACATTAGCGTCAAACCACTGAGTAATAAACCGGTAAAGCGAGGTCCTGCTCCAAGTATGGAAAGTCGAATGCAGTATGTCGACCAATTTCATATTAACGCGGTGCATTCGTCGTACGCAGATCGTCGCTTTTGGCGCTCCCTGTTCGTATTTCACTGAAGTTAATACGCCGTCGACGAGCGTACAATTGTCCGCTGTTTCCAAAGATTCCAGCTTGGCGATTTTTTTGGAATAGGCTTTGCAGTTCCTTTGCCAAATTCGAAGTTTCTGTTTGACATCTTTCAAGGTTTCGCCTAGTAACCTCTCTATGGAATTTATCGGCGAGTCTTCCGGGCCTGACGTGGGTTGAAGTGGTTGGAGTTCTTCATCTTTACGCTCTTCGTCGACCTGCGATTCTGTTATCTGCGCTGAAGATTCTGTCTGCTCCTGTTCCGAACTATCAGGGCCACTTGGAGCTACCAACTGGCATAAATGACAATTTTGAAAAATCTCTTGGATTGAATCTTTAGGTACAGTTAGAAACTGCTCTACGAATTCAGTTAATTCTAACTGAGATAAATTGTGGTAAAACTCAGAATGAAGTTGTTGTAATAACTCCTTAGCGGATGATGGCGCGATAACCATTTTGTACGCCGTTTGACTCTCAGTCCCAACGCAATCCCGTTTGAACAG
This sequence comes from Pachypeltis micranthus, assembly GCA_020466155.1. NCBI lineage: Eukaryota > Metazoa > Arthropoda > Insecta > Hemiptera > Miridae > Pachypeltis > Pachypeltis micranthus. Next base: position 8,464,847 of record CM035778.1, read on the forward strand.
TATAGAATTTTGCAATATGTATCGACTTCCAGGACGACGCTGTCCCTTTTCAAGCAGCTCGATTTGAGATCTGTAAATATTTGACGACCTTTGATAAATTCGAATCCCTTCTATCAATTCGGGCGGGAAAGAGGAAGGTAGAAGCGGAGGAGTTTCTAGTTCGTCAGGGCTAGTACAATCCATTTCAGTTCCTGCAAGTGCTTTTACGTCACTTTTCGCGTTGCTGTCGTGATCATTGGAGTGTGTCGGTTCGGCGCTGGCATTCTCAACTCCTCGCTCGTCGAGAGGCGTCGACTCCTTTTCAACTTCATCTTCGGGCGCTTCAAGACCGACCAATCTCTGGAAACCGTTGCACACGTGACAGTTACTGATGACGTCATTAACCAAAGACAGATCGACGTTATCGAAGCTCGAAGTCAAAATGGTGGTTAAACAGTCGGCGTTAAGACCGTGGTACGTGTCGTGAAGCACGCAAACGATGAAAATTTGAAATTTGACGTTCTGCGGAAGGCAAATTTTGAGGCAAGGGCCGTCTTTGTCTGTCGAGTACGAGCAAATTAAACCGTTTTTCAACACTAAAGAATCGATAACTCCGTGTTTGGAATGAAGCAGATGGCGGTATACGGAACATAACTCATCGGAGACAACGTGAATGTCCTCCAAGATTTCTCTCAAGAAGGAAAGAGTGTTGTAGTTTCTGATCGAAGCATTTTTTTTGTCGTTTGCAGCTTGAAGTTGGAGTTTGTCGTCAAGACTCTGGTCCAATGATTCGATTTCCTTGAGAGTAACGTAGTAAATAGAATGATCTATAATTAACTTGAATTTATCCAAAGGCAACTCGGGCATACACTCGTAAGCAATATTAACGATATTACAGTAGACCTTGGGGGTTTTCATCACGACGACAAGAAGAGTGTTTTGAGCGTTGGTCTGTTTAATGCACAACAGATTGCGTTTCAACATGAATTTATCTTTTTCGCAGTCTATTTCAGTCAACTTCATCTTATTTATAATCAAACCAAAGCTGTGCTCCTGCAGTTCAAACAGCTTATCGAAGAACAACTTCAATTTTTTGTAATTGAATATGTGAAAATTGTCGGGTTCTACGTAAATTTGCGGGCCTTGAGAATAGGACGCGACACAATCCCGAACATCGGGCCACTCACCAACGGAGTCGTTTTGTTTCCCTTTTTCATCGTCGGTCGGCGCTGTCGAAGCGTCACCCTTACATACAGCACCACTATTGAGTTGTGGCTGTAGAGCCACGATACTTTGGTCGGGTTTAACGCCAGATAGTTCTTCTTTCCAGTATTCGTTGACATCCATAGGTTCGTCTTTTGAAACTTCGAAGGCACTAGAAACCACAGTTTCACCGAAAACTCGAGCTTCGCTCGATTGCACGGTTGACGCTCTCGTTTCAATGGGAGATTCGTCGATGTGGGTAGAATCGTCATTATTTACTTTGTCGTTCTCGTTAGAGAAATTGCAGGAGTCTTGGATCATGGATTCTGGTTGTCCAAGTGGAAGAGGAGTTTCAGCCATTTGGAAGGTTTCTAGAACGTGGCTATTCCCCAAACCTGAACTAACTTGAGAAGAACTAAGTTTCTTATTGTCAATGAGCTCTGCAGCGGTGTTGTTCTTTGCAATATGCTCTGTATGCACAAAACCTTGTGTATCTTGTGAAGAAATAACATCTTCTGTTTTAATGGTATCAACCAGCAGTGTTGTATCTTTTCTATTTTCAGATCCATCAGGACTTAACTTAACCTTACTCTCATCCACAATGTCAACTGTCGTAGGAGCCATGGGAAGTTGTTCATCCTGCGACAAAGTAGGTAATAGAGAATCTGAGGTTGCAAGGCTCTGAAACTTCTCTTCTGGAGAGGAAAACTTTTTAGTTGCCCGTTCTCGGGCAGCTGGATCTTCGATACATGTTTCAGCATTGCGCAGAGCTTCTTCAAACTCATCTTTTCTGTGAGACGCAAATCCTTCAACAGGATGTTCAACCTGACTAGCCAAAGGTGTGTACGAGCCTTTGGACAGGGTGGGCATAACACGTTTTTCGAGTTGGTCGTCTCCAGAAGAAGTAAGTTGTATTTCAACATTTTCCATCGATGTAGCCACCTCATTGTCTTTAGGTTGAGCGGCTTGTACCGTCCCGTCAACGTCAGTAGCAAGATCTTTGAGCTCAACCTCCAGAGACCGCAAAAGCACTTCATTTTCAGAATCGGGCAATGCTTCCTGAGATTCGAGCTTCGCTCGGCGTTCTAACGTATTTCCGAGAGAGGCGGGTAACACCTTGCCTTCTGATGGAGTGTGTGGTACTGTATGATGAAGAACTAAGTTTTCTTGAGATGACAATGCTTCTTTTTCAGTAACATGTTTACATTCAACTGTAGTGGGTTTCCGAGTGTCGTCTTTTGCAGATGGCACTTCAGAATGTTCAACTTGACATTCTGAAGAAGCAGGCAATACGTTATTGTCCAGAGGCACAAATTGTTTTGTGATACATTCTGGAAATGCAGACAACTGCTGACTGGGGGAAGCTAGTTGCTCAACTTTATGATCTGGGGATGCAGTCACATCTTTAGAGGAATCAAGAAAGTCTGCAGTGCTCGCAAAACTCTTTTGTTCAATAACACAACAGGTTTCAACACCTATAGGAGTCGTACTTGGCACCTCACAAGGTACAATTGGAGTCACTTCACTTTCTGGAGGTGCAGATACTTCTTCAAGGGTAGGAACAGGTTTTGTCACTTCATCCTTCAAAGATCCAGACACGTTCTGGCAAGGATCAATTGGTGAATGTGCAGATGAATCGTCATGAGGAGGAACAAGTTTTGGTATGTTTTCTTCAGTAACAACAGGTTCATCTACACTTACATCTGGAGACACACCAGAAGGACCAGGGTGAGCCACTTCATCCTTCAAAGATTTATTCACCATCTCACAAGAATCAAATGGCGCTGCTTCGCTTGTAGGAAGTGCTAAGACTTCACCTGAAGAAACAGAATGACCAATGCCGACTTCCTCTTCACACAAATCGATTGGCGTTACACTGGTTTCTGGAGGTGCTGGTTCTTCTTCAGCAGGAACAGCTTGAGTGACAACTTCCTTTGAAGGGGAAAACACCTTCTCGTCAGCACTGATTGGAGGAGCTTCACTTTGTGGAGGTGCAGATACTTCTTCAGCAGGAGCAGCTTGACCCACTACATTTATTAAAGGCAAAGTCGCCTTCTCGTCAGTACTGATTGAAGCAGCTTCAGATAACTCATGAGCGGGAGCAGCTTGAGTGACAACTTCCTTTGAAGGCGAAGACACCTTCTCGTCAGTACTGATTGAAGCAGCTTCAGATAACTCTTGAGCTGGAGCAGCTTGAGCGACAACATCCTTTGACAGCAAAGACACCTTCTCGTCAGTACTGATTGAAGCAGCTTCAGATAACTCTTGAGCTGGAGAAGCTTGAGTGACAACTTCCTTTGAAGGCGAAGACACCTTCTCGTCAGTACTGATTGAAGCAGCTTCAGATAACTCTTGAGCTGGAGCAGCTTGAGCAACAACATCCTTTGAAGGCGAAGACACCTTCTCTTCAGCACCAACTGAAGCAGCTTCACTTTTTGGGGGTGCAGATACTTCTTCAGCAGAAAGCGGTTGAGGCACATTATCTTTTGAAGACGCAGAGACTGTATCGGAAGAACAGATTGGTGGTTGGGAAGAAATGAGTTTTAGTGTTTCCTCAGAGGCACAAACAGATTTGCTGGCACCCGTAGGTTCAGACACCTTCTCTTCAGAAGGATCGGGTCGCACCACTGCACGTTCTGTTAAGTTTGGTGCATGTTGTACGGTTATAGATTGTGTCATTTCGTGCGGTGGAGATACTTCGTTATTGCAAGAAGCAACTTGCGTCCCTGCATCATCATCAGGGGTGATTTGCACTTCTTCAACTTGGCAAGGAGCAATCTGGGTCACTTCAACTTGGCAAGGAGTAGGTTGTGCCTCTTCAACTTCTCGAGGACTGATTTCTGTTAAATCTACTTTGCAAGGAGCAACTTGTTCCACATCAACTTTGTCAGAAGCAATTTCCACCAAGTCGCCTTTCGTAGACTCGGATACTTTTTCTTCTAAGGAAATAGACTTGACTTCTTCATCCGGTACATGACCAACATCTTTTTCCAGAGTTCCTGATACCTGATGAGCCAATTGACGTTCGGAAGAAGCAGAAATGTCTCTCGAAGGCTCCAGTTCTTTAACTTTGTGTTCAGTTGTTACAGACACTTCATATGCCGCTGGCTGCGCGACTTCATCTGTTTGCACAAGAGTAACTTTACTGGGACCAGCTGTGAAAGCAGTACTTGTGGACTCGATAAGTAATTTGTGCGCAGGTTTAACTTCTTCAATCTGCTTTGAATGATGCAGAAAGTCTTGTAAAGTTATTTTCGTTTCTGACAAAACAGGTTGGTCCTCCTCCTTCTTCTTCTTCTTCAATAAAACTTCTTCTTCTTTATCATCTTGTTCAAGCGATCTCTTCAATTTCTCGCTAACAAAGTCTTCTTTTCCGATGGATTTCAATGGAGCGTTTTCCTCCAACGTAGCCCTACATGTTGAAGATATGACTCCATCTGTACATTCAGTAGTACCTGCAGCCCTCTTCAGCAACTGAAATTTCTCATAACTTTCTTCAATGTCTTCTATAGGTATGTTGTAAAAAGATTGCTCGAAAAGCTCTAAAAATGCGTCAAAATCCCAAGCGGGGTATTTAATGAAGATGGCCGTAATTATGTTACGACGAATGTGCTCCTCTTCGGGTAAAATGATGCACAATTCAGGGGGGTCACTGAATTCTTTCATCACGCACAATAAATTACCTTTTATTGCGTGTTGTGGGTGCAACGATGGAGATTGAGACACTTGCTGCTTCTTCTCGAGAAGATTGGACGCGTCTTGAAGATTTTGAATGAGAAAACGGCAGAATTGAATTTTCTCAAAATTGCTGATAGGCAGAGAAGTTGAATCAGGGAAGACATTGGGCAGCTTAGGCGGTTGTTGTTTTCTATCAATGGCAGTAAGTACGTTCGGTTTGGCATTCAGAGTTGCACTTTGCAGTGGCACAGGTGTATCTTTCAAAGGCTTAACGGGTTTAGGAGGAGCGGTGATGAGATGGCTCGGTTCATTAGGGGGCATTACAGCAAAATTAGGGGGAGGACATTGCATCCCTTGTAAAGTAGGCGGAGGGATTTGTTGAACATGATAAGGAGGAGGGGTATTCGTCTGAAATCCCATTCTGGGAGCGTGAAAATTTCCCGGTGGTCTGACCGGCTGCGGGGGTGGAATTCCGAAATGAGGGGGAACCGAAAACCCCGGGTGCCCCATCTGCATCACCGTAGGTCCCATAGGATAATTTGGATGAACGCCGTGCTGAAAGTCGGGCTGCATTCCGAATAATCCGTTGTTATAATAAGGCTGAAGGGCATGAGGGCTATATGGGTTCACCATAAGAGGATGCGGTGCAGCACCTGGAGGATTGAAAGTTGGGTTGAATTGCTGAAGACCAGCGATGTGAGGCGGAGGGTTGGACAATATTCTCGGATCCAAACTCACAGGAAGTTGGGGGGCTGGAATTGGTAGAGGGTCTTGAGCACCAAGTTCTGTCATTTTTGGAGGGTACTGTATAGTGGGCGTTAGCACAGAGTCTGTTGTAAGGTTTGCCAAGGGGACTCCAACTAGTGCAGGGGTTGCCACAGTGGGAACTTCTTCAACATCCGACTTTTTACTAATTTTCTCTTTCTTCGAAGCAAAAGATTTTTCTGCAGTTTTAGTTGAAGTGGATACAGTTTTGTCTTGGGATTTGCTCTTGGTAGGGGGTGCCTCATGTTTTGATGACTTCCCAGTTTCAATTTGTTTTGAGTCTTTCTTCTTAAGACCAAAAGACATTGTAACAACTGGATTCGACCTTCTATGTTTGGTATCTTCGAGTCTACTGCTGAGTCGCACACTACTCAAAGACTTCCCTTTTTCATTGGAATTTACTTGTTTCCATTTAGAAGCCAACGTTTGGAATTCTTTGTTCTTAGTTACCACTGACGGGTCGATCTTTTTATGTGGTCCAGGCTCATCTTCGGGTGATGAGGATTCTCTGGAAACTCGTCGCCTGGATTTATCAGAAACACCGCTGCGACGAGAACTGGCGCTAGAACGATCTTTAAAATCATTATTTGATCTTTCTTGCCCACCTGCACTCCTTGACCGCCTCCGTGTCCTGCTTCTAGAGCGATGCCTGTCACGAGAACTTCGGCGCTCCTTCCTCCCTCCTCTTGAATGAGCTTTGTCCCTCGAGCGTGAACGAACTCTTGACGACCTTTCCTCCCTTTTAGATGTAATTTGTTCGTTTGACATAGATCTGTCTGTCCTCACACTTTCGGGCGACGATCCTCTAGAACGACGAGAGGTTTCGCCATCCTTTCCACTAAGGCTAATCTGAGAACGAGGCAATGCCTCATCATTTTGGTCGGATCTGTGCGAATCCCCCAGCCCTTCGATTTTGGAAGTATCGATTTCACAACCTAAACCTCCATCATCGTTCAAAACCATCCACAGGTCTCTAGTTGAAACTCCTAAGAACTCCAAACGAGCGTGATGCCTCAGAATAGATTTCGGATGACCGAAGAACGATTGATGCGATGGAGGATCTGGAAAAAAACACGCTTGACCGTTCAACCTATGATTGTAGATCTGCTCGAGTTTCTCTTCGCACCTTTCCAAAATAGATGGATTCTTCGCCTTCGACCCCAAAGGGAAACCTGAAACATCAACAACAGAGACGTCTCGTTAAGTAACATGTGAACGCAATATTTTCAGAGAATCGTCTATAATGAGCCCTTCACTGGGGGGTAGTAACAGTGCATCGTGGCGAATGAAACAAGAAATGAAGTGCAAAACGCTCGTATGACGGTGTGAATTGAAGAAACACTGACATGTTAATTAAAGCACACATAAATGATAAGCTCGATATAGTCATCGTTATCAACATTGGAAGTCAACAGAGTGCCGAATTCACCAGAAAGGGCAAATCAAAAAAGGATTGTGGGAGTTTATTGCATTTTAATGGCAGCTGTTCTTAAAAAATAATTTGCAAATTCTACAAAAAAACTTACACCCAACATCAACGTAAATTACTGTGTACTCCTCGAGCGAATTTTTGAAGTTTTGTTGAACGAAGCCATTCTCGAAGAAGTGTGCTGTTCTTCCTTCGTAGAGCGCAGTGTGAAGCTCTTCTGACAGACGAAAACACTGACGCGCGACTTGGGTGAACGATATGAACCCGAAGCACTGATTTTGCTAGTAATTCGTACAATCGAATTTCGTGAATTAGTTGACGGGGATTTAATGTTTGTACTCAGGAGGCAATTGGATTGGAGTCGTAGGTAATGAGTACAAGTGTTGTCTGACTGTACTATGTGCCCCCCCCCCTCTCCATAGTGTGGCAGACGACGCTGACTACTGGCTTTGACCGCTTGGAACGTCAGCTTGGCATTTGATTGACTCATCTTGGCCATGGGCCAATTATCGCAATGTTATGCGAACGAGCTACTTGCAACAGTCTTATCTCTTTGTACTCATACCTTGTCGTATAAGTTTTATTCCCACGATGAAATAGTTATAGCAAATACCCCGTCCTTTGGCCCGATTCACTCAATTCATCTCTGTTACCACGTCAGGCCACTACTGCCCAGTGTGACTCATAAAATTGCAGTACATTGCCCCGTATTCAAGAATAGACTAGTAGCCATTCATCCCCACCTCACACCTTTGTGCGCGAATTCAAGGCACGATATTTGAGCAAGAAACTGCAGTTACAAAAGACAATTGAAAGCCCTTTCTCGAGGTGTGTATGAGGCATACATACATGAGCGTAAGGACCACCAAGAGCCACTTGAATAGGGGAATTGGCAAGTGGGAGAGGTGCAGTGCTGCTCTGGCCAAAGGCAGTCAAGGTTATTTATTATACTCTCGAGGGAGTGAATAGGAGGGGTCCTCAGTCTGGAGAGAGAAAATATGCAGATGATGTGTTGCTCGCAGGTACAACCTGGCCAAGATTGCTAAGTCAAATGTACAGAGTTGCACGAATGAAGCCTGCAGTGGTCCTCAGAATGCTTTAGGTTCCTCAGCTGTTGCCAGGGGAGGTTGCAGGGATGGACCTCAAAGGATGGCTTGCGTTTTGTGCGAGAATGTTGGTGACCCATTAGGGAACACCAGCTCTATAGGAGCTGGTAGTGGAACTGGGAGCATTTTATAATTATCTTCGCTTGTACCTTCTCAGTTCAACACGAGGGAGGTGATACTTCGAACTACGCCTGCTGATGCACCCAGTTTCTGTTTTTGAGTGGAAATATGAATACAGAGACCAAGCGTGCTATTTACAATAGTACAAAATATTACTCATCCTGACGTGTTTCATTGCAATACCCACAATGGCGAGCTCAGGAAGAGTACGACAAGAAAGTCGAAAGCAATCAGTAAATCTATAGGTTGCTATCAGACACTCCTTCATGTAGACCAAATCCAGTTTACTGTGGACATTTCAAGAACATTTAAAAAACGCCACTTTCTAATTGGTATCTGTTCAAATGGGCCGCCAGAAGAACATTTACGGAGTACACTAATTGATGAAAATCGTTATTTGGCAGCCTGGAGGCGTTGAGAAGCCCAACACCAAACGACAGCTCCACAGTTCTTGTCAGGCCAGACACACGCCACATGTTTTAATAGTGCATTAGTACCCGGCATGCTAATAAGAGAGACTGTTGCCGTGACATGCCTTCACTCAAATAAGTTCCAAAAGTAGCACCACAAACTTGTGTAGGGTTACGGGTTGTTTTGAACTTTAGCCGTTACATTTTTCTGGCCTATCTATCCTTGCAAAACCACAACAAAATTTTAACACCTGTACGCGCACATGCCTCACAGATTAAGACAGGAAGTTGAGAAAAGAAAAGACAAAACAATTCCACAAAATGAACAATATTTTGGCAGGATTCTCCAAATCTGTATTGCATACATATCATGACATTAATAAGAGACACATACACATACATGAAAATTGTGTCAGTGGTGTGCTGTAAACAAAAAACTGATTTATGAAACACGTATAAAAATACACAAACTAGGACAATTTTCTGTTATACTTTTAGTAGTTATGTACAAACATTTAAACGCCTAATATCGACGATAGTTGTGGGCTCGCATTATCTGCTTCTACGTCTTTCTTTTCCCTTCTCTTTACCACCTACCACTCGTCGTTACCCAAAAGGCTTTTCTTTGACCAACCCTTCCAAAGGTTCCCCTTTCAAACTGACGTCAGGCTACAATGAAGTTTATGCCCCAGCGTGGTTGAACCTGCGTTAAGTGCTCAGTTACTAATTGGGCGTACGTAAATTGCGCGAAATAACTTGGATCGGGTTCAGTGTGATGCCATGCGTGAATCCACCTTCCTCAAATATTCAAACCTGAGCTGAGTTGAGATACAATTTGAAACAATAAGGCGTCAGAAAGTGGCATAGTTTGAAATGATTTTGCAATATTGCCGAGCTCGATCCGAAATTCTAATGACTGTTTCGGATAATACCAGGTATATAAATATGAAACCGGATTTTCTTTAAAATGCCCCCAAAATCGCTGTGATCTGCTTATAGCGCTGAAGCTTGCTGTATGTTGTTGTTGTTGTTGAGTCAAACTACGAGTTCTAATTTTAAAAACCCACCACTTTTGCATTTGTTAGAATTTAAAATTACCGCCCAAAATGGCTGGGTTTGTTCTGTATTTTCTTGCACAAGACCGCTGAAGGACTCACCAAATGCAGGTGGGTGCTTACAGCAACCATGCCCTGTAACGCACACAGTGGTTCAAGAAGTTCAGTGCTGGTCAGTACGAGGTGACCAACCAGCTGTGTGAATGCCTTCAAAGAAGTTCGAAGACGAAGAGCTGCAAGTGCTGCTAACAGAAGACCCTTGCCAGACCCAGAAGATGCTTAAAGAGCAGCTCAGCGTGACCCAACTTCTGAACGCGTTGGGAAAGATCCTTTAGTTCGGGAAGTGAGTTCCACGTGGCAGACAGTTGAACAGGTTCGCTTTCAACAGCAAATTAGAGCTCTGAGCGCAGACTAAAATTTGATTGACTAAAATTTTGCTGCACGACAAATGCGACAAAAGAAGTGCTCGCAGGACCTACCTAGCTCCGTCCGACTATCACATTTTCAAATCAATGGAACACGCTTTGTGTGACCAACGCTTCGCCAATTTTCAAGAAGTGTGAAATTGGATCGAAAACCGGTTCAGGGCAAAAGATGAAGAATTCTTCCTGAATGTTGGGATACGTGAGTGGCTAACGAAGGAAAATATTTCGAATAAAAGCGGCCTAATTTGTTGAATAATAAACGATTTATTTTTACGAAAATTAGTCCAGTTTCGTATTCATACACCTAGTATAGTTATCATCTGTATCGTATCGCGTCGCTTTATTCGCACTGTGCGTACTGATTCTCCCATGATTGCGTCCAAAAAGCGCTCAACAATCAGCTTTCTGATCCTACAACGTTTTCTGGCGACTCAGACGACGGTGTGTCCCCTCAAACATTTCTGAATGATCGTACGTGAAGATAATTTGCAACACATACCTGAATGTTACTATATCCATACATTATTTGAGCGCTGAGTGGCGTGAGTTTACAGTTGGTGCGTAACTATTTGTTTTGGGTACGTTTTGTTGATTTCTTCACCGTCCATTGCACATGTTGCCACATTTCTGCCGCGGTCCTTCCTTCCTGCACCTAACTTTTCCTGAATTGTGAAGGTTTGCAATTGCCATCACCAGACTGTGATTAACTCGATGTGGCAGAGATGCACTGCTTTCTGGCTGCTTTGACTAGTAACTTATTTCTGCCGTCTGTGTGACATCTTTTATGGTCGCTTCCTTTTTCCCGTGCCATCATGTTGCCATGCTGTATGGCTGCTTACGCGCTGTTTCACTGCTGCTCATTGCTCACTAGCTGTAGTTTTGTGTACCCACTACTTCTCCTTGTTCTGCAGGATGGGTGAATGGGCTGACATTTCATTGGTCGTTGCTACTGGGTGTCCTATCTCCGTTTTTAGATCCTCTAGTGGCCACGCCACAGTTTCAGGATGGCCATGTCGCTGTCCAGAAGGTTTTTCTTCAGTGACAACCCTTCCAAGGCCCTAGCATTCACTGTTTCAGACAGTAACGTCAGGACACGATGGAATCGGTTCGCCACAGTGGTTGAACCTACAAGCGACCTGGGAAGGGGATCAGTTCATACAGCGCCGTTGCAATTTCGTCTGGAATTCATTGCACCAATCATTATTGTGAAGTACGAGGCATATCCACAAAGTAAGTGTACTCGATTTTTTTAGGGATCAAAAAAATTTATTAAAACAAAAAAAATACGTGCTTACGTAGGTATACATTTAAGCTATTTTTCTACGTAGTCGCCATTTCTCTCGATGCAGGTAGTTAGGCGGGGGATCAATTTTTTTATGCCTGCCTCGTAGAAATCTGCCGCCACCTCCTTCGTCCACTTGTCGACCTCCCTCTTCACCTCCTCGTCGGTTGAAATTTTTTTTCCACCCATGTGCGTCTTTAGAGAAGTGAAAAGATGATAGTCTGAAAGCGCCAGGTCGGGGGAATAAGGGGGGTGGTCTAAAAACATCCCATCCAAAAGAGTCCAACAGTTCCTTTGTGAAGTTGGCCGTGTGAGGTCAGGCATTGTCATGGAGCAAGCAAACGCCCTTCGTCAAAAGACCCCTCCTTCGATTTTGAATGGCTCTTCTCAATTTTTTCAGGGTCTCACAATACCTTGCCGCTTTTATGGTCTCCCCCTGAAGCAAATAATCGATCAGTATGATGCGTTTGTGGTCCCAAAACACTGATGCCATGATTTTTTTCCCAGAAATTGTGGTTTTGAACTTTTTGGCTGAGGGTGAAGTGGTGTGACGCCACTGTTCGGACTGTTTCTTGGTTTCTGGAGTATAGTGTGCAACCCAAGTCTCATCTCCAGTAACAATACACTTGAGGAAATCATCACCCTCCAGTTCATACCGTTCCAAAATCTCTTTAGAGGTCTGCACTCGATTCAACTTGTGTTGTTCAGTCAGTTGTTTTGGGACCCATCTTGCACACAGTTTATGAAATCCGAGGGTTTCTGTTATTGTTTCGTGCAGCAAAGGTCTGGATATTTCAGGAAACTTCGTAGAAATTTCGTCCAGAGTCAATCTGCGATCGTCACAGACCGCATTCTCAATCTTTTCCACAAGTTTGTCAGTCACAATCGGTCTCCCACTCCTCAATTCGTCATGCACATTCGTACGACCGTTCTTAAACTCCCTACACCACTTGTACACACTCGTACGATACATGTGTCCTTCACCATAAATTGCCTTTACCTCATTAAAAATTTCAATCGGGGATTTCTCCTTAACAACGAGGTACCTGATGACCGCACGGATTTTGCACTTGGTGGCAGAGTCGATCGACATCTTTCACGAGAAATGCTCCTGAGACCACAGTTTTCAACGTACTGACCTCATTTTGGTCTTGTTTCGGAGGCGAGGAGTCACGCTACACGACAGTGTGCCCAACATAGCAAAAAAAATTCCCTACGACCTACGGGAGCTTCAGTACACTTACTTTGTGGATATGCCTCGTAGTAAGTGTCAACCCCTTCTTGCAAACTCAAAGTGTTGGAATGTACTTTCCGGGCGACCTGGAAGGTGAACTGATGAGTTTGAAAGAACCCACTTTTCACTGACCTTCTACACATTTATTCACGGAAAAACGTACAAATGTAAAGAAGGAATACATACATAAAAGTATATAATAACACTTTGATTCCACTACAGGCCATCAGGCTGAATTCTACGAGTTATTTGTGTCCCTTCCTATTGTTTCTTTCTTTTTTCGTCTCTCCACCGTTCCATCGCCAATGGCATTTACACATATGCAAGTGCACACAAATATGTACTGATTTGAATTGGGGACAGAAGAAGGAAACAGGAAGAAGGCACAAAATACAATTTCGCGAATATCCTAATCCCACGCCATTCATATGTCAGTTTCTTCTTTTGGTTTACAGCGTAGATGTATGTGTAAAAACGATATATCACACAATGAGAAACACGAAATTGATTTTTAAAAAAGGTGTACTACTGAATCAAGCTTTCAGTCCACACTAATCAGATGTTTTGTAGACAACTATTGAATGAGTGCAAGAAGAACAATGACACATACGACTAATTTGACACATAAATGCCTGCCTTCACCAGTAAGCAAAATTGGGCTCTAATAGTTCAAATTCATTTCTGAATATCCTGCCGATTGACCAAAACTCAAGCTTCGTTAAAAAAAAGCAACGTTTGACGTTTTGTTTTCTTTCTGAGCTGACCCAAGTGAGCTCCACCCACGTAAAACCACTTTTGTGTGTTGACAGTACCTTTTTCCCTCTAAATACTGGCGGCAACAGGGAAACTCCCCACTGTCGCCTCAAATGAGCTGTCTCATGTCCTCTCAGTTCCCCTTGATGTGATGTTCCCAACATTGTCGCCGCGCATTTCAGGTCAATCCCTGCAACCTCACCCGGCAGAAGCTGAGGAAGCCCAAGCAGTGTGACACACTGCAGCCAGCCGTTCACGCGTGCACAGCACAACCGAGCACTACAGCTTCGCAGAGTGACCCCACTTGACTCTCATTAAGGAGTCTAATAAATAACCTTGACTGCCTTTGGCCTGGCAGCCCTGCACTTCTCCACCCACTTTCTAATCTCCTTATTCAAACGACCCGGGTCCCACCAGGATCAGTGCAGATCCGTCTCTTACCAGTATTTGTCAGGCTCCTCGTTCCCTTCTGACCTGGTAGCAGAGCCTCTTTTGCCAAGGTCATCAGACCAGTCAGGCATTCGCAAACCAGCCTCTACTAAATAGAGTAAGAAGACAGGGCTGAAGCCTCACTATCTGACGTACTGTATGTCTTTTTCCATTTCAGCCCCTTGCTAAGGAGGTGCTCAAGACAATCACTGCCAAGGCCTCCATACCTAGTGGTATCGCTGACCAGATCCCTGGCCCATAGACGTCTGGTTGACTGTACTTAACACACCAGATGAGCGCAGGTGAACGTAAGTGAGCATTATAGCCACCAATCGAGCAACACTGGGATTTATAACGCTCTTAGGAAAATCAATCAAGAAATATACGATGAAGTGCTTTATTTTAAATCTGTTTGAACTTAATACACAAATCGACGTAAAAACAGTAGCAGAACATTTTTTGTGAACACTTGAGAATGGTTTTCACTTACCGTCCAAGTAGATCTAAAATTGTCCATCTTTAGATACTTCGGCGTGATCTTCAATGAAGATCTGGCTTCAAAGACCTGTATACTCGTTGACGTCTTCCTTAATTACTCTCAGCAATCAAACATTTGCCAGACAATGTTCTGATATTTTCGCATAGTGAATTTGACGACTCATTGTCACTTGTTTTTAATGCACCAGCAACAAATACGGTTGCACACTCTTCGTCAAAGGTAACTGCAGCAGTCACTCAGCATTGCTGTTGCAGAGAACGGTTTTCTGGATTTTTGTTGGGTTTGGAGTGCTGCACTTTTAATTGGGTCACGAGAGCACTGGAATTGTACATCTACGCTCCAGGTTGTGGGCTAGTTTAAGTGAAAAGGAGAGGGAAACTAAGTCTTTTTGAAGCACTATCGGCTGGATTATGTTTTAATAGAGTGTTTTCGTGCCTTATATGAAGATTCAACCATTTTACGACTCTCTGAGACATAACAAGAGCGAATTTTCAGCTCGAGTGCAGATGAGGCGGTTCAAAATCCTCGTGATATGAGTTCATAACCGAATGAAGAATTATTTGCACCACACTCTGCTCAGCAGATGATTATTTGCAACGAAATAATCGCGAGCCTTCCATCACAAACTTTTGAAAGCCCAAATCAAATCAGTCGACTGCTGGCAACAAATGGCAGCATCTGGGAGGCTGGTTTCTCACATTTTTCAAGTTGAGTGAGCGTACAATGTTCAAAATTCAGCGAAAACGTACTTAATTCCCAACTGCCAATCGCAGAAGCTTGCAAATAGTTTCGTTCACAAAGTCTTGACGAAAATATTTGTCGCTTCTGTGGCCTTTGGTGGAAACTTCCAGTGACGTTCTTCCTCAGGCCCTTAGGAGACCTAGGAGCAGTTGACAGTCCCTTTCACGGTCACAACAGTTCGCTAGTCATCAAAAGTTCACGTATCGTACACTCGCTTGAATACTTTAATGCTATTTGCCTCTCTTACGGGCGATTCCACGTTGTCAAGGTCTGAGTGATTGTCTGTAAAGTTCACGATAAACTTCTGTGATAATAAAGATAAATTCTGAACGTACTGTGCCCTGTACCATAATCAACGACCCAACCATTGTGTGGGTTAGTTTTGAGACTGCGAGGGAAAATATTCAAAAACAACTTGACATCACCCAGTTGTTTCACATCGTGACATCGGAAGTATGTACTGGACCTGTTTCTGTATCAAAATTATTGTTCTTTAACACTCATAAGAGAATTATATCTGCTAGAGAGCTGTTAGCCATGTGTTATGACCCCAAGGAAATCCGTACCATTTCTTCAGTTCTCTATCTGGTTTCCTTGGATGACAAGTTTCAAAGGGGCGGCTCAACTGTGGCCCCGTTTACTTGTTGTTTATAAGCTTGCACGGTAGCAGTCAATGCAGTTACGTTCATCTGCGTACAACCGTCACTCAGTGTAGTAGGAACTACAGTGGAGCAGCATAGGGTTTGTTGTTTCCACTGCACTGGAGGCGCAAGATGTGCATGACAGAGACCCTTAGAAAGAAAAGAAGTGGAGCACGCATTGACGGTGCCATGTTCTCGTCCAGTGGTTCACCTTAACCCACTTTCTCCAAAGATGTTGAGAAACAACTTGTATGTGTGTCACGTCCCTCTGACAAGGATTCCCATCTCGCTTGCCATTTGTCTAACACCCGCTCATTTGGCATTGGCAAGTTTTCGTTCAGTGGGTACAGTTTGACCCAGAGCGAGGGAAGCGCCATTTTCTCATCTTGACCACCATCCACTCAACAGCCAAGTCAGCGGGCTCCCATTTCTTGTAGGCCTTAGGAATCGACATGAATGGATTGGGCCAATACTCTCTTTTGATTGACAGCAAGTTTACTACTCCAGACAAGGGGGCAGTAGCCAATCACGCCTAAGCGAATGGCCTTGTACATGAGGATAGTGTCATGGTAACATACACCCCAAGTGGACTTAGTAATTGCACGCAGTGAGGCAAACCTTGCAATGGTAGTGCCTTCAAGGGACTGGAGGTGTTGGTTGAAGCCCCACCTCTCACCTATATTCACTCTGAAATACTTGACGTGCTTTTCAAGGAGCCTCTGGCCGCCAAAGCGTATTGAGGGTGGATTATTCACTTTTCCGTTCAAGAGAATTAGCTGGGTTTTTTCCTCAGCCATGCTCGCACCTTTGGATGACAGCGGTGAGCACTTGATGGGTTTTTCTTCAATTTGGTGGACCGACTCTGCAAATATCAGCTTCGAAGAAGGCATTCCAGAGTGCTGGTCCAACGACCGAGCCCTGTGGGCACCCCTTCTCAATATTTCTCAGGATGGAGACATGCCTGCATTCGTTCGTAGCAGTTCTGTCAGGTAACTACAGTACAGGTAGGACAGGTTTGGGGAATTCCCCAACCTTTAAGCTCATTAAGGAGCGCTGGCCACCAAAGGTGGTCAAACGCTCCCCTGATGTCAATCAGAACTGCTACGACATACTTAGCCAGTGCTGGCAGGGAAACATGGCGAAGCACTTGACTCAGTCAAGCAGCCTGTGGCAGCTGAAACGTACTGACGGTTGGCTACTTAATTGTCCGTTGCTCGCACCTTTGGGTGACAATGAAGAGCACTCGATGGGTTCAATTGTAACTTCCACTATTGCAATCCGAGTTTGTCACATTGCTCCGATTAGTTTCACATCCATACACGGTCCCACATAATACAAACAAGGTACGAGACATCAAGCTTTCACGAATTGCGTTCAAATTTGTAAGGTAACCAAGTTGTGAGTCGGTATTGAGATTGTTCACCATGAAGTTTTGACATTTGTACGATGAGAGCTACACCTCAATCCTGCCAACCTGTCGCAGCTGTCATTCTCAGGGCACATATCAGCCTCGATTACGAAAAAAGGAGAGAGATTCCAAGCGTCACGGCACAACAGCGGGTTCATGCGATCGCAAAATTCGAAAACATCCCCCCCCCCACCATTTTTTATACCAGTCAGACGAACTTCCTGATTAGAGGCGGTTGACCTTGAGAACATAACAAACGACATAAGTACGTACAGTGATACGTTCACGTCCCCACTACCCAGGGTATTCTGGAGAAACACATTCATTCGAGGACGTTACTCATTTTAACCGGGCGTTGGAGTGATCTCCCACCAGGCTAAAAACTTTATTAAGTAGAAAGGAAAAGTGGACTACCATGCAGTCGATTATGTCATTTGGAATATACCAGAGCTTTCCTTGGACTCTTCAACACGCTGCTTTAGCGGCAATTTCATGTTCCCGTCTTTTCGGAAAGAACCATTTGAACAGTTGCAGCATTCATCGAAAAGTAAGCTCCACAAATGCTTGGATATTCGTCAGGCGCGAAGTGTGAGTCAGAAAATCACAAATAAGCAGTCATAGGGCCAAAGCGAGCTACTCGATAGTACCAATCAGCTCAAATTAATCAGGAAGGTAAATGACTGTTGTGATACACGACTAGTTTGTCAGTAAATAACAACAGACTGTACGCAGTAAACAATAAGCAGTGTGTCCTAGTTTTACATGGATTCACCTCTGCTCTCAAAACACATGTCCTCCTTCGGGTCTGAAATTAAAATTAAGCACGAAGAAAGGCAAAGGACAAATTAATTATACTCCAGAATCATTCATTTGTATTTTACACTTAACGTACATTGACAATTTTGCGTTATTTGAATACTTTGTACAAGATTTTACACCCCTCAGTTAGTTGACACGTACAGACGGTAGTATACATTTTATTTATTACACACATCACACTTGTTCACAACTTCGGTAACCATATTGTCCACATTTTCGATTTGAGTGAAATGTTTGTTGAAGACGAGAATAGTTTTTCTAACTGGAGCGTGAATGGGCGCCATCGTGTGAACAATGTAAATCATATCAATCAAACAGTCCGGGTTAACGACAATCTTCACCTCGCTCTTATTGTTGGAATTGACTCGCTTGCACAGCATACCGGCTTTCAACAGCAGACTCGGGTCGGGGCTTTTCTTCTCGGGGCCTTCCAAGTCGTTTATATGACGCTTGAGCTCCTCAAGTTTAAGCTGAACTTGCCTTACGCGATCCTTGAAATCAACTTGTCGGGCAGGCACCTTGGGCTTTTCGTCTGTCGATTTTGAAGGCGCTTCCTCGCCCTTATCCGCGGGATTGTCAAGTTTTGACGGCGGATCGGGTTTCAGCGGTAAGCATGTGACGCTGCGTGGCTTGTCGGCGCTTTCCGACAGGTTTGAATCGACCTTGAGCGGTTCCAACTTCGTCTGAAATTGTTTTGGGGTACCGTTTACTTCGCCTTTCTGAGGAGGTAATTGTGTTTTATTCTTTTTCTTTCGTGCCTTTCTCTTTTTATTTAGTTGACTTTGTGCAGGAGGGGTAACTTTCTCATCGTTATCGAGACTTTGAGGAGGGTAATCCTTCGTATCGCTTAGTTTTGTCTCAGTCTCATCTTTGTTAGCAATAACCTTTTTCATTGTCAACTTGTTCCCTCCAGGTTTCTGCTGATTAGCTCGCAATAACTTTTTCTTAATTCCGCATCTTTTCTGCCTGCTGTCCGCAATACCGTCATTGTTCGGCTCTTTACCTCTTTCTTTATACTTTTGAAGAACGAGATCATCTTGCCTTGATGTCTTCCAAGATTCATCCCTTTTTCGATACTCAGTACCGTCACAATCTTCATTGCCATCAACCCTATCCCGTTCACTCTCCTCAGCTCTTCCTTCCCTGAGTTTAGGATTGCACTTCCTGCAAGCTTCAAATGCCAACTCTATTTTGATAATCGAAAAGTTACGTTCATTAAAGAACAAGTTGACGATCATATCATGAACTTTATGAGTGTTGTATTCGTGATAGGCTAAATGGATTTGTTCCAAAATTTCCATGGTTTGATTGTCAGGGTAAACAACCCTAAGAGCGGACTTAGAGTCTCGAGGATCTCCGATGATACGACAAAGAATCCTTTCGTGTAGCGTGTAGGAGCCGTCGAGTTCTGAACCGCTGGCTTCCAGGCCTTTAATGTACGTCGAAAATTCGAAAGATTTTCTTTGTACGTCCCGAATAGTGTCCAAGACTTTATCGATATGTCTGAGCCTGTTGGATAGTTCTTTCTTCAATGACGCAATGAATGAGTTTCCGTGAGTATTTTTAGGTCGTTCGCTCGCGTCATGTCGAGAAGATTCGACCCCATCCCCTTCGTCGGAAGCGTCCAGGACGACCACATCGTCATCTTCGATGAGCTCGACGGAGTTGGAAGAGGAAACGCAGCTTAAAGGTGCTGATTGGGTTGTGTTCCGCTTATGGGCAGGCTGTTTCCCGTATAAATGAATCACGTTGTAAGATCTCATTTGGTGCTGTTCTTTTTTAGCTTGTCTCGTAGGGTTCATCTTCTTCGGAGCTACCTCTGGAGGGTAGCAAAGATCACTAGTGCCTGGCGGTGGAGGATGAAGGTTTACGTTTCTGTAAGGAGGGCAGGGACGTAGATCTTGCTGCGGGGGATAATAAGCCCTGGGACCTGCGTTGTAAGGCGGGTGGGGCACAGGAGGATAATTTCCATACTGAGGATCGTTAGGAATTGACCCGTAATACGGGTAATTATTGGGATTGCTCGTCTGTGGCTCATTGTAACCATAATTAGTAGGAGGTTGATGAGAATCTCGCTCCCATGGTAAATGAGGCCGGTGTACTTCTGTGGAGTTGGGTGGGAAAGAATTTTTATTCAAATGCCTTCCAGGGCTCGTAGAGTGCGTCCATCTAGCCCTTAAAGGAGACTCAGAACCGCTTCTGCCACCGCTTGAACTTAAAGAAAGGCTTCGACTCTTACGATGATGCCAGTTCCTAGGGCCACTTCTACTCCTCCGAGAACTCCTACTTCTGTTTCGATGTCGACTTTTGCTCCTGCCTCTGCTCCTACTTCTCTTACGACTTTTTACCTTCGTCTTACCTCCACACCTCCCTCTACTTCTACTTCTCGATCTACTTCTGCTCCTCCTCCGTCGTTTCAATTTTTTTCGATCTTTTTCTTTCTGCCTCAAATATTCCTCGAACAATTGCAATTCATCTTTTTCCCCTTTTTGCGAATACGTTGCATTATGTTGAACGGGCCATGGCGGGAAATGAGGAAGCGGCGGAGGTGGAAGATGCAACGCCGGCTGAGGCTGGTCGTAATAGAAATTCGTAAATTGCGGTAAAGTAGCTGGTTGAGGAGGAACACTGTCTCGAATCGTAATAGTTTCTATGTTGTGCGTGGGTAACGGTTCGCTCGCCGGCTGCTCAGAGCCGTCAGCTCCGACGCGTTTCGGTTGAATCGTTTCGGCGGTCGTTTTCACGCTAACGTCCGCGCACGTCCAAAAAGGTTCCAAATGATTCATGTTGAACTCAATACGTGGATGGTGAAACAAGAGCCACGAGGTATCACTTCCCTCTGCAGTTTTGGCTTGCGTAATAAACGGAAAAAACGTTCCCATTCCATTTATCCTGTGTCTATAAAGCTGCGCGATTTTGCCTTCACATTTACTGAGAATGGCTTTCTTCATAATCGGATCCTCAGTTCGTTCACTACTACCTGTTGCAATGAACAAAATCTTAGAAGCACATAAAACAGTTCCATAATTCTTCATGAATGAATAACAGGATAAGAATGAGCAGACGATTTCAGTTTGAACATAAACAAGAGGAAGTTGAAAAAAAAAATGCGAAAGCCCCGCTTGCATTTCTTTATTTGCACATCAACTGAGGAACAAGCACATGATACACACAACTGAGAGAGTTGTGAGTCTTCCAACACGACCAATATCTCAACAATATCAAGCCAGAACGGCATGCCTAACAGGCTCCTTAGAACAGAAATTATTAATCGATGGACCACCGATACATTTCAGCTCGCACAGTATTGTAACGCTGGAGACGAAAATTATGAGCGAGCACCAAAAGACAAAGTGTATGTTGGAGAGAAAGAAAAAAAGTAGGCGCAAATCGATAAAATGAAGTTCTTACCTGAAGATGATGGATTCATCGCTGCTTCAAGAAGACTGCTTAGACTCACATTCTTATTCCCCAGCAACTGCGAAAACACAAATGTTAACAAATAGAAAAAAACTCGAAAGTTTAACTTGTGCTGATTCGTATTCGAGTTGAGACAAACCCCTTTTAATATAAATTAGAATAATTCATAATATAAAGCGCTCCAGCTGTTGATCACATAAATTTTTGTTTAAAAAAACGGATTGCACTCTTAATAATGGACAAATATTCAGGAGTAGTACTCTCTAAGGATACTTACGCTTCGAACTGAAGAGCAGAGTGACGAGAATAGCGTTAAGGAAAGAGCAAAGAGCTTGAACACAGAGCAAACTATATCAACGATTAATAATAGTCCACAGCTATCATGTTACCCATCTCGCATGAGGGCTTAATGTACAAACCATCCCAACTGATCACCAAGCGGAACTAAACAGTAATGTGTTAATTGAAATACGCGGTGTGACAGTTTTACAAGGGAGAGTTTGGAAATGATTGGAGAGCCGCAGACTCGGGCAAAAATTACTGCGATCACGAGCTCCGATTCAATGCCCGACTTTTGTCACATTATGAATCTTCGTCTATAACCACTAGACTACGATCACTGGGGGAATCAGGCGGTACAAAAGATCCCACACCTTCAACTGTTTTCACCCAACTAACATTTCTGCTTTTCGCGTAGGCTATACTAACCAGGTTGAAAGATCTAACTACACACCCCAACCAGCTCATGTCAATGAAGATTGCTCATAACCTCATTTTCACACAGCATGATTGGGACCTGTTCAAGGCGTCTAAAAAGAGATCTGGCTCAATGCTGCTTCATGACAGTTAGATAACGAACGACATAATTGGAGAAATGAGAAAACAAGATAAGGAGGAATATTAACAGACGCATAAGGGGTAGAAATAACAATTTGTGAAGAGAAGCGTATCATACCATTGAATTAACAACGCCTATTACCCACCTACCCCCACCCTATGGTCTCATTGCCTAATCTGTACCTGTAGGCAGTCTTGTGCGCCAGAGCTCAGTTATTGGCAGGTGTCTGCTGCGATCTCTGAAGCGGGAGGCAACCACGCCTCAAGCTTGTGCGGATGGTGAACCCAAGCCTGTGCAAACGCCCGATCTGGTGGCCAACAGTGACTAGGCGGCTTCCCTCAGGGGGATGCAAACGCAAGCTCTCATATACTGGTAGAGAGAGCAGACAAAGAGCACGTGGAAGGCATTTTCATCCACCCCCTCCGCATCAAAAGAGCACCAGAAATAATGGAGGAGGCTATTAAATGTCCCATAGAGTTGGGTTACAGGAAATGTGGGGTGCCAGTACCGCATTGAAGGCAGAAGCGCGTCCAGGTGGTGTTCCAAGGCCCCGTGTCCCACCTTATTTGCCACTCAGCTACCGGGAGCTCTGGGATGTGCGTGCATATGGCTCTTTCATAGTCCTTCAAAGCGCCTTTCTTGGTGTGTGTTCGCACCACTGCTAAGTCCGGGTGCAGGTCCAACGGGAGAGTGCCAGATGGGAGGTGGTGCGATACACCAGGAGCACTAGCAACAGCATGTCCCTTTAGAGTGCACGCTGCCTAACACACTCATAAGAGAGCATCCACCATCCCCCCCCCCCCCCAATATCCCGATAACAAATGATCTATCTACGAACAGGTTCGTCCTAAATCGACTTAAGAGACTGTGAAGGGACCCTCTAACTTTGGAAACAATTGGAAGCATGACGGTCACCAGCCGATGGGAGTTGGAACGATTTCTGAAAAACCTGTTCTTTTTTAATGGAAATGTGGCCGGCGACAAAGATTAAATTGCTGACTCAACTGCAGGATGGTCTTCAAAAGGTTTTGCTCTACTAAATGGTTCAGCTCTGCAGCAGCCTATTCGAGGTACGAGAATTTTTTTTACACATTCCTCTCTTTCTTCCTCTACTACAGCATCCCCATTTAGTGACCTGGAGGGCTGCTCAACCTTCGCCCACATCTCAACTAAGCAAGCTCCTCAGACTTGACAAGTTCGTTTACACTATTCTCGTACTCTGAACTTCACTTCACTCTGGAAAACCCCTAAGCACAAATTCGCCGCTCCCCCGAAACAAAACAAGACAAAAATGGATGTATTTCATTTAGAAATGCAAAAAGTTAGTCAATATCTGCGACATAGTTTCCCTAATTATAACAAAGTTCCCCCGAAACGTCGAGGAGGAATTGAATAAGCATGTAGATAAATATGTGATCATACTTACTATGCAGATACAGGATGCCCTGTAAGACATCAGTTCTTTTCTTCGTACGATAAAAGAACAAAAAGCACTATACGATTATGCCTACAAAATTGTAGGCCGCAGTTCACTCCTTGTACATGTTGATTTGATAGGCGCTTTCCTTACTGAGAAGTAGCGTTCAAAAATTGACGTTAGATCGGTTTTAAATGCTAACCAATTGGCCAAATGTGTACTTCTGGGTGGAGGCATTTCTGGATGGAGGCCATATACTGTGTTGCTCAGCCTAACAAAGGTAATGATAACACAAGGACCATGATACAACCTCTTGAGCTCGGAAAAATGTCACCACCTCGTTCACACACTGCATTCAATTTACATATTGAAATGGAATCGTAAAGACTAACTATTTCGATGTTTATCTTGAGTGAACCTGATCAGCACACCTTACCCCTTTTCTCTGACTCCCACCAAAACGTATTATTGTTGTTATGTTTTGTCATTGATGACAAGGAAAAATGATTTGCAGCGTGTTTCCGCAAGGAGTATTGTTCTGATGTCTCGTATGGGGGAGTAGCGCACCAATATGAGTAAAGGGGTTTGGTTGAAGAAAGTCGCGTACAACAGGTGGGCACTCCTGAGAAGATGGGTGTCGAATTTCTCAACCTTGTAGATCCCAGGGTAATTAAATATAATTCTAATAACAATTCATGATGGCAGTGAGATGAGAATATATCCCTGTTGGCTTGTGAGATGAGGCGACAAGGGGATGAGGAGGTCGGCAAACTGGTGAGAAATGGATCTGCACTAATCCCGGAAGGACCAAAACCCTTTGCAGGGACTGCCACTTGAATAAGGAGGATGGCAAGTGGGAAAAAAGTACAGGGCTACCTATTGGCGGGATGTGCCTGGACAACGGCACTCAAGGTTATTCACTGGACTCTCCAGAGAGCGCTCAAGAGAGTTCAGTCTGGGGAAAGAAAGTATAGAGGACTGTTGTGGCTCGTTCATAGGAAACTGTCTACTGAGGTACCAACTGGCCAAAATTGACAAGTCGGAGGTACAGAGTGGCAGTCTGCGAGGCAATGTTTCAGTCAGTGAACAATGTACTGAGTACTTGTGAGGGGCTGGATGCACGACGTTGCATCAAATGTTACCAGCTCTATGCAGCCTGCGGGTGGAACCAAATGGGCCATGAAGCGGTTTATAGACTAATTTGGGACTAATTTCTTGGCCCCACTCACGTTAAGGGATCACGTGATTCACATGAACCAACAGAACTTCGCCTCCTATCACAATCCAGTAGTTCTGGGTTGGTTATTGACTAAACCTTCTGGTTTGTTGGGCTCCAGGGTATAGGTGATCTGTAGGACTGCCCACGTGATCGTTATGGGGAGGTCTTGAATTGACAATTTTGTAATTATAGGGGAAAAGGAAGGAAACATATTAGGCGCATTAGATGTGAACAATTCAATCAAAGGGACTTGTGTGTTGCGGGACGTCCCTAATTATTTAATAACCGCTATCAAACTTACGTCGTGTAGAGAATTGATTGAATTATCAACAAGATTTTTGTGACCTGGATCGTATCAGCAAGATTTCTACAAAAAAACTACATTGAAATCGATTGTTGTGGAAATGTTTGATAATTGACAGTACTGCTGTTATCTTCCCACAAACGAAAAGTTCATGAAACTGTTACGTTATTAAGAGCTGTTTGCACAGAATAAAAATTAATCAGAACCGTTATAAATTTTTTGGTCAAAAATATATTGTGTATAAGCCAATCTGTTAATAACAATGTCCCATTTAAAACTGGCGGGGCTTAATGTTCCGGAATTTATTGTGCTGCTCCTACTCGCGCCACGACCATTATTGAGCAATCAGTTTCAGGTGATTTGAGAGACTGTTCACAAGATTTTTTTTGGTAGAAGGATCGTGTTCACCATTTTGGAATAATTAAGTACAAAGATAGAAACGGGTGGGGGTATGAATTTCTGTAGTAGCTCCTACACATCTTTTGAGCGTTATTAAATGGACATCGTATAGGTACTTGAATGGAATACCACGACAATGTTTCTGGAAGTCTTAGTAATATTTCAAAACTGAGCTAAAATCGATTGTCGCCGAAATATTTGATAATTTTTTTCGCTGCTCTAGTCATTTTCCCAAGAATGAGTATTTTGTGGTATAGTTGAGTCTTATGGAGCTGACTAAGCAGTTTGTGAGAAAAAACAATTGAATGTTTCGATCACTATGATAATTATAGTTAGTTTCGGGCGTATTCTATTCATACTCTCGTTTTGGAGTCCCATGTCCGTTTTCTCTCAAGCGTGTTCACGATCACACACAGACCATTTCCCTAACTGAAGATCTTTTTCAGCCAATAACATAACGTTTGTAGAGCCAACGAAAGTAAAAACAGGACTGTTCCTGAACCATTTCGAGTATCAGTTGCATGTCACTATCATGCGAAATCCCGGCTCACTCTCAGCACCCACTGAACTGAACCCAGACCTGGGGATGTTTAGCAGGTTGTTATTTAGAAAGTCTCCCGGTGGAGAGCTGCCGCCTGTATGTTACACTGTAGGATCTGGTACCATTTGCGGGGAGGCCTGACCTAACCTAACTATCTAATTCGGTGGCAAGTATCAAAGGGACAGATCAACTGTGGCCACGTTTCTTTGTCATAACTGGGAGAAATTGGTAGATTGGCTACAATGCTGGTAGGTTTGGATGCTGCAGGACGTAGAGTGGAGCAGCATGTGGTTTCTTGTTACAAGACGTGCCTGATGGAGTCTTGGAGAAAAAAGGGGCTGGGCATTGAAGTCGACATGTCCAGTGAGAAACTGTCTCAGCCAGTGATTTGCTCAATCCACTTTCTCCTAAGACCGGTGGATGCGAGGGGGCGTGCTAAGTGTCACGCCCCTTTGACGAGAATTCCCATCTCCCTTGACAGTGACAGAATACAGCTCCCATTTCTTGTAGACCTCGCGATCCGCAGGGGTGCAATTGGGCCAGTACTTTCCTTTGATTGGCTGTGAATTCACTAACCCAGGCAACAGGGAAGTTGCCAATCACACATAGGTAAATGGCCTTGTGAAGATTGTGTCACGGTAACACACACCCCAAGTCGCATTACTAATTGCTCGTAACGAATTAAACCTTGCGAGGGAAGCGCCTTTGACGGACTGGAGAAGGTGCTGACTGAATCGACTCCTCTCCTATATTGTCTCCTTAGTACTCGGAGCGCCTGATGGTTTTTGCCTCAATTTGACGTATTGACTGTGAGCAGATCAGCAGCCAGGTTGTCAACATAGGCGTACGGCTTGCGGTCAGTCTCCACAAGGCTCCTGAGAAATCTTTCGAAGAAGGCGTTCCAGAGTGCCGGTCTGTGAACCGAGCCCTATGGGCAGCACCCCTTCTCTATCTTTCTCCGGAGTGAGACACGTCTGCATTTGACCGTAATTCTATTTGGCAGGTAACTTTTGACGCTGAGTAGATTTGTTAGATCGACTACGCACAGTAAAAAAAAAACAGTAGATGCATTGACATTGACGACATAAACTTACGTTTGAAAGATAAGTTAATCAAAACGAAATAAAAACTTGCGAAAATACATAAGTTGTCAGAGTGGGCCAGAGTCGACTCAACGTACAACTTATTTCTGAGAGTTGTAAGCAAAAAAAAAGTCCACGCAAAGCAATACATTTAAAATTGGTACTTAACACTCTTCTTAGGCTCAGTAGTGCGTGCCATGACGGATCCCGCACAAAGAAAAGTGTTGTGAAAAGTAGCTGTCAGTACAACTGCTGAAATGAATCAACTACAAAGCCACCAGCGTGTAACTAAATGTTTGCGTCGAAAAATATAAAATTAAAAATGAAAAGACACGTAAAACGATTGATTTCAATTAAAATGGGAAATTGAATCGAAATAGGTAAAAACCTCTGTAAGAGAATAAATACAAATACTGCCAACGATGTTCTAGAAAAATCTAAAACTACTTCGTTATAAAAGCAGTCCTAAAAAAGAATTTAGGACGCAGCGTTATTTACAAGCGAGTTAGTTTCTTAAGCCTACAGTTCAGTAATAACCTTACCATCGAAAGAGCGTCGGGAGCCCCTTGTTTGCTGTCAGCCACAGGCTGAGGAGAACGAGATCGACGATCGGTTTCTCTGTACGCTTTGCTTTTATAACGCTCCGGGGACGGAGAGCGAGTGTTTTTCTTGTAACTGTCCATTTGCAGGCTTCTAACTTCATTTCTGATTCGTTCGTACGAATCGGCCAAGAGGCTGCGGGACGATGAGGCTCCACTGCTGCCGGGTCGATGTTTCGAGGAAGAGCTCGAGGTGTTGTCGGAGAAGTTTGACCGTTGATCGGACGTTTGGGGCTTGTAGTACAGTCCCGGGTATTGAACCATAGGCGGCAAACCGCCTTCAGGTGGAAGGTTCTGTAAATAAAAGAGGAGGGATAGTTAGCGCGATGAATTATGAAGAATGGAGAACTCAATTTTAATTGTAATGTTTTTATTTCAGTCAGTTTTGAGAGGAAAATGTCAGGAAGGCGCATCACTCAACTTCCCCCAACCACAGCGAATTCGATGACACTATTTTTTTGGCATCAGTGTTACCACACAGCCATGGTGACGATAGTCTTACGAGGTACTACAATAATGGTGTTTGATATGAGTACAAAAGTGGGTAATTAAATAGCAGTTCGTAAATGGCGAAACTGTTCGCCAAATGATTGAGTGGTTGAAGAGGCACGAGATAGTGACAGAGAGCCTGTCAATCATAATACATGCTTTTGCAGAAAATGTTTCACAATTAAGTATGACGTTAGTGATCCAGGTTCTCAGCAGGCTTGACGCAGATCAGTGTTGATTCCACCAGCTTTAAAAAGGTACCTGTTCCTCACGCAGTACCCAGTTCTCATTTTGGTTTTACAGAACGCTTCTGGGGGTGTTCACAAAACCACAGCCACGGGGAAACTGTAGGGAACAGTTCGCCAGATGGGTGTATGTTAAAAGAATGCCGCTGCTCTTGCTTAATCTATTCTCTCAATTTTGGTCACTGGTGCTTCCCAAGGCATCTTCTCATGCCAAACATGGATAGGCTGGTGGTGTTCAGTGGAAAACACGGATGCATTCGTTCGCTCTATGTTGTATTCTGAGGAAACATTGCTCAATTTGCTAGGGCAGGGCTCAGCCAGAAGAGGACGGAGCTTGCTGATCTGAAGCCAGCATCTTATCAAAGGGGGCAATCGAGTAGGGTTCTCAGAAGAGAAGGCGAGCTGTGATCCTTAGAAGGTGGCGAGACGAGTGGAACAGTCCAAAAGGGGCTGCTGATTCCAGCACATGGTCCATGGCTCAAATGGCACCATTGTGAGGTGGATTTCTACCTTACCCAGTTCATCACAGGGCATGAAGCATTTAGAGCGTAACTGCCCTGAATTGGTTAAGTTGTAAGCCCAATTTGCTGGGAGTTGCTTGCTCACACCAGAAGCACTCGTCCACACTATGTTGAATTCTGAAGACAACTGGAAAGGCATTGCTCAATTTACCCAGGCAGTGCTCAGCCACAAGAGGATGGAGCTTGCTAATCCACAGCAAGTATTTCGGAGGTATAATGAAGAAATGGAGGAACAACCTGAATTACCCTCTCCTGAAACTCCCCAACTGCTGGGCAGGGTGAGAGGATATAAGGGAATGGCAGCATGCTGCATGATTGTGGTGAGAGTGAAAAGGGTAAGAAAAGAGAGCGTAGTGACACATGAGGGCCAACCTTATGCAATGTCCAGCACACACAGGAGCTCATCCTACCTCCTACGTCCCAAAAAAACACCTTCTAACCTGTAACACGTAGTATATGTTAAGGAAGGTTCAGAAACGATCAAAACCAGAATGGATTCATTTCTTCTTCGTCTATTCGGATGAATGCCTACTTATTCTGGGCTTTTCACAAACTGGAGAGACTTTTGAAGAAGCACATTACTTGTGTGTGCATTTCTAGTATAGCACGAATTTCTTATAGTCAATGTACGCAATGTAGTTTCTTTAGTGCAACTAGTTATAATTTATGAGTCGCTCCTTAAATAACTTAATGCTATAATGAAAACCAAACAGTAACTATACCTGCGGACGATGTCCTGGGTACATCGTTAGTCAAGCTGAAAATAAAACCCAGACCCGCTTTAAATATGGTATATCACACATAATACAGAAAATACAGAAAGTATCGTGACAAACGTGCAAACATATCACCTCGTCACCACTGATAATCTATAATTTTTAATTGCGTGTGTCAACAATTTTGTACTTTTAGTAAGACAGGAAAAATATGTTGCTGCACTCACATCAGTAATACTTCAACCAACAGGTAGAACAGCGACCAAAGGACAGCCCAAGTAAAGTGCTATTTCGTAAACTTAATCCGGCAAACCCTGCACAGTTCCATTCCTCATTGACACCTGAGTGCTGGTCACAACCAAATGCTGATTATCCTGTTAATTTACTAGGATTGACGGGTCAGATCTACAAATGGCAATGCCCCAGAGGCTCAAAGAGGGCAGTTGAGCCAAGGAAATGCGCCCACTTGTATTCTAGTAAGAACTTTGGTGGTGTGGTGGTCATTACCAATGAGATAAACTGCGTAGATGTGTCAACAAGTGTTAACAGCATCACTTCCGCGGTGATATTTTAATTGTAGCTGGTGGTCATCCAACTGCGCTACTTGATAATATTCTCCTCTGGATAATCTCTCCCCTCCGAGCTAATGTCACAGTGCATGTTAAAATAAATAGAAAGACGCTTTTGCGCCAAACTTTGGAGGAGACGCAGGAGGCAGTTGGCTCAACCAAACAGGTTCAAGTTTCATTTTACAATAACTGCCCGGGCAAAGAAGGGTTATGTTGGCTGTAATCCACAGGGTGGGTAGGTTTTCTATAACATTGTACGTTTTTGTTCAAGTTTACGACTATTCTTTTACTTGGCAACTCTACTCGCTTTATCATATGAGCCACAGAACAAAACTACACTAACTTTGTAAGAACTGTTGGCGCCTAAGTTCAGTGTACGAAATGCTGGCCGACAATCAAAGGCACATCCGCAAGTATCTTGCAGGGCGAGAAATCAAACGGCATTTCAGTCCAGAGAGAGAGAGAGCCACAAAGAGTCCACTCAGAATTTCAATGGCGCGGCTGAAGTGGGAAACGTATCTTATCAATGTTTCTAACGTCACTGCCCCCTGATCACTTCGTTCAACAGGATGTTATCTCTTATCGGCGATCTGACTGTTCCAAACGCTGCCCTCTTAACTCCGGTTTGACCAGTGTTATGACATCGGCTTTGTAAAGCTGTCACTGCCAAATGCGACCCGAACTATCTTCTATTACACCGTCTGACATCAGGATCAGCACAGATATTCTACCTAAAATCTGCCTTACTATGGGTGTACTCATAAGTTTCTGGTAGTATCATACAGGTTGACAACTTGCACTTTTTCCAAGTCCTACATCGCAATTCAGCTGAAACAGGCCATTGCCATCTATCTAAACAATATCCGAAGGACGCCCAAACAGTACCTAGGCAAACTCATTTTGATTACTGATTAAACGAAAAAATACGGAAAAGATGACTCCGAATGCCGCTGATAAACTAACCACTTTCTTGCTAGCTCCAAGAGTACACAAAACTACCCTATTACAAGCAACCTTAACACGCTTAACTTTGAAATAACACTTACTTAGTCCAAGTTCTTAAATTCAAAGTAAAGTATATTATCGCCGAAGCATGAGGAGTGCCATACTGCTTACTTCGAATGGTATATTACGTCTCGACCTCTGAATCAGGATTTCACTATGCCGTCGATAACTCTCGATACAGCGAAACGCCGAAAAATTCACATCGTCAATGAGATAATACTTAAATCATCAAATGTAAAAAGTAATAAATAATTATGACGCCAATATTTGTTGCTCAACCATCGACAGCCATAAAAATCATTATCCTGCAGATCAGCCAATGGCGACTGGAATAAACACAAAGCTAACTTCTACTTCGCCTTCCGTTACCACGGTAGAGCCAACAAGAAGAAGGTATGATTATTCTTTCTTTAAGAGAGTATGTATGGAAAGTTCAAGAAATTAATAAAAACTTACACCCATTCTTAATTTCATTGAATTAACTCCTTTTCATAGGCTTTGTACATTTAAAATAATTATATAACGGGGTATTACATAATGAACATTAAATAATTGGCATAATCGTACAGCTGTCGATATTTCTAATTTCAAACGTGGCGCCAGAGCCTACGATGTCGGACATATCGATAACCTGACCTCGGTCGTGATATATCGATATATTGACTTATCAGAGGAAGCGGACCCTGTTGTTTGTTTCACTCTTCATTTGAATAATACATCTATGTTTTCGGCTGGGAAAGTGATTCCCCCCAACACGGCAATGTCTGTTCCCTGTCCAGGCCATATTTTGCCTGTAACTTGGTCTTGAAAATCCGTTCTTTCGCCCAAAAAATTTCATTTGAGATCTAGCCGCACTTGACGATCCGATTAGACGCAATCCATGGTTGTTATGGTCAAAAAATGTTTTAATAAACTCGTAAAAGGATAATTTTAGCAGTTTTGATATCGTGTCCTAGGTTGTTTTTGATGCTGAGTTGAACACAACGGATCTCAGAGGTGTAGGACTGATTCTAGATGGAAAATAGTGAAAATGTGAATATAGTGAGGTAAACTCTACTACTATTAGAAAGTATTTGAGGGACAATACATTAAAACTTGTCCCCTCGGTCTGCTCTCCTTCCCCCACTACCTCCCATCACGCACGAACCACCCGTCAGTTTGACTCGTTATGTTATGCTAATTGAGTGGCCTAGAAAATGTCAATTTTGGCATGCCTCGTATCATTTACTGGTATTTTTCGATGCGGAATCTAATGGGATGGGTGTGAGACTGCGTCAAGCTGTGCGAGAAAATAATAAATCGTTAAGTCATAATTTGCAGCGATTTTGTATAGAATGTTGAGCTGGATTAGTTGCTGAAGCGTTAGAGATCGTTGAACGCATATGGAGCCGAGGCAAATAGTGTGGTATATTGCACTAGAAGCAGTCCAACTCAATTAATTATAATGGAAACCCTTGCCTTCATTAATTAATGTACCTTTTTGATACATTTGTTTTATAAGATGCTAATTGCAGCGACAATCCTTAGCTATTACTTTATAATGTGCAGTTTTATTACCATCGTCAGTGGTGTCAAACGTTATTCAATGAATAGAAGATATTCACTCACTGATAGCATTTTAAACTGTAACTGTTTATTGTCAACAGTGAGGAGACCCTGGGAGTCACGTCGAATCAACGCCAATATTTTACGCTTCCTCACAAAATACTCATCGGATTCTAGTCTAACTTCAAATTTTAACTGACTCTAATTTTAATTTACATTGAGGAAAATAATAAAGTGAACAAAGTATAGGCCCAAACTAACAACATGAAAAGGTTACCGATTCAGCTAATTCCTCGCAAAAGCGATTTAATATAAATGTTGAAACACAATTAATTGCGCTGCACACTGAAGCCAGGTGTTCACCCCTTTCGCTCCATTTTCCTCTCAAAATTAGGGCGAAACCCCCTCGACTGAAGCCTGAAATGAGAGCGATTCTCTTGAATTGAGAATATTAGCCGCTGGAGAGGGGCGTCCTCGCGGCTCTTACTTCATATTTGCTGTCATTTGTCGTCCGACCTTCTTTGAACCGGCTTATGACTCTCGATGAGACCATTCGTTTGTGGATCCGCGACAGATAATTGTAGTTTTAATTTCGCGGTTTCGCTAAGTAGAACGACCTTTCAAAACTGAAAATGATGTACGTTTTGTATATTTTGATCGTCGCAAAAATTGGCATCGGCAAGTGAATCCATTAAGTTTTCATTAGATTGATTAAGTAGTTTTCAAAGTTTTTTTAAAAAGTTGTGTGGCCCCCTAGGTTCACCTCAAATTTTTTTCCCCTCTCTTTCCTTAGCCCTGCGAGCTTTGAATTTTCTTCAGATCTTTACTACCGTTTCACAGGCATCTGAGTCGAAAAAGTACCATTTGACAAAAATTGATTGTCTCTTTGTACACGATTGAGAGAGAACGGCTGAACCAAATCTGCTTAAATTTGCGCATTCAACCTCCAGATTAACGTAAAATTATGAGCAAAATTGCACCATTCCGCGGTAGTTTTCTACAAAACATTGTGCAGGACTATAAGCGAATGAGGTTTTTTTCCACATTACTATAAGAAATGTCCCTCCTCCCCCAGGCAAACCTTCACGTTGTACAAAAGTCATTTTTCACTTAAAGTTTCAATATACTTGGAAAAAAAACCTTTTAGTCTCTCTCTTTTTGAGATATGGAGTGTGAGAAAACTGTTCAAGGAAAAACTTGTTCACGAGTCTAGTTAACTATCAACAAATTTAATCGAAAGGACGGACATTTCAATTGTCCTGGGAATCAACTATTTATTAATATAGTTTGATACTTGATGAAAATTGAAAGAAGAAAGAGATTCATTTAAATAGGAATGAATTGAATTTTGTTTTTCATATTACGTTTCTGTATATTTGTAAGAGTGGGCCGCTTAAACCCAAAAATGTACAGATATATAAATAAATCAGCCAGTCAGTCCCACTCTCTCTCTCTCTCTCTTTCTTTTTCTCTCTCTCTTTCTTTTTCTCTCTCTCCTCTCTCTCTCTCTCTCCCGGTCGAATGCGCAAATTTAAGCAGATTTGGTTCAGCCGTTCTCTCTCAATCGTGTACAAAGAGACAATCAATTTTTGTCAAATGGTACTTTTTGGACTCAGATGCCTGTGAAACGGTAGTAAAGATCTGAAGAAAATTCAAAGCTCGCAGGGCTAAGGAAAGAGAGGAAAACGAGCGGTGCGTAGCAACACACAACTTTCCGCCACCCCTTTAAGTTCGAACACCAGCTACATATGCATGTGCTATATCTTCGTTCAACACATTTCCACAGAAACATTTATGGAGAACAAAATGAAGGGACTAGTTAGTTGAGAGTCATTTGTAAGTTTGATCAAAATCATCCGAGCCATTTTTGAGAAAATTGGAATACCGATAAATTAATATTCGACAAATCTCCTTTTCTGAGTTAACTTGGCTTATATCTCCGTTCAACAAATATATACAGAAATAATTATGGAGAACGACATGTGGGTATGGGTGACTAAAAGACACTCTGAATGATCGATCGAATTTGATGAAGCAGTTACTCCAGATTTTACGGAAATGTTCGAAAACTCGTTATTTTCGACACATTTTCGTTTTTATCTCTGCTCAATGAACTTTCAGAGGAACATTTGTTGAGAACAATACGTAGGTATTAATTATTCGAAAACACCCTGAGAGTTTGGTGAAAATCGTTAAAGTCGTTTTGCCAAAAAGCGTATAAAACCTATTTTTGCGTCATATGCGTATATCTCCGTTCACCGTGTTTTCATGGAGATATGTATACAGAAGAAAAGTTAGGTATTGATTAGTAGAAGATACTTTGAAAGTTCAATCAAAATCGTTAGAGGCGTTTTCGAGAAAAATGCGAAAAACCCTAGTTTTTGGTACATTTTCGTCCCCCACCCCCCCTTCCCATCGACCGAAATCGCCCATAACCTTATTTTGGTGTCTACAAAAAATAAACAACAAAATAAAAAAAGAACCAGCTCAATCGGTTCATCCGTTCTCCCGCAAATCGAACTACAGACACACACACACGGACCTTGCGCCGAAATTAGGTTCTCAAGATCTGAAGAAAACCTAACTTTTTTTTGGCACGATTACTATACTTTCCTTTCCCTTTTGGGATAGCGGAAAGTAAAAAGTAGTGTTTGATCACTGTTCGATAAGTATAGTTAGTTTTGGGCGGATTTAGCTCATACCCTTTTATTTTGGCGTCCCATCGTAACGTGCGGGTTCAGCCGAGAACTCGTTTCTTTTCAACAAGTCATATAATTTACCTTACAACTACGTAGAGCCAAGGACAGTAAGAAGTTTAAGTCACTTATCGTTTGATGGAAGGACGTTAACTGCCACACGTGATGACCATCAAAAGTCTGCATACGCATTAAATTTTTTGACAAGATCGAAGTAGTTCCATTTTACAACCAAATGCGTTTCCACGTTATTTTCTGCACCATTTTTTCGTCGCCTCGAAGGTTCAACTTGAGACGACTCTCGAAATTACGAGGCCGCCGAAACGATTTTGAGCGGACCCCTTCGATTGAGCGTTCGGAGGCTGGTAATAATCATTATATTGCGGGCAATTTCAGAGGCGACCGTCTTTAAGGAAGTATTATTCGTGGCACGCACCCACTTCGATGCTGTTTAACATCACTTATTTTTAATGAACATCCACTCAGGGGCGCGATGAACGCGGAATACACGGAACCAACATTATGCGATTTAGTAAGTTTCGGAATTGATTGTGCTGCTCCAGCTCGTGCTATGGCCGTTGTTGAGGAATCAGTGGACAGATGAATCATAAGATTGTCAGCACGATTTTTTTGAGAAGGATAATAATCACCGTCCCAGAATGATCGGATAAAAACCGTAAAAAATGGTAGTACGTGAAATGGTGGTGGTTGACTAAACGTTCATAGTATAGGTACTTGAGTGGACTACCACCTCAATTTTTCTGAAAGTCTAGTGACATTTGAGCGAAAAATACTGCGCTAAAATCTATTTTCGTCGAAATGTTTGGTAATTTATTGTGCTGCTCTCGTCATTTTCCCACAAATGAGACTTTTATGGTATTTTCCCTTAATTTGGAGCTGTTCACACAAAACATTTGAACTAGTTAAAGCCGTTACCCAATCACACTCCAGTCACTCCAACCACCTCACTCACTCTTGACTAGTCACGCCGTGCCTAGCGTTTCCTGAAAATGTCAGTTTTCGTTGTAGCCAGGTCATGTTGCATATCGTTTACTAGTATTTCTCGATGCTGAATCGAATGGAACCGGTCTCGGTGGTATAAGACTGCGTCAAGCTCGACAACCAGGAAATTATCGGAAATATTGAATACGAAAAGTCCGGTTTTACTTGTTTCACATTTTACACACAATTTTATTGTTGTTGCTTCCTGAATGATTGATGTAGTTATTTTCCTAATATTTGTCGACATTGGATTGAATAGGATCGCGATCACGCTGTGCAAGAGAATAATGAACTGTTGTGCAATAATTTGAAGCGTTAAAAAAAATATTAACATCCATTGTTTGAGTAGGGTGCTAAGTTTTCTGTACGAGGTATAGTGAGATAACAACCCAAGGAATGGAAGGTTGTGCAAGAATAGTTCGGAGATTGAATATATTTGTTCTTATAACGTTAATTTTCTGTCACTACGGTGCCAAGGTAGTACCAATCGCACACAACGCATAACGTTCCAGGAATCAGTAGAGTGAGGACTTGCTCGTTGCACAGCAGATGCGAACTGAAGAACAACAAACAGCCCTGTTACCAGCGCAACCATTGAAAATGTATCCAGAGTTTTGCGTGCGACAGATTGAGACATCATGTTGACTGACGAGAGCTTCAAAACAATTTGAATATGTCCAAAACTATTTTGAAGCTCCAAACAGATTCACCTAAATACGACATTTCGTTCGTGCTGCTTTCACCGAATTATCCAGCCTGTAGATTATCCTCGATTCATTGCGACCTGTATTTAGAAAGGCACCAGCTCACATCCGTCGCCAGGAAGTGTAGCTTTCAGCAATTTGTCTATCGGGAAAATCTTGCGGTGGTTCGATTTCGCCATCCGTTAGCCACTTGGTCGTCAGGCCTTGGCCGTTCGGCGACCTTCTGGCCATTCTTTATGTTATAATCGGAAGTTCCGCTTTTATTAGTTTTCCCTCTCGTTTGCGTGTATTGACCGGCCGCTGCGGAAAATGACTTCCTGTTTTTATCTCACGAAGCGAATGAAATGTGGGGCAATTGGCTCAATATTTGGCGCTGAACCAGAAATTTTCTTCTGCTTTTTAGAAAAATTTCTGTTGAAGATGGAACACAAACCAAAATAAGTAACATTTTATAGTTTTTAAAAACGCTATTAATTTGTTTAAATTGTGGTTATTACTGTTATTGAACGCTGACTGTCCCCTTTTGGGTTATTATTATTATTCGGTCACGAAAAATTTTTTACAACCCCCCCTCAAAATTTGATACTTTACGTTTCAAGACTTGGAGATTCCAAATTTGCAATGTCCGTCCGCCGTCCCCCGTCCAGGCCGTTTTGTGCCTTTAACGTGGTCTAAAAAATTCGTTCTTTCGCCCAAAAATCCGATTTGGTATCTAGTTGTGCCCGCCATCTCGGCAATCTAATCAGACGAAGCCCGTGGTTGTAATGGGCAAAAAACGGTTAAAAAAATTAACGAAACGCAGTACAACGCGGGAGCTACAGCGTTTCGTCGTTTGAACTCCCTCCCTCCCGCCCGCCTCATTAAAAAAGCAACCGCTCGCTTGCCTCCCAACGACGCCGCCACTCAACTCCCCTTTTGCCTTTCGCTTCGAACGCCCCCGTTCCAATTTCCCCGACGTTTTGGTTTTAATACGATTCAATTTTTTCAGATTCTTTCGTTTCATTCTCATTTTGGTTTTTTTCATAGATTTTTGGTTAAATTTTGATATTAGTATTTAGCGTGCATGTTTTCATATTAAAATTCAGTTTTTTCTAGATACTTTCGTTTTTTTTGTTTATTTTAATATTACGATTCAGTTCTTTTCGAACTTTTTTTGGGTTTCATTATGAGATTTTTCGATGCTGAATCGAACAGGATGGGTCTCGGAGCATTAATGCTAGGTCAAGCTGATTATCCGAATAATAAACCATTGTGTAATAATTTGCAGGGTTTTTCGATAAGCTCCGCAGCCTGATCCTAATGTCTCACAGGTCCATTCCACTTCCACCTCCTCCAGGGAAAAAGTCTTCATTGGTGAAGTTGAACCGAAGACCAGAAACCGCTCCCTATCCAGCCTCTGGCTCTGGGCCAGAACATCACTGGGAGTTACCTCGTCAGTACTGCGATGTCGACTATGCCCAGACTGTACATGCGTTTGTTCATTTTGCAGTGCTCTGTGATGGTTCCCTCTATCCGCTATAAGTCCTTCCTCTCTGTCATCAGAAGGCTACGTTTTATCTCGTGTGTTGGTTCTGAGATAGAGCGTTTGGAGTGCCTCGCTCCTATAAAGTTTAAACAAGTCTCATCTATACTCTCTCTCACTCTTCTTGACTATTGAAGCTGAAGCTCCACAGTGGCGAAGTGACAGTAGATGAAAGAAGTGTGGCGGAATGGTTATTCACTTTATGGCCATGAATGCAATAAACATTAACTCTATTACTGTTTGCTAATATTGAGCTGCAGCTGTGTCTTACATCAGTCATTACGTTGATGGGCTAGATAAGGGTTTTTTTTGTTTTTTTTTTTAATTTAAAATGGTGGATGCAGGCGATACCCTCACTGCAGCCACAAACGGGCCTATTGTAAGGGCGTCCATGATCCTCAGATCATGGCTCCCCTGCACCACCTCCAGGCCCCGCGGCACTGGTCTCACTTGGTGTGACGTCACCTATGCGCCCCCGCCACCCCCGCACAAAGCGGAGGATATCCGCAAGTTCTGCATTTGTCACCTCTTCGGGCTGAAGAAAGGGCCTCCCAAACACACAACGGCGCGATGCCGCGAGTCCGTCGCATACGCACAGCACATGCTCTGCCGTCTTTAGCCCTACCTCGCAGAACCTGCATACCTGTACCTCGCACTTGCCAATATTTGCAAGGTGGTACCTCAGCGGACAGTGACCTGTGAACAGGCCACACATGATCCTCATATCCTTCCTCCCCAATGCAAGCACCTCTTTGGACCTCTCTCTGGAGAGCCGGATGAAGAGTTTTGACTGTCTAAGGCCCGGCAGCCCCTGCCAATGAGCAGCCCTGCACCGGTCCTCCCATTTGCCAACCTCTCTACGTAGGTGGCTCCTGGTAGTCCCAACAAAGGGCTCAGGCCCAATAGGGATCTGCACTGATCCCTTCTTAGCCAACCTATCAGCCCGTTCGTTTCCCTCTATACCCTGATGCCCTGGCACCCAACACAGTGTTACACTGTTGTCCTTTGCCAGGGCCTTCAGGCTAGATTAGGGCTTAGTTAGGTCTAGGTTTAAGGCTTAGTAAGGGGTAGGTTAGACAGTTTGGGCTAGGTTAGGGTTTGGTTATGGCCAGGTTTGCTCTAAGCAAGGGCTAGGTTAGGACTTGGTTGGGAATAGGTAATGGGTGGGGGGGGAGTTAGGGCTAGTTAAGAACTAGGTTAGTTCTAAGTGAGGACCACGTTAGGATTAGGTAAGAGCACGGTTAGGTCTACATTAGGACTGTAGCGTCCATTAATTTACATGCTGCTTAGTTTCACTTTCGTCAGTTCAGTTCGGCAATTGTTTTACCTTACCGGGTTACATCAGCTGTTTGAAATTGTGACCCCTCTTTGCCTCGGCAGCCAGTCAGTCAATTAAAGTTGTAGAAAGAACAATCTAATGGTTCGGTAAGGGATAGGTAAGAGCTAGGCTAGATCTTGGTTAGGTTTAGGTTAGGGCTATTTTATTGCTATATCCTTCGTACATCATAACACACCCAGCAATAACTGCATAAATCTCCGCTATAAAACGTGTTAGAGTGAGACCCAAGGCATTCTTGCCATTCTTGTTGTTCTTGACATGGATTCTCTTCTTAAAAATAGGAATAAATACTTATCGTTCGACTGCTGACTGATTAGGATGATTGTGTTCATCTTCAAGACTAGTGCAACTGTACGCATTCATTTGAATTTGAAGTTAAATAACGATTTTTAATTCTATCTACCTCTGTGTTGCAGGAATGGTGATAGAAGAAGAGGGCGAAGGTAGCTCCAAGATGATTGACTCAGTATCCGCTCGAGGACAAGAACTGCTCTGCTCACCAGGCTCCACGTGCATACCGCTCAACGAGTGCACGATTATGGCGCAGCTGATGCGACAGTCGTGCCTTCAAACTGACAAGTTATTAAGTTTTCAATCACTTAAACGATACCTTC
This sequence comes from Pachypeltis micranthus, assembly GCA_020466155.1. Taxonomy (NCBI): domain Eukaryota; kingdom Metazoa; phylum Arthropoda; class Insecta; order Hemiptera; family Miridae; genus Pachypeltis; species Pachypeltis micranthus. The sequence goes on from CM035778.1 coordinate 8,505,609, forward strand.
AGCCCGAATGTTAAGATCAGTAATTCACAACGATAAGTTTAATCAAGGTCTGAAGATCTTACGACGCCTCAACAAATGGTTGCCCCTAACAGAGCAATTTCCAATTTAGCATCTTGCCAAACTATAACTTCTCTCTTCCACTGCCCTTCGCTTGTAGCAATAATTTAAAGCCCCCTCCAAAGTTGGTCGCTGTTTACAAAAATAATAACATCACTCATCATTATACCAGTCCATTTCTTCTGAAGTGGTGAAATTGGTCAAAAATGTTGACAAATTTAAAAAGAAGAATGGAGGAAAGCTATGAAATTGGTCGAATAAAAAATTGTTCAGATCTCTCCATTTACGGTTTGTGAGTCCGAAAAACCACAGTTTGAGAAAACGGCAAGCGCATGTGGTTGTGAACTCGACTGAGAAGGAACGGTTGGACCAAATCGCTTCAAATTTGATATTCAGCCTGTACTACATGAGACGTTAAAATGAGGTTATTAGCAAAGTTCAAAACATTCTGAAGTTGTGATTTTGGTAACATTTTTGACGTGTTAAACTCTAAACAACGTGAATGCTTTATGGGTTTTTCAAGGGGAATTTGAGGGAAAATGACGAGAGCAGAACAATATATTATTACACGATTTTAACGATATTACGGTAGTAGTTTTCACAACACACGTTAGTAGTCCAATAAGCTACCGACGCAATGAAAGTTTAATGACGGTTTCCGGTCGTTTCTGTATTATATTGTTAGATTATGACGAATATTTTCAAGTGAAATGAGTACGAAGTAAAAAGGAAAGTTCCGTAACCGGCTGAAGTTGTTTTTAGCTTTCTTCAGATCTTTCAAAAGGCTTCCAATCCCGGGAAAACTACAATACAAAAAAAACGAGCGGTGCGTAGCAACACACAACTTTCCACGATCCCTTGAAGTTCGAAAACCAGCTACATATGCGGGCGCTATATCTTCGTTCAACGCGTTTTTACAGGAATATTGACGGAGAACTAAATGTAGGGACTAGTTGGCTGAGAGTACTCCGTAAGTTTGATCGAAATCGTTAGAACCGTTTTTGAGAAAATTGGAATACCGATAAATTCATATTCGACAAATCTCCTTTTCTGAGTTAACTTGGCTTATATCTCCGTTCGACATGTATATACAGAAATAATTATAGAGAACGAAATGTTGGTATGGGTGACTTAAAGACACCCCATTAAGATTTATCACATCTGGTGAAAAAGTTACCCTGGAATTCACGGAAATGTTCGAAAAAACGTTATTTTCGACACATTTTGATTTTTATCTCTGTTCAATGGACTGTCAGAGGAACATTTATTGAAAACAATATGTAGGTATTAACTATTCGAAAACATCCTGAGAGTTTGGTGAAAATCGTTAAAGTCGTTTCGCCAAAAAGCGTAAAAAACTTATTTCTGCTTCATAGGCCTATATCTCCGTTCACCGTATTTTCATGGAGATATGTATGCAGAAGAAAAGTTAGGTATTGATAGGTAGAAGATAATTTGAAAGTTTAATCAAAATCGTTACAGCCGTTTTCGAGAAAAATGCGAAAAACCCTAGTTTTTGGTACAATGCAAAATGGTTGTAGGCTTGCTTTGTAGCAGTCAATGCTGCTAAGTTCGTTTGCCCTCCCAACAACCGTCGCTCACTGTTGTAGAAACTACAGTGGAGCAGCATGTGGTTTCTTGTTTCCTCCGCACTGGAGGCACAAGACGTGCGTGAGGGAGGGTCTTTCAGAGAAAAGAAGTGGAGCCGCGCATTGAAGTCACCATGTCCCGTGAGGAACTGATTCGTCCAGTGGTCTGGCTCAACCCATTTTTAAAGACGTTCACGGATGTTGGTGAAGAACTCATACGTATCACGTCCCTTTGACGAGGATTCCCATCTTGCTTGCCATTTCTCTAGAGCCCATTCGTCGGTGGCGGCAAGTTTCTGTTCTGTGGTGAGATCCGCACAGAGTTCAGCCCAAAGCGGGGGGAAGCTCCCGTTTCACTCTCCACTTGTCAACCATGCACTCAACAGCCAAGTCAACTGGTAACTGACCAGTGATCACCTGGAGTGCTTCTGTTGATACAGTCTTGTAGGCCTTGGTGATCCACAGGAGCGTAGACCTCTGGGATCGGGCCAATACTCTCTTTTGATTGACTGTTAGTTTGCTACCCCAGACAACGGGGCAGTAGCCAATCACGCCTAGATATATGGCCTTCTACATAAGGATAGTGTCATGGTAACACACACCCCAAGTCGCCTTAGTATTGGCATGCAGTGAGGCAAACCTTGCAATGGTAGTGCCTTTAAGGGACTGGAGGTGTTGGTTGAAACCCCACCTCTCACCTATATTCACTCCTAAATACTTGACGTGCTTTAGACAGGAAGCACTAGGTGAGTAAAAAAAATGAAAATTTACTTCCCAGGGCGCCACAGCTAATGGTAGAATATCTGTGAAGCAGCGCCAACCTCATCATATTCAAGTTAATACGATAATCAGTACTAATATAATTCTCAATCTAAATATTCCTAATTAATGTTTTGATGTACGGCAAGGTTGAGAGGCCTCACTTGCGGTTCCAAGAGAAATCAACCCCTCGTCTGTTGTCCTGACACGTGCCCATCGCCTTGGACGACGGAAAAAAGTTCCCATCAGGCATCTTGCGGTCAACCTCAACTGTACAATTATTGGAATTTGAAATACAAAGGAGTCGGGAGTCAGCCCTGGGCGGTTCGTGTTGGCTTCAAAAGTGAGTTAGTCTAAATAGATTTATTTCAAGCCGTTTTGCCTTTATTCCAAAACTAAATTACCTACATCGCTGACCGAAGGTTTATAGACGTTTTGTAATTGGACGAAACAAAATTCGAAATTTCTTCAGATCTTTGAGGCCTTTCTGAATTGAAAAAGCTTTCTTCTTCCAACACATGAGAAAACGACCCTTCTGGGTAATCTCTCTCCCTCTTTCTCTATGTAATTACGTCTATTTGCCTGTATTTGTTCGTGCAACGCTGTAAGGGGTAGGAATACGAGTATGCGAGCACTCGCTCCTCTCAAACATCACCAGTGTAAACGACGTTTTTTGTTATGAGTCTATTTACTGTGGAATGAATGGAGTTATGAGAAGAGGAATGTGTTTTTGTGAAGAGAAATATGTTTTTGAGTGGAAACAGTATCATGAGACTCAGCGACTGTGTAACATGAGAGGATGTATGTTGTAGGGGAAATGGTAGAGATGTCCTTATATCCCTAATTCCCCCCACCTGTTGATAACGATACGTTCTCTACCCTCCCACCCCCTCGCTCATGATCTATACTCTATACTTTCTCAAGCTTGGATGGCTTAAGATCGAAAGGCAGCTGCAACTACTTATTGGGAACAAAGGCATGGTCGGTGCAGGCCGAATTAGTTGGGTCTTGAGCTCAGAATTTCCACGCTTGTTCCTAATGGGGAGTCATTGATTCCCCAAACACCGAGTCCACGTTTCTAACCTCAAACCCTTTTGTTTGTAGCTACAGGAAAGTCCAGTTCTTCAGTGATTTCCAAGTGACAGCGAATTTCCCCTTTTCTGGACTTTCCAAAATATTCTTTTCCCAACCCTCAATTTATATTTCTCTCCCCAACACATAGCTCTTTCAAAACTCAGTCATCTCATCTCAGAATTGACACTCATCTATCAACTCTCAGCCCTACTGACTCTCGCTACCAGTTCACATATTCAGAGAACTATCGTCTAACCAAGTGACTGGGCAATAAAAGTTCTATCGTTCAATTCGTGTGTCTATTTCTCTCTCTTTTTCAAGCACCCACGAAAGGAACGAGTGCGGAAAACAAGAAGAAGGGGAAAAAAGTGCAATGGGGGTTGAGAAGTTTCTGATTTATTTTTGTCGTTTATATGTTTACGTTACGTTTGCTGTTTGTTTTTTTAAATACGATTTTGTAACTATTATGTGTACATAACTACCAGAAGCGTGTAGACGTTTCCAGGGACAGTGGAAGAGATGGCCCTAGGGCCAGAACTGTCCCTGGTTGACTAAATATACCCAGTTCTCACTCTCTTTCATCAGAATAAAAACAGGTACTCTCCTTTTCTTTATCTAAAACATGGTGCGTAGATCGTTGGGCTGAGTTTTGCAATTATTGCAACTAAGCTGGGTGAAAAATAGCCTTTTCCACCCTTTAACGTAACTACAATTTTTACTGTGTAGGGTTAAAAACAGTTAAAACAGAACTAATCTCGTAAAAAAACCGAACATTTTGAAAACAGCCCGAGAATTACTTATTTCAGTCAAATTGATTGTACGGTTCATTTCAGACAAAATTGCCGACCGAATTGATTACCTTTGCGCCGGGTCAATCCTCAGCAGGAAAATAGTTCTAACAGCCGCCCATTGCGCGTTGGCCAAAACCGAGACGCATCAAATGTGAGAAAGATTTCGTTTATTTTATTCGTTGGCGGGTCATTCTCGAATGCTACACGGTCAATTGATTTCAGAGCGTGCGTGAGAGTTGGAGAATATAACACCAACGAAGACCCAGACTGCACTTTGGGGATTTGCGCTCGGCGTACAGAAGACGTTCAACTCAACCATATCGTCGTTCATCCTGGGTACGACTCAACTTCTTATCGACATAACATCGCCCTACTCGTCCTTAAAACTCCGCTGAATTTCTCGCGTAAGTCCCGCGCTCTGTTGCGCTGTTTGTTTTGCGACGAAGCAACTGAAACAAATAAATAAACTGTACAGCTTGAATCACTAATGCGGTTCGTCTCTGAATTACAGTTACTGTGCAGCCCATTTGCTTGTACTCCAAAGAGTCTAATCTTGAAGGTAAAAGAGCTCTCTTAGTTGGATGGGGCAAATTGGCGAATCAACGAGGTAACACTTTAGTCATAAGCGCTTAATTCCACGTGTCGATCAAATGAATAAATTTTACTTTCCTCAGCCCTACGAAGTAGAAAGAAAAGTAATCGGTTAACATACTTTTTTGAATTCTCATAAGATTTTTACATTTCCGAGGTCTTCAACGTCGAAAAACGCCATCTTGAGGTCGAAAAACGCCATCCAAGGATGGTCTGCGAGTCAGTGATCACTTTTCAACAGAATCAAATAAGCTCAAATTTGTTGATTGATTTGTTTGATGTTTGGCCTGAAAGTTAACATGTGACGCCAAAATAGGTAAAATTGAGCGTGGTCAAAACTAACTATAGTTATGGTAGTATTCGGAACAACTTTTTTTCGAAATGACGTTAACTATTTAGATTAAATTTAGGGTGTGGACAGTTCCAAACGACCCAACAGTGCTTCGAAATTATTAACAGTGAGGAAATGACGAAAGCAGCAAAACTCAATTTTACTACAGTTACTTCTCCATAAACCATGGTCGTATGAAGAGAGCGCTCTCCAAAAATTCTTGTTGATAGTCCAAGTATAGTGTTTATACGGAGGAAGTATAATTTGGAGCAACTCGATAAATTCCGGAATTCAAACTGCTATCGTTAAGTCACTTTTCAGTTTCCCCGGCTCAAAACGGCTGAATCAAATCAACTCGATGTTATCATGGGACAACAAAATAAGGGCATGACGAGGGCAATTACGATTTTAATTAAATTTTTAGGGTAGACAGCTAAAAATTACGCAACAATACAATGAAATTTGTATTGGCGCGGAAATGACGGGACTAGCAATATAAATTGTTACGGGACGAACCAAACCCTTCGATTCAGCGGAGACTCGTCCGGGGCATTTATGCTGACTGGGCACCTCAAATGCCCCGATTCGCTCGAGACTTCGCAGGAGTCAGTTGAATCCGAGCCGGTTCCCTCGTCGCCGTGTTGCCCGCGCACGCGTTCGCTCCCACTCAGTTCCCCTGTCTGTGGTGGTAAAACTCCGAATGTAATTGAGAATAAAACTCTCTGTTCCAATTGCATTCAGCTTGATATCGTACTAACTTCCCGACTCTCTTAGTGCGATATCGCTACGGTATAAATCCCCCCCGTAACATTGGCGCCCAACTAGTAGTCGAACTTCCCCTGCATTAGTTTGAGATGCCGGCCCCCCGCAAAAACTTGAAGGTTCTTCTAATGCGATGGGAATTTTTGATCCCCCACCTTCAATTTTTTTGCCCTTCTGCTGTGACCTACTCTCTCGCCCGTCATTATGTTCGAACGTTGTCCGTTCTTGACGAACAGTTGAACACAGCTTTGTCTTCAATCGACGACGGCTGCATGGAGGAAGGCGGCACAGATGTGAAGGAGCTTCTGGTCTACCAGCATCTCGGACACATATACATAGATAAGGTCAATGCTTATCTAGCAGCGAAGAAGGATGAACCTACGGATGCATCAACAGCGACATCTTCCCGCGTGTCTGTCCCCAAACGACCTCGCAAACAACGAGTCCGGGGAAACCACGAGCCTCCAAAATGGACTGGTCAACACGAGCCCACATCGCCAGAGCCACATCCCTGCCCTATCTGCGGCAAGCATCATGGGGTAAAGAAGTGCCCACGTTTCCTCAACTCCAGCCAGGAGGCTCGAAGAATCTACGTGGAAGAGCACAATCTGTGTACAAATTGTCTGGCAGCCTCACACACGCTGAAGAGCTGCCACTCCACGTACACGTGTGAATGCTGTAAACACAGGCATCACACCCTACTACACCCCATGAGCCAGGACACCGCACTTGTTCCCAAAAGTGCAACCAACCACTGCACGGTAGACGCAGCATCTGCGCTCTGCGCTACCCCTTCTGGAACACCTGAGGGCAGGTGTCCTCTGAGGAGGAGGGAAACTACGACTCCCCTCACTCAGAGAATCGTCTTTCGCCAAGAGACGGACCGATTCTCTGAACCACGGATGTCGCAGCTGCGTGGGACGAAGACGTACGATCCACATATTCGACTCACACACCCGATCCACACATCCCAAGATGTTTACGTCAGAGACATTGTGAGGTGACTGTTTATTTGCATTTGTTCAATACTCCCACCACAAACAGGGACACCTTTTGGAACTTTAATCAAAATCATCTCTCTCTCGCTATGCTCAAGATTAGGTTCCCCTTTGTTGGGTGGACAGCAACGCCCTGAACTGCAGTGTTCATAAGTACCTGAGGACAGGCACTTCATCAAGGGCGGAGTGGTGTTACGGACGAACCAAACCCTTCGATTCAGCGGAGACTCGTCCGGGGCATTTATGCTGACTGGGCACCTCAAATGCCCCGATTCGCTCGAGACTTCGCAGGAGTCAGTTGAATCCGAGCCGGTTCCCTCGTCGCCGTGTTGCCCGCGCACGCGTTCGCTCCCACTCAGTTCCCCTGTCTGTGGTGGTAAAACTCCGAATGTAATTGAGAATAAAACTCTCTGTTCCAATTGCATTCAGCTTGATATCGTACTAACTTCCCGACTCTCTTAGTGCGATATCGCTACGGTATAAACCCCCCCCGTAACAAAATTACCAAATATTTAAACAAAAATAAGCAGTTTTTTCTTTATAAGCTCCGCTCGGAAAGCGATAGTCTTCTGAATAATTTATGTGTTACTCCAGTTAAATACATATACGATGAGTGTTTTATGAGATATATAGGCATTAGTCCTGAAATTCCGGCATTTTTTTCCGCCTGATTATTATCTGTTTCAAAAAAATTCATATTTATAGTCTCATTGAGTTTCTGGGTCGTGACACACGCTGTGACACAAGTAGAAGCAGCACAATAAATTTCGGAGCTGTAAGCTTCAAATGAACTGAGTGAAAAATAAATTGAACCCGTAGGAAAAGCGTAAACCAGTAAATTGAAGTGAAACTGAGGAAAGTTGTGTGATACGGCTCACCTGATGTTGTCAAGGTGCTCACGCTGTAACTCTAGAACGACAAGCACGAACCGCTCCAAAGAAATCATGCCGATGGTCCCGTAAGTTATCTAAACGCCGGTCACTCGATAAAGGTCGTGACATAAGTAGGAGCAGCACAATAAATTTCTGAACTGTAAGCGCTACCACTTTCTACCACCCCGAAGTTATGTTTTACCAAGTTCAAATGAACTGAGTGAAAAATAAATTGAACCAGTAGCAGAAGTGTAAACCATTTTAAATTGACGTGAAAATTGACGTCTCACCTGATGTTGTCATGGTGCTCTCGCTGTAACTCAAGCACAATACGAGAACGATAAGCTCAAACCGCTCATATCGATCATCGTAAGTTATCTAAACTCGATAAAAATCGTGAAATGTACGCAGGGCTGAGGAAAGTTGTGTGATAACCCCCCCCCCTTCCCAATCAGCTATTAATAACTCAACGTTCTGAACGCAGAGCCGCAGAATATACAACAACAGCTGGAACTTCCTATACAGAAAATCGAATTCTGCGAACTAGTCTACGGAGCGACAGTTCCAATTACGGACAACGAGCTGTGCGTCGGCGGGGAAGCTGGAAAAGACGCCTGCACAGGATTCGGAGGAGCGCCTTTGGTCATGCTCGACCCTAAGCTGAAAAACAGATATTTTCAGGTACCAACAAAATGACTGCTTTATTATTACAAAACGGTTTATTATTCTCTTGAACAGCTTTGACTAGTCTCTCACCTCCGAGACCCATCCCATTCGATACAGCATGAAAAATATCAATAAATGACACGAAACACTACCTAAATACTACGAAACGACGAAAATTACAAATTCCAGGCACCTATGGGCAATTGGCACGACGTTGCGAGTGCTGTAGTTATTGTCCTGCGACTTTCTTTCAATTAGTAAACTTTGGCTCACGATAATTACTACCATTTCACTATTTTCCGTCTGGACGCAGTTGTACGCCCCTGTTTCATTCGACCCAGCATCTAAAGATGGGTCCACATCTGACGTAAATTTTTGTGTTGCGTGGCATTCGGCGAAATTTCTTGCGACGAACACGATTTGCGTCTAGTGTAGACGTGTTGCGTCGCAAGATTTGCACACACAAAAATTCGTCGCGTACAACGCACGCTATCCGTCGGTTGTCGGTTTTTCAACGAACATCAAAGGATTTGCGACGCATAGTTATGTGTATGTGGACGTACTATCTGCCCTCACGCACAAGGTTGTGAAGGAAATTTACTGTTTGTCTCGTGTAGTCTTTTCCGTGCTCTGTGTTGCGTGCTCATTGTACTTTTTGTGTGTGTACTACAACCAATGGCTGAATTAGAGTTGAAGAAAAAATGTGCAGCTTTTATAATAATGGATCACCTCATTGCCAAAAAGAAGAGTAAACAAAGGAGACGTTGTTGGGTGAAGAATCTATATCTAAATAGAAATGAGTATGGTGGAAACCATTTACTAAATATATTATCCCTGGATGACAGTACTGGTCATTTTCGAAACTTCTTACGAATGTCTCCTGCTGACTTTGAAGCCCTAATAACTTTGATTGGACCGAAAATTGCCAAACAAGACACACACTTTCGGGAGTGCATAAGAGTGTAAGAAAAATTAGCTGTCACTTTACGCTTTTTGGCTAGTGGTGATTCGTATACCAGTTTACAGTACCTCTTCAAAATATCAAAACAAAGTATATCTCTTATAATCCCCACTGTTTTCTTCCCTTTCGCCTTTTCCCTTCGGAACGAACCGAGAAGGCTCAACATTTTCTTCTTTGCCTCTTCTGGCGTAATATTGAAACACTTTCCAATTTCCACCCATGCATCGTACTTTTTTTTTAATTAAAATATTCTTTATGAGAAGCATCCCACAGTATAGCACGTTTTTCATATTCTTGGATGCATAGAATTACATCCTCCTTATTCAATTCCATATTTAAATTACTCGCACAAAGCCTTCAAGCGATGCCACGTACAGACTGAGCATCGACGCACAACGCATGACGCAATAATTTACGTTGTTCCATCATTCGTTTTGCGACACAAGTTTGTGCGCCGCATCCTTGCGACGTACGACACAAGAATTTACGTCAGATGTGGACCCACCTTAAAAATACCTTGAAAACGACACCCAACACGGAGTATTTGCGATAAAACTGACGAAATTACGTTGTTTTTTTTTTCATTTTTTAACCAGTTTTTGCCCATTACAACCATGGGCTTCGTCCGACCGGATTGCCGAGCAGGCGGGCACAACTAAATACCCAACGGAATTTTTAGACAACGTTAAAGGCACAGAATGGCCAGGACGACGGCAGACGGACATTGCAGATTTAGAATCCTGATGTCGTAAAGTATCATATTTTGAGGAGGAGGGGGAGGGGTTAAAGAAATTAACATAGGGTTATTATTCGGAATGAATAATAAAAATACGTATCGACTTGAGCCTTTTCTTTGTTAAACGTATTTTTAAGGCAGAGTTCTGTTGTACTATTTGGCAGGAAACTATTCAGAGGTAATCAGTACGGTCTAAGAATACGGTTGAGAGACTAATCTTCTAACTAATCATTCTCAATTCGTCTCGCATGGTTATTTGGAATCACCCACATTACCTCTATCATGTGGAGTACTGCAAGGTTCTCTCTTGGGGCCTATTTTCTTTGCACTATTCATTAATGACAGTCCTTCTTCATGTAATCATCGATGGGGATGTTCAATAACTGTACCTTATATCATCAATAATAATCTACCTTATGCTATCAGTTAGTGAAATTCAGATTCAGAAATGTGGTTGACTGGGCTACAAGGAACGCATTGGTACTCAATCCGATAAAAGCCCCATTTATTGTATTTTGTAAGCAAGAGATTCATGATTTGCCCCTTAAGGGCGCGTTTTCTTTAGGGCGGTCTTCGTGGTTCTTGATGGGGCTCCTCAAGTGACTGTATCTCTGGGGAAGTCCCTCAGGATTGCTGGAGCGAGGCTTTGGAATTCCCTTCCCTCCCAATTGCCGTTCTTAACTCGAGCCCTCTACCTTCCGTGCCCTCGTAGGGAAGCACTTTACACCCGACTCCATGCATTAATACATTAGTGAGTGCATGCGTACACCCATACTTTTTTTTTCATTTTTACTACTACTCTCTCTTTGTTCGTCAAATTTTAAATCGTATAGCAGCGGAATTAATTGCTTAAGTAAGGTAAATTTCATGTTACATATTAAGAGAGCCTATTTGTAATATAGGCTTGCCAATGAAGTTCAAATTCAACTGTGTTTGTTAGGCTGCGCTAAGACGTGGCTTAACTCCTTAGCAAGTGCGAACAGAGTTAATGTGCATTGGATTCCTGGGCATAAGGGGATCATTGGAAATGAAAGGGCAGACCATTTGGCCAGACACAGTTCGTCTACGGTACCTATTGGGCCACCGTCCGCCCCATTGTGGGGTTTCTCTGTCACTAGACAAGAGGACTGTGGGAGAACACGCCAGAAGACTGCATCAGACAGTCTGGAATCCTTTGTGGGTATAGTCGACCCCCCCCCCCTCGATGCAGGTGGTGCGGCACGGATGAGGAGACTCCCTACCATGTCCTGGCCCAATGCCGGAGACTTGAGAGAAAGCGACTTTTGGTCTTTGGTACCACTTCTCCCAGGAGGGATATGTTTACGCCTAAAAGCAGTTTTTTATTTTGTTTACTTTCTTTGGTTACTGGTAAGCCTTGAACTTCACCTCAGATGTTACACAATTATTGTTGTTCCCCCCCTCCATCACCTGAACCGCCTCCACAGTTTTTCGTTTTCCATCTCTGCCATCATTCTCATTCTCGTTACCCATCACGTCGCCTCGGCTCAACTTCTCTTTATTTAACTCATCAGTGGTCAACAGTATCCACTGAAATGTCTTCTATCTCCGACTTTGGTTTCCAAAAGAAAGTCAATTTTGCCAAGAATTCGGATTTACTTCGCAACAACGTCGAACAGTACGAAATTCCGCATTAAACCGGTCAGAGACACGTTTCTTTCAATAATTGTGAACTGTGAAGAAGTTTAATTTCAATCCTTTAATCTATTTTTCTATTATCTTGAAGAGACGTTTTTTTTTCTTTTGCTGTTTTACGTCTTTTTTTCTTACACATTATTCATTCTCAAAAATATAGTCTAATTTAGTTATTCGTTGTTCAAAAGTTTTTAGCCCACCTCTGGAAATTCTTCAAACAGAATACCAACGAAAACTCTTGCAGGAACTACCTGGCTTTCCTCAGGAGGCTAGGCATTGACCTGTAAGAAATTAGGACTGGCACAATAAAAATTGTGGTGGGTTTGTAGCAGGCTCTTCATCTGTATGCCGGCCTGTAAATGGGTTGTTGGCAATCCATGTTTCACTGGTCATCTGGCCACGGTGCATTTCCCACTTGTGGGGGCTGCGCAACTAGTAATAATTAATAACAATAAACTAATTCTCTGTGCAGGTGGGACTGGTGTCTTTTGGCTCTGACAATTGCGGCGAATTGGGGGTACCGAGCGTCTACACCCGAATCGACAAATATTCAGATTGGATCGTCGCTAACTCCCGTGTCACTGATCCAGACACAACTTGAAAATAATTGAGTAGGAGTGTTAAAAACGGAATAAGTTGTTTTACTATAAAGTTGGCATTTGACTAAGTTTTCTTTTGTAACGTTTTTTCAACGCGTTTCGTAATTTGTAACTTTTTGTAATCGATCGTTTGCCGTGGAGGTCACTTATTACACTTGCAGCACGCTCTATGGAGAGAAGTACAGGCAGTGGTATGTTTTCAGGGGGATGCATGCTAGGTTCGTGCTGTGTTGAGAGTTTGATTCCCTCGGCTACTCCTAGTGGAACTGGATTCAGATCAGGCTTGTTTGGCAAAAATGTTTGGATGGTGGGGCAAATCATGTCAACATTTGCAAATAGGCTCCCCAGAGTGCGTTTTGAGGTGACTCTCTATTGCAAGGTCGTTAGAGGATGCTGCATTGTGCGAGCTATAGCTGCCAGTAGAAACCCTTTACATTGGGAACATCTTTCTCAAGTTTTAGAGGCGCCTGCAAGAAGCTGACTTGGAGAAAGTTCGGGCTGGTGGGTTTATGGCATGACATCGTCTGTACACTGTTGTCCCCTAAGGGGATAACAGCCTGAGAAGGGTTTGTTGGCATCCCAAGGTTCAGACCACTTGGCTACTAAGGGCCTTCAACACACGCCACTCATTTTTTAGAATCTGGATGTTGGACAACTGCCTAGGCAGTGCAAGGGCTGTGGAGGATGCTCCCCCCCCCCCCCCCACATACTCTCTATGACTGACCACTTGATGGATGGTTGGGCAAACTCATGTCAATTAGGCTCCCCAAATTGCATTTTGAGATGGTGTGTGAGTGGTCAGTTCATAACAATGATGTGAAATATAACTCGGTATTGCAACTTGGGGGGGTTGTTGTTCGTTAGCAAAAACACTGGACATTGAGAACAATGTGATGGTACTGGGTGGTGGGTTTGTAGCAGGCTCTTCATCTGTACGCCGACCTGTAAATGGGTCGTTGGCAATCCATGTTTCAGACCACTTGCCTGCCAAGGGCCAACAATGCACACCTCTGATTTTTCAGGACCTGGGCGTTCGACAACTGCCTATGCAGCACACGGGCTGTAGAGGATGCCCTCTATGACCACACGCTTAGCCCTGCTCGTCTTCCAGACAGAGATGCAGCTGGGTCGTTACCTGGCCACTAAATTGGCCGCCCAACGCCTTAATGCCTTTCCACTGAGGGTAAACAGCATTGCATTTTGAAGACATGGGTGTCCTTGGTAGGCGAACTCCCCACCTTCCTATTCCCCTTAACAAGGCTGGAGCAACACAATGCCAAACCAGAACCTCGCATTGGCGCATTGGATTTTACGCTCAACGACGAACAAACCCTCTCGCACTCTCTGTCATCAATGAGCCAGTAAGCCAGGCCCGTTACACCCATTTGAATGCAAAAGAAAGTTTAGGACTATGCTCCCTATCTAGCCAGCAAGATTCCTGTTTGCCTTTGCCAGATACAATGTGCTTTTCGCCACATTGTCTTCCATAGGATAGTGTGGTTTCCAAACTTTGTGCACGAATGTGCTGGAAAGGCGAGACAGTGTGGAACGCCACCTCCTCGAACGCCCAAAAAACGCAGGAGGGGCAGTCGCAGGCTAACCTCAGGAGAGTTGCAGAGCCATCACCGAGGAGCTGCTAGCAAAACCTTTTCCAGGCAACAAAAAAACTACAGGCAACTTATTTTTGAATTCTGGGCATTCAATTGGATCCCAGGGGCAGGTGCGAAACAATATAAATTTCATTACCCATCATTAAATTCATTTCATCATCAATTATTTAAATTAAATTTATTGTTATATTTGAAGAATTTTTTTTGTGTGAGCCGTGAAGGAGGAAAAACGCGAAGTCCCCACACCCTTTGAGTAGTTTTTCCCAGGTGTAGGCAAAAATAAATATAACTCCACAATAGTTGATAGTATAAAGGGAAGCATTAACTGTTCCCTATGCAACTCACAAGTCCCAGATACTTTTATACAAAACCTATTTATGAAATAATTTTGAATTTAGAAATGATCTTTGAAGGTGGTAATTTGCAGCAAAGTGCATCATCGATGAGTGGTATACTAAATGAAAGAGTTGCTCGTTTTTTGTAGAATTTTGTTCAATACCACTTTTTTGTATTTTATCTTCAAAACCTTAGCTTCAGTAATGTCATAAGTAAAGTTGTTTATTCGCGTTTACTTTTACAGTACGAATTCTGGTGAAAAGTTTATGTTGACGTAATAAAATCTTCTATCACCTGGACGTTTATACAAGATTTTTGTGCGGTTTCAATACGAAAGTGCAACCACCCCACAAGAAAATTGTATTTGGCCTAGCGACGAAGAGTAAAGTGGGTGCTAACTATTAATAAGAAGACAAGGAGAGGGAAAGGCGTTTATAGAAAATCCAAATTTGTTGCGAAGCTTATGCTCAAATCTCCACAATCGGGACAATCCAACCAACATCATTGAGAGAAGCTGTTGTGGACCAAGGAAGAGAAAGATGAGGTACTGGGTCATTCAATGGCAAATCTAACAAAATTCAGGCCTCATAAGCAATAACTCACGTGCCTCACAACTGCTCATACTTCGTGCACCCTTGGTTAATACACTTAAGCCGTCACCTGGTCGTTTTGTAGCCAGCAAGAGAATCCACTACTCCTCTTCCAAATGTTACAATTAATTTTTACTTTCCTTAGCTCAACAAACTAGTAAAGTGTTGAGTGTCGGCTGTGTGACGGAACAAGTAGGTACAGACTACTGTGACGTCATGAAGATGAGACTCTTATTCCTTTACGATTACCTACTGAGAAGGTTACAGTTATGTTATAAGATATTCAAAGTTTGTTGTATGAATATAGCTCCCGTTCGTTAGTACGCTATTTTAATTAAAACCTAGTTTCCCTATTTGTCAATTAGGTTTACAGGCTGAAAGTGTTCTTCAGAGTTTTAAGTCTTTGAGAAAATGGTCTGCGTGTGCGTCTGTCATTTGCAAACAAATAGCCAACCACTAGTCATTCGAGAGGTGGGATGTCGACCTTGCTGGGTTGCGTGTGGAAAAGGAACGAGGCACATCGAACTTTCCTTGACTCTAAATGCCAGCCAATGGTTCTAATCCTGAATGCCCTCGTAATATATAGAGGCCAGACACCTGCGAACTTTTAGCACAACGAACTATTGCAAGTTGGGTGCTAAGACGATAATTTGAAAGTTGAAGCCGTTTTTTGAGAAAGGTGCGAAAAACTCTAGTTTTTTATACGTTTTAGTCCCCCCCCCCCTCATTTCCAATACATGGAAATCGTTCATAACTTTGTCACGGGGGGGGGGGGGATCCGATGGAGGACTCAGGCGAGGAGCTATGATCCAATAAACCGACATTCGTCATCATTCATCTCCAGCGGGTCCTCAAACACCTTCTTACCTCAGCACAATGGCGCCCAACTAGTGGTCGAACTTCTTCATTTCAATAAAAAGAAGAGGCCCAGGGAGAAAAATTGAAAGAGAAATATTGAGGCGAATTGTTGGGACTGGGATTTACTGACGCTGTGAAAGTTCCAGCGCGAAGGGGGAAAATGGGCGATGCGCCTACTGTAGTGTGAGAGAAAAGACTTTCCTTGCAGCCCCCTCGTTCCACAATCAAAGATCGCATTTTCCGGGAACTATCCGAAATTCTTTCATTAAAAGAGAGGAGAAGTGGTTAGCAGCGTGGGGGGAGATGTACTGACTGCCTCCGATTAAAGGCACCCTCGCGATCGCAGTAATTTCAGTCTGAGTCAGCGGCCTCTTCTTACCCCTGGTAGTGGTTCTCCAGGGGTCGAGCAGAGCTGCCCTCGAGGTAAGTGGAGCCCGAGTAGCGAGCACCCTGGAGTGTGACCAGCAAGCTGGAGTTTGCCCCAACTAAATGTGAATGATGATGTTAAGGGGCAAAACCGTGAAAGGTTGTCTAGTGCAGAACCTAGACTCGGCGTGGGCGCCAGTAATAAGGCTCGCTGGCGTGGCTTTGACCACCATGCGTGAGGTTAGGTACTTAGGGGTTCACCTCGGGTCTGGACTGTCAGTGGCGGCTCATTTTGAAAAGACCTCGAAGAGGGCCCTACATGTGTTTGCTGGGGTTCGGGTTCGGGTTGGGGACTCTGTTTCCGAGACCTCATCACGGCCTATAAGGGATTGTTCCTCGGCATTCTGCTTTTTGCTGTACAAGGATGGTGGGTCCTCGCCAATGCGAATGACAAGAGAAGGCTGCTTTCGGCACAGCGGACTGCACTTATTAAAGTTACAAAGGCTTACCGAACTGTGGCCGCCTCAAGCATTGTGGTCACGTGTGGAGTACGGTTGATCTGGAGGCTGCCAATTTGCAAATTGGGAGGTAAGGAAAAAGCTCGGCTTTCCTGCCCGGAAATATCGTTACCCCTGAATGAAGGGGACATGAATTCACAGGGATTTCAGGGCGAAACTCCACCGACTCGGTCTCTGTGACGAAGAGACGTGTAGCTGTGGAATCGCCCCTGAGACAGTGGAACATGTACTCACTGAATGTTCCAGATGGACGAGTCAGCATGCACGTCTGAGGGAGACAGTGTTCGGGGATGAGCTCCCGATTGACCTGACCCGTTACATGTCAGCGACTGGCTTCCCGGCGCTGGAGGACTTCGCGAGGAGTGTCCTCGCATAGTCGATATCCGAACGGGGACCATATCCTCCTCAGTATTGCACCCTCCCTCGACACCTCTTAGCTTCATTGCACTCAGTTCTAAGGTGAAACGAGGCGGAGGCTAGTTGGCACCACTGAGGGAAGCGGTACGAGGCCTAACACCCTGAGAGGCTCTCCCCTCAGGCAATGTTAGATCTCCGAGGCACACCAGAAGGCTGCTAGTGGGCAATCGCTTAGCAACTGGTAGCACAGGTTGCTTGAGCCCCGCTGATCCCCCAATGAGGGGGGGCCCACCGGCGGATCGAGGAAGGACTCGTGCTGGTCTGGTTCACTAAGTGCTGGAGGGTGGGCTCCTGAAGCCGTTAGGCCAAGGAGTTGCTTTCCCTTGTCTACGACGCGGGGACGGGTTAAGAGCTCTCGGGCTGGCACAACTCGGACCAAAAGGTTGGCAGTATAATCTCTCGAACCCCTGTACACCTTATTGTTACGAGGGAAATTAATATTGAAGCGATATCGCACTAATAGAGTTGGGGAGTAGTACGATATCAAGCAGAATGCAATTGGAACAGAGTTTTATTCTCAATTACATTCGGAGAAGTTTTACCACCACAGACAGGGAACTGGGTCGAACGCGAGCACGAGCGACACAGTGACGAGGGAACTGGCTCGGTTACAACTGAAAGCGGCGAAGTCTCGAGCGAATCGGGGCATTTGAGGTGCCCAGTCAGCATAAATACCCCGGACGAGCCTCCGCTGAATCGAAGGGTTTGGTTCGTCCCATTACATTATTTTTCCAGACCCCAAAAAATATCTAACGAAACTTAAAAAAACCAATCGATTCAGACACTTGATAAATTAAGGGAAACGTCGGTCTAGAGAAAGTTTTTTTTTTCATTCATCCTGACTGGCTCTCAAGAATTCACATCACAATAAACTACTACAGTCAATAACGACCCCACATCCCAGTTAATACGTCACTCTCGATAAGTCGAATACCAAACAAAGCCCTCGACGATGAGCGAGCGAGACCTTAAGGTCATTTATTCTCAACTCGAAATTGAGAAAAAAAACAATTTCTTTTTGCAGCCAATTTATTGGTAAACAATTGACAACCAAAACGTTTGATTCCAAAAGCACAAAATACTTCAAAGCTCGTACCCAAAGCCTTCGAAAAAAACGTACGACCCGAAAATGTACCGTCAAATTGCGAAAGTCGCTTTTTTGAGCAACAATATCCTCAAATACAAAGAGAGAACGAAAGAGAACAAATAAATTGTCGCTATTTCTTACGATGAGCAATTTAGGTGTATAAATGCTTGGTCGACATTTACAACGGTAAAATCAAAAAAAAAAAAACTATGATATTGTCACTCTAATTACAAACAACTATATTAACAAGAATATAAAAAGAAGAATTTATTAACATGAATCGAATGTTAAATGACTAGCTTTTAATAATAATTACTATAATAATAAAGATAATTATGGTATGAAAGAAGAGATGAGAACAAAAAAAACAAGTCGGGGGAAGATATTACATTGAAGCAAAACCACAGCTCCGATATAAGAAAATAGGGCGTTTTCGGCTGTCGGAGTAAATAAAAATCTGAGCTAAGGTCTATAATTTGTTCTCCTACTAAGGCCCCTCAATATTTACAAAAGTACATGCTCGGAAACTAAAGCTGACCTTGAAAATACAGTCCGTCGCAGCGGAGATTGCGAAGGTGAGAGTGAAGGGGGTAGGAGGAGTGAGAGTGGTGGAGGGGGAGGGGGTTAGCAGTGGAAAGGGCCGAAGGCCCAATTAACGAAAATTAGGTCAGTCGAAGGGGATAGAGAGACGAAAATTTGCAAATTAAATTCGCGAACAACGAACGAAAAATGTGATGAAAATGCTAAAATTTCATGCGTTGCGAATAATACATTGTTTTTTTGTTTTTTTAATTTTTATTTATAAACGAATAGTTCGAGGGAATCGAATCACAAAATACAGTTTTACGCGGTATAAGAGAAAAAAAATAAATAAAAATACGACGGGGGGACAATTCTGGGAAACATAAAAGCGATAAGTTATTTTGAACTTATTGTGATGTTCTCGGCCACGCGATTTTCGCGTCGATTCTCTTGTAAGCGAACATGCAGTGTTTTCCGGAGGTCGTGAGGTCCCCTTTTATGTCTTGAGGGCACTCGGAATCGGCTAAAATGGATTCTGCGAAAAAAACAAAACAAAAATCAAATACGTTGATTGACAAGAGTTTTAGTAGGTTGCAGCGACACTGTGCTCAGAGGATGCATGTTAAAAACTTGCTGTCGAACCCTTATCCGTATTCTACATAAACAAGATTAAAAAAACATCGGATGCGACGCATCGCACGACTTTCCTTGGCCCCACGCCCATTCAGCGAATTTCTTGACATCAGCAACCAATCATTTTGCATATGATAACGTTCTACATGAGAACCAGCTGCTCCTACTTTGAACATCATTACCAGCGCACAGAAGAAGATACTGAGATATTTTTACTTTCCTTGGCTCTACGAAGTAGAAAGGAAAGTTATGTAATCGGCTGAAAAAAACAATCTTCAGAAGAGTTTTCTTCAGATTTTTACCTTTCAGACCCCCCTGAGTGCGAAAAACACTATTTGGGAAAATGGTCTGTGTGTGTATGTGAACGATTTTTAGAGAAAACCACCGTACCAAATCAGCTCAAACTTCATATCTCGCCCACAGGTTACCATGGGACGCCAAAATAAGGGGATGAACAAAATCCACCGAAATTTAACTATAGTTATCATATTGATCAAAACACCAAATTTTTTTTTCTCAAAAACGGCTGTGACAATTTTGATTAAATTTTGTATATTGGTAGCTCCCAATATGGCAACTATACCATAAAATTCCCATTTATGGCAAAATGACGAGAGCAGCACAATAAATTACCAAAACTTTCAACGAAATCGATTTTAGCGCGGTTTTTAGAGAAAACAACCATACCAAATCAGCTGAAACTTGATGTCTAGCCTACAGGTTACCATGGGACGCAAAAATAAGGGTATGGGCAAAATCCACCGAAATTTAACTATAGTTATCATAGTGATCAAAACACCAAATTTTTTTTCTCAAAAACGGCTATAACGATTTTGATTAAATTTTTTATATTGATAGCTCTCAATAAGACAATTATACCATAAAATTCCCATTTATGGGAAAATGACGAGAGCAGCACAATAAATTTCAACATTTTCGACGAAAAGCATTTTAGGGCAGTTTTTTCCTTATAAACTCCGCTGGAATTTTTGTAGAATGTTAAAAAAAATTGGAATTGTAGTCCAATTCACGAACTGTAGGGTTAGTGTTTAAAACCGCTCATGAGATACATGGGGCTCACTCCAGAAATTCCTGAATTTCAACTACCGCAGTTTCGCTTACTACCAGTTCTAAACATTTTTACCCAATAACTCTGCAAAAGTACTTACTATTCTTCTTCAAAAAATTCTTGTTTACAGCCTCATTAATTCTCTGTGTACCGATTGCTCAATAATGGTCCTGCAATGAGTACGAGCAGCACAATAAATTCTGGAATTGTAAGCGCTACCGCTTTCTGCTGCTGTGAAGTGTTGTTTGACCAAGTTCAAATTAACTGAGTGATAAATGAATTGATTGAATAGAATTAGCCATGTACAAAGTGAATTGTTGTAGAGCTAAGGAAAGTTGAGTGTTGCAACGCACCAGATATTTTAGGATCGTGATGTTCACCGTTTTAGAATGGTAGAGTATGAACTTTTAGTGATGGTTAGTTAAGTGCCGAAGTTGGAATTCAAGAATTTCAGGAGTAGCCCCTATACATATTATGAGCGCCATTAAGCTCTCAGCGTATAAGTGCTTTATTGGACTACCATCCCAATTTGTCTAAAGATTTAGTCGGAGTTTACACGATAACAAATTTTCGGTAATTTATTGCGCTGCTCGTCATTTTTCCCCAACAATGAAAATTTTATGGTGCTGTCCAGGCATTTGGATATGTCTATACAAAAAAATTAATGCGTGTTGGGGTGATAAATCCTTATAACTACAAGTAGTTTTGGGCGGATTTCGCTCATACCCTTAGTTTGGCGTTCCATGGTTTTGTGCGAGCTAGATGTCAAGTTTTACCGGATGTAGTTCAGCCGTTTTCTCTCAACACATACACACACAGATCATTTTCCTAAATAGTGTTTTATGGACTCTGTCTTAGCACCAAAACGTATAGATCTGAAGAGAACTAAAACCCTGCAAATTATTACACAATGGTTTATTATTCTCATGAACAGCCTGACCTAGTATTAGTGCTCACCCATCCCATTCGACTCAGCATCGAATACTAGTAAACCATACGAAACATGTCCTGGCTACAATGGAACTACGGAAACAAAACGTCTGATGATTTTGCCCCGTCGGGGAAATTGGAACGGGGGCGCTCAAAGCGAACCCACCCATTCCGAGGCGAAAGGGGAGTTGGGAGGCAAGCGAGCCTCAAGCGCGGTTGCTTTTTTAATGAGACAGGCGGGGAAGGAGAGAGTTCAAATGATGAAACGCTGTAGCTCCCGCGTTCTACTGCGTTTCGTTAATTTTTTTAACCGTTTTTTGCCCATTACAACCGCGGGCTTCGTCCGATCGGATTGCCGAGATGGCGGGCACAACTAGCACAACTAGATACCAAATCGGATTTTTGGGCGAAAGAACGAATTTGTTAGACCACGTTAAAGGCACAAAACGGCCCGGACAGGGGACGGACATTGCAAATTTGGAATCTCCAAGTCTTGAAACGTAAAGTATCAAATTTTGAGGGGGGGTTGTAAAAAGTTTTTCGTGAAAACATAGGGTTATTATTCAGAATGAATAATAAACCAAAAGCCGATTACGTAACTTTTTTTCTACTTTGTAGAGCCAAGAAAATTAAAAAATATTTAACCCGTCAACATTGCGACCAGATAAGCAACTGACATCAATCAATACCCAAACAATAAAAGCACAGTCATAATCGAACAGAAAGAAAAAGTCCTTGTGTTGTATTTGTGTGTGTTTATCCCCACTCCACTCCTACGCTTCAGCCAGGTCCAACATCACACTACAGAAGAAGCTGAGGGAACAGCCGCATAAGCCTTGGCCAATGGAGGCCCATCTCCTATCTCCCTTGGTTTGACAGCCCACTTCAGTCAGCCCCACAAGCACCGCTGGTAACTTAATACATTGCTGCTTGTAACATGAGGAGCTAGTTGCTTTCAACCATCATTTCTTTACTATACGCTTCTCTACATATTTAAGACTTTTATACCTTAGTGGACTTTATGATTATATGTTACACGCACGTGCATTTATATTTTGTAAATTAAATCCCACTCATGACTTACTTATTAGAGTGTTTGAATGGGCGAAGAATCAGTAGTAAGCTTTTATTTTAAGGTTAGATGCCTGAGGCATTTTGCATAAAATTGAGCCCGTCATTGCTACAAGGGTGCTCAAAGAGAACAACTAGCGCCTTTCCCGAGTCAATCCTAAAGCAGACCATCCCAACAGAGGTGCCTGGGAAGGACTACCACCCATTTGGATCCATGCAGCCTCTATAAGGCAATTGACTTCTCCTGCTAAACAGCTTTGACCACACACGCTACTTCTTTTCAACTTTCCAAGGGAAGTTTTGCTGTAGGAGTGGAAGCTGTAGTTTTAAAACATCAATTTTCAGGCCAGATTGATACACCTCAGCCATTTTTGGACTATAGGGAGTCAGTGCTCTCACGGCGCTCTGATGGGAACATCTAGGTCTCTTCCCAAGCCAACCCTAAAGTGAAACACCGCACCAGAGGTGCATGGGAAGGAATATTATACTAACCACTTGAATCAATGCTGCTTCTAGTCACCTGCAGGGAGCAATTCTCGAGAATTGCGAAATTTCTTGCTTATTCCAAAGGTAAACAATTCGACAAGAACAAAGTGGGCCAAGGAATGGACAGAGAAAGTATCATCGTTTAGTGCGCATAGTGAATGTTGAACTATTGAAATGAAAACATACAGCCACGAGAGAAGCTGTTTGTAAGCGAATGGTTCCTTTAAGATTTTGTTTTCACTCTGTTTTTAAAATCTGCTTGCTGGATTTATAACAGGATGGAGTTGGATATGCCTCAATGACAGACCACCCTCATGAGGCCACGTTTTATAACGTTTGGCCATAATTACTCTCAGGGAAGACGACATTTCTTGAAACATTGAGTGGGTGCACGTCTACACTCGCCTTACATACCAAAATTTCCCTAAATGTACCTAATTTCCATGAAATGTCGACTTTTTACTTCACACCACTCTCCATCAAAGTTGAAACGTGCCACCTTAGCAAACGCCTTTTCTATGAAGTGGAAGTCTGCCCACATAGTAAAGAACGGGTCTCCAACTCATTTACTCTCAGAGCAAACAAACCCTGTCAATCGCCTTTCTTCTCGAGTTTCAACTCTTTCTCAAAACAGAATGCCCAGGGTATTTCCCACGGCCTTAAAATGGCTACATATTTATTGGTTCGTGGAAAAATGCAACATTCGATCTTAAAAAGGCTCTCAATCATATAGCCCTACTCCCTATAACCCCCCCCCTCCCTCAACACACACAACATCTCTCAACTGGGCTCAACCTTCCAGTCTATTATTACCCTCAGTCAGCTCGCTCTTGTCCAGCGACTAGTTTGCACAATCTGGAGAGTAATCTCTAAGCGCGATTGAACTCTCACTCCTCAGTTTAGTCATCAACCTAATCGCTGTTTCAAATACAATACAGTCCACTTCTCTCTTGTTCAACATTCATAACCAATTTCTTAGTGCACATTTAATTTTCCCATTTCTTCGTTCCACCAAACAGACAATGCAAGGAGAAAATCAAATACCTCCGCTTTTGGTTTATTATTCATTCTGAATAATAACCCTATGTTTTTGGTCACAAACAATTTTTTACAACCCCCACTCAAAATTTGATACTTTACGTTTCAAGACATGGAGATTCCAAATTTGCAATGTCCGTCCGCCGTTCTCCGTCCGACGTCTGGGCCGTTTTGTGCCTTTAACGTGGTCTAAAAAATTCGTTCTTTCGCCCAAAAATCCGATTTGGTATCTAGTTGTGCCCGCCATCTCGGCAATCCGATCGGACGAAGCCCGTGGTTGTAATGGGCAAAAAACAGTTAAAAAAATTAACGAAACGCAGCACAACACGGGAGCTACAGCGTTTCGTCGTTTGAACTCTCTCCTTCCCCGCCCGTCTCATTAAAAAAGCAACCGCGCTCGAGGCGAGCCCTACTCCCAACTCCCCTTTCGCCTCGGAACGGGTGGGTTCGCTTCGAGCGCCCCCGTTCCAATTTCCCCGACATTTTGGTTTTAATACGATTCAATTTTTTTAGATTCTTTCGTTTCATTCTCATTTTGTTTTTTTTTCATAGATTTTTGGTTAAATTTTGATATTAGTATTTAGCGTGCATG
This sequence comes from Pachypeltis micranthus, assembly GCA_020466155.1. NCBI lineage: Eukaryota > Metazoa > Arthropoda > Insecta > Hemiptera > Miridae > Pachypeltis > Pachypeltis micranthus. The sequence goes on from CM035778.1 coordinate 8,530,171, forward strand.
TTTTCATATTAAAATTCAGTTTTTTCTAGATACTTTCGTTTTTTTTTGTTTATTTTAATATTACGATTCAGTTCTTTTCGACCTTTTTTTGGGTTTCATTTTGATATTTTTAGATGCTGAATCGAACGGGATGGGTCTCAGAGCATTAATGCTAGGTCAAGCTGATTATCCGAATAATAAACCGTTGTGTAATAATTTGCAGGGTTTTTTTTAAATTTAGAGGGGTTAATAAAACGATGCGAAAAAAGGATAGAAAAAATATGCCTGGCTGGGGCAGGCTCACATGGCAGATCGAATCGTCAAGGCTAGACAAAGGTTATCAATGCAGCACAACTATCAGCTTTGTAAATGAGGGGTGAGTATCCACCTCCAACCTTCTCTCACTCACTCACATATATGACACAGGCGAGGGTTGTGGTTTTTGAATACGCTTTGTGTTAGAATTTCATAGTAATGCGTTATAAATTTGACGAACTTACCTTCCCCGTCGATGAGTTTGTACAACCCGTAGTCTTGAGGGTTGGTGATTCTGACTTTATGGGCGATGATCTTGCAGACGTCCTTAGTCGTCATATTCGGTCGAATGGGCAGCGTTTTTGTTATAATAGAACCGTTCCTCTCATCGGGAACCACGATTTTCAAAACAGATCTAAATTCCGCCAAAGGGCCAGAACCTGTTCCCCACTGTCGAAAAAACAAAAAATGGCGCAAATTATTAACATCCTTCGAACAACACGAATCTCAAATGTAAGAGCGAAAGCGTACGAAACTTACGTTGAGAGGAGCTCCGGAAGCGGCGAATTCCTCCGAACAGGCTCGAAAATTTTTCAAGACGTGCACAGCCGACGAGAGGGTCGTGAGGTAATAGCCGCCTTCGCCCGAGAGCAGGGAGGGATGCAGGAGGCCCCACATATAATCCGCTTCTATCTCAGCTGCTACCATACCACTTTGCACAAGAACCCACACAAAAAGCGGCAGGAAGTCGTCCGCCCCCAGCATCATACCCCCTTTGGTCGTGTTGCTCACTTTCACCTGAAAATCAGATTTTCTTATAATAAACTGTAATAATGCGAACAAAAATGTGGAGAAGGTGACTTCGTATTTTTTTTTTTTTTTGGTGTACAGCTTAAGAAATGGAGCTATCGAAAGAAAGGACTGTTCTTGAGCAACGGCATTCTCCCTCTAGAGAGAAGGCTCCGTCATCCTCCTCCTTGCCTCTACCTCTCTCTATCACCTAATCTTCATCAGTGATATACCTAGGAGTTTTATTAGTTAGAGAATAAAGGAAGGAAACTTATCAGACAGATTAAAGGTCTGGTGGGGGAAAACATGGGGTTTAAAACCAACATTAGTGATAGACATATCATACAATTGATACAGTACTACATGGAGCGCTACTCACTATGAACAACGCCCTATATAAATTGGATAGGATTATAACTATGTCAATCACAAAGGCATTCCGTCGCACACCATACATCATAGTGGCCATATTGGCAGGTATTTTTCCAATGAAATGGGAAATCGCGGAAAAAGCTATGAGAGGGACACAAAGGCTCAGAAAAAATGGAGACTGGTGTCACTCACATAATCACAGACACAGAACCATTTGGACGAGCATTAAAAACAGCATACGAGAGGCAAACGTAGCAATAGATGATAGAAAAATGGTATATTATATTAGAATAGACTCTAGGCCAATATGCGATAGTAGATCCACTCATGGCTGCCAAAACTTGAGGGGTAACGTAGGAATGGGAGGAATTACTCGGACAAAACGTGAGTCCTTAGGGATACCAGTAACGCGGTCACAGGTACAATTGGGTTGTGCATTGACAAGAAGCTGAGAGCTGTGGCCTACACTCTCCATAGACACCAGCCAGCTAAGGCCGATTGCTCCATGGCGTACACTTCTCCACAGTTGCCAACCTCTGGCCGACAGTCTCAGGCCTATTACTCTGGGGCCCACAGTCTCCACAGATCCTGAGGTAATGCTGCCTGATTCAGGCTAGTAGGCCGAACTCCTGCTGTCGCAGCACAACGCCTCACACTCCTAAACACTACGACTACCCGCAACCTGATTGCTCGTGTCACGTAACCACCGACGTACCTTTACAACTGTTTGCAAAGCCACCAGATGAGCTTCCTCACCTTCAGCTCACTGAAGAGACAAAGAAGACCCCTCTTGGGAAAACGCCGAGCCACCCCTGAAGCCATACGATGATGAGGACATGATCTTTCTAGATGGGGGAGTGATGTTAAGGGCAACGTAACAATTGAATTGTGTGGTGGCAAGGAGTTGGAAGTCATTCAGCTCAGTGGAGCCGCTCCAGACGAAACTCTTGAAGTAAACGGAAACTGATTGGAACTGTTGGAGACCATGCAAACACTTCAGGGACTCGGTCTATTTGCTTCTGAACGCCTTCCGACACACTTCTCGCCCTGTTCTATCTTCTTGGGATACACTTTACTATGTTGGAGCAGACCTTGTGAAGTATACCTGATTATAGAAGGAAGAACCTATCTCATTACCCAGCCATCTATACTGATAATTAATTTGTCATAAAAACATTAGATAATCCGACCGTTAAAAAAAGTTCCATCATCGAGGCTGAGAAACTCCATCAACCAGGGAACACAGTGACACTAAAATGGCAGGCAGGAACCATTTTCGCTTATAACAATGCAACAATTGAAAAATATAATAAATGGCAAAGTGTGTGACGTTAGCGATGAAATACCAATATGACGAAACTACAGACACAACTAGCTATAACACGCAACATACCAATCGGGCCCTGAACTTGAGCAAAGTACAACTACGAAGCATTATAGGTATGTGAGGTGATCATTCATCACCTCAGTTCATCATTATTACCGTATGTTACAAATGTTTACAATTAGCCGCGAATTTCAAAAATCATTTCATGTCAAATTCTTGGTGAATAAAGCCTTACTGGGAACTCGTCTTGGGAGACGCCATCCGTTTGCTCCTTTGAACCTCAACCAAGGCCACTCCACACCGACCCCCCTCCATCATTGCTGCTCGTCAAAGGGCTGTTCCTTACCTAGTTGGCTCTGCTTTTCAGGAATAGTTCTACTTAAGCTCCACGTAAGACACAGCAAGTATGAGCCACTCGTCAATGAAGTAGATCTAATCAACGCCAACCCTGACTATGCCTTCGTGCGACTGCCAAACCGACAAGAGGCTACAGTCTCCCTTCAACATCTGGCTCCAATAAGGGACATGAAACTGATTACCAATCAGTCGCAAGAGGTGGAGGGTCGTCAAGACGACATGCAAACGTTAAATGAGCCAAACATTCAAACTCCTACACATCCTCCGTCACCTCCAGCTCTTTCTTCACCACCAACTACCCAAGACTTCAGGGTGCCATCGACTTCATTGCCACCGGAGTAAAACAGTATTAGAGAAAACGAGGACCACCAGGTTACCAGAAGGACTACGTGACAAAATGAGGGTGGGGAGAATGTGGCGACCATCACCAGTTCATTATTATTACCGTATGTTACTTACAAATGTTTACAATTAGCCACGAATTTCAAAAATCATTTCATGTCAAATTCTTGGTTAATAAAGCCTTAGTCTAGAAAGGTTTCTTTATATATCAGTATGCCATTATGGCACTATGCGGTGGGGAAGATTCTTTAAGACCTTTTCCTATATCAACGCCAAGTGGAAATAGAAACGGTGAATCACTTTCTTAGTATCCATTATGCTACGGCACTAGAATCGACAAATTAGGGGAGCTAATGTAGGGTAACATAAGTGTGAGAGGAATTGAGTGGAAAAACACCCTTGAATTTGTGAATACACTTTTTAAAGAAGCCAAGCTGACTTCCACCAACTCTGGGGTGATGGGAAATGGGTCTTGAATGGCCATGACTTCGATCATTGTGCCAATCTTGGTTGGGGCCCTGTTGTCTTCTTCTTCTCCTCCTTGCCGTCAACCCATCACGAGGGGTGACAGATATGGTACCAGCTCAATAACTGAATTTAAGGTGGTGTGTGGCCGAAACCAAATTGAGAGTGCTTGCTCAGCAGAGGACGACCTCTGAGTCTCTCTCCATTTGCCCCTTGATAATACACGAAGTGTCCCTAGTTCCCGAAATTCTCATTTCTAGTCTCCAAGCACCATTCCTCTATATTTATCAACACCTATCTCATTTTCACCTCCAATAATTAAATATCTATCTTATTTTCCCTCCAATCCCTCAGTTTCGGCATTACATTGGCAACCTTCCCTGAAAGTGTTCCGAGCTAATTTGCAAGCACTGAAGTAATGAGGTGACATTTTGTATCATATGGATACATTCATGTAATACTATACAATAAAAATTGAACGCGTTAAAAGTCAATGAGTCTCACATTATTGAATATCGAAGCGATTGAAGTAAGGAGATTCTCTAGTTTCTCAAGAGGCGAATCCACTTCCTGCAGCTTTTGCAGGTACGAGCAGATTTCATCCATCGCCTCTTCGTTGGGCAGAATGATGTTAGGCTGAAATTAAAAACCCAGGCATAAATTGACTAAATCCCGAAACACGTCGCGTAATAATTCAAATAAACGTGAATGACGAAAAATCTCTCACCCTGATTCCAATGTCTTTGGGGTGTTTCGTCCTCGCGAACTTGATATTTTCAGCCAGAAGCTGAATAGCACCAGTTTCGGAGTATTCTTCGACGAACAGTCTGTACAGATGTTCTTTCAACGGCCGTACCACGAGTTTATGCATCACTCCTTCCAAAATAGCGTCCAAGTTGAGAAATTCGTTCGCCCGCAACTGTAAAATAATTGCGTTTCAAAGTTTACCTATTTAAAATTCTATTAAAATAATAAATATTGTAAACACGAAAGAATTACTAACGGAGGGATCATGCAGAGTATCCCGGGAAAAGAGTACTGAGGAGGCGAGGGAACACTACATGGACCATACAGTTCGCCACCGAGATTGCAAAAAGTCCCTTAAAACAACAATTAACAAAGCTATCCAACTAAGACTTTGTGTTGGTGGAATAGAAGGAGGGCGGACGTATTGGCAAAGAATGGATCCCTGATGAACCTGGTAAGAGCAGCACCCTTCGAGAGGAACACCAAGAACCACATTGAAAACCTTCAAAATGAGAGGGGAATGACTACAGACGGATGTACTTGACCAAAGGCTGTCAATGCTATTCATCTAACTCTCTAAAGAGCGTGTAAGAGTGGTACTGAGTCTAGTGAGAGAGATTGTGAGTATACAAATAGTATGAGGCCTGTTTACGGTGGACTGTTAACTAGAGTAACGCTAACAAGTAACAAAAGTAACCCCAAGGTAGTGGAACGCAAATCGGAGGTGCAGTACAAGGGAAGGGCTGGCTGTGGTGAGTTTGACACTACACAGGGATGCATTGAAGACGCCCCACTAAACGCTGCCAGCTCCTTGAGACCTGGTGGTAGAACTGGAAGAGGATGCTAGCCGACACTGGCTCGATAAACCAATCTGTGGCCGCAGTGTTGGAGATTTAGGTTATTCCCCTCAGTTTAGGCCCATAGCGATAATACAATTTTTGTTCAAACTTATTAGGAAATGTCAACTCTTTGCTTCGTTTCAACACAGTTTATAGTCAATCACAACCATAAAGATTTTTATTCATATTCATTTCAAAAATATTCACTAGTCAGCCCCTTTCCTACAGTAAAGGCGCATAGTTGGGGGAACTTGAGTTGAAGTAAAATAAATTAATGAGGGTGAACGTGGTGAGCGTAAGAGAGAACTGTATTAACACTTTGTATGATAGAATTGCTATATGGGCGTAAGAGAGTATTTTCGCGACACAAGGGGTCTCTGAATAAGTGAACTGGTTGCAAGGAAAGAGAATGGAGAGCGAGTAGCGTGAGAGCTGTGTGTCCCAGAAAGAAGGAAGAAATGTTTGAGCAATTCCAGGACTTGCCGTTTTGGTTTGGGACCCACCGATACATTAGCAGGTGGTGCATGATGCAAAGGATTTTCCCGGGAACGTACCTAGAGTCGACGTCGAGCACCATTTTAGACAAAAGTGATTGGAGTTTCATTAGGGACAGTGGGGATCGATCTAATGGGTCTGTTACCTCTTTTAACACGAGAAATAGTTACATAATGTTCATGAGGACTATTTTACCAAATAACCAGAGGCAATTGCAATCCCTGATGCCAAAGTGACTACTGGAGAGGCGGGCATGTATGTATGAGGCGGGTATGTATGAAAGCAGAACAGGATGAAACGTCTTTCCGAATTCACGTACCATTTTTGATTAAAAAATGTCAGTCAAAAGCAACTGAGATGTGGCCTCAGGAGTTAACAAAGGACAGAAAAAATTGAGACAAGCATTTTCCCAAGGGAAAATTGACAATCACTCGCTGCTGGGGCCCAGTGGATCCTTCAGAGGCCTAGTTCTGGGACGTACCCCTAATGACGCGTGACACCTTCATAGAGAGACCAGCCTTCTGTTGGTGACTATTAAGAATAAAGCAGGTACTGAGAACCTTCACAAGCCACTGCGGAATGATGTGAAGAGAATAAGTGATACCCTTCACCCTCCTACTAGGGTGTATGACAGCGAAAAAAACTATCATGTCTTGTTACAGTGCCAAGAACTCATCTCATATGGGTACAGCTTTTTGGAGTGGAAGCATGCGCTGGTCATGGTGGGTGCGGTGTCTAAGGCTGTACCCTGTGACGAGAAGAGAGGAGCAACTTCAAACGTTCTGGGTCTGGAAGGTAGCAATAGGAAGCAAGGACACGAAGGAGTGTGGACCACCACAACCCCTCCAGAGATAAATCCTACAAGAGACACATCCAGCACTTTCTTAAGAAGCTGAATTCCATGACTTGGGCCACTTTGAGGAGGCAAAGATAAAAAAAAGAGCACATTATTGCGTAGCCATCCACAGAGATATTAGCACACAGTGCAAGACCGGCATGATTTGGCAGAGGCGCATACAAAGTCGCACCATCGAAAATCGCAGGTGCATCAGTGTTACAAGGGGGTTTGGAGAGTTGCTGACTCAGGCAAAAATTACAGCGATCGCGAGCTCTGATCCAATAGCCCAACTTTTGTCGGATTATGAGACCTTCGTCTTACCACTTGACTATGATCGCCCGGTGCCTTTAATGGGAGTCAGTCGGTACATCAGCATCACTGGTAGATGGCGATCCTTAAAAAAAGAGTGCTAACAGTGGCCTGTTCTTGTTGCATGATCTCAGAGCCAGCCATGATGGGAGTAAAACGTCTAAGGCTGTACCCTGTGACGAGAAGAGAGGAGTGACTTCAAACGTTCTGGGCCTGGAAGGTAGCAATAGGAAGCAGGGACACGAGGGAGTGTGAACCACCACAACACCTCCTTAAGAAGCTTAATGCCACGACTTGGGCCACATTAGGGAGGGGAAGATAGCAAGATCAATAAAAAGTGCGCATTATTGCGCTGGGATCCACAGAGATATTAGCACACAGTGCAAGACAAGCAGGATTTGGTAGGGACGTACAAAGAGTCGACATCAAGCACCATTTTATGGTTGTACAGATTATGAGACCTTTGTCTTACCACTTGACTATGATCGCCCGGTGCTTTTAATGGGAGTCAGTCGGTGCATCAGCGTTGCTGGTAGATGGTGGTGATTCTTAAAAAAAGAGGAGTGCTGACAGTGGCCTACTCTTGCTGCATAATCTCAGAGTCAGCTGTGATGGATGCTAAAACTTCTAAGGCTGTATGCTGCGACGAGAAGAGAGGAGTGACTTCAAACGTTCTGGGCCTGGTAGGTGGCAACAGGAGCCAGAAACAAGAAGGAGTGTGGACCAGATTTGCCCGTGAGCCATCATGGTGAGGTTAAATTTTATCTCAACCAGTTCCTGGCCTGGCACAGGACTCCAGGTAGCAACCTCAATCAAATGGTGAAGAAAGAGGAACTCCACTGCAGATACTCCGAGGTGATAAACAAAACGAGCACATTATTGTATTGGGATCCACAGCAGAGACCAGGACCAGTGCAAGGCTGGCAGGATTTGGCAAGGACGTACACAGAGTCGAGATCGAGCACCATTGAAGATCGCAGGCAGCTGGTAATCCTTTAAAAAAGAAGGGTGCTGACATTGGACTGCTCTTGCTGCATGATCTCAGAGTCAGCTGTGATGGATGTTAAACTTCTAAGGCTGTACCCTGCAGCAAGAAGAGCAACAAGGAGTGTGGACCACCACCCTTAACACCCAGATTTGCCAGTGAGTCATCATGGTGAGGTTGATTTTTATCTCATCCAGTTCCTAACATAGCACGGGAATTTCAATAGCTACCCCAATCAAATGGTGAAGAAAGAGGAACTCCACTGGAAGTACTTCGAGCGCAGAACACATTTTCTTCCCTTGTTTCAAGTGGGCCAAACCCTGCTGATGCCTGCAAAAGGCAATGGGTGAGCTTATGATCTCCAGATGCTGAAGAGCGATGGGAGTTGGGTGCCTGTGAATTCCCCACACCATACTCCTTCAGAGAAGAATAGAAGAGTCAGTTGAGCAGTAGCATCAACTTCCCCAATAAAAATAAGAGAAATACCTGGAGGGCTAGGCTATGGCTCCACTCTGAAGTTATGCCACAAAGGCGACGCCAGAGTTGAGTCAGCCATAGAGGGTTAAACGCCTGAGGATGCAATTTATGTTTTTATAAAACCCCTCCAAAGATATTTCTTGCAAGACACACTTAAGAAGCTGAATATGATCGAGTAAGACATCAACAAGGACTTGAGGCTGTCAGATTGTGATGGGTGGGTCTCTTGATAGTGCCACTGAGTTGTGAAGCTGCAGGTACTATACCCACGTAAGTTGATCCCATTCCTGGCAGAAGCAGTTCGCGTTGTATAGTATTACATCACAACAATCATCGAAGCAGGTTTAACAAGTGCAGCCAGCAGACTCAAAACCCTAAAACCACCATAAACGCAATAAAATATGCAAAAACGTTACCTTGCTCCTCTCTTTTTCCACTTGGCGCTCGAACTCCCGCTCTCCATGAGTCACGAGGTAATTCTTCATTCCGGTCATGAATTGCCTCATATTCCTCATGACGACCTGAGGGCGGGTCTCTTTGCTCTCCCTCGTGCAGGAGATGAAATTGTCGATAGTTTGCGCAAACACTGTCGTTCTATCTGCCGCTAATTGAAGAGTGTACGAGCGGATAGACGTGCCGGTACCACCGCTCTCCCTCGTCCTCTGTAGCGCGGCTATTCTTGGAGCGCCTGCAATCAACCCAATAAAATCATTCAGAATAAGTAATAAACCAAAAAAAGGGGCTAGAAAGCATATCAAATTGTGCTGGGGGTATTTTACGTTTGAGAGTATTTGAACCCTTGTGGCAGCTTCGGTAGGTCAACCACTTGCTCCTCCGAGCGTATAGGATTTCTGGGACATCGGAACTTTAATGCTTCACGGCCACGGAGCTGGCGACCACAACAGCATGTAATCATATTCTCTGCGGTTTCGTGTATCTTCTTTTCTTCTCGTTACCGCTCTGTGAAATGCCCACGGAGTAAGTCCCAGGTGACGGTTTCATAGTCAGGAGGCCGGTTAATTTGCATATTTGACCGAACGAGCCTCGACTGGCAACCGAAGTAAAAAAAAAGTTCATTCATGTTGTGACTTCTCGACTTCATTCGGACGAAAAGTGACATTTATGTTTTGATTTTTAGTGCACCCCCCCCCCCCCCCCCCCGAGAATAAACTGACTGCGACGTTTGACGTTTAAAACAGCGCCACGATGACACGTTCAAATTGTGTTCTCGAGGAGTTGCAAATAGTTTTAGACACAAATCTTCAGAAAGAAGTACAAAATATCTGGTGCGTTGCAACACACAACTTTCCTTATCTCTACGTCAATTCACTTTGTACATGGCTAATTCTACTTACTCAATTCATTTACCACTCAGTTCATTTGAACTTGGTCAAACAACACTTCACGGTAGCATGAAGCGGCAGCGATTACAGCTCCAGAATTTATTGTGCTGCTAGTACTCATTCCAGGACGATTATTGAGCAATTGGTTCACAGAGAATTAATGGGGCTGTAGACACAAATGTTTTGAAGAAGGATAGTAAGTACTTTTGCAGAGTTAATGGCTAAAAGCGTTTAGAACTGGAGGTAAGCGAAACGGCTGTAGTAGAAATTCAGGAATTTCTGGAGTGAGCCCCATGAGCGGTTTTAAACACTCACCCTATATGTATTGGATTGGCAATACCAATTTTTTTTAACATTCAACTAAAATTCCAACGGATTTTATAAGGAAAAAACTGCGTTAAAAACGCTTTTCGTCGAAAATGTTGATAATTTATTGTGCTGCTCTCGTTATTTTCCCACGAATGAGAATTTTATAGTATCATTGCCTGATTGAGAGCTATCAATATAAAAAATGTAATCAAAATCGTTAGAGCCGTTTTTGAGAAAAAAATTTGGTGTTTTGATCACTATGATGACTATAATTAACTTTCGGTGGATTTTGCCCATACCCTCATTATTGCGTCCCATGGTAACCTGTAGGCTAGACGTCGAGTTTCAGCTGATTTGGTACGGTGGTTTTCTCTAAAAACTGCGCTAAAATCGATTTCATCGAAAGTTTTGGTAATTTATTGTGCTGCTCTCGTCATTTTCCCACAGATGGAAATTTTATGGTATAATAGCCTTATTGAGAGCTATCAATATAAACAATTTAATCAAAATCGTTAGAGCCGTTTTTGAGAAAAAAAAATATTAGGTGTTTTGATCACTATGATAACTATTGTTAACTTTCGGTGGATTTTGTTTCTTCCCTCATTTTGGCGTCCCATGGTAATCTGCGGGCTAGATATCAAGTTTGAGCTGATTTCGTGCGGTGGTTTTCTCTAAAAATCGTTCACACAGACCATTTTCCCAAATTGTGTTCTTCGGACTCAGGAGGGTCTGAAACGTAAAGATCTGAAGAGAACTCAAAATTTTTTTTTTAGCCGATTACATAACTTTCCTTTCTACTTTGTAGAGCCAAGGAAAGTAAAAATCGTAAATTTTGCGCTAGCAGGTGAGTCCAGACACAAGTCTTTATGTAGTCTGATTTCGTACGAATGGAGGGACGTGACGATGTTACTCGAAGTAAGCTACTTTGTTGGTTTTCTAGTCGCTTAAATTGTTAATTGGAGAACCTTATTTGAGAGGTATACGGATTGTCGAGGAATGATTTTAACTGGTTTGTTCGATTCCTGGTTTTAACAATCAAATCAGAAATATGGTTGTGGTAAGGCGGCGGTCTAGAGTAACTCCCAGATACTTCTGTTATAGGAAGAAAGAACTGCGCCAATAAAATAGATGTCGGGATCGTGGGAGTTCCTATGAAAGGTGTACGTTGCGGCTATAGATTTAGTTGAATTGATCTTCAGGAGCCTCTGCGGGGTATCTAGGGCTTGCAGCGTAGACCAGATGAAGTCAGTTGATTCGGGGAGGGGAATATCGTGGCAGAAGATAGTATAAAGATACGGACCTAGAATGCTACCATGTGGGACAAACGCTTCTATAGGTCGAAGTGTAAAAAATTCATTTTGTGTATTGACGAAGAAGGTAGCGGTTTAATATGGTGAAGAGATTTTATTTCATAAAGAAGACCTGCGTGCCAGACCCGACCTTGTTCACCATCGAAAAACGTAGTTTTACATACTCTTTTGAGTGGTAAGCGTTCCAGTGAGTCGCTGTTGTTGTAATGGGCAGGATAAGGCCTCTCTAAAACCAAACTATTGACTTGGAACTAGAACTTCTGTGTGCCTGAATGAGTGACAAAGGAACAACCGATCAAAAATGTTAGCTAGGATACAAATTAAGATGATAGATATGAAGTGACTTCGTTCTCTGCTTTCCCAGGTTTCAGGATCATAATTACATTTGCTCGTTTCCATTGATCTCAGAAGTAACCCAGCCTCATGCCTGCATTGTAAATTTGCGTCAAACGAGCAATACCACGGCGTGGAGCATGTTTGAGTAGGGGATTGAACCAGAAGATCTGGTCCAGCTACTTTACAAGTTTGGAACGAGTAACAACTTGCGTTGTTATACTTGTCAAGGTAGAGGTTATCAAGGTGGCTTACAGACTGGCTTGGGCGCTACAGGCTAGTAATGGGCATCTGACTGCATTCAGGAACTTGGCATGGTCACTGACACAAGCCCAGGGGCCCTCGTATACTACACTGATGACTCGGTGCAGGGGCAGGCATCTTTGGTCCGGGAATCAGAGCGGCGACACCATTGGGGTCGCTGGCCACCATGTTCCAGGCAGAGGTGGCTGCGGTTACAGTCTGGGTGCAGCGGCTGCTGCAAAGGGGACTGAAGCAGCAGAGAATCTACATCATGGTGGACAGTCAGGCCAGTCTCAAGGCCTTAGCCTGGGTATAGGGGGAAATGAATGGGTTGATAGGTTGGCTAAGAAGGCTCCCTATTGGCCCTGAGCCCTGGCCTTTGTTGGGACTACTGGCAGCCACCTACGTAGAGAGGTTGGCAAATGGGAGGATATGTGCAGGGCTGCCCATCAGCAGGGGCGGCCTGGTCTTAGACAGTCAAAACTCTTCATCCGACTGTCCAGAGGGAGGGCCAAGGAGGTGCAGATATGCCGGTTCTGCGAGGTAGGGCTAGAGACGGCAGAGCATGTGCTGTGCGTATGCGATGGACTCGTGGCATCGCGCCATTGTATGTTTGGGAGGCCCTTTCTTCAGCCAGAAGAGGTGGCAAATGCAGAACTTGCGGATATCCAGTGTACTTTTTTCCAGCCGCGATTGAGCACAGTTTTTGTTCGAAGAGGGATGTTTATTTGTAACAGATTCTAATAAATGTAAAAAAAGACGCTAGTTCGACTGTGTATTCACTTCGAGAGTGGGGAAAGCACTAAAGACTGCATTTTGGTAGGAGGTCGAGGGTTCTATTGAAGTTCTGACGTCACTTTTACCAGCTGACAACTCGTTTGAAGAAATTCCGAATTTTATCTAAATTATCTAATTATTACGTCGTTGCGACAGGTCTCCATTGTCCAAATAACTTCCAACATTTACTCAACGAGTCGAGTTAGGTCGAGATTGTAGCTGTGGAAAATCGCCCACTCGGGAGTTCTTTTCTTCCAGGCTCGATTTAATCAACGAAAGCCCGTCGTCGAATTCGAGTGATTACAGTGAGAGCAGGGGCAAATAGTTATTGAATTAGGTTCACTTGAGATATCGGGACCAGGAGGATTTGACGTCGGCAGTACAAATAATTGTGATTGATTAATTTTTACACCTTTTCTCGATGATCTATAAAATACGTGGTGCGACGCATCGCACAATTTTGTTCGGCCTTATGCTTATGCGAGCATGATTGAACATTGAACAGTTCCGGTCCTTAAGTACAAATGTTTCACAGGTGCCAGGCGTTCTAAGAAATTCCACGTATTTACTGCAAGAGTCTTCTTCGATGCCCACCCCTGGAGTAGTTGTACCAAAAGGCCGAAAATCGCCCAGCAAATGTCGACGTAAATCTATTTCAGTGCAATTTTCATTTACGCTTTAGCGGCCGCGTCAAGTATTTCGGAGTGAATATAGGTGAGAGGTGGGGCTTCAACCAACAACGCCAGCCCCTTAAAGGCGCTAACATTGCAAGGTTTTCCTCACTGCGTGCAATTACAAAGACCACTTGGGGTGTGTGTTACCACGACACTATCCTCATGTATAAGGCCATCTATCTAGGCGTGATTGCCCACTGCCCCATTGTCTGGGGTAGCAAACTAACAGTCAATCAAAAGAGAGTATTGGCCCAATCCCAGAGAGCTACGCTCCTGTGGATCACCAAGGCCTATAAGACATTAAAAAACAGAATAAACAATAAATTGTCTATATTTCTACAGAAATAATGAGCACAATTGTTAAATCGATTTCGAAGGTTAGGTCATCATCAGTAACAAACATGAAAGTTCATTGCAAGTATAAAGTTTATTGTTTATTCTGTTTTTTAATGAAATGGGTTTCCACAATATCCTCGCGAATGATTTAGTTCATGCCTATTCTACTGTATCAACTCCAGGTGATCACTGGTCAGTTACCAGTTGATTTGGCCGTTGAGTGCATGATTGACAAGTGTAGAGTGAAACCGGAGCTTCCCCTGCTTTGGGCTGAACTCCGTGTGGATCTCACCACAGAACAGAAACTTGCCACCATCGAAGAATGGGCGTTAGAGAAACGGCAAACGAAATGGGAATCCTCGTCAAACGGACGTGACACGTATGCGTTGTTCCCAACATCCGTGAACGTCTTTCAAGAAAATGGGTTGAGCCAGACCACTGGACGAGCGAGTTCCTCACGGGACATGGTGACTTCAATGCGCGGCTCCACTTCTTTTCCCTCAAAGACTCTCCATCATGCACGTCTTGTGCCTCCAGTGCGGAGGAAACAGGAAACCGCGTGCTGGTCCACTGCAGTTCCTACAACAATGAGCGACGGATGTTGGGAGGGCAAACGAACTTGGCAGCATTGACTGCTACAAAGCAAGCAGAGTTTGCGAAGAAGGTATTGGCAAAGAAACGTGGTTATAGTTGATCTGTCCTTTTGAAACTTGCCACCCAAGTAAATAGTTAGATCAGGTGGGAAACCAAATTAAGAACTCCTCCCAGACGGTACGGGATTCCTCAGGTGGTCACCTCCGCACCGTAACACACGAGCAACAGCTCTCTACCGGGAGCCTGGCTAACGACCAAATACCTGTCGTGCCTCCGCAGGTCTGAGATGCTGCAGAGGCCGGCCTCTTGCATATTAGCGAAACCGCAACTTCCATGACTGATATAACCCTCGAACAGTCATTAAATAAGGAAACAGACCTGCAATTCTCAATATCCTTGGCGCCAGGAAGTAGAAAAGAAAGTTATGTAATTGGCTGAACGAATTTTTACTAGTACCCATCAGATCATTACGTTTTAAGGTCTACTGAGTCTGAAAAACGGCAAAGACAAAGGCGTGGAAACGGACCATCACTACGGATAGCTACTTGGAACGTAAGGAGCTTGTTTAGGGCGGGCGTGAGCGGAACCTGGAAAGGGAACTACTCCGATATAAAGTGGACATTGCTGCGCTTCAGGAAATCCGATGGAGAGACACCTTGCTTACTGAGCTCGATGACTACATCCTAATCAACAGTGGGAATGCCAGAAACCAATTTGGTACAGGATTTATGGTGAGGAAGTCATTGAAGCATGTGCTCCTGAAATACGAGGCTGTAAATGAGCGAATGTGTGCAATTCGAATCCGAGGCAAACACCATAACCTATCCCTGATCTCGGTGCATGCCCCAACCGAGGAGAAGGACGAAGAGGAGAAGGATGACTTCTATGGGGTACTGGAAACGCATTACGACCGGCTTCCTCGATGGGACGCCAAGATAGTGCTTGGCGATTTCAACGCCAGAATAGGAAAGGAGGACTTCCTGCGCCCAACAATCGGCCCCCACAGCAAACATCAAGTGACCAGCGAGAATGGCCTCCGGCTAGTCGACTTCGCTTCGGAAAGAGACCTCCGACTTTGCAGCACCTTCTTCCCCCATAAAGAAATCCATAAGGCTACCTGAATATCGGCCGATGGGCGTACAGAAAACCAGATCGACCACATTCTCATGGACAGCAGACACCTCGCCGATTGCCAGGATGTACGTAGCTATCGATTGGCAGACGTGGATTCTGACCACTATATGGTAGGAGCAAAAATCAAGCAAAAAGTGGCCCCCAGACCAAGGGTTGCAGCGGAAAAGCTTGTCAGGTATAAAGTTGACAAGCTCAAAGTGGAGGGTGCCCGCAGGGATTTTCAGGAAGCAGCCGGTGCAAAACTCAGCACTGCCCCATACACGGGCAACCAAGCAACCCCAGGCAGACATGACATAAATATGAAATGGGCCACACTGAAAACAGCAATGAAATCGTCGGCCGATGAGGTGCTTGGAGTACGGGAGAGAAAGCCAAAGAAAGACTGGTTCGATTCCGAGTGCGAGATGGCCCTGCACGAGAGGAATGAAGCTAGGTTGAAGAAGCTGAGTAGAAATACAAGGAGCACAGCTCAGGACCATCGAGAGAAGCGGACAGTGGCAAGGAACCTATGTAGGAACAAGAAGCGGGCGTTCGAGGCGCGCGAACTCGAAGAGCTGCAGGAAGCTTTTGACTGCGGTAAATCGAGGAAGTTTTTCGGCGAGGTGAGACAGATGAAGGCGGGCTTCAACCCCCAGGTTACCTTCTGTAAGGACACCGACGGGAACTTGATTACTGACCCTCTGGGGATCGCTGAGAGATGGACAGGGTACTTCGACGACCTGCTCAATCAGAACACCACAGGAACGACTACAGAGGAACATGGACTCCTTGTAGATGGCCCAGACGACGAGACAGCTGAGCCGCCTACCCGGGAGGAGATACTTGCCATCATTAAGAACCAGAAGAATAACAAGTCCCCCGGAGTAGACGATATCCCTGCCGAGCTGATTAAATGCGGTGGAGAAGAGATATGGAATGAACTCTACGAGCTCATCCTGATGATATGGAGGGCAGAAGAAATGCCAGATGAGTGGAGTGTCGCCGGGATCTGCCCGATACACAAAAAAGGCGACAAACTGACCTGCTCTAACTACAGGGGCATAACCCTACTGTGCACAGCATACAAGGTGTTTACCTGTTGGCTGAACCAGAAGCTGGTGCCCTTCATGGAACGGGAGATAGGCGAGTACCAGTGTGGCTTTCGCCGTGGTCGATCAACCGTAGACCATATCTTCACACTGCGCCAGACACTAGAGAAAACTTATGAATACAATGTGGACCTCCACCACCTCTTCATTGACTTTCGCCAGGCCTACGACAGCATCATCAGAGACCAGCTGTACGGTGATCTGGTGAGGTTTGGCGTCCCAAAGAAGCTGGTTCGTTTGATCAAGATGACAATGAAGACTGCTGTGGGCAGAGTAAAGGTGCGAGGATCCCTAGCTCAGGCATTCCCGGTTAATACTGGTCTTCGTCAGGGAGATCCCTTGGCACCAACACTCTTCAACTTTGCACTCGAGAGTGCTGCAAGGAGCATCCGGACCAACCCTGGCGGAACAATCTTCAACCGGCTGACACAGCACCTCGCCTACGCAGATGACGTCG
Source organism: Pachypeltis micranthus (assembly GCA_020466155.1). Classification (NCBI taxonomy): domain Eukaryota; kingdom Metazoa; phylum Arthropoda; class Insecta; order Hemiptera; family Miridae; genus Pachypeltis; species Pachypeltis micranthus. Next base: position 8,547,345 of record CM035778.1, read on the forward strand.
ACATCTTCGTGAGAACAGCCCCCGCCCTCTCTGGAGCAGTGGAGGAGTTCGAGCGAGCGGCCAATACAAGAGGCTTGCAGATAAACGAGGAAAAAACAAGGTACATGCGGACATCAAGGAGGCCACCGACACCAAATACCACTTTCCCAGTCGCAAACCACGACTTCCCAGTCTGTCACGACTTTAAGTACCTGGGCGCACGTATCACAGAAGACAATGATGTGACTACCGAAATCAAAGCACGCATAGCAGCTGGGAATCGGTGCTTCTGGGCGGTGCAAAAGACTGTAAAACTTCGTGGACTCTCGCGCCGAGCCAAGCTTGCAGTCTACAAAACAGTTGTGCGCCCAGTTGTCACATATGGTTGCGAGACTTGGGCCCTCACGTCTGCGAGCGAACGTTTGCTGAATTGTTGGGAGCGCAAGGTCGTGAGAAAAGTCTTTGGCCCTGTATATGACAACGGTGAATGGAGGATCCGAGGGAATGCAGAGCTGAGACGTCTGTACGGTGAGCCTGACCTGGTGGCATTCGTTAGGCGAGCTCGTCTCAGGTGGCTGGGTCATGTCGAGAGGATGCCCACGGAAAGATTCCCAAGAAGAGCTATGTACGGGGCCCCTGGTGGAAGACGCCTGAGAGGAAGACCACGCCTGAGCTGGCTGAGGGATGTTGAAGAGGACCTGACTAGACTGGGTGTGAGAAGATGGAGGACCCATGTCCATGACAGGAAGGAGTGGAGGTCAATTGTTGAGAAGGCCCTGGTTCTTGGAGGACCGTAGCGCCGGATAAAAAAAAAATAAATAAATAATGAGTCTGAAAAACACTGTTTGGAAAAATTACCCAATGGCACGTAATCAAAGCTCAATCGTGGTAAACGTGTATCAATACAGTCCTCTATCTCGTTGAATTCGCCTCAATTACCTCAATATTTTGCCTCTTAAATTAACATAATTATTATTTAGAAATCGGTTGATGCGTCGCACCAAATAATTTTCCGGACAACTTTCGATCGTACTGAATAAGAATAGATTATTTAGCCCTTTCAGATGATCCAGCTTTAACCCGTGAGGTTTTACTCTGGGCGCAATACTTGGGATCCTGCCCATGTAAGAGTGTAACCCAAATCTTTATAACTGTTTGAGAGAAACTATCGTTAGGGGTCGTGATGACCGTGACAATTATAGTCAATTTAGCCCAATTTCTATCGATATCTTGTTGTGGCATCTCATATAAACATGAAATTTGTGGCGATTTTATGCTGTCAATTTAATCTGTTCACAGAAGCACCGCGTGTCCCTAAAATTAGTTTAATTTGGGCCTCAGGGAAGGCAGAAAGTCCAAACTGCCTTGATCTGGGATGAGGAAAGCTGCAAGGGCCGACCATTCTGGCCCAAACATGGTAGCGCTAGAGCGCACAGCTCGCAGCCTTGCGCGGGTGCATTATGGGTTAGGGCCACAATACGTGGCTGGGTAAGGTCGTAAGAACGGAGTAATCTAATTCCTTCCCACGGCAAGGCCTGAAAAAGCTGGAAAATGCGCTTGCGCTGCCGACATCGTGCTGGTCATGGGGTCGCTGGAAGGTAGTTCGTCCGTACCAATTTATTTTTAACCTGTAAGGGTGTGTAAAACACTTCAACTGTGACAAAACTTAAATAACTCGACTCGAAACTGAGAACGTACGGAATACGAATTCCTCGGTGCTCCAACGGGAATGAAATAGCAAAAAAAAACCTTGGTAGCAGATGCTCAAGTATGAGCCCATTTGACGGCGTCGAGGTCGCGAAGGTTTGACATCGAAGGCTCGCAAGAAGCACCGAACGACTACCACTAGCTCCCCGCTCTTTAATTGCAACCGCCTCGACTCACTGCAAACCAATAATGGTCAGGAATTTTCTCATTGATGGTCAATAGACGTCAGGTAACGTTCGAGGTGAAGGGAACCAACGAGTTTAGTGAGTCTAAATATAGGACAAAGACTGCGAGGCGCGCGAGGCAGTCGAGTAACCGGGACGTCGAAGGACCAGCGCATGGAAAGCGTTAAATAAACCTTCACGTGGGAAGAATAAACCTAGGCCAACAACAACAAGTCTCCGACTGAATTGAGAGTTAGGTAACGTGAAAACAGGAATATGTGTGACAACGTGGGATTGACAGATGACACAGAACACAAAGCAACAGGACAAGCCTATGAGGAGGCGCGTGGAGTGCTTTCCTGTGTGCATATTACACCTCAGAATACCCAAATCCTCCTGATGTCACGCTCATTTCGCAGACGACGTTGCACCCCTTGTACAAGGTCATGACACCACGACTAGGGCAAAATTACAAAGTTCTTCTGGTACAGAGGATGACTGGTGTGAGAAATGGAGGGTAAAAGTCAATCCTGCAAAATCTTCTTTGGTATATCTCGCACTTCCACCGTCCGCACTCTTTCTACTTTATAACACCCCAACCACCTGGAGCTTATATCATAACCCTTTGTCCGCTCTGAACGCCCCTGACGCTTTTTAATACCCCGTAATTTTTTTTTTTTCGTGTTTATAACTAAGACTATTCCCCTAACCTGCCTGTTCCATCATCCCTGTCTCGTTTCTCACCCTCGTCCTCCTCTCCGTCACTCTTATTTCTCTACGCCCCACCCTCACCCCCCTAGGTAGTCCCACAAGTTAATATTTTCAGGAAACCCCTCAAAGCTGAAGAGCGGCAGATACCGTAAATTCCGTTACAAAAGGAAAGGGACAACCAAACGGAGAGAGAAAATACTACTAAGTTCAAAAGCGGGACAGAATCCACCTAACAACACTGAACAACGCTGGGATTAAAAAGTAAAATAAAAATATCTGGTGCGTTGCAACACACAACTTTCCTTAGCTCTACAACAATTCACTTTGTACATGGCTAATTCTATTTAATCAATTCACTTATCACTCAGTTAATTTGAACTTGGTCAAAAAAACTTCACAGCAGCATGGAGCGGTAGTGCTTACAGTTTCGGAATTTATTGTGCTGCTCGTATCCATTTCAGGACCATTATTGAGCAATTGGTACACAGATAATTAATGAGGCTGTAAACACACATTTTTTGAAGAAGGATAGTAATTACTTTTGCAGAGTTATTGGGTAAAAACGTTTAGAACTGGTAGTAAGTGAAACGGCAGTAGTTGAAAATCAGGAATTTCTGGAGTAACCCCCATGTATCTCATGAGCGGTTTTAATGACTCACCCTTTAGGTATTGTATTGGACTACAATACCAATTTTTTTTAACATTCTACAAAAATTCCAGCGGAGTTTATAAGGAAAAAACCGCGCTAAAAACGCTTATCGTCGAAAATTTTGATAATTTATTGTGCTGCTCTCGTCATTTTCCTACGGATGGGAATTTTATGGTATAGTTGCCTTATTGAGAGCTATCAATACAAAAAATTTAATCAAAATCGTTAGAGCCGTTTTTGAGAAAAAAATTTGTTATTATGATCACTATGATAACTATAGTTAAATTTCGGTGGATTTTGCCCATACCCTTATGGCGTTCCATGGTAACGTGTAGGCTAGACATCAAGTTTCAGCTGATTTGGTACGGTTGTTTTCTCTAAAAACCGCGCTAAAATCGATTTCGTCGAAAGTTTTGGTCATTTATTGTGCTGCTATCGTCATTTTGCCATAAATGGGAAATTTATGGTATAATTGTCTTATTGAGAGCTATCTATATAAAAAAATTCAATCAAAATCGTTAGAGCTGTTTTTGAGAAAAAAAATATTTGGTGTTTCGATCACTATGATAAATATAGTCAACTTTCGGTGGATTTTTTTCATACCCTCATGTTGGAGTCGCATGGTAACCTGCGGGCAAGATATGAAGTTTGAGATGATTTGGTAGTGGTTTTCTCTAAAAATCGTTCACAGACCATTTTTCCCAAATAGTGTTTTTCGGACTCAGGGGGGTCTGAAACGTAAAGTTCTGAAGAGAACTCAAAATGTTTTTTTTCAGCCGATTACATAACTTTCCTTTTTACTTTGTAGAGCCAAGGAAAGTAAAAAATCAAAATTACACTTCATGTCGTGCCATCACGCGGAGTAGCTATACCAGAAGTAAACTCAGTCAACTATTACTTTCCGCTACCCGAAGGGAAGGAAAGTATAGTAATCGGCCCAAAAAAAAAAGTTGGGTTTTCTTCAGATCTTTACGTTTCAGACCCTTCTGAGTCTAAAAAACCTAATTTCGGAGAGAGGTCCGTGTGTATGTCTGTGTGTATGTCTGTGTGTATGTCTGTGTGTATGTCTGTGTGTGTGTGTGTCTGTAGTTCGATTTGCGGGAGAACGGCTGATCCGATTGAGCTGGTTCTTTTTTTGTTTTGTTCGTTATTGTTTGTAGACACCAAAATAAGGTTATGGACGATTTCGGCTCATGGGAAGGGGGGTGGGGGACGAAAATGTACCAAAAACTAGGGTTTTTCGCATTTTTCTCGAAAACGGCTCTAACGATTTTGATTAAACTTTCAAATTATCTTCTCCTAATCAATACCTAACTTTTTTCTCTATACATATCTCCATGAAAATACGGTGAACGGAGATATGGGCCCCTGAAGCAAAATATGTTTTTACGCTTTTTGGCAAAACGGCTTCAGCGATTTTCACCAAACTCACAGGATGTTTTCAAATAGTTGATACCTACATATTCTTCTCAATAAATGTTCCTGTGACGGTCCATTGAACAGAGATAAAAAGCAAAATGTGTCGAAAATAACGTTTTTTCTAACATTTCCGTAAATTCCAGGGTAACTTTTTCACCAGATGTGATATATCCTAATGAAGTATCTTCTAGTCACCCATACCAACATTTCGTTCTCTATAATTATTTCTGTATATATATGTTGAACAGAGATATAAGCCAAGTTAACTCAGAAAAGGAGATTTGTCGAATATTAATTTATCGGTATTCCAATTTTCTGAAAAACGGCTCTAACGATTTCGATCAAACTTTCGGAGTACTCTCAGCTAACTAGTCCCTGCATTATGTTCTCCATAAATGTTCCTGTAAAAATGAGTTGAACGAAGATATAGCGCCCGCCTATGTAGCTGGTGTTCGAGCTTAAAGGGGTGGCGGAAAGTAGTGTGTTGCTACGCACCAGATATTCTTGGGCTCAATTTAGACAGGAAATCGATACGGGGCACACGTATTTCAAATCTTCCGCAAAGCCCGCTGTTCCGACCGAAGCAGCTCAAACATTTACCTTCGAGCGTCCACTAAATTACCCTAAAACGACTCGTATATCTCACCATTCCACGACCAATGTGGCTGTACGAGGGAGAATTCCGGGGAGCAGCCATTGAGCTCCAAGTACGTCGAATTCAAGTTTTTCCCAACTGATCACTGATCTTTAGTTCGTTCAAAATTCAATTTTACGCTCCTGACCTGAATATTCTCCCAATCAAAGACGACATTCGGAAGCAATTTACCACCCTACAAGCAAGATTGATCTCACGCTCCAACCTTTGCAAAAATTATCCACAGACCCGCCACAGCCCATACCAAGACGTCGACTCAACAGGAAATGTTAATACCATCGAAACAAGCAGAAGCATTTGAGGAGCAATTCACGTTCCATGTCCATTGTTTTTATACTTCCAACACTTACGCTCTGCTATAATGTATTCTTAGTATTAGTATTTGTAGTGAACTTCGCTTTAATAAAATCATTGTAATCAACTTAGCTTAAGTACACAACCAACAAATAATATGTTTTTATAATATTTTATATCAAACTATGGAAATACGTTGGAAATAAACCACTAACCGAAGGTCATCCACCGGGGTTTTCCCCTGGGCCCAGGTCAACCCCCTGAGAACACTGGGGGATTCCCCAGCGCACGAAGAAGGGAGCACCTCGACCTGTGTAAATATCGAAAGGGCCTCTGGCCACTTCAGGCAGTCCCATTCCGACCTCCTGTCAGAGACTACTCTCAAAAAACTTCTCATTTTTGAAACCAAAAAAAGAAAACGACTCTTTGCTTATTGAGTGTAGCTGTTACACTACCCTGTAGAGCGTACTTGTCTCCTCAATAAACTGGTGTAGATGTTACTTCCCTTCAGGAAGTGTACTTGCTCCCGGAAAAATTGTAGTGCAGCTGTTGATTCCTCTTCAGGGGTTCGTACTTGCTCGTACATTAAATTGGTGCAGCTGTTGGCTCTCTTCAAAGGCCGTAGTACTTGCTCCCAATTTAGTATACGGACGAGCTGTTGATCCTCCTTCAGAGGTTCGTACTTGCTCCCGCATATAATCCAATCGGTGCAGCTGTTGGCCCTCTTCAAGGACCGTACTTGCTCCCATATTTTTGGGAAATTAGTGTAGCCGTTGATTTTATCATACTTGCTCCTATTTTCCTGTGGTGTAGCTGTTACCTCCTTCAGAGGTGTACTTGCTCCCACACGAGGTGTAGCTGTTCCTCATAACGAGAGTACTTGCTCCCTCTAACTAGGGACTCCTCCTTCAGGGGTGGACAAGGCGGAGTCACATTTTACAAAAACTAAATATTAAAGTCGGACATGCCAAATCCAACCAAAAAAATTTATTCACTTCAAAAAAGTCATAACAGTATTCATTTGAAAAAAAAAAACTCGTTCTTAGCCCCTGCGCATCACGGGTTTGTTAAAGGGCACTCAATTGTGACAAATCTGGCCATTTTTCAGAACTGAGTTAATCAATGGCACCTCCCGCACATTACCCTCCACATCCTGAGTTCCTCAACGCCCTCGACCCAAAGGGTAAGAAAAGTATTGTAATCGCGTAAAACAAATTGGATTTTCTTTAGATTGTGTTTTTGAGACCTACTGAGTCCGAAAAACCTAATTTCGGCGAGTGGTTCGTGAGTGTACGTAATATAGCGGGAGAACGGCAGAACCGATTGAGCTGGTTCTTTTGGTTTATTGTTCATCCTGAATAAGCTAATAAATTCTTTTACTACCCCCCCTCCCTCTCCAAATTTAACATTTTACGTTCCAAAGCATCCGGAGCAGGGCAGTTTTTGGCAGTTTTGAAGCAAATACGCCGCGTTTGGTAGCGTTTTCATGGTACTTTTAGACGCTGGGTCGAACGGTGAGCCAAAGTCTACTAATTGAAAGAATTCACGGGACAATACAGCGGAAGTATCTCGCACCAACCACCTGTCAGCTGGACGCTTCACGCCAATTCATCGTTGTTTCGTAGTAGTCAGGTCATGTTTCGTATCGTTTACTGGTATTTTTCAATGCTGAATCCAATGGGATGGGTCTCAGAGGGCGTGAGACTAGGTTAAGCTGTACAAGAATAATAAACCTTTGCGTAATCATTTGCCACGTTTTTGTTTTGTTCGCGATCGTTTGTAGACGAGAAAAATTAGGGGGTTTTTAGCATTTTTCTCGAAAACGGCTGAAACGAAGTTGATTAAACCTTCAAATTAACTTCTACTAGTCAGTGCCCAACTCATAAATTGGTTGAACAGAGATATAGACCTTTGAAGCGAAAATAGGTATTTTACGCTTTTTGGCAAAACGGTTTTAAAGATTTTAATCAAACTCACAGAATGTTTTTACACTCCCTGGCTCTACAAAGTAGAAAGGAAGTTATGTAATCGGCTGAAAAAAAAATTTGAGTTCTCTCCAGATCTTTACGTTTCAGACCCTCCTGAGTCGAAAAAACACTATTTGGGAAAATGGTCAGTGTGTCTGTGAACGATTTTTAGCGAGAACTACCGCACAAAATCCATTCAAACTCCCAGCCCAGCCTTGATATCCAGCCCGCAGGTTACCATTGGATCCCAAAATAAGGGTATGAACAAAATCCACCGAAAGTTAACTATAGTTATCATAGTGATCAAAACACCAAATTTTTTTCTGAAAAAAGGCTCTGACGATTTAGATTAAATTTTTCCTTATTTATATTGATAGCTCTCAATAAGGCAACTACACCATAAAATTCCAATTCGTGGGAAAATGACGAGATCAGCACAATAAACTATCAAAATTTTCGACAAAATGCGTTTTTAGCGCAGTTTTTTCCTTATAAACTCCGCTGGAATCTTTGCAGAACGTTGAAAAAAATTGGTATTGTAGTCCAATCCAATACCTAAAGGGTGAATGTTTAAAAACGCTTATGAGATACATGGGGGTCACTCCAGAAATTCCTGAATTTCAACTACTGCCGTTTCGCTTACTACCAGTTCTTAACGTTTTTACCCAATAACTCTGCAAAAGTAATTACTATCCTTCTTCAAAAAATGTGTGTTTACAGCCTCATTAACTATCTGCGTACCAATTGATCAATAATGGTCCTGCAATGAGTACGAGTAGCACAATAAAACCTGTAACTGTAAGCGCTACCGCTTCCTGCTGCTGTGACGTGTTGTTTGACTAAGTTCAAATTAACTGAGTGATAAATGAATTGATTAAATAGAATTAGCCATGTACAAAGTGTATTGTTGTAGAGCTAAGGAAAGTGTGTGTTGCAACGCACCAGATGCCTATATATCGTTCTCAATAAATGTTCTTCTGATAGTCCACTGAACAGAGATAAAAATCCAAATGTGTCGAAAATAATTTGTTTTAAAACATTTTTGTAAATTCCAGAGTAACTGCTTCACAGAATTTGATCAATCTTACAGAGTGTCTTCTGGCAACCTTTACCCACATTTCGTTCTCCGTAATTATTTCTGTATCTATCTGTTGAACGGAAATACGAGTATAAGACATGATAGTACGGAAGACGTCGAATTTACGGGGTTGCTACGTACTAGATATTTTTCCTGTGGAAATACCCGATTTCTTCTTTAATTGTTACAATGTACGTAGCAAAACGTGCGTCCCTACATAGAAAGATAGGTGGATCACGAAGGAGGTTTTAAAGATTGTTGAACTACTAAAGACTAAAAGATCGCTAAAGGACTGTGACATTTGACATTAGGCTGCCAGTCTACTCCAGTAACCCCAGTTACTTCGCGAGGTACGGCGACACCAAATCCCATTTCTCTTCGAAACATTTAAAGTATTTTTATTTTTAAAGTATTTACCTGAGCTTCTCATTCGGGAAAAAACGCGAGAAAAAACGAGCCTGACGATTTTCCTCGTAGTTTCCCTCAGCCATTTTGCAAGCCGCCGAAAGACACGAACAGCGACGTACGCCATCGCTTTTGGTACCGAGGGTTGAAAAGTTTTTACATGAATTAGCCATGCAAGGAGAGGAAATCGGTTTCAGGAGCCCAATTACGAAAGATTCGAAGAAAGTCCGAAAAAAAGTTTGACGGTCAACTAAAACCAACCGAGGGCGATAACTCGTTCGATTAAACGGAACAAAATCACTACACTTCGCGTAAAAGACGCGATTTTAGGGGAATTTAGTGGGGAATTCTTTTATAAGAGTGATGTAGGGAAGAGAGGGATGAACGAGCGAGAGAGATAGAGAAAGGGAGTGTGAGAGCAAAGTTACTTGGAGGGCGCCCGCATAGCGACTGATCTCAAGAGGCCGTTCTTATCGACGGAGTTAAGAGGACATCTGACACTCTAGACGCAGCTGCCTGAATTGAAATTTACTTAGAGGAGATAAAGCGTCTGGACAAGAAGGGGGTGCCCTTAATCTGAAGGAGCATTTCCCGGCAAATTTACTCCGCACTACGAACCGTTTAATCTTTTTGTCTACGCCAACAAATAAATGTTTAGGAACACACTAAAAAGTGGTTGACTATACCACTTCAATTTCGCAATTCTAGTCAACTCTCGACGAAATGTAAAAAAAAAATATATACCAGGTGCGCCGCACCGCACGACTTTCAATAGCTCTACGTCCGTTCACTTGTGTTCACGGCTTCTGCTATCAACTCAATTTATTTGAAACATCACTCCACGGCGGCAGAGAGTGGTTACAGTTCCAGAATTCATTGTGCTGCTCGTACTCATTCCGGGACCATTATTAAGCAATTTGTAGACAGATAATTAATGAGGCTATAAACACAAATTTTTTGAAGAAGGATAGTAACTACTTTAGCAGAGTTATTGAAACTTGAACTTTTAGAACTGGTAGTAAGCGAAACGGCGGTAGTTGACACTCAGGAATTTCTGGAGTGAGCCCCATGTATCTCATGAGCGTTTTTAAACACTCACCCTTTAGGTATTGGATTTGACTACAATACCAATGTTTTTTATCATTTCTACAAAAATTCCTGCGAAGTTTATGAGGAAAAAACTGCGCTAAAAACGCTTTACGTCGAAAATTTTGATAATGTATTGTGCTGCTCTCGTCATTTTCCTACGGATGGGAATTTTATGGTATAGTTGCCTTATTGAGAGCTATCAATACAAAAAATTTAATCAAAATCGTTCGAGCCACTCGTGAGAAATAAAATATTTGGTGTTTTGATCACTATGATAACTATAGCCAACTTTCGGTGGATTTTTTTCATACCCTTATTTTGGAGTCCCATAGTAACCTGCGGGCAAGATATGAAGTTTGAGATGATTTGGTACAGTGGTTTTCTCTAAAAATCGTTCACAGACCATTTTGCCAAATAGTGTTTTTCGGGCGCTTACAGTTCCCGAATTAATTGTGCTGCTCGCACTCATTCCATGACCATTATTGAGAAATTGGTACACAGATAATTAATGAGGCTGTAAACACGAATTTTTTGAAGAAAGATAGTAATTACTTTTGCAGAGTAAAAAAACTTTTGATAATTTATTGTGCTGCTCTCGTCATTTTCCCACGAATGGGAATTTCATGGAATAGTTTTCATATTTGGAGCTATTCATGTAAAAAATTTAATCAAAATCGTTCGAGCTGTGAGAAAAAAAAAATTTGGTGTTTCGATCACTATGATAACTATAGTTAACTTTCGGTGGATTTTGTTCATACCCTTATTTTGGCGTCTCATGGTAACCTGCGGGTGATATATCAAGTTTGCGCTGATTTGGTACAGTGGTTTTCTCAAAAAATCATTCACAGACACAGACCATTTTCTCAATAATAGCTTTCAATAAGGCAATTATACCAAAAAAATTCCCATTCGTGGGATAATGACGCGAGCAGCACAATAAATTATCAAACATTTCTACGAAAATCGGTTTTAGCGCGTTTTTTACTTTCCTTTTTTTTCTTTTAAACTCCGCCGAAATGTTACTAGAATGTTTTAAAAAATATCTTGTGCGTTGCAACACACAACTTTCATTCCAGAACGAGTACGAGGATCACAATAAATTCCGGAACTGTAAGCGCTACTGCTTCCTGCTGCCGTGAAGTGTTGTTTCACCAAGTTCGAATGAACTGAGTGATAAATGAATTGAGTAAGTGGAAAGAGCTATGTACTCGAGTGAATTAACGTAGAGTTAAGGAATGTTGTGTGTTGCAACGCACCCGATATTTGTGTTTTGTTTTTCCCCCTTTTGGTTCTGGGGCAAACATCTTTTTACTACAATTGCTCGATAATGGTCCGGAAATTAATGAGAGCAACAGAATAAATTACGGAACTGTAAGGGCTTTCTGCTGCCGTGAAGTGATGTTTTACCTGGTTCGAATGAACTAAGTGATGAATAAATTGAGTAAGTAGACTAAGTCATGAACGTAAGGAAAATTGCGTGATGCGGCGCACTTCATATTTTTTATTAACAATAAGATGCGTAACGTTGAGCTAAGACGTAGGTACTCAGCTGTTAGGCCTTTACACGTGTTACTAACCACCATAAGCTCACATACATACTCATCTCCAAGACACCATTAATCATTCGCCTCATTCCCGATTAAACTATTACAACATTCGGTACAACAATTGACATATCCACCGAGATTCAAGGGTTCGGTTACAACTCCATTTTCCACCCTCGAAGAGAAAAAATGGGGTCTCGATAATGAAAATCGGTCCATTAGCAGTTCCCACAGTCTCGTTTGGAGGAGGTCGAAGTCATCCTATCGGCCGTTTGTCGTGCCGCCTTATCTGGCTCCAATTTTTCGAAAAGCCAACATCGTCTGAACGACTCCAACTGAGGTTAATAGGTAAACTGGTCACTTTCTGAGATTTTTTTTGTTTGCTTTAAACTGAAACTCGAGCGCGCAATTCTTCGCGCTCATTTTACTTTTCTTCGAAATAGAAAAAAAGCCGTTTCGACGGCAACTTCGTTCAATTTAGAAGCTCGCATTTTCAGGAGTTTTCAGTACAATATGGCGCAAGTGCCCTACTTCATTCTAAAAGTGCACCGAGAGATATCGAATTGTAAATGAAGTGGTCAACAAATATTGACAGATTTTTAAGAGGGTCGTTTATTATTTTAAACCTTAAAAACGTCGGTGACGGGAGAATGAACGCTTTTTACTTTCAACGACCCAAAACCTAAAGAAAGTATAGTGATCCTGTCAAAGTTGGGTTTTCTTCAGATCTTTACAGAAAAACCTAATTTCGGCACGTGGCCAGTCTGTGTGTTTTTGCTTGAGCTGGTTCGTTTTTTTGTTCGTTATTTTTTTCAGACGTCAAAATAAGGTTATGGGCGATTTCCATCGATTGAAAAAGGTGGGTGGGGGTGGGGGCCGAAAATGTACCAAACAACTAGGATTTGTCGCATTTTTCTCCAAAACGGCTGCAACGATTTTGATTAAACTTTCAAATTATCTTCTACTAATTAATACCTAACTTTTCTTCTACGTAAATATCCCCATGAAAATACAGCGAACAGCGATATATGCCTAAAGAGCAAAAATAGGGTTTTTAACGCTTTTTAGCAAAACGGCTTCAACGATTCTCACCAAACTCACAGAATGTATTTAAATAGTTAATACCTACATGTTGTTTTCAATAAATGAACCTCTGACCGTCCAGTGAGCTCAGATAAAAATGAAAATTTGTCGAAAATTACGTTTTTTTGAACATTTTTATAACTCCCATAGTAACCGCTTAACTGTATTCGATCAAACTGGCGAAGTATCTTTAAGCAACCCACACTCACATTTTGTACCCCGTGATTATTTCTGTATCTATATGTTGAATAGAGTTGTAAGCCATGATAGCTCGGAAGATGAAATTTCTCGAATAATTAATCTGTTTTCCATTTTTCTCAAAAACGGCTCTTACAATTTCGATGAAACTTACGGAGTACTCTCAACTAACTAGTCCCTACATTTTGTTTTCCATAAATGTTGCTGTAGAAATGCGTTGAACGAAGATATAGCGCCCGTATATGCGGCAGGTCGTCGGGTTTACGGGGGTTGTGGAAAGTTGTGTGTTGCTACGCACCAGATATTAAGTGTATGCAATAAAGGAGAAGGGAAATTAATTAGAACGAACTGTGTTGAAGTATTAACGAATCGAATTAGGGTGATCATTGTGGTTTTGGGTATAGAAGAGATTTCTAAAGTGTTTGGGCCTCACACCCGCAACGTTCCACAGACAGCCTGAAGCATTCTTCTGGTATATCATCTCACTGTTCTCTTGACTAGTGACGGCGATGCCCCACAGTGGGGACTAGAAGTGGCCACATCGGTACAGTGGGACTCAGAATGCAGGGTTTAGGGGAGTTAAAGGTACCTGTTTGGTGCTCCTTCTTCTCCGGCTGGTGAGATACTATGGGTGAGCGCTTTCGATGTAAAGACATCATCGTCTAGCCATTAAGTCAATCAGAGAAGATGGACTCACCAAACTGGTACGTTAACTTTAGTAACCAACTCTTCTGGCTGAAGAAAGGGCCTCCCAAACATACAATGCCGCGAGTCCATCGCATATGCACAACACATGCTTTGCCCTCTCTAGCCCCACCTCGCAGAACCTGCATACTTGTACCTCGCACTTGCCAATATTTGCAAGGTGGTACCTCAGCGGACAGTGACCAGTGAACAGGCCACATATGATCCTCATATCCTTCCTCCCCAGTGCAAGCACCTCCTTGACTCTCCCTTTGGAGAGTTGGATCAAGAGTTTTGAGTTGTTTGCGCTGCACCTGTCCTCCCATTTGGCAACCTCTCTATGTAGGTGGATCCTGGTTGTCCCAACAAAAGGCTAAGGCCCAATAGGGATCTGCGCCGATCCCTTCTTAGCCAAACTATCAACCCACTCGTTTCCCTCTCAACACAGTGTTACAGGCCAGGACCTTCAGTCCAGTCAGACACTCCCACACTTGCCGCGATGTAAGACAGTATGAGTCTAAGGCCTTGAGAGTGGCCTGACTGTCCACCATGATGTAGATCCGCTGGCGCTTCAGTCCCCTCTGCAGCAGCTGATGCACACAGACCGTCACTGCAGCCACCTCTGCCTGGAACACCGTGGCCAGCGACCCCAATGGGATCACTGCTCTAATTCTCGGCCCAAAGATGCCTGCCCCTGCAACGCCACCCTGCAATGAGCCATCAGTGTAGTATACCAGGGCCCCAGCTTCAAAAGCAGGAACTTCCCCGTCCCACCTGGATCGCTCATAAATGAGTATCCGAAAGGGTAACGCGAAGTCTACCACATGCAGTTCGGGCCCCTCCACCTTCACCTTGTCAAGGATCAAGTGGTAGGAACTCCTTCTACCTCGCATGATCAGACCCAACTCCAACATACTCACACCCTGGTGGAACGCCATCCTTTTAACATGTGCGTGGAGTGGAGCTAAATCTAGCAAGACCTCCAGTGCAGCCGTAGGGCATGTTGTCATACAGTCTGTAATGGCCAGACACGCCGTATGCTGCAGTTTATTCAGCTGCAACTGCACTGTCCACCAAACCAGGGCTCCATAGGTGACTACAGGCCTAACAACCGCTAGTAATTTACCTACAGGCGGAACTAACCTAATTACTTTAATACTTGGCCACCATAGAACATATATGAAATAATTCTTCTCACAATGGCCTCATAAAACCAGCTTCGAGCCCCATGTTCTCCCACAGGGCTGTAATCATTTCCTTGGTCCCCGTATATCTGATGTGCTCTTTCCAGGTTAGTTTACTGGCTAGTTCATACTCGAACATGATTGTCACCAGTGTCAAACAATGGGAAGAAAACCTTGATTTCTCCTCTTGATTGAAAGCCCTTAGAGCCACCACACTACCCTTTCGTTTCAACAGTAGCTTTACCATTAACAAGTGCTTTCGTCTGCTTTTTACTTTCCTTGGCTCTACGAAGTAGAAAGGAAAGTTATGTGATCGGCTGAAAAAAAAATTTTGAGTTTTCTTCAGATCTTTATGTTTCAGACCCTCCTGAGTCCGAAAAACACTATTTGGGAAAATGGTCTGTGTGTGTGTGTGTGTCTGTGAACGATTTTTAGAGAGAACCACCGTACCAAATCAGCTCAAACTTCATATCTCGCCCACAGGTTACCATGGGACGCCAAAATAAGGGTATGAACAAAATCCACCGAAATTTAACTATAGTTATCATAGTGATCAAAACACCAAATATTTTTTTTCTCAAAAACGGCTCTAACTATTTTGATTAAATTTTGTATATTGGTAGCTCCCAATATGATAACTATACCATAAAATTCCCATTTATGGCAAAATGACGAGAGCAGCACAATAAACTACCAAAACTTTCGACGAAATCGATTTTAGCGCGGTTTTTAGAGAAAACCACCGTACCAAATCAGCTGGAAAATGATGTCTAGCCTACAGGTTACCATGAGACGCCAAAATAAGGGTATGGGCAAAATCCACCGAAATTTAACTATAGTTATCATAGTGATCAAAACACCAAATATTTTTTTTCTCAAAAACGGCTCTAACTATTTTGATTAAATTTTTTGTATTGATAGCTCTCCATAAGGCCATGATACCATAAAATTCCATTCGTGGGAAAATGACGAGAGCAGCACAATAAATTATCTAAATTTTCGACGAAAAGCGTTTTTAGCGCGGTTTTTTCCTTATAAACTCCGCTGGAATTTTTGTAGAATGTTAAAAAAAATTGGTATTGTAGTCCAATCTAATACCTAAAGGGTGAGAGTTTAAAACCGCTCATGAGATAGATGGGGCTCACTCCAGAAGTTCCTTAGTTTCAACTACCGCCGTTTCGCTTACTACCAGTTCTAAAAGTTTTTACCCAATAACTGTGCAAAAGTACTTACTATCCTTCTTCAAAAGATTTGAGTTTACTGCCTCATTGATTATCTGTGTACCAATCGCTCAATAATGGTCCTGCAATGAGTACGAGCAGCACAATAAATCCCGGAACTGTAAGCGCTACCGCTTTCTGCTGCCTTAAAGCGTTGTTTGACCAAGTTCAAATTAACTGAGTGATAAATGAATTGATTAAATAGAATTAGCCATGTACAAAGTGAATTGTTGTAGAGCTAAGGAAAGTTGTGTGTTGCAACGCACCAGATATTTTAATATTTATTTTCAGTAGAGGAGTTATAACGAAATTTGCTGCCAGCTCTGGACAAAGAATAATTTAATTTTCTGGGCATCGTCCTTGTGCAAACTAAACAATAATGTAAACAATTCTCCATTGACTCAGGTCTGTTTTCTTATCGTAATGACTGTTCTTGAAAGCTCGTAAGAGTTTAAGAACGTCATGGAGGGCATCCACCAAACCCAGACCTGTGGAGGTATGGCAGGTTCCCACAAGAAACTGACTTCTCCAGTGGTCTGGTTCAACCCCTTTTCTCCATTGGCTCGCTCGAACTTTTACTAGTGCCTAAGAACCAATTTCCAGCCTCAGTGGTACATAACCAGAACTGAGGGCAGTCTATGAAAACTACTCACATAATCTTCCCACGATTACACAGGAATGTGTAACTGCATCACACAAGTTGGACTCACTAATCAGCTCACGTTTGTAAGGTGGAAGAGTCTCGAGAATATCCTTTAAATACGAGAGTGTTTATAAATTTTACGAACGAATGCATAGGAGTTCATCACTAAGATAGAAGGAACTGTCTGCTCATTGGCAAACATGATACTAGATCAGTTAATTTGGGCCACAATTTTTTCACAAATTAATTCTACAACTTCCTTGTGAGGAAGCTATAGTGCCTGCACAACACGTTGTCTTTAATGCAGCCGGCGCTCCCAGGGGGAACTGACTTCTCGTCCAAAAATAACGTATAACGCGATATGACACTAACGGCAACAGCGAGATAAGTTCCTTCCAACAAACTAAATCCATTAACGAGCGTGTTTTGAATTCATTGAGTTCTTGTTTGCCGAGAAATCTCTTGGAAACGGTAAACCTTTCCTGCCCTTTGATAATTTTACGCAGTGCCCTGTCAATGAAAAGACGGGCGCACTAATCATTGACTGATTCGAAGTTGAGTCAGTGGGAAATGTTGACAAACGAGTAAATGCTTTCAGGTTGGTTCAGTGATTTGACGTCGCCTATTTCGAACATTGTTCCAGAATGTTCGTACAGCATGGGAGAATTTTCTTCTTCAGAAAAGAAACAAAAATATTTGTTTCGAATATTTAATTTTGTATTTTTCTGCGTTCACCTCACTGTTTAACTGGGCATGTACCCACAAATGATATAAAGTAAACCTGTGGTTCAATGAAGAAGCTAATGGGGGATGTCAACGAAGGCCCAATTGAAAGATGGTGGACGGGATTCACCCTTGATACCTCTTAAAGCGTAGGCAGTGCAATCTCACTACTCCCCGAGTGTTAACGTTGAAGGAGAGGTCGAGCAAGAGGTGAATCAGTGACACTCAGTATTTCCACCTCCTCTAAGGACGCCCATGTGCACTCCACGCCGCCACTCTCTGAACGCTCCTAATGGGCATTATGATCCAGGCTGAACTAACTACCTCCTGAGTCCGAAAAACACTATTTGGGAAAATGGTCTGTGTGTGTCACTAAAGTGTGTCTGTGAACGATTTTTAGAGAAAACCACCGCATCAAATCAGCTCAAACTTCATATCTCGCCTGCTGGTCAAAATGGGACGCCAAAATGAGGTTATGAGCAAAATCCACCGGAAGTTAACTATAGTTATCATAGTGATCAAAACACCAAATTTTTTTTATCTCAAAAACGGCTCTAACGATTTTGATTAAATTTTTTATATTGGTAGCTCCCAATAAGGCAAGTATACCATAAAATTCCCATCCATGGGAAAATGACGTGAGCAGCACAATAAATTACCAAAACTTTCGACGTAATCGAATCTAGGGTGGTTTTTAGAGAAAACGACCGAGCCAAATCACCTCAAATATGATCTCCAGCCTACAGGTTACTATGGGACGCAAAAATAGGGGTATGAACAAAACCCACCGAATGTGAACTATAGTTAGCATAGTGATTAAAACACCAAATTTTTTTCTCCAAAACGGCTCTAACGATTTTGATTAAATTCTTTATATAGATATCTTTTAATGAGGCAATTATACCATAAAATTCCCATTCGTAGGAAAATGACGAGAGCAGCACTATAAATTATCAAAATTTTTGACGAAAAGCGTTTTTAGCGCGGTTTTTTTCTTATAAACTCCGCTGGAATGTTAGTAGAATGTTAAAGAAAATTGGTATTGTAGTCCAATTCAATACCCAGAGGGTGAGGTATTTAAAACCGCTCATGAGATACATGGGGGTCACTCCAGAAATTCAAGAATTTCAACTACCGCTGTTTCGCGTACTACCAGTTCTAACAGTTATTACCCAATAACTCTGCAAAAGTGAGTGCTATCCTTCTTCAAAAAATTCGTGTTTACAGGCCCATTAATTATCTGTGTACCAATTCCTCAATAATCGTCCGGGAATGAGTACGAGCAGCACAATAAATTCCAGAACATTAGGCGCTACCGCTTCCTGCTGCCATAAATCGTTGTTTGACCAATTTCAAATTAACTGAGTGATAAATGAATAGATTGAATAGAATTAGCCATGCACAAAGTGAATTGACGTAGAGCTAAGGAAAGTTGTGTGTTGCAACGCACTAGATATTTTTTCTTTGTTTTTTCCTCTCATGTTCTGAGCATGCTGGGGGGTGTTGTATATTTACTCTACTCCTCTTTGTGGGGGCGTGGGGTTAGGTGGCTCCCATGCCTCGAGCGATCGCCACTGGCTTGCCCACGCATGGGCAAGGGCTGTGAAGCGATGGATGAGCCCTTTGGTGGCCACTAGTTGGTCTGCGGCAGCCTTTCCCAGAATGCGATATCATTCTCGAGCCACCTTGTCGAGGGAACAATAAAAAATAAAGTGGGCTGTGTTCTCAACCACATTCTCTGTGTAGGGGTTCGGCATTTAATGAAATGCAGCCGATAGTCGAAGGCCCTGTGTCCTGATAGTTTCATGACTAGGAAGGGCGGATGCTACCACTTTTTGTCCACGTGCGCTTGTAGAGATGCGGGTATTTTGTGCAGGTGTCTGGCAGTGTTGTAGCAGGCTTGCCAGTTGTTTCCTCTTTTGTGTCCCGTCACAGGAGTTCTGGGATCTAAGTCTATAGGCCTGTGTTATATGATAATGTAGTACCCCAGAGCAGCAACATCAAGCCAGATCCCCAGTGGTGGGGCCTCTGCGAGTTCCTGTAATGCTAGGTGGGACGTGGTCTCTAAACATTCCAATATATCACTCTTTTGAGTAAAATTCCTGGAACATTGCGACTACATTCGTGTCAAGCGAACCTCAAGCAACTGCTCAAGTTCGTCCCGGTACATCACTACAAGCGCCTGACCTCAGATGCTCATGAACTCTGCAACTTCCTGATGTGTACTGCAATCAGAGTGCTGTTGTCAACCTAACAAAACCATTTTTCCTCCCCCTCCTTTTAACAGCGTCTTGGATTCGTTCAGGATCAGCTATGGTGGAGTGACATGGCGATTCTATCTCCCCCCTCCACTGGTAGGCCTTAGCATTTTGTGGCTGCTCTGCATAATCAAGTTGGGGAACGAGGACTCAGGCAACGCCCTGCAGCGTGGGTGGAATCGCCTTCAGACAGGCTACTGGGGCCTTGTCATACGAGATTAGGGAATAAGAATTGAAAGAGTTTAAGAAGAACAATGTTAACAAAAAGTTAAGGTTACTCACAAAGGAAGGGGTCCAGTCTTTCTCTGAAGCTCTTTGTTCTAACCATGTTCACTCGTTCCTCGCCCCTCTGCCAGTCGTCCCCTCTCTCCAGTAAGGTTTCCCACCTTGAGCTGTCCCAAGGTTCGGAGAAAATGGTCTGAAACAAAAGAAATGAATTGTAACTCCGAGGCGTCTTGTCGAACTTATAAATCATGTACGTGCACACATCTGAAAGCCAAAAAATAATACTAGTTAAAATTCTACACATTTTTGAGCGCCTACACTGTGACAGTGAGTGCTGGTTTACCCTTAGAGCGACTCAGCTGATTATGAACCTCCTGCACTGACTGAACTGGGTGAGCTAAGGGGGATAAATAAGGCGAGAACAACAGGCTGAAATCCCCTTTGATCCGAGCCTGTAGATTAGCTCACATGTGAGGGCGAATCATCTGGCCAGACTAGGTTCGTTTTGTGCACTTATACGAGAACTTCTAGTCTCCATTGTGGGGCATCTCCGTGGGAGAATATGCCAGGAGAATGCATCAGACGGTCTGAAGCGCTGTGGGAATGAGACACATCAAACGCTTTATCTCAGGATCAATGCAGGAGATAAGAAGCAGTCTTCTGTTAATGGAGAGGAAGGGCAGAGTGAGAGAGAGTGAATCATCACTGGGAACTGCAAAATGTGCAAACGCACGCAAGTTATGTGTATAAGTGACACCCCTTGGTGCGCAGGAGTCTGTAATAGACGACAAAGAAACTCCCTAACATGCCATGGCTGCGTGTCAGAGACTTGAATGGGATTTTTGCCTGTGAGACATTAGGACTGTCACAATAGGAGTTTAGGCCGTGATGCTTGTCCCATACAAGGGACAGTCAGTTTGATGATTTATCAACATTTGATTTAGGTGCACTAGATTTTGTCATTAAGTGGAATATGGTTGAGAATAAGTTCCACTGAGTCATATGATGCGATGGATTTTATACATAATCACTTTATCAGGAGACATTCTAAATGGTACCCTACATTAGTGCGTCATTACCTTTGACATTTGAGGTTGGTTGGAATGGATGATGCACAAAGTGTGCTTCAAAACCATTTGTTGCAGAGACCTTTCTTCTATTTGGAACTTTGTTCAGATGTGACCTTTGACTTCACAGAGCCCCTCATCTTAGAAGCTGATTTTGCACAGCCCACCAACCAATTGCGATCCTTTGGTATGAACGTTGCTACCTCAAGATGGTCGTTTGAGCCACCATTTCAAGCTGAGATGATGACATAACCCCTTTCATCTGTTGCTCATTTCGCAATCCTTTAGACGTCCCTCAAACAGGAATCAGATGGCAACGTTCACCGCCTAACTCAAATTGTAGGCACCCGAGTGACCATAGTCTAGTGGTCAAAGATAATGATTCATATTCCGAGGAAATTCGGTTATTGGATACTAGCTCGCGATTGCTGTAATTTTTGCCTGAGGCAGTGGCACTCCAAACATTTCCAAACCCCTCGTAAGGGAATATGAATCTTCGAACCACTATACTATGATCACTGGGGTGCCTACAATAAGAGTCAGGTTGTACCAAGTTACAGACACCTCTACCAGCATCTTAACCGCAGCTCTCACAGCCCAGCCGTGAAAATAATGCGAAAAAAATAGCCACTCACTTGAGTGTCGTCGTCGCTAATGTGAGACAGAGTAGAGGCACCGTTTGTGTGTTGATTGGAGACATTATCGTAAGCGCTGACTCTGGACGCGCTGTTAGCGGATGAATCAGACTTATTTGCCTCGTTCCTCATCGATGAAAGATCGGTCAGAAGAGAAAATTCTGGGCACCTGAACAAAAAATGAAAAACACACCGATGACAATAGAATAATATAAGATGTAGTACGCACAATAATAACTTAGCAGCTATAGCGAATGAGATGACAATCAAAGGGTGAATATTGAGCTCAACAATCTGTCACAAACATCTCAAACTCATGCCCAAGTCGTTAAACAATGGCCCTGTACAATATCAATAAACGCAGTTCGTCTTCGAGAAGATTCATTAGAGCACAAAGTATAAATAGCGATACACCAATCAATAACTTCGTTTACCTTTTAGCGATAAGTTCCTGAATGGTGATACATCTTGTTCCAGGAGACGGCTCGCTTTCTTGGTCAAACGAGGGAAATTTCCTATCAGAAATAAACGGTTCGTTGGGGCTGGCCAAAGAGTGAAGTTCTCCATTCTCCGCAGGAGGGTCGTCTTCGTTACCTTGAACAAAAAAGGAGCAAACATCTAGTCAGGGACGGCAGTAAAATGAAAACGTGCGTTCTCTCTCTCGCTCACTCAAACTCCTTGGTAACAACTCACTGAGAAAATTAATGGTTACCTCGAAGCAAATTCCTAAACACTTTCAACGCACAATCATCCCTCGGGCAAACACATTTACTAGAGAAATGTCGACCAATCACCGATGGAATTTTCTCCTTCTAAACCTGAGACTTACGGAAACTTGAGCAACGTAAACAATAGTGGTGTATGATAGGAAAGCTCACGCAGGACGCGTAGCAGTTCTTATTGTGGCATTAAAGAACCGTTTGACATCTTATGGTGGTCAGAGCTCCTCAATGAGCTTTGAGTTCGCGGAATTCCTCTTAACCTAAACTAGTTGGACTGTAACGCCAAGAGCAATACAGACACGTCTCAGTCTGAAGAACGATAGAGAAGGGGTGCAAACTGGGCATGGTTCTTTGTACCAGCACTTTGGAACGCCTTCGAAGCTGTTCTCAGGAGTCTCATGGAGTCTGTGTTGAGAAAACTCCAGTACCTTATTATTACTACAGATGTTTTGGGTTCAACGGTGTTCTTCAATAAATTACTTTTTAGTCTCATTCTTTAACAACACTCAAGGTTTTCTTTTTTCTCTTAAAAATAACATTATCCCAGTTCTTACACGTCATATCCTCGACATTTTTTGTACCCCTGGTGGGACTCGACCCCACAATCCCCGGTTTAGGAAAAGAAAAGAAACATTCTTTGGCGGATAGTCAGGGAGGCTATCGTAACAGTGGAAGAAGCGATTGCTAGAGGCGATGGTTCGGCCGTCCATCAACGTTTTGGAGTCATGCAGAGCAGAGCGCCATGCCTGCATGTCTGACTGCTAGTTATACGCCAATGTGGGCGACCAGACTGAGCTGATCCTTGCCCAGTTGATAGCAGAAGGAGAATTCAGGAGTTGAATTTCCAATTATCCAACCATGTACAAATTACAACGTGAAAAAATAACAAATATTTATTAGGTATTAAAGAAATTGGGTTATGTCCGCCAGTAGGCAAATTACTAAAGTTAACGTACCTGTTAGTGAGTCCGTCTCCTCTGGCTTGTGAGTTACTGTGGGCAAGCGCTTTCGATGTAAAGACATCATCGTCTGGCCGTTTAGTCAGTACTGGAGTCAGTCAGTTGGTCGTGGTCTTTATATACAAAGAGAAAGGTGAAAGGGGTGATGGAGCGTCGGGGAAGGGGCGGGGAGAGGTCTTGTTGGTCAGTCTTGTTAGTAGTACCTTAGCCGGACTGGCTGTGTTAGGTATTAAAGAAATTGGGTTATGTCCGCCAGTAGGCAAATTACTAAAGTTAACGTACCTGTTAGTGAGTCCGTCTCCTCTGGCTTGTGAGTTACTGTGGGCAATACCTAACACAGCCAGTCCGGCTAAGGTACTACTAACAAGACTGACCAACAAGACCTCTCCCCGCCCCTTCCCCGACGCTCCATCACCCCTTTCACCTTTCTCTTTGTATATAAAGACCACGACCAACTGACTGACTCCAGTACTGACTAAACGGCCAGACGATGATGTCTTTACATCGAAAGCGCTTGCCCACAGTAACTCACAAGCCAGAGGAGACGGACTCACTAACAGGTACGTTAACTTTAGTAAATATTTATTACTCGCGTAAGTGTGTAGAAAACGTAGATAAACGAAATAAAATAGACTATTCTAAGAGATGGAATAAAAGGAGCTCCTTACAGTAAATAAATCGAATACTTCAGAAGTAACGAACTGATTGGACTATGCAGTGTGGTGGCAAACAGAGGAAATGGAGAAGAAGAGAAAGAAAGATCTGACCGTACGTGCAGGGTGAAGGTAATGGGTTAAGTTCAGTAAAGAGGCGCTGTAGGAGGGTGTGCGTAATTCAGAACAAGGCGGTTCCAGACTATGGGTCAATCAAAGTAGTTAATCTCAGAACTTTAATTTCTTGGCCGGCGTTCTAGGATACTTATGACCCTGAGCGTGGGAAACGTGGGGTTCAGTAAGCTTCAGGTCAATTCAAGGTAGCGAATTCGAAGAAAACTGACGATGGGAGAAGTCGAATGGAAGGAGTTGACGAAGGAAGCTTGGAGGTGGTGAAGGACTCTATGAGAACTGATGATGAAGAGCAAGAGGTCGAGCTAGGGTTGCAAGCAGGAGCGATAGGGGCTCAGATCATCAGACTACACGAAGGAAAAAAAAAGAAAACAAAAGAGAAGAAGGCCTCCCGCATCGATCCACCAAATTGAGGCAAAAAGCGCTCCGAACCATCACCCAATGTGCAAGCATTCCCAGCTGCATGTGGCTGAGGAAAAAACCTAACTCATCCTCTTAAAGGGAAAACTAAACAGCCAACCGAAATAGTCAAGTAGTTATGAGTCGATATAGGGAAGAGGCGGCTTTTCAGCTCCGAAGCCACGTGGAGTGTGTGTTACCATGAAACAAACGTCATGTACAAGGCCATTTACTTAGGCACGATTGCGTACAGCTCCGCTGTTTGGAGTAGCAAATTCACAGTCAATCAAAGGAAAGTACGGGCTCATTCCCAGAAAGCTGCACTCCTGTGGGTCACCAAGACCTAAGCATTCACAGTAATCACTAACCAACTACCATTGCCACGCTACATGAATGGGCATTACACAGATGGGGATGGGGGTCCTCGTCAAAGTGACTTTTTTTGCATTTATTTATTTAGTATACAGGGAAAAAAAGTGTACAATAAAATTAACTATTCTACTCCCCACTATAAGCATAGCTTGTGCTGTGGGAAGGAGTTACAAACAAAAAGTGCAATTATCGAGAAAAAAAAGAAAAGAAGATAAACTGGCGGTGCAATTTCAAGAGAAAGCCAAAGTACGAGGGACGTCCCAAAAGTAAGTTCCGATCATTTGTAAATCCGTGGGAAAATGCCGTAGGGAAAAAATTCCAACGAGGATACTTCGTGTTACATCTGGTGGCAACACTGAATTTTTCTTATGTTGCGGTTTATCAGCACCAGTGTATGGAGAAGGGGTCATGAGCATCGAAATGGTCCGTAAGTGGAAGAGAAGTTTCCTGGAAGGGCGGGAAAGTGTGCACGATGAACAGCGAAGTGGACGCCCTTCCACTTCTTGTTGATTGGGATGTTTTCCCCCACCCCCCATACCTTGCACCGAGTGACTTTTTCCTTTTCCTCCTCCTCAAAGTCCATCTGGGCGGAAGAAAGTTCCGTACAAACGCCGAACTCGAAGCCGCGGTCTCGGAATTCTTCAAACAAAATGACGCAGAATGGTACGACACGGGGTTACGTAAACTGGCACCACGGTACCAAAAATGCATCGATCGGAATGATGACTACGTCGAAA
Source organism: Pachypeltis micranthus (assembly GCA_020466155.1). Lineage (NCBI taxonomy): Eukaryota > Metazoa > Arthropoda > Insecta > Hemiptera > Miridae > Pachypeltis > Pachypeltis micranthus. The sequence goes on from CM035778.1 coordinate 8,572,900, forward strand.
AATAAAGTAGATCCGTACCTTTAAGAACAATTTTTTTTCTTCAAATTGGTTGTTTTCGATTTTTTCCAGCACTTCGGAACTTACTTTTGGGACGTCCCTCGTAAAAGAAAGAAATTATTTTTATAATTATTAATTATAGAACAAACCTATACAAGAACAGCACAACAAGAATAATGAAAAGAAAAATAGAAAAACTAAATCCGTATGATAATATTTTATGGGGGTTTACCTTACTTAAAATACTCTTTTAATCTTTTCTTAAAAATAGTCAGTGATGAGAGCGAGCGAAAGTGAACAGGCAAACTATTATACAGCTTTATTCCTCTAAAATCATGAACAAGCCGCTCACGAGTTGTCCTACGGAAAGGCAGCGAGAACAGTTTTTGGTTTGAGCCCCAAGTCACACCCTTTACTATAAAGGGAAGCTCACCCTTATTAAAGTTAATGTATCTGTTAGGTGAGTCCGTCTTCTCTGGCTGGTGAGTTACTGTGGAGAGAGTGAGTTACAGAGAAGATGGACTCACCTAACAGATACGTTAACTTTATTAATTTGCCTACTGGCGGACATAACCCAATTGCAGAAGCTCACCCTCTTGTCCCTCCTTACACACCTTAATAATTGTTATTTTATCCCTCAGTTTTAACCCTCAGAAAGGGAGGACATTCATACCCCAGAACAGCTCATCTGAGGAGTACCCGCTAGTTTTTTTCGTTAAAACTTTTATGAGCAGCCACCGATACACGACCAAGAAGACCCGCACCTGTGCCACCCCACACTGATATACCATAAACCATGAGAGATTGTACTAGCGTGAAATAAAGCATTCTGATTGCTTCTTTAGATAAGCAACTTCTAACCTCTCTACATATGTACACAAACTTTCAGAGCCTATCTACCAACAAATCGATATGCACTGATCAATCTCAACTCCCAGACAATGCAAAGACGAGGTCTGGCTAACTGTCGGACACCCACATGCAATACTCGAAGGAGACTCACCTGGACCACCTGATGGCAGACCAGGGCAAGACCCTTCACGGCACTTTAATACATCGAGGCACGGAACATTGCTCTCTCTCAGTGCAAAGGCAATGAATTGAGTTTTTAAAAAATTAACCAACATCCCCATATCCCTAAGGCAAGAAGTAGCCGACGCCAGACTGGGCTCAGCCCTCCCAACCACTTCATCCCAAGTTTCACCTTTGACTGTAATTACAGTATCGTCTGTATGAGCTGTATGAGTTTTTTCCCCAACATCTGTGAACGTCTTGCGAAAATAAAGTGGGTTGAGTAAGACCACTAGACGAGCCAGATCCTTACAAGATATCAAGCAATGCGCAGATCCACTCCTTTTGTCTTAAAGACTCCTCCATCCTACACATCTTGGGCCTGCAGTATGGAGGAAACAAGCAACTATGAGCTACTCCACTATAATTCCTACAACAATGAGCGAAGATTGTTGTTGGAAGAGCAAACCAAACCTACCAGCTTTGTCTGCTACTAAGCAAGCTTATAACCACTTATGACAGAACAACGTGCCACAGTTGATTTCTCCCTCTGAAATTTGCCAACCGAGAGGTAAGTCGTTAGATCACTTGAGAAACCAGATTGTGTGAGTGATACCTCAGTGTGGGCAACAGCTCTCCATAGGGGGACAGGCTAAAAGACAACCTGCCGTACCTCCACATGTCTGGCTTTGGTAGATGCTGAGCAAGTGCCTGGACTCTTGTTTGTCCCAATCCCCAGCCTTCATGACTTTCGACTCTTATGAACAGAAATTTTGATATGGAAACAGACATAACATGTTGATTCAATTATATTGCATTCTCCAGGCTCAGAACAGTAACATCGTCGACACCCCTAAATGTACTTACCAATGAACTCCCAACTGCTATCCACTGCCCAGGTTTCAGAATGTTTCCCTTGAGGTCGCTTGGCAACTTTAGGCTTGGACTTGCCCCTGTCAAGGATCCCTATCCGTCTTCCCAACCTTTTCGGCCCCACCAAGTTGTCGACTGACGATGACAGGCCGGCGATTGAGAGCTCCTCCTGAAATAATTTGAAATTGTAGAAATTGGACGGGACAAAAATTAAGTACACTCAGAAACCCAGCTTCATTATCAATGGATTATAATGCCCCCGCGTGGTGCAAAAATGCAGTCCCGTTCCTAAGAACAGATATTAAATTCTACTTTTCGACACAGATTACGTTGTGAACTAATGCAAAGGGTCTTATGATCCATGAGACGTCCATAACTATGGATGCACTTCAATCTGAACATAGCTTGAACAAACCCACTTTTATACATGTCTTATTGGCAACAAAAATACGAAGACTCTTTTTGAAGTGGAAGGCCCCGCTGTCGGAAGATATCTACGACAGGTTAATGAGTTAATGAGTGGTTCTCATTAGAGACCAGCTACACAGATCTCAAAACGTGGTTGAGTAGCTCCCATTACAGTCGATCGTCCTCCCACATCCTCCCAGTCATTTGAAGACTCCACAGACAATAACGAGTTCCATGGGCGCCAGAGTTTGACAGAAAGACGCCAAACCTCTGTCGGTCCTTATCACTCTGCTGTGGTTCTAGTTTTGAGTTCACCAGTCCCTCAAACGACTTTTGAGTTAAAATCAGAGGGAAAAAATATCTAGTGCGTTGGAACACACAACTTTCCTTAGCTATACGTCAATTCAATTTTTACATGGCTTTTCCCACTTACTCAATTCATTCATCTGGTGCGTTGCAACACACAACTTTCCTTAGCTCTACGTCAATTCACTTTCTATTTGGCTTTGTGCACTTAATCAATTCATTTACCACTCAGCTCATTGGAACTTCAACTGGTCAAACAACACTTCACAGCAGCTGGAAGCGGTAGCGCTTACAGTTCCAGAATTTATTGTGCTACTCCTACTCATTTAAGGACCATTATTGAGCAATCGGTACACAGATAATTAATGTGGCTGTAAACACAAATTTTTTGAAGAAGAATAGTAATCACTTTTGCAGAGTTATTGGGTAAAAACTTTTAAAACTGGTAATAAGCGAAAAGCGCTAGTTGAAATTCCAGAATTTCTGGAGTGACCCCCGTATATCTTATGAGCATTTTGAAACACTCAACCTATAGGTATTGGATTGGACTACTACACCAATTTGTTTCAACATTCTACTAACATTCCAGCGGAGTTTATAAGGAAAAAAAACGGCGCTAAAAACTCTTTTCATCGAACATTTTGTTAATTTATTGTGCTGCTCTTGTCCTTTTCCCGCAAATGGGAATTTTATGGTATAATTGCCATATTACGAGCTATCTTTAAAAAAATTTAATCAAACTCGTTAGAGCCGTTTTTGAGAAAAAAAAAAATTTGGGGTTTTGATCACTATGATAACTATAGTTAACTTTCGGTGGATTTTTCTCATACCCTTATTTTGGCGTTCTATGATAACCTGCGGGCTAGGTATCAAGTTTGAGCTGATTTGGTACGGTGGTTTTCTCTAAAAATCGTTCACACACACAGACCATTTTCCCAAATAGTGTTTTTCGGAGTCAGGGGGGTCTGAAACGTAAAGATCTGAAGAGAATTCAAAATTCGCGCTCGCCCACAGTATCTTACTACCCAGAGAAGACGAACCAACCAAACAGGTAAGTAAACTTTAATAATTTACCTACTGGCGGAATTAACTCTATCACTTTAATACATGACACAGTTCTATATTTTATTTGTTTTTAGGCTCTAATCTAATTTGAATTCATTCATTATTTTTCTTTATAAAGAAGCCATCCTTTATTTCCGAATTGCTGTATTTCTTTATTTTCTTTGCCCTTAACCTTCAGTTATTTGTTTTATCTTATTTATTTATTCTTTAATGCTAATTCAGGCATTTGCCATGATCCTCCTATCCAGCCCTATATCGTTCAGGCGTTGAACCTAAAATCAACCCTTTAGTTTTCCTCACGCCTAACCAATAACTAATCATCGAATTGACCAAGATCCTGGCCTCAACATCGTTTTCCCTTACCTTAGAATCTATCCTTTCGAGAGTCCCCGGAGGGGCGCATGACGGCCACTGAAGGAGGGTCGCAGGATCTGAATGCCTGTTACTTCTATTAGTCGTTCGGTTCCGTCGTCGGGTCACCTCAGCAGCCGCCGACTTGATAGCGTCCGCCGGTTCGCAGTAAAAGGGCGACGATTGTTTCGCGTTAGTTGGAGTTATCACCTGAAAAATCCGCCGTCAAAATTACGAAAATGAAGGATACAATTCCCTTCTGACAAACACGAACATGCTGCGAAGGAAGTTTCAACTTTAACGCACACAGTTTGGGTCACGAATGCAAATCGAAATATCTGGTGCGTTGCAACACACAACTTTCCTTAGCTCTACAACAATTCACTTTGTAAATGGCTAATTCTATTTAATCAATTCATTTATCACTCAGTTAATTTGAACTTCGTCAAACAAAGCTTTACGGCAGCAGGAAGCAGTAGCGCTTACAGTTCCGGAGTTTATTGTGCTGCTCGTACTCATTGCAGGACCATTATTGAGCAATTGGTACACAGATAATTAATGAGGCTGTAAGCACGAATTTTTTGAAGAAGGATAGTAATTACTTTTGCAGAGTTATTGGGTAAACACTTTGAGAACTGGTAGACAGCGAAACGGCAAAAGTTGAAATTCAGGAATTTCTGGAGTGAGCCCCATGTATCTCATGAGCGTTTTTAAACACTCAATCTTTAGGTATTGGATTGGACTACAATGCCAATTTTCTTCAACATTCTACCAACATTCCAGCGGAGTTTATAAGGAAAAAACTGCGCTAAAAACGCTTTTCGTCGAAAATTTTGATAATTTATTGTGCTGCACTCGTCATTTTCCCACGAGTGGGAATTTTATGGTATAATTGCCTTATTTAGAGCTATCAATATAAAAAATTTAATCAAAATCGTTAGAGCCGTTTTTGAGAAAAAAAATTGGTGTTTTGATCACTATGATAACTATAGTTAACTTTGGAAGGATTTTGCCCACACCCTTAAATTTGCGTCCCATGGTAACCTGTAGGCTAGAAATCAAGTTTCAGCTGATTTGGTACCGTTGTTTTCTCTAAAAACCGCGCTAAATTCCATTTCGTCGAAAATTTTGATATTTTATTGTGCTGCTCTCGTCATTTTCCCAAAAATGGAAATTTTATGCTATAATTGCCTTATTAAGAGCTATCAATATAAACAATTTAATCGAAATCGTTAGAGCCGTTTTTGAGAAAAAAAATATTTGGTGTTTTGATCACTATGATAACTATAGTTAGCTTTCGGTGGATTTGGTTCAAACCCTTATTTTGACGTCCCATGGCGACCTGCGGGCGAGATATCAAGTTTGAGCTGATTTGGTTCGGTGGTTTTCTCTAAAAATCGTTCACACACACACAGACCATTTTCCCAAATAGTGTTTTTCGGACTCAGGGGGGTCTGAAACGTAAAGATCTGAAGAGAACTCAAAATTTTTTTTCAGCCGATTACATTACTTTCCTTTCTACTTCGTAGAGCAAGGAAAGTAAAAAAGCAAAGACACACACAGACAGGCTGAAAACAAATTTTGAACTACTGAAAACCAAAACGTCGACAACACTTTTAATTTTCGAATTGATTTCTACGACGCTAATTTAAGGGATGAAATTAAAAAGCGACAGAAAAGTAAGCATTAGGTGAAATAATATCAAACAATTATAGTGAGCAAGCTGTGAATCAAAAGTGGAAGAAGTACGGACATTAACGCAACAAAACTACAAGAACAATCCACCACACAAGTTGAGGAAGTCACAAGAGAGAACTAGACGGAAGAAAAGCAGTAGAGGTCGACACGAAGGATTATCACACGCTAAAATAAGGGGTTATGGTCAACCATGCAGCTACTTGATAACGACAGCAAAACGAATAACAAAGAAAAGCGTTAACCGAATTGGAGAAAGAACTGGGGAGAAGAGAGAAAAAAATATCTGGTGCGTAGCAACACACAACTTTCCGCCACCCCTTTAAGTTCGAACACCACCTACATAGGCGGGCGCTATATCTTCGTTCAACGCATTTTTACAGGAACATTTATGGAGAACAAAATGTAGGGACTAGTTAGTTGAGAGTACTCCGAATGTTTGATCGAAATCGTTAGAGCCGTTTTTGAGAAAATTGGAATACCGATAAAATAATATTCGACAAATCTCCTTTTTTGTGTTAACTTGGCTTATATCTCCGTTCAACATATATATACAGAAATAATTATAGAGAATGAAATGTTGGTATGGGTGACTAAAAGACACTCCATTAGGATTTATCACATCTGGTAAAGAAGTTACCCTGGAATTTACGGAAATGTTAGAAAAAACGTTATTTTCGACACATTTTGATTTTTATCTCTGTTCAATGGACCGTCACAGGAACATTTATTGAGAAGAATATGTAGGTATCAACTATTTGAAAACATCCTGTGAGTTTGGTGGAAATCGCTGAAGCGGTTTTGCCAAAAAGCGTAAAAACCCTATTTTTGCTTCAGGGGCCCATACCTCCGTTCACCGTATTTTCATGGAGATATGTATGGAGAAGAAAAGTTAGGTATTGATTAGGAGAAGATAATTTGAAAGTTTAATCAAAATCGTTAGAGCCGTTTTCGAGAAAAATGCGAAAAACCCTAGTTTTTGGTACATTTTCGTCCGCCCCCCCCCTTCCCATCGGCCGAAATCGTCCATAACCTTATTTTGGTGTCTACAAAAAATAACGAACAAAACAAAAAAAGAACCAACTCAATCGGATCAGCCGTTCTCCCGCAAATCGAACTACAGACACACACACACACACACATACACACACACATACACACGGACCACGCGCCGAAATTAGGTTTTTTAGACTCGGTAGGGTCTGAAACGTAAAGATCTGAAGAAAACCCAAATTTTTTTTTTGGGCCGATTACTATACTTTCCTTCCCTTCGGGTAGCGGAAAGTAAAAACGAGAAAAGCTCCCATCCAAACGTGTTACTGGCGTTTTTTCCACAAATTTTCGAAGACACCTGGGCGCGTAGAAGATAACTCACCTGCTCAGTCGGCGTCTGGGGTTCGGGGGGTGTGATAGGACTCGGGTGAGGGGCGGCGGGAGTTGAGACCAAACTGGTGCGCGGTGCCGGGCAAGGGGGTATCCTGTCTAAGATGTCGGGTACGCGTCGAGACCCTTCTTCCGGAGACGTGAAAGGGGAAGAACGTGGTTTGAAAGTAGTCATGGACTCTGGGCCCCAAATGTCTTCATAATCACTAACCTAAGATCCAAAAGGCGATGTGAAGAATGCAGCAGATGAAAGGAAGACATAATTTACAATAATAAAAAATTCTCAAGTCTTTTAGTTTTATCAAAAAACAGACGGGGAAAAATTACTCAAAACTAAATGTGAATCCAGCTGCAACCGACATGGAGAGAAATGCTTTTACAACAGCATTAATCAGAATAACTTAACAGAATGGGACATCAACGAAAGCAGCTATAAAACACGAAATGAAATTAAGAGCGATAAGGAAGTGTTAAGCAGCATAATAACGAAAAACACCCACAAAATAATAAATTACCTTATCAGCAACAGAACTGCGGTAATACACCCCGGGAGACTCCAAAATATCCGACTCTTGATAATGCCTCGACTCTTTATGCCTCTTACTCCTTCGATGAGGTGGTTTAGAGTCGGAGAGCGGTGACAATATCGAACTTCTCGTGTCAGAACTTGTCGGAGAGAGGACTTGGCCGATTGGTTCGGACATCGGCGATTTGACTGACGCCCCGCGATTTGAATCTAACGTGGCTGTACCGCTGGCGATTGAGGGCAGGCTTTCGCTGTCGCACAATGAACCAGGTTTTGAAGTATTTGCACACTGAAACAAAACGGAGAACAGTATTAGACAAGTTCGAACAAGTCCTCTGAACTACACCTAAGGGACCTTTTTACTGAAATAGTGCTAAGGCGAGGTACCAAAATCAAGGCTAACCTATTTGGTTCTCACCATAGTTATTGGGATAACTGTGGAATGCGGTTAGACAAGCCGTGATTAAAGCCGGATCGAGAAGGCAGTGACTAATGAGGTTACATTAAAGTAAGGTGATATGGCGTCCATTCACATCCCATGTTGTGTAAATGTAAGGTCGTGGAGAAGGGAGCAGCCATGCTTCCGACCCACACCACTGGGTAGCCCAGACTTGCGCAAACGTTCCAAACCTGCAGACGGTCAATTTGCCTGCAAGAAGCCCTGTCGCGCAGCCTCACCCAAATGTCAGAGGGGGCAAGCGAGTAGGACGTGTGCTGCATCCTCTGCAACCCCGCCGGCAGTCATGCAACTCAAGATGTTTAAAGAGAAGAGGCCACACGTCGAAGGCCTTTTGCTCGGACACACACAGACTGGAGGGGGATGTACAAAGAAATCTGCAGACAAACAATGCGTGTACAGGAGCTCTGACAGCCTAATGCTAGTAGTAAAGTCCAAGTTTTGGAGAATTTTTTTGTTTACGAGCAGAACAGTATTCGGTTGTGAATGCCAGATCTGTTTTCTTATCGAAATAACTGTTCCTTGGTGCTTGTAACAGAGTTATATCAGTCGAAAGTTCAGTGAACTCAATGGAGACCGTTTTGTCACCTACACTGCGTAGCTCTATGATTAGATACAACGATCATACCTTTTTCTCCAGAATATTGGGAAATAACGAGCTATCAATGAGAAAAATAGCAGCTCCTTTTTGAAATGTCCAATATGCAAATAAAGCTGTGGGACTTTTGCTAAATATTGAGTTGGTCTAGGCGTCGAAAGCATCTCAGCATATCCACCCTTCAGCTGTCCTTCCTCTAGAGAAGAACAGCTGCTTAGGCTTCTATCTTAACAACGGCTCTTTGGTGCTCCTTCATATTAGTCTTTGTCAGGAATACCTCAGTTTCACCTACATCCTCACGCTGGAGAGTTGCCAGAATATCCTGCACAATTGTTGCGCTGTCTCAATACACGCCTGAGACCTCAGTAAACCTATTCAAGTCTTCAGTCTGTAGAATTGCCCTTAGCAGTTCTCCTAATAGTCCTAAACTCTTCTGACCTTAGCCCGCACAAGCTCCAGAGCTTTGATGAATGTGACTGCAGACTTCACAATAACTGCGTCAGCGCACCTCCCTCACTTATCCATCTAATTGATTATAACAATACCCTCCATCACATGCTACCCAGACACCACTTCTGTAAATCCTCCTGTTCAATTTCGAATAAAAACCCGTTTATTTTGACAATAGACAGAGGGGTCGCTGGAAAGTCACCTGGTGGGGGCACTGGAAGGCAGTATTTATATTGCCTCTCCCCCTCTCTTTCCGATTGTTGTTTTTCTTCCAATGTTTTGGCTCATTCCTGATCCAACTTTCTTCGGAAACAAGAGCCGTTTTATACCTCTTCCTTTTCACCTCTTTTTTAATATGAAAAATGCAATAGGTTCGGTTATCTTGTCAAAAAACCCTTCCGTGTCTACTTACGATCAACGTTGGCGCCAATCGAAGAGCTAGGGAAACTTGGGCGAGCCCTCTTTCATTTCCTCATTCCGTTTATATTTTTCCTGGTGTATTCTTTTTCTATGTGCTCGCTGGTTGAGGGTAATCCGTCCAATATAAATATCATTTCCTCCTCCCCTCCTTTCCACATTTCTCTCCACAACAGCGCTCTCCCTAATTCATTCCGCTATCAACTCTCGTCCCAGTAACAGCTAGCACTTTCCTTCCGATACAGTTTCCCGCGCCAGTTCACGCGTTCCGAGTACTACCCTTGTGTCGCCCTTTTATACACGAACTCAGCTCAGTTCATTGCTCACATAATACAGTCCTCCTCACGCTCTCCGAGTTTTTTTTTATTTCGATCTTCAACTCTCCCTACTCGTGCGCCCAACAAGTCCTCCAAATATACAGTTTGACGCTATTTTTTGCTTTCGCGGTTCTTAAAATTTCACATTTACATGAAAAACTAGGACTTCCAGATTATAATTGTTTGATACGTAGTCGAACCATCGTCAAGAACTGGGCTGAACAGTCCGACCCTTCGTGACTGGTCTTCACTGTCACTGGGATCTCTATACACAGACGAAGAGATTCCTACAAAGGACTGGTTTACTGGTGATGCCTCCCCACGCTGCTCCCAATCGATCACAATGAAAGTGCCAGATACATCATCAATACTCTCACTTTACCTGCCACAAACCGTGTTCGTAATTTACAACTCTCTGATTGGTTTATCAACGAGGTGCCCAGCGTTTCCTATTTCTCTAGACTAGACACTCTGACTACCTTTCACGGCACTCTCAGCTCGTCATTGAGCTAATCTGTCCCTCATTATATTCTTGAAGCTAAAGCAAGTTATGATTTCAAAAAATATGTTCTACCTGGGTGTGATTGTAGAAAAGTGTGTTTGTAACCAACTACTACAAAATAACCTTTCTAACTACTACCTCCATTGAAAAATGATGTATGCAAAGCTCTTTTTCATTTCACGGTGTCTTATTAGTACAACAGCACCCTGTCGGTCATCTCAGAGCGACCATCAAACAAAAGCTCTTTCTTGTTCTGGCACTTTAACCTGCAGTACCTACGTCCCTCCCCTCTTTATCATTAACTAAGCCGCTAGAAATTGCAAAACAATATTAAAAACTGCGTGAACGTTCCTTAACTCTTTGTGAAAGCTGGCTGAATTAAAATTAACCTTAAAAGAAGCGACGTATCCTTTTTTCTCATTTCACTTCTAACTTCTAACTTTTGAGGATTCTTTGATGCTTATAATATACCTTCTTAACTAATCGATTTCTAACATTACTCCAACTCATCAGCTCGTCAGCCAATTACCTTTTAATTAGGGAAAAATTCAAAAGATCCTTCGCTTTCGTTAAAATTACAACAACAAAAATCTCACGAGTGGTATCTAATTTCCCATTGCAAGGGAAATTTAGCAATTCTCGTATAATTACCCACCCCATTATACCCATAATTGCTATTTCGGGGTACTTTTGCGATTCATGGTGATACAGTCCACCAAGCTACTTGAGCACAAAAAAGAGGGATCTTCCCAGAACAACTTTTAACGCACCCAATCGCCATATTTAGCCGTACCCATCAATATAATTAATCTCATCATGGACTTCGCCCCACATTTTCCATTTCAAAACGTCCATTACAAGTGAAACCCCCCCTGGGCCCAAAGAATCGGAGCAAAATCAACTCTGCTTTTACAGTTTCGTTCACACCCTCGTTTCCCATGTACACACCACAACCTCTACTTTACCGCGCAGCAACAAAAATATCGAAATACGCCAAACTTACTTCTAATTGATTGTGAGGGGGTGAAGAGGAAGTGGTGGTTTCAGTCATTGAAAAGGTAACTGTCGTGGTCACAGTGAAATTAGCGCCCGGTTTGGACCATCGAGGTGGAGGTGGTGGGGGAGTTTTGGCAGGTACGATGAGCGACGAAGGAGGACTTGACACCGATTTACAATTATCTGGAAAACGATGAGAGTGAGAAAACACGTCATTCGACAAACGTAATTTTGGTTAAAACAGTCAATAGTTATGAAACATACTGTACAAACAACATGCAGACATGCCATTGATATACCGAACATCACAATCGAGCAAGCGTGGCCATTAAGCACAAATTGTACCTTTAAAAAACACACTTGAAACGATAGCAACCCGTATAAAACGTGGACCAAGTTAAAATATGAGGCGTTTGAGGAAGGAAGGCACGGAACAGACTGTCAAGTAGGGCGTGAGAAAAGTAATTGGTCTCAATTGTTAGTGCTGGCTCCGCGTCGTCTTAACGATTAATAAACCCAACATCGTATTACGAACTGAGGTAAGAATGGCGTGCTTTGATAGTACTGTCATTCAATGACATTCAGTTTTAATTATAAATCGTCTTCTTCTTGGTCCAAGAATTCAAGCGGTTTGAGGTGGTAAGTATTTCACAGTAAATGAAGCTCTCACGAGTCGCTCAAGGGCGTTTTGAGATGCCTAAGCTGAATTCTGGCAGTGAACCTCAATTTTCGAATTTTTATCGATTTTCACTTATAATTCGAAAACTATGAGACTTACGTGATCCATTTCATTTCACAAGTACGAAGAGCAGCATCATGCTTCTTTCAAAACTACAACACGCATTTTTAACCCAATACTTACATAGCGTTCTTTGAAAATGGGGCGACGAATCACGCAACTTTCGTCAGCCTCACGTACATTCCACAATTTTTTACAGATTAAGCAAGTACCTGATCCAATAAGTTTTTCATTCAGTTTATGTGAGCCAGTTTTACTTTAATCGACGTTCTGTAGCGAGAAACTAATAGCTCTTAACGTTTAAGGATTGATTAGGCTGCCAACTTGAATTTTTAGGGGAGGTTCGGGTTTAGAGTTCTGGAATTATGGGGAAAACATTGGAAAAGATTAACTAAATTAATGTTAATTCTTTCACCAAGCAGGTGTGTGCAGAGGGGCCTACTCTGCATGTTAGAGACACGATACATACGAAGTTCATCTTCGAGCTTCCCTTTGGATACGAATCTACAGAAGATCCAGATGGGAAGGGGGTGGTCCCTCCCTTGAGTCTGGGGCCATGGTGTATTACAGTTTATAGACCAGGGAGCTGGACAGCGATACCACTGGGTGCGCTGGCAGTTTCCCAAGCAGAGCTCTTTGCTGTGCCGGTGTGCGTGCAGCACCTCCTGCGTAGGGGCCTGAAGCGGGAAAGAATATACATTATGTGACAGGGAGGCTGCACTCACGACCCTGGCTTCCTATACCATTACGTCAAGGCTGGTTTGGGAATGCCTGACTGGCCTGAAGACCTTTGCGAGGGAGAACATATTAAGACAGTGTGGGTGCCAGGCTGTACAGGAAGAGAAGGGAATGAGGCTGACGAACTGGCGAGGAAAGGATCTACACTTGCCCTGGAGGGACCTGGGACCACCAAGAGCCACTTGATCAAGGAGGTTGGTATGTGACGAAGTAGTTTGGAGATGCTTTTTGAAGAGCTGCTGACTAAGGCAAAAATTACGGCAATCGCGCCGGAGATTCGATCCACAACCCTCAACTTACGTCGAGAATTATGAATCGACCGTCTTACCGCAAGACCACGATGAACCGCTTGCCTTTGATAGGAGTCAGTCAGCACAGGTAAGTGGAAGTAGAAGTGCAGGGCTGCCTGGCCAAAGGCAGTACTCAAGGCTGTTTATCAGAGTCTCCAGGAGGAAGAGACCCTCAATCTGGAATGAGATAATATGAGGATGGTATGTGGTATGTTACAGGTCACTGTCCTCTTAGGTACCACCTGGCCAAGATTGGTAAGTGGGAGGTACAGAATTGCAGACTCTGCAAGGTGGAGCTCGAGTCAGTGGAGCAAGTACTTTTTACGTATGAGGGGCTGGCAAAAGTGCGCCTCAGAGGGCTTCGAGCAGCAGTGGACAGAGGAGGTTGCAGGAATGGACCTCAAGGTTATCTTGCAATTTGTGCGAAAATGGTGGGGACGTTTGGGGGAAGCTGCATCAGAAAACACCACCTCCTATGGAGGGCATGAGGGGGCTCATGTTCGCCCACACAATAGGCCTAGTTGTGGCTGCAGCACGCATTTGCCAGTGCCATCAAGAAAGGAAAGAAAAACGAAAACAGAATGTTAGTTCCAATTCCAATTCCTGAGGCGACTCATGATTTTCTCACGGGTATTATTAAACTTGTGTTGAAATGAAAATTACTTAAGGTTTATTATTCTCTTGCACAGCTTGACTCAAGCTCATGGCTCCGTGATCAATCCCATTCGATTCAACACCAAAAAATACCAGTAAACGATACCAAACACGACCTGTTTACAACGGAACAACAAATATTGACCTTGTCTAGACGACGCTAGTCAATTAGCCAGCCGTGACGTGTCGCACTGTAGGGGGTTTTAGAGAGACGGGAAGCAGTGCCAGAAATTAGAGGTAAACCAGCTTTCACTATATTGTCCCCCGAGTTCCTTATATTAGAATTCACCTCGCTATATTTACTGTGATTTCACTGTTCTCCACCTAGACGCAGTCCTACACTTCTGAGACCCTTTCTATTCGAATCTTCATCGAAAAATACCTACGAAACGATACCAAACACGGCGCAATTGCAATAAAACAACCAAAATTTTGTTTTCCGATAATTTTGTTGCTCTTTTTTTTCTTTCGTGAAAACCACGCATTTTACCCAATCGAAACGCCAAGTAGGTGGGCACAACTAGATCCCAAATGAAATTTTGGTGCGAAAGAACGGATTTATTAGTCCAAAGGCATAATTGTGTTTGGTATCGTTTCCCAGGTATTCTTTGATAGTACGGTTATCAAAGTGGCAGGACTCAATTTTCGTAGTTCCATTGTAGTCAGGCCATGTTTGGTATCGTTTACTAGTATTTTTCGACGTTGAATCGAATGGGATGTGTTTCAGAGGTGTGGGACTGCGTCAAGCTCGATAGCCATGCTGTACTAGAGATTAACTGTTGTCTAATAATTTGCAACGTTTTTTTCAAATAAATCCGGGCTGTTTATAGTAAAGCTGTTTATAAAGCCATATCCATAGCACAAAAAAGCCTAACTTGCCGTTCTAAAGCTCTTCAAGTCTCCTCAAAAACACATTCCAAACTGCTCAAAACTTGTGGGACAGGAATTTGTTGTAAAAAGTGGAATTTATTAGTTGGTATGTTTTTAATTCATCTTGACAAGTAACGTTAGCCAAGATTGAATGGTCAATGATTCGTTTAAGAAATTGGAAGAGCAACAACAGTTTGGAAGATGCGACCTGCTGTATTGCGAACAACCCTAATTAATTTTTTTTAACACTTCATAACGAAGGAAGTTGATTTGATGGTTTTTTTTGGCCGATGGGGCACTCAGTTCCTTTGTCACTGCGGCCATAACTTTCTGTTGTGCTTTGTGTCAAACCTTATCACAACTAAAGCGATTTATTCTGTACATTGGAGAGGAGAGAGAGGAAAACACTCGATACATTAACATACTTCAAGCTTTTTGCTTCACAATGTGATGAAGTCCTTTCTCTCTTTCCCTCCTCGTTGTTTACATTCATTACAATTCACAAAACGTCAATTTATACGACTACTCAGAATGTTAGCGTGCGAAATTTGATCATGCGTCATGCAGCGATGAGAGTTACATGCGTGGAAAACAGCTAACAGGTTCTAGCGTAGAGACTCGATTACGCCACCTATAAGCGCGAGCAAACGACGAGCCTTTTCAAACACTCCTATCGACACGAACAACACAAAAACCATTCCACACCGAAAAATGCGCCAAACGCGGAGGAAATATGTGGAGCATCCCTGTGAAGCTTTGGTCAAGTTTGATATCTTCAATCGATTTTTTTGGTTATTGAACTTCAATTCGAAGTCGGAAAAGATGTAAAAGGGTGTGTGATTTCGCACTGTTCAGTATGACTGTTTGGGGTTTGAATTTAGTTTGACGTGGATCGTACTGAATAGGCAATATTTTGGAACTACAATAGTACTTTGTGGATATGCCTCGTATACACAGAAAAAATATGCTTTGTGTATTAGAAGAATAAAACTGAGGTTAATAAAATACTATTCTTGCGAGTACAATTACAGTAAAAATGCATAGTAGGCAAATATCTCTAGCTTTTACCAAGATCCAACAAACAATTGGCAATACCATCAAAGGGAAGCTCTTCATATAACCTCCCCATGCTTCATCCGATTCCCCGACCAGTTAAATCCATCTATTCCTTCGAAACCCGGCACAAAGCGGCTCGTACATTAAATGCTTGAAGGTCTCAACTTACTTGCGCCAGTGCAGAGATTAAGCGTGTTGGGAGGTGTAGGTCTGGGTACACGCTGGGGGGCAGGATGGCCGATTGGGGGAGAGTCGCGGCTACCAGCTGATTTGGGGCTTCCTGCGCCATTTACAACAAAAAAAAAACACGCTTTGTTCAAAACTATTGAGAGACCGCTCCGGGGGGCTGTTGCGTTTAAACGCTGACTCAGCGACAGGATAGGCTTTAGGTGTCATTTTATTTCGTTTTACTGGAAGTCAAAGATGACAGAGAACGGGCGTAAATTACAGGTATTAAAGCAAAGGTACGCTTCTTATACAATCTGATAGCCTAACGGCGCACCAATAACGTATTACCTAAACTCTTAGTCAAATTGTGAAGTAATACAGACGCAGTTCGTTCAGAGCCCTAGCCAACTCTAAAATTTTGAGCTGCCCTGCGAGTAGTCAAACGACGACACTGAATCCTGGAATTTCTAACAACGTTCCTGATTATTTGATGACCATTATTAAACTTCTTCCATATGGGTAGCTTATTGATCTACCATCTTTGACACATGCAGGGGATTTTTAAAGAAAAAAACTACACCAAAGCGCTTCTTCGAAGCTCTTGCAAATTTAAAGTGCTGCTGTCGCAATCTCACGAACAAAATTCTGTTATCGTTGAGTTATTTAGATCTTTTCACGCAATTTAATGAACCGTTTTGGTTTATTATTCATTCTGAATAATAACCCTATGTTTTCGGTCGCGAAAAATTTTTTACAACCCCCCCTCAAAATTTGTTACTTCACGTTTCAAGACATGGAGATTCCAAATTTGCTATGTCCGTCCGCCGTCCGGGCCGTTTTGTGCCTTTAACGTGGTCGAAAAAATTCGTTCTTTCGCCCAAAAATCCGATTTGGTATCTAGTTGTGCCCGCCATCTCAGCAATCCGATCGGACGAAGCACGTGGTTGTAATGGGCAAAAAACGGTTAAAAAAATTAACGAAACGCAGTACAACGCGGGAGCTACAGAGTTTCGTCGTTTGAACTCCCTCCCTCCCGTCCGTCTCATTAAAAAAGCAACCGCGCTCGAGGCTCGCTTGCCTCCCGACGCTTCGAGCGCCCCCGTTCCAATTTCCCCGACGTTTTGGTTTTAATACGATTCAATTTTTTTAGATTCTTTCGTTTCATTCTCATTTTGGTTTTTGTCATAGATATTTGGTTAAATTTTGATATTAGTATTTAGCGTGCATGTTTTCATATTAAAATTCAGTTTTTTCTAGATACTTCCGTTTTTTTTGTTTATTTTAATATTACAATTCAGTTCTTTTCGACCTTTTTTTGGGTTTCATTATGATATTTTTCGATGCTGCATCAAACAGGATGGGTCTCGGAGCATTAATGCTAGGTCAAGCTGATTATTCGAATAATAAACCGTTGTGTGATAATTTGCAGGGTTTTTTAGAAGAAACAAATCACTTGGTGTTTTGATCGCTGTGACAACTATAGTCACTTTAGGACGGGTAGCCCCCTCCCCCCTTCCGGCATAGCCTTATTTTGGCGTCACACGGTAATCTGCAGGCAAAACGTACCATTTGAGCCGATTTGTTTCTATAGTTTACAGACGCGAAGACCGTTTTTCCGAATAGGGATTTTCGGGCTCAGTAACCTTCGAAACGTTAAGTCCGAAAAAGGTTCAATTTTTGTCTACTTACGGTTTACTATAAAGCAAAATATTGTCGAAAGAACGAAAAATACGAGAACCAACTTCCAATCAAGTTTTAGGTTTTGCAGACCCCCCTCACCATCATCACTCAGTCCCTTTGGAATTGGTGCGTTTTGGTTTATTATTCATTCTGAATAATAACCCTATGTTTTCGGCCACGAAAAATGTTTTACAACCCCCCCTCAAAATTTGATACTTTACGTTTCAAGACATGGAGATTCCAAATCTGCAATGTCCGTCTTTGAGTTAAAATCAGAAGTAAAAATGGTGAATGAATACAGAATACAACCCTTTACATCAAAAATATCTTCCAACCCCCCTTCCCATCAAAACACACACCATCCTGTGCACGATTCTCTTCCTATATAAACACTACGACCAACTAACTAACTTTAGTACTAACGTAACAGACAGATGATGATGTCTTTACATCAAAAGCGCTCTCACCAACCAAAGGAGACGGACTCACCTGACAAGGACATTAACTTTAGTTAATCTCTCCTTTTGAAACTTGCCACGCAAGTGAATAGTTAGATTAAATGTCAACTCCTTTGGAGGTGGTACAGGATCCCCAGGGCGACTGCCCTCTGCCAGTCTTCTACCGAAATAGCAAGCAGTCCGACTATTACAGGTTTGGGTTTTGCAGATACTGAGTAAGTGCCCCCGGGCTCTCACACAATAGCAAAACCTCCTTGACGTTCCATTGATATAACTCTCTTATGAGTGTTATGAACAATCATTTTGATTAAAAAGCTGACCTACGTCGTATTTGAATCTCTATGTTTGTGCTGTGTGTCACGCTTTATGGAGTACCCCTCATTTTTCTCACTGAGATAAAATTTATTCCGTAAATGCTCAAGTAATCTACGAACTTTACGTACGAATACCCAGGTCTACTAGGCAATGGTCGCCTGAAAATAAGTACATTACGTCACAACAAAAACTCTTAATTTACCCCAATCCCTCAAGATTGCCACCGAATTTGCCGTTGTCCAATAAGAAACTTGCAAGTCTCGTCCTGGAGAGCGACGTAATTACAAAAATACGCTAAATTAATGCAGAACGTTAAGTAAAATCAACTTTCAACTTGATGAATAATAAAATATCGAAATGGACGCTATGTAAATTCTACGTTTGGTTTTGTACAGGTCAGCTGAATTTATTAGTAGTAGAATTAATTTCAAACGAATTTTACGAAGTCTACGTTACAGCTCTAAATGAAGTATTAATGAGACGAGAGTTGACAAGCTTACAGGTTTACTGAAGATTGTTAGGTAATAAGTGTATGGCTGAAGTTAAAACTACTAATTAATTCAATTACGAAGAAGAATGGAGCATAAATACGTTTCAAAGTCATTTTGTAACAGAAATACATGGGAACATCTGAACTCGACACGAAATTTGATCACACGGAGCGCCCTCAAAATTGACAGATTCAATAATATTACAACGTGACCAAGTGTAGTCCATAAAATTGAGTTTCATAAAAAAACGTTCTATAAAACGACTCACGATGGAATCTCAGTCTAACTGTTTAAGCCTCTTCGCAAAAATTATCGCCTTTCCGAGTTGATTTGTGGGGTTGCTTTTGGCACGAGTTTTGATAAACTGCTCACTCCCTGAATAACTAACGTATTAATGTTAACTGCATTACCGTGCGAGAAACTAGGGGTGGCACGAGGCCCGAATGGCGGATTTACTGCTGGTGGCACCGGGCCAAGTTTCTTCCGCCGTGACAAATCTCAATTAATACTTCTTTAAAATCGTTTTTATTTTTCGGTGATTTTGCACGAAAGTGACGACTGCTAACTTCAAGGGCGCATGTTTGTTTTAACAATCGTGGCAAAGTAACTGGTGTCATTAATGTGAGAGTTGACTGAGACGAACTATGGTCAGAATACCTCAATGTCGTTACAGTAATTATTATTAAGTACAAAATGACTGCTTAACAGATGAAGACGACCGAAATCGGAAAATGCTACTGAAGTAGGGCTAGACAATAAACTGAGAATGAACTTTGTTCAATGTCATAGGCGGTGAAAAATGGTTGGAAGATCTGTGATAGAGGGAGAATTTGAGGCCCACCTTCCTGGGATCAAATCAATTTTGTAATGGTTTGCGGCAGGCTGCCGATGGTGGCAACACTGTTGCCGCCACCTGTGCAGTTCGCCGCTGTTTATATTTGTGGAGGAGCCACATTTTAGCTCATAACGGCTACCGACATCGCTGACAAATATTCCCCCTTTTGGTTTATTATTCATTCTGAATAATAACCCTATGTTTTCGGTTACGAAAAATTTTTTACAACCCCCCCTCAAAATTTGATACTTTACGTTTCAAGACATGGAGATTCCAAATTTGCAATTTCCGTCCGCCGTCCCCCATCCGGGCCATTTTGTGCCTTTAACATGGTCTGAAAAATTCGTTCTTTCGCACAAAAATCCCATCTGGTATCTAGTTGTGCCCGCCATCTTGACAATCCAATCGGACGAAGCCCATGATTGTTATGGGCAAAAAACGGTTAAAAAAATTAACGACGCGGGAACTACAGCGGAAGTCAACGTTTCGTCGTTTGTACTCTCTCCCTCCCCGCTCGTCTCATTAAAAAACCACCCGTGCTCGCTCGCCTCCCAACGACGCCGCCGCTCAACTCCCCTTTCGACTCACAACGGGTTCGCTCGAAGCGCCCCCGTTCCAATTTCCCTGACCCGACGAGGCAAAATCATCAGACGTTCTGTTTCCGTAGTTCCATTGTAGTCAGGTCATGTTTCGTATGGTTTACTAGTATTCGATGCTGAATCGAATGGGATGGGGGAGCAGTAATACTTGGTCAAGCTGTTCATGACATAATTGTGTAATAATTTGCAGGGGTTTTAAGCCAGTGATCATTTACCCCATTGTCCCTTTATTGTCATTTACTACAATCTGAGCATAGGTTATTCGTTTCATTCTAAAAGGAGTTCATTTCATTTCTATTTTTTCCTGATTACATTCAAGTGGGTCCTATTTGGTTTATAATTTCATTTCCCAGTACTTTCCTGAGTGGCATTATTTTATTTATTTTCACCAAGTGAGTATAATTGAGTGTATTTAATTGTTCGTTTCTTTTGGGCCCGGACACGACTTTCACTCGTGTTCTGTACGCAGGTAATTTGTAAAAGAATTCCCCAAGTACGTCACAATTTTCACAACGATAATACGACCACTAAAAGCAGGGCAGTTGTACTAAGTGCGAGAGTATGCACGATAATATGACCGAATGTGATTCGAATAGTTTTATCCTCAAATACAGTTCAGAGATGTACCACCACAAACAGGTGTGTGGGAGCGAATGTGAGTGACACCAGTTAGATACCTGAGTAATTTGGGACGTTTGAGGTGCCCAGTCAGTACAAATGCCCCTGGCGAGACTTTGCTAAATTGAAGAGTTTGTGTTTCGTGGAATACACTCACCGAGATCGCGTTCCACATTGCAGTTGTACATGGAACAATCATACCTTGATAATGAAGACCAATCACTATTTCCTAATTAATAAGTGGGATTGAAACTGTGTTACCCCTTGAGGACTCTGAATGCGGCTGTATTATTCGACACAAGCCCACACGATTCTAAGCCCATTACATTTCCTGTCATTTCTTATTGTCACGCAACAAAGGGTAGGCAATGGCAGAAGTGTTGTTGCAGGGATCACCCAGTGACAGCAGACTTAAGGTCGATGACGAAAGAGGAGACTTATCCTAGAAATCTTGCCAAGGCTAGAGGCAATCTATTCATGCCTCCTCTTCTGTGGTGTATTGAACAAACTACAGGAAGGAGATGAGCGCCCAAATCACACATTGTGTTGGCTATATATGTAACGACTGCCATGTTCATGCGTGATCTTTGTGTCCATAAAGAGGAAACGCGACACTAAATTTCAAACTGAAAGAACAGGGGAAAGCAGCAGAAGACTCATAACTGGCAAGTGAAAATGGAAACGTTTCAATTGTGTTGCCCAAACCAGCTCTCTGATAGGCCCAGTTTAGATCACTTACAGGTGGAAAGCTGCACAGAGAACTTTCGATGCTACAGGACCAGTCTGTGTCTGTTACCATCGTGCTCAGTACCAGATCTACATCTCACATCAGTTCAGTGCTCTCTGCTACCAACCATTCTAACCCGCTACCCTCAATTATTCGAAGAACCAGAATAGAAAGACTTGGCCAGACAGTGGGTTGTGGAATGATGTACTAAACAAAGAATGAAGGGCATTCCTAAAATCCGTGGAGAGCACTTATAACCTAATGCTGGATCCTTTGAACTCTGTGGTAATAGGAAATGGGTCTTGTGAGGTCATGACATTGGTCATTGTTCCCTCAACTTTGGCTGGTGCCCCGTTATCTTTTTATCTACAAGGTATAGAACTTGAAGACATCAGGGCACCAGCCAAACCTGACGGAACTGTGACTGAAGTTGTGGCCACAGGTGGCTCATTTCCCATCTCGCCAAAGTTAAGGCGGCTTTGACTCCTAAAACGGGTACAGGAATCTTTTGGTTCCACCATTTTTTGTTTTTTAAATCGTTTCTACCCACCATTCAGCCCCCCCCCCCCAGCCATATAATCTGCTTCTGTTCGATAGTGGACATTCGCATAAAAAGTATATTCTCACAAGAGGATTGTTCTCCTATAGAAGGATTGATTCTATTTAGTGCTCTCCTCACTGTTTAATAGCCAGTTAACACGACTATCAGCCTTTTTATTCTTGTCTTCATCAGATTTAGATCCCATTCAATACTTAGCCTCTTGTACCTTGTGATACCAGAGGTCTTGAAGAAGTTGACACTGCCACTATTATCAATCTCTCACACACTCCATTCGAGAAGTTTTGGATTACGCTTTTCTTAACAGTCATCATGGAAACAGCTGCACATGGTTCTGGCCCATGGAATCACGATGCTGATCCAACTTTGGCCAAGTCTGCTTTCTCATTCCCACTGAATCTTTTGTGGCCATCCATATCAACGTCATGGTGTTACCTCGAATCGTTAGTTTCTCAACTTTCTTTGACTTATCTTCAATGGGAAACTTCTATTGGATTGGCTAATGTTATCACTGCTTCATTGCTTGTGTATATGGTTATTGTTCCTGGCGTGTTCTTGTATTAGTTTGTTGACGCAGTAAGTTGAAACAGTTAAATTACTGTTTTATCGACTTACTAACATTTTTTTCTGATTAGGCTGAATTCTGGCATTTGTAACTGGAAATTGTATGAGATTCAACGCAGAGTTTCAATGGATAGCCGTAAATTATGGAATTCAAAGGAGGGCGGTACCATCCCACTTGTAAAAGTAATTTGTTTGGACACTGTACAAATCATTAAGTGCAATACAGGTGCAAATGTTTACCCAACTGTCCCCGGACGACAATTCTTTTCGAGTTCGTCGGTGAAAACAACGCAAACCACCACCCATTTCAGCTTATCGTGCACATAACTGAAGTACTCACACACTTTCGAAGAGCTCAAGTCACAATTGCCACGCCACACATGTGCATCGTGGTGTTGAAAATGCGTTTCATGCTTCGAAGGTATTACCGTCACCACAAACAAAATGTACCAAAAACGTCTCCTGCGATATTAATTTTCAGCGAAATTAAATGCTTAACAAAATCCAACGGTGAAGTGTAACCTCAAAGGCCTTTTCAACGAAAAACGATTGAAAATTGTCGTTTAAGCCAAAGCTCAACTCAACTATTCAACGGTGTCGAAGATGATTTTTTGGAAGAGTAAACGGTCCAAAATGAATTTGGACGAAAGCGAGTGCAGGTGTTCCCATGACAGTAATAGCAAATAGCAGAGAAAAGCGGGGATTGTACATTGATGCATGCTTTACCGTTTGATTCGTTCTGCGAAGAACCTTTGAAGGTTGACAGTAAACTAGATGGTTGATTGTGATCTGTCAGGGGAGTTAGGTTCAATACAATTGAATCTGGCTCGCCGGTGGGGCTTCGACCAGTGTTGTTGTTATTTCCTGCGAATGAAGAATATTTGCGGTTAATGATGAACATTTACAGAAGGAAAAGAGAACAGTGTGTTGAATTATATTAAGTTCGCGTGTAGAGTTCAAAACCGGTGAATTGCATAGCGCACTTATTTCTCATTTAACTTAAAAGGAATTGTGAAACTATTGTACTGTAATGGAATCACACGGGCTGACGTGTTTTGGGTTACATATTTGCCACCACTGCATAATCTTTTCCCCACTGTCCATCTCGCGTGGACAAACCACGAACGAGCACATTTCCACTTGTTCGATTTATCTATTGAGAATAGGACGTGACACATGAGTTTTTCCCCACCATCCATGAACGTCTTAAGAGAACGCGGGTTGAGCCGAACCACTGGACGAGCCAGTTCCTCACGGGGCATGGTGACTTCAAAGCGCGGCTCCACTTCTTTTCTCTCAAAGGCTCTCCCTCACGCACGTCTTGCGCCTCCAGTGCCGAGGAAACAAGAAACCATGTGCTGCTCCACTGTAGTTCCTACAACAGTGAGCGATGGTTGTTGGAAGAGCACAAACCTTCCAGTTATGACTGCTACTAAGCAAACTTAACCGGTTTTGCCCAGTTTGCGAAGGTGGTGACAAAAAAAGGTGCCCGTGCCATGTCTCTCCTTTCGAAACTTGCCACTCAAGTAAATTGTTAGACGAAGAGGCAAAGCAAGTTGGGAACTCCTCACACATGGTATGGGATTCCCCAGGGGCAGCTCTAGATTCTATGAATGCTGCACAAGTGACCAGCCTCTTGCATAATAGTGAATCCACAACCACCATGACAGTCGACTGATATAACCCTCTTCGAGGGTTCAGGAAGAGGATAAGGGCACAAGACACGTATGACTGGAGGTGTTGAAAAGATGGCCATAACTTCAAACATTCTGTGCGTGGTTTATTCTTAGTCACCTGAGTATGTACATTCCTCTTGTCACCTGCCAGCAGATACGATTGCTTCGGAAGTGAAAATCTGTCTGTTCTGAACTTCTGTCATGAAGCATGCACGACTGTGATTACGAGTGTGAAAACCACCCTAAAATTTTGGACGTCTAGAAGCTCAAGTGAGTGCTATTGGTTTATTATTCATTCTGAATAATAACCCTATGTTTTCTGTCACGAACAATTTTTTACAACCCCCCCTCAAAATTTGATACTTTACGTTTCAAGACATGGAGATTCCAAATTTGCAATGTCCGTCCGCCGTCTGGGCCGTTTTGTGCCTTTAATGTGGTCCAAAAAATTCGTTCTTTCGCACAAAAATCCAATTTGGTATCTAGTTGTGCCCGCCATCTCAGCAATCCGATCGGACGAAGCCCACGATTGTTATGGGCAAAAAACGGTTAAAAAAAATTAACGAAACGCAGTACAACGCGGGAACTACAGCGGAAGTCAACGTTTCGTCTGGAATGGCAACGCCGCCCGCTCGCCTCCCCTTTCGACTCGACTCGCAACGTTTACGGGCGCCAGTTTTTTTTTTTCGCTTCCTCTAGGAAGCGCTCGTGTTTCGTATATAACCTTTGGCATTACAATTTGTCTCTTTATCGTCCGATTGCCTTGTTCTCGTCTTCACCTCCACGAATGACTGTTTCGCTCCGTCTCAACTGTTTCTGTTAGCAAAATATTTGTTACCTTCGATTGAACTTTTCATTATTCGCTTATTTTTCTAGATACTTTCGTTTTTTTTTTGTTTTTTTTTAATATTACGATTCAGTTCTTTTAGACCTTTTTTGGGTTTCATTTTGATATTTTTCGATGCTGAATCGAACGGGATGGGTCTCGGAGCATTAATGCTAGGTCAAGCTATTTATCCGAATAATAAACCGTTGTGTAATAATTTGCAGGGGTTTTTTAATTAAACATACCCGTCTGGGGTGACGATATATTTTTATAGCATTTCGCGCCCATTTTATTATCCGATATTTACTCAACATCGCGTGACGCCCTTTGGTTCAACTGTTACCGTGAACTCTTCTGCTGTGAAGTGCACTCGTGAGCCTTACGGTCCCGACAATGGAATCCAAATCTTGCAATTTCCTCTTTTCAGATGTTCCAGTTTTAAAAATACTGGTACCGATTAGCCGTTTAAAGGAGTCTTCTCGATGATTAACCTAAATCACATCAAAGCAACAAATCTTTCTCTCTTTGTCTACAAGAAAAAAAATACAAACCACTTCCAAAACTACTCAAGCTGCTGGCTTGGCTGCTGGGGAGGGAACTATTTAGGCCAGTTGTTGCTTCCGAAACTTGTTGAGTCGAAGGCTCCGATGATTGAGTTGGTCTCGGATTAGCCATAGGGTATCTCCAAAACTCTAAAAAAAAATATAAATTCGAAATGTAAAAATTACTGAAGTTTGGAAGGAATACGTACATCATTTCGCAACTCAAATAACACCTTTTTGACGTACGACACGACATGTGCCACTTGTTTTGAATGAATTATCAACAATTGAGTTTTCGGAAAATTCAGCACAGCAGAACAACTTCACACAAATCGAAAGCTTACGAAATAATAATCGAACATTATTCATTCAGTTTTCTCCAGATCTTCGTTATCAAGGGCTTTGAGCGTGAAAATTACTGTTCAAAAATATCGGGAGCAACACATCGTAAATTCACTGGTTTTGTTATAAATTCCATTAATTTTTCACTCAGTTTGCTTGAATTCGGTAAAACATCACTTCGTCGTGGCAGAAAGAGACAGTTCTTACAGTCCCAATCGTCGAGCAATAAATACAAAGAGAATTAATGAAAGCGTAGAAACGATTTTTACTTTCCTTAGCTCTAAAAGTAGAAAGGAAAGTTATGTAATGGGCTGTAAATTTTTTTTTTTGAGTTTTCTTCACATCTTTACGTTTTAGGTCGTCCTGAGTCCAAAAAACACTATTTGGGAAAATGGTCTGTGTGTGTGTGAACGATTTTTAGAGAAAACAGCCGTATCAAATCAGCTCAAACTTGACATATAGCCGGTGGGTTACCATGGAACGCCAAAATGAGGTTATGAACAAAATCCACCGAAAGTTAACTATAGTTATCATAGTGATCAAAACACCTAATATTTTTTTTCTCAAAAACGGCTCTAACGATTTTGATTAAATTTTTAATATTGATAGTTCCAAATGTGGCAACTATACCATAAAATTCCCATCTACGGGAAATTGACGAGAGCAGCACAATAAATTACCAAAATTTTCAACGAAAAGCGTTTTTAGCCCGGTTTTTTCCTTATAAACTCCGCTGGAATGTTGGTAGAATGTTTAAAATAATTGATATTGTAGTCCAATCTAATACCTAAAGAGTGAGTGTTAAAAAACGCTCATGAGATACATGGGGCTCACTCCAGAAATTCCCGAGTTTCAACTACCTTCGTTTCGCTTACTACCAGTTCTAAAAGTTTTTACCCAATAACTCTGCAAAAGTGATTACTATCCTTCTTCAAAAAATTTGTGTTTACAACCTCATTAATTATCTGTTTACAAATTGCTCAATAATGGTCCTGGAAAGAGTACGAGCAGCACAATAAATTCCGGAACTGTAAGCGCTACCGCTTTCTGCTGCTGTAAAGTATAGTTTGACCAAGTTCAAATGAACTGAGTGATAAATGAATCGATTAAGTAGAAAATGAATTGACGTAGAGCTAAGGAAACTTGTGTGTTGCTACGCACCGCTCGTTCTATTAAACCACAAATCTTTCAAGAGACCTAAGCAAAGAATCTCAACTGTGATATCATACTACTCCAATTCAATATTCATGAACCTATAAGTAAAATGGTATGTTTTTGTTTTTTTATGTATAAATAACGAAAAGTACTAAGCAAGCTGAGGATATTACCTTGACCGAGAAGCGCCAGCGAGGAAAGTTGCTGCCGATTTTTCGCTTCTCTGACCGCCCTCGGCAGCGTCAATTGAACTGGAAGTTCGTCGCTGAAAGGAAAAAAATACGTTTTTCGCGTGAAAAAGAAAAAAAACTCGTTTAACCGTTTAAATTCGACGGAAGTGGCGGAAAATGGCGTTTTCCCGAGTTAATTGTCAACATCTCGAGCCCAACTGTCGCCAGAAGATGAAATTCCTATCCGCTCAGGTATAAAGATGTTTTCGGGGGTGAAACTAATGGAAGGGGAAGGGGCGTCCGTTCGAGAGCTTTTACCTGATTTAGCGGAGGCTATTACGGAGATGCACCTTCAAAAGCTGTTGGTAACTTGGGGTTTCAAGTGGTGCTTTTTTTTGACCGAACGATTACGAAAGAAAACGCTTCCATGAGCTATTAAACGACAAACGTCGTAGAACCTTCACCTCGGAATTTAGGCCCAAAATTTTATTTCAATTCTGCGCAATTTGCTTATTGAAAACCATCAAATTGCCAAACTGGTCGTATAACGTAACATTACAAAAATTAAACCGTTCCATTGCCTTCAAAACTAATCACAAAATACATGCCGCCGATAATAAAAACGGCCTTCCCGCAAGGCCCCTTTTAAAATTACACTTTACGCACAAATCTTTTTTATATGTATCTAAATTACCTCACAGATATATAGCGCGATAGTTGATGACTTGAGAAATATTTACCAGCATTGACAATAGTGGGCGATGAGAGTGGGTATGCTAGAGAATTTGTTTTCGCTAGATTCCAAACTAAGTTGACCGTCGGGACCGGCTTGAATTAGGTAATGTTCGATGTACGGCCCTTTTCCAACCGGCAAACGAACTGATATCGCCATCGTCGACGACTGGGATGATTGACGAACCACGAAATTCTGGAAGAACAAAAAAATACGATTAAAAAAAAGTTGAAAAAATAAAAAGTGTACACAATTCCGCGCAACTGAATACACAATAATTTTTTGGAAGGGCGTGGCGTAAAACCAAAGATCCCAGATCAAATGTCCAGACATTGCTGATCGTTTTTGTGTTCGATGTTGGGGCATTGTCCATCAAGAGTTTGTTCCTCGAGGCGAGATAGTAATTGGGAAAATCTACGTCGAAGGGCGCGAGAGGGGCAATGGATCCTCCACTACGACAATGCTCCAACTCACACCTCTCTCATTGTGCGTGAGTTTTTGGCGGTCAATTCGATAACACAGACTGAACACTCCCCCTTATTATTGGGCACCATGCGAGTTCTTTTTACTCTTAAAAACCAAATCGGGGCTTCGGGGGCGGCATTCGGGGGACGTTGAGGCTATTAAAGCAGCAGCGACAAGGCAGCTGAGAACCCTTCAACCGGATGACGTAAAAGAAGCCTTCAAGCAATGGAACCAGCGATGGCAGAAGTGACTTGTGTCACAGGAGAGTATTTTGAAGGGAACAAAATCGAATTAACCGATTAATTGTTGAATGAAATTTGGAATGATCTGGCGCAACCTACTCTACACAGACGACATGGGACAGTTCAGCAGTCCCATAGACGATCAATATTATTGTGCAATAAGTTGGTTTGTGCAATAAATTGAATCGTGTAGGGGTCGATATTGACGGTTGTACAATATTTGGCACAATCACGAGCACAGACGATCAATTTGCTTGGCAACAGGTTGTGCAAACAGTCCTCGCCAGAACTTCATTCGGTGAAGATGTTGAGTGAAACTGAGTTGTGTGCTGTTGCTATTGCTGTAGCGGTAAGTGCAAAGAAGAGAAAAAACAACAGAGCTCGCGAAAAGGGAGAAAATGGGCCAAACAGTGGTT
The DNA here is from genome assembly GCA_020466155.1 of Pachypeltis micranthus. Lineage (NCBI taxonomy): Eukaryota > Metazoa > Arthropoda > Insecta > Hemiptera > Miridae > Pachypeltis > Pachypeltis micranthus. Next base: position 8,602,180 of record CM035778.1, read on the forward strand.
CATTGACAGGGAGAAACACACCCACGAAACATTACGAATGAACTGAGGAGTTGCTGAACCAAATGATTTTCGCAACTTTTTACGGATGGACGGAGTATTATTCGACGAACTTCTCGCTTCGGTAACTCCTCAAATCGAGAAAATCAACGCTACCATGCGCGATGCTATTCCTGCAACGGTTCGAAGATATGAAGTTTTTAACTGCCGTTTCACCTCAGTCAATAGGTCGTATTGTTATGGAAACATGCACTGCTCTGATCAACTGCCTCAAGGAATACATAAAGGTAAGTAAGGTAATGGTACCAGTGGCGGACATGCTAACGAAACCTGGTTATATTTTCATCTTTATGAACTTATGCCTCGTTTAATGTTTCACTTTTGTAGGTTTTCAGACACTCCAACTATTTTTCTATATCTTGGCTACCCACTTCACCACTAAAATTGTTTATTTCATTTTAAAAACTTACGGCTTATGAAACCTAGTAAACGCACCAGTGACGGACACTGAGAATTAGAACTGCGCTAATAGCGGACACCAGGTGCTCCAGTAGCGGACAGTGCACCAAAATCATTAAAATTGAGTTTTAATATTAAGTTTTAGTAATTATTAAGTTTCAGTATTGAGTTTTAATTAATTTTAATTTTCAGACAATAAATTAGAGATTTATTCTTCATAGCACTGAATTATTAAAAACTTTATGATATTTTTTATTGCACACGTCACAGGCGAAACCAATTCTGTTTTTCGACAGTGAAGCCCCACATTTGAAGCATAGGCCTTTCGTCTCGATCTTGGGGGTTGAGTGTGTCATAGCACTTTCGTCGATATGTGACGAAATTTCTTGAGTTTCTTCAGTGATGCAAGATCTATTTAGGTGTGTGTCAATGCTTACTCCCACCCCGATGGTTGGGGAGCTTTTTAAAGTCTCAATTTCTTCGTGGTCGTCCTCGGGATCGGAGGGTATCTCTATTTCTGATGATGATGACGACGAAGACGATGATTGCTTTCTCTTTCTGTTAATTTTCTTTCCTCTTCTTGAAGATTTGCTGTTTTTTCTACATTTTTCGAGTTTTCTATTTTCTTGCTGTTTCTCCTTTTCTGCTTTCTTCCTTTCTCTAAGAAGTGCCCTTTCTGCTTTTGCTGTTCTGTATACAACTTTCTTTTCGTTTTTTCTCGTGGTACTCTCCAAGACTGAGAAGTTATGACACTTGGAAGTATCTCTTTGGTTCGTTTCTTCTTCGGATTAGAAAAGGCTTCAGGCCAAATGAAAGCCTTTTAAAGGGCTAGGCACAGAATTGGCTATTTTATGTGCGATTCGATCGTTCGTCATTGGGCTCACAGTAGGTTGGATGTCATTTCCTCGGGATGTTGAGGGTTCGGGGATGAATTCAAATTCGCCACTGGAAGGGGTCCCTTCTGCAAGGGGTTTCATGACTTGATGTTGTGCTGACTGAGGCGATGAACGGGACGTAGCCTCTTTCATCTCCCTCCACAGCTGAAATAGAGCTTGATCCTCCTGAGCTCCGCAAACGTCTTTACTCTTGAAATGTTCGACTTTACTTTCCCCAATAAAATGTTCCATTACCCGAAGAGCCGATAACATTCCCGTTGAAGAAAGAGTCTTTGATTATCGAGGTTGCCCATGGGGTTGTCATTAGCGGTCCGGCAGGTTGGAGGGTGTCAGGGCAAACTACCACATTTGGATTCCACGGAAACAAGCCGCATTTCCTGAAGCCATTCACTATAATTTGTGGATCCATCTCCCCCAAAACTTCCCTAAGAAGTGGTGCAAAATCCTTCTTTTTCAGTTTAGGCTGGGAAACGTTCCTGATTCGCCATTTATTGGTTTTCTCCTTCCAGGAGCTCTTCAAAGAATGAAAGACCGAAACATCCATGGGTTGAATGAGATGAGTTGCGTTGGGATAAAGGGCGACAAGTATTATTCCGTGGTCGTTGCAAAACTCACTGCAGTGGAGTGTCAGGTGAGAGGTGTGACCATCAATAAAGAAAATAACTGGTCTTTGAATGCTCATCTCTTCCAACCAAGGATCAAACACGTTGCTGATGAACTCGAAGAAAGAAGCCCCTGTCATCCATCCTTTTCACTTTTCCCAATGGCCCAATTGGGAGGAATACTATTCGCTAATTCTTGAGGAATACGCTCGTAGCGGAACACTAAAAGAGGTGAAGCCAATTTTCCCTCGGCATTTGCTGTGATAAGGACCGTGATGCACTCTTTTTCATTCCCGCGCACTTGGTACGCAGTCTTGTCTCCTTTGGGGCCAACACCTTCGATCCTTTGGGATTTAGAAAAAGCGGTCTCGTCTGCATTGAAAATACGGCGTGGATCTTTCATAATATCTGAGATATTATTGCCTTCCAAGTATTTATGGACTGAAAGAAACCAAGGGCGCAGATCTTCTGTGGAAATGCTTGCACGTGGGATGGTCAAATTTTGTGCAGTTCTTATTGAAATTGTGGGATTCCTTTTCATAAAACAATTGAACCATTTGCGACCAGGACGATTATTTTTAAATGGTGTGATCCTGTCGCTACCCTCCAAATACCGTTGCACACTATCGAGCAACTCTGTTTTTGAAATACAGAACCCTGCGCGTGCCATGCTAACCACCCATTCGGTAATCATCGCTTCCTCATTAGCGGTGAGAAACGAATCTGGACCCATTTTGGTTTTAACTGGTCGAATACCTTTTACCTTGTAGTGCAGGGACACTCTCGGGACTTCGTGCTCTCTTGCAGCCACAGCAACAGGTTTACCAGCTCGAACTGCTTCAATCGCGTCAGCCATCTGCTGTACTGAATAATACAACCTTTTCACACACATAGTCTTCTTTCGAAGTTTCTTGCCAGCCTTCTTCCTAATGAGAGAGGGAGGAAGAGGTAAGAAAGACAGTCATGCATCATGCTTAAGGATCAAACTTTCAATGAGAATGTGAGTGCAGAAGATCCGGCCGATCAGATAGGTACCTATGATGCGTAATTTTCATTGAAAGCTCGTTAAAAAGGATGGAAAATGGTAAGGTAGGGAGAAATAGAATAACACCTGTTAATTATTTCCGTTATTGGAACCAAGAAAAAAGAAGCCTGCTTCGAGAGCGGACATGAGAGTCCGTCATTGGTGCAACACAAAAAAGTTTGAGCTAAAACGGACAAGCATGTCCGCCACTGGAACATTGCAGATTCGTATGAACCAGTAGAGGACATGGCTTTTATACTGTTAATTTAACATTATTTTCAAAAATTCTTGAATATAATCACGAAAAAACAATATAGAAATACAACAAAGGTCAAAACAAAACGTAAATATTTATAACTAACGAGAAAAACCTTAACACCTACCTCAAGTTTCTTGCCATTTCTGTGAAGAAAACGCTTGGTTCATGAACGGCTAAATGACTCACACTAATATTCTAATGAGTTCTGGATATTTTGTCGTCTGGCCTTTTTCGTTATTCTTTTGTTTTGGTTACAAGCATCTACCGTTCCGTTTAGAAAAAACGCCTGCTCACTAGAGTCGCCCAATTTGTTATTTTGAAGCATTTTACATCCAAGTGTCCGCCACTAGGGCAGTGTCCGTTATTGGTGCAACTACCTTACTTTGTTGAATTTCATTTTATTTGGCAGTAAAAATGTTGGCATACATGGAAAAATATAAATATAAAATGCAAATGAATATGAAAAAATATAAATACATTGAAAAAAAGTGCTTGCCTATAAAAAAGGTATTCATGTAAATTTGAAGTTAAATTATTTCTTCATTATTGAAAAGCTGAGTAATAGGAACTCGCATTTAGCGGACATTGTTCTTCTGAATTGGGATTATTTATTGAAGGGAGGGATTGAACAGCATAGGGAGTGGACGCACGTGAGGCGTTATTTCCACTGAATGACGGTGTAAGGTCCCCATTTGACACAGTGACAGTCTGTGTGCAGCGGCTGCTGCAGGGGGGACAGAAGCGGCTGAGAATCTACATAATGGTGGACAGTCAGGCCATTCTCAAGGCCTTAGCCTCATACTGTCTTACATCACGGCACAACTAGATACCAAATGGGATTTTTGTGCGAAAGAACGGATTTTTTAGATCACGTTAAAGGCACAAAACGGCCCGGACGGGGGACGGGGGACAGCGGATGGACATTGCAGATTTGGAAACAGCTTCGGTTTACATGAAGGTTACGTGTAATGATTTATGAGATTCGACTAAATTTTGCTAAGATTAGTAGTTTCAGTCCTTTTATTGTACGTTGTTGGGTATTTACAGATATATATAATTTCTTTAATTTTCCGTTTGAAGTAATGGCTTTCCCGGTCAAAAATATTGGTTCTGTCAAAGTCAAATGAATGTCCATCATTGATTGAAGGTTTTTTTGTTCTTGTTTTTCACCGAAGTAAACTACTACAGTCAATAATGACACCACATCACAATTGTAGTTAGTGAGTTACTGGTTTCGTTGTACTTTTATTTTTGGGTTCCACGGTGATAAGCAGGCTATGTAAGTAATTTTAATTTGGGTTCTACGCACGTACAATCACGCACACAAATCTTTTCTTGTATGTGGTACTCCGCGACCCTTAAAACGTATTTTCAATTAAGTAACCATACTTCCTACTCCGTAGGAACGAGAAAAGTAAGCAGCTTGTAGAGCTATGAAGTACATTGAAATGATCGCTTCGAGAGCCTGTGGAGTCAAACTCAACTCGCATAAAACGGATCAAAACTTCCGGATACGACATTTGTCGCTTTGTAAAACACTAATCGTGTGCAGTCTGACCAAATATTCATAGTTTTGGGAGATGAACCAATTACAGATCGCAGATTTTCACGTTTAATTTGAGGTCACCAGCGGGAAGTACGGCGTGTTAAACCTATTTCACTGTCTTCGAACGCGCGCTACGCCGTTTAATCGCATCAAGGAATTATTTCAGCCTAAACCACTGTTATAAAGTTTGAAAGTCGCATTAAGGGAGACGTGGGCGTCGTCGAGCTCTGGCGTTCAGCCGGCGCGACAGAGCGGAAACGGCCAAGTATTTAATATTTCGAGTTCACCCGGCAGCTGAACGAGTTCTGGTTCTGTTGCGTCAGGAATAATGAAAGGTTTTTACTGTTTGTGTTCCCATTCGCAGCGAACTAACGTACACTTTAGGGCTCCGTCTGGATAGGCGGTTTGAAAGCTACGAAAATGACGCAATCACTTGCACGTGCGTTTGTGAATACGATTGAGAGGAAATTGACGAAACTTTAAATTTTATATTCGTTCGCTACGCTCGTGGGACGTGACAGTTCGACAAAAATTGGCTAAAAACTAGCTAGATATTGTGGCAATCAAAAACAAAGTTTCACTTTTCTTAACTCCGCGTGTAAGGGAAGTAAAATAATAGGCCAGAAGCATACGTAAGGGCCACAGGGTCTTTCTTGAGAAGCTAGTCAAATACTTAGGAATGGAGTGAGAGCTGGCGTTCCAGCCAGCATGGGAATGGCGACGCTGGTATAAAACGTATTCGTCAAGCATAATCTAACACTTTGAGAGTGCCAAACCCCAAAATTGCCATTTCCCTGACGAAATATGGTCCAACTGACGCGGTCATTGGGGAGTGCAGTGGGAAGCACATGGGTGCTTTAATGGTAAACTGCTGCTATTCAGGAGGAGAAGCTCAGGAAAGTGCCCCTGCGGACATAGGAGTGAAACAGCAAGCCACATACTGAAAGAATGCAGCCTATATGCAGCAGAAAGGGCGCTGCTCACCGGTAGTGCCCTGTATGAAGGGCCACAGGGGAAGGAAAACTGGCATTTGCGGGGCCCCTTCCCCCCTTCCAGCTGCTGAGTGCGGCTGGTCGGGGGTGGGCCCTTGCGTACCAGGGACCTGGGGTCCTTCGGCAATGAGGGCAAGTCCAAACCCCTCCAAGGCGGAGGTCCCCAAAGTCGTAAGTCTGGACGCAAGTCTGGGCGGGCTAGCAACCATTCTAGCCTTAAGGGATGTTTTTCCCAAAATGGTACTGCGGGGGTGCACAGCCCGCGGCGCAAGCCGGTGCACCATGGGTAGGCCCGCGCAAGGCGGGTGCCTCTGCTGGGGTCCAGCAATGGGCCCCTGCAGATAGCGCAGTGGTCGAGGGTTCGCTGGAAGTAGTCCCTGTCCCAATTTCCCCTACTCTTTTTGCCCGATGGGGCGGAGGAAGGTCAGGGCCGATGAGGCCGGTACTTCCTCCGCACACCCCTATATCGGAACGTAAATGTATGAAGGGCCGCTCAACGTATTAGCGGAGCAACCAAATGGCGGCTGCAAAATGGAGGCATGTGCGGAAAAATGGCACAAACTGCGAGGCCCAGGCTCCTAAATGGGTGGTAGTGAGTTCATGTTTGTGTGTTAGTGTGTAGGTTAGGAACAACTGTGATACTAGGGTAGGTATAGTATAGGATTGGAGGATCGAAGAGGAGGAATAAAAGAGTACTCTCCCTCCAGCCACCACTTGGGGAGATAAGTTGCAAGCAGGGGCGGTGAACAGTGGCTTTGAGTACTTCGGCCAGGGGACCACTGAACCCCAGACCGTGCGGTAAAGGTCGTACTCAGCTTCCTAAGGGGGGCGCGTATGTACGACTAAGAAAGGGCCAGCGTCACAATAGGCCCACATGCGGCCGTAGTTTGGTGATAATCGTTGAAGCCGTTTAGACAAAAAGCGCAAAAAAACTATTTTTGCGTCAAGGACATATATCTCCATTCACCGTATTTTCATGGAGATATGTATAGACAGGAAAAGTTAGGTAATGATTACTAGAAGATAATTTGAAAGTTTAATCAAAACCGTTAGAGCTGTTTTCGAGAAAAAATGCGAAAAACCCTAGTTTTTGGTGAGTTTTCATCCCCCACCCCCCTTTCTCATCAACCAAAATCGTCCGTAACCTTATTTTGGCGTCTACAACAAATAACGATCAGAACAAAAAAAGAACCAGCTCAATCGGTTTAGCCGTTCTCCCGCAAATCGAACTACTGACACACACACACGGACCACACTCCAAAATGAGGTTTTGGATTCAACAGGTCTAAAAACTGAAGAAACCCCTGTTTTTTACAGAGTTTTGACACGATTACTATGCTTGCGTTAAAATCGATTTGAAGGCTTAATATCAATTGAACTTTTTGAGAATTTATTGTGCATCTCACGGTCGTGCCATACTTCTAAACTAACTACAGTTATCATAGTGTTTGTTAGGTGCACGAGAAGGGGAGCTTAAGAAAGGAGTTGATGAATAAAAAGGAACTCGCCGAGCATAAGTGAAGACAGTATTGAGCTTTAACAGAATAGCGGTATGAGGTTCAGTATATAAGTGCGAACACAAGGGAGCTCTGAATGCGCATGAACTGGTTAGGCGAAAAACTAGAGAGTGGTTAGAGATGTGACTGGCCTGAGAGTTGATAGAGGAATGTCCAGGAGGAGGGAGACGAGAGTATCTGGGCAGATAAACCGAGGGGAAGGAAAGATATTTTGGAAGTTAAACTAAATGAACGGACTTCCGCCAAGGTCCATAATAGTTTGACCGAACGCACCTGGAAAAGACTCGACTCAAGATCCCAACTACTTCGGCCGAAACAAAAAAAGAACCAGCTCAATCGGTTCAGCCGTTCTCCCACAAATCGAACTACAGACACGCAAACGAACCACGTGCCGAAATTAGGATTTTTAGACTCAGTAGGTCTCAAAACGTGAAGATCTGATGAAACCCAGATTTTTTTTTGACACGATTACAAAACTTTCCGCTACCCATAGGTAAAGGAAAGTATTGTAATTGAAAGTAAAAACTGCTCTAAAATAGATTGTCATTGTGATTCTTAATCCTAATTTAGTTTGGTTGTAAAATACAGGGTATTAAACTTTATTTATTCTTAATATGACTGGTTCGCACTTTGGAGGGGAATGTCACAAACACATTTAGTGTGCAAAACTTGTGGTGAAATCACGCTTAACTTTTTGATTCAAGTTCTTAATTTTTAACAAAAATGTTCCAATATTAGTAGAAGATTAGGTGTGTGTATCAGGTGGTGTGCGGTATAATTTAAGATGCACGTTGATCACAACAAATTTGAGTATTTCTAAGTAATTCGTACGCAGTTCTACTTCTGACCTAAAACTGTGTTGGTAGATCAGTCAAGAGAACGTTCTACTCCAAATAAAATAGGCAGGCGGTTGTCGAAATAACAAAATATTACCCCTTCTTCTTTGCCTTGTAGAAGGTGGAAGGCGCCAGCTCTCTGAATGCCAGGCAGGTACCAGACGGGATGGCTCCGCAGAAGACGCTCCGGCAGGCCAATGTCGCAAGGGGGAATGGTGCCGTCGCCGCAGCCGCTCCCTCCAGAACTACCCCTTGAACTCGTCTCCTCGTCTCCGCTTTCTTCTTCGCCACAGACTCCATCCACCTGCAACCAATTAAAGGGTAATTACAAATACCGCCGAAGACAACAACAGGTAGTCGCGCGTTACCGGCGAAAGTTGAAACAGTAATGTCGCCCAGTACAACTTAGTACAAGTAAGGAAACAGGGCAGGGCAGCCCTTTCTCGAAACCAACCACAGAACATGAAACACCACACAAACAAACCATCGATGCAGTGCAGCTTCTAAATCAAAGATGGGGTGCTCGCCGTCTTAACGAACTTAATCTAGGGAATTGCCAGACCTCTTCACTTGTACTGTTTTTTTGGGACGTATGAGGGAGGATCAGCTGTTAAAGGGTCCTGTGAGCTTACTCCCGCGTATTGAGGACCAACCCAGAGCATTCCCACACTGCTCATCAGTTTGGGAGATTCAGGAGCACATATTATTAAAAATTCTCGTTGTATTTTCCCATTCGCAAGTCTTTACAAAAAAAAAAATCTTTGTGACGACATAAACAAATTGTAATTTTGTGGGGATGAACCCAAGATAAATCAAGGTTAATATAATACCCTGGCTAGGTAAGTGGAAAACAACAAAATAAACTTGATTAGGATAAGTGTCGCTTTATTTAAGCAAATAAAAAAAAATTATAAATAAAAATTAACTCTATCTTTAAGTAGGCACAACTCAGAGTAGATCTCTTAGTCACAGATATACATAGTAGGTACGATAGATTTCTGAACAGGTACTTAAGCGGGTACTCACTACTTCCGACGGCAGTGGAGTATATTATAAATTTACTAAATAGTGCTTGTCTAGGATAGGGACTTATCCAATGAAATGGGACGGGAAAGGAACGTAGTACTGGATGTCCGCGAGGTATTACCTTCGCCAGTATTCTTTGGATTTGAAGCAGCCGGTGATCTAGCTTTTGAGCTTCGACCTGAAACGGTACGTGATAAGTGGGTATCTTGGCAGCGACACCCCCGGAGAGGATGCAAAGACGGCACTGCACCTCCCGGCGATCCACAAAGGGACGCAGCGATGAATGGACGAACTAAATAATCCTGGTAGCTGCTGACGGCGAAAACTAGTCCCACAGGCAGATGTAGCAGAGCCCACGCAGTTGGTGAATAATTATTCTTTCAATCCCAACAAGGGTGAAATCTTGGAAGAGACGAGAATAGTGATGAGCTGACTATAGATACGGCAATGCTGGACGGCGGAAAAGAACAAAGGAACTCCGAAACGTGGTATCTGGCCTGTTCTCCAAAATTGCCTGCAGGTAGCAGCACACGATAGATTGAACAATTTGTCTCAAAATTCATCAACGAATTCTACTCTCTATCTGGACCGATCAGTGTTTTTTTTCTGAAGAATATTATTTACAGAAAATAACTGTCCCACTTCTTAATTGGAAACAATGGCTGGAACAGAAATGAACATAATTTTCCCGTACGCATTTACTGCCATCTGGCGGAAGACCTGAACGGGTGGTGCCGAGAACCGCAAAATATGAAAGTGGCGGGACTACGAATTATTCACGCTACATCTTTTTATATATTTCTTCGGGTGTAATTTTTGATTTTAGTCGTTATAAAATAAAAATTGTTCTTTTCAAAATGGGTTTTAGTTTATTTTCAACTGTTCCTTCCTTTTTTGCGTAGTGTTCGGCAGGCCGAATTAGCTGGGTCTTGACCTTCAAAATGTCCCCACTAGCCCTAACGAAAAGTCATTGCTTCCCTTAACACCTTCGTCTTATTGTTACCAATGGAAAGTCCACCTCTATCAAAAGATTTCCCTTTATCCTGGACTTTCACATCTATTTTTTCCAACCCCCCAATTTTAGATTCTTCTTCTCAACAGACAGCTCCTTCAAAGTCAGTCATCCTTCAGTTCTCACGATGCAGTCGTCCCCCAGTTGTCTCAACGATTCGTCTCTCAACTCGCGCTACTCCCAGCTCAACTTTATCTCTCTATCTGTCCCTCTTCCTCCACTTAGTATCTCCCAACCAGTTTCACATGTATTAAGAGTCCCTTGTGCGCGTTTATATACTCATACTCAACGGGATATCGCTATTCTGTCCTCACTCACGCTCAACACGTTCATTTATTTCCCAGTTTCAAGCTACCCCATTCATTCGCCCTACTGTGGGTGATGCTTCCTATGCCATTTTCTCATACCTAAGGTGGGTAGACTGGTGGTGGACACAAGGAGCTCGACTCACAACAGAGCCTGTGTCATTTCTATTTTCCAGGAAAACTGCAACGTTGCTCAATTCGCCAGGACATTGCTCAGCCAGCAAAGGATGGAGCTTGCGGATCTTAGCAGTATGGGCACGCTCCACATATTCATTTATCTCTTTGTTTCAAGCGCCTCCATTCGTGCTCCCAACAGTGCCCACATTGGGCCCAGAGCTGAGAAGCCACCGATGTAGAATTTCAATTTTAACGAGAATGTATATTAAATGAATCATTTTAGCAACATTCCATACAACATTTTGTGGCGTTAAAGCAACGAAATGTTTTTTTTAGTTCTGGGCAGGGGGTAAAACAGGTAAAATTAGGCTCGGGTTGAATGTGTTTAGACTCAAAAGTTACTGTAGTAGTTTTATACTTGCTTTCGTTGCGTTTCTTCCGTACTTTCTCCATTTTGTTACCATTTTTTATAGCGAAAGCTTGTGAAAAACGTAATGTTTGAGGCGAGTAAATCTTCATCATCACCTTCTTTTTCTATCCTATCACGTTACACTCTAGGGATGCCGTGAAACGGATTTTAGTGCAGGCATTATTCGAAACGAAGGCAACTCCTTCATTTTATACGAACAGGGAAAGCCAGACCTTGACAATCTCATAGCACTCAACCGCTGCGGTATGTCGGCGCAGAGAATCCTAAATTCTTCCGTCGAAAAACCCCCCCATCACGAAACCACTTCCAGTCCCCGCACATTGGCTTTGAAATCGCGCTCAGCGTCAAAACCTCCTCTTCCGCGAAGTGCTGCGAGAAAGTGCCATGGGGAAGGGGATTTTACCGCAATCTTCCTACCAAAGCCAACTGAAGCGGATAAGACAAATGGTGTGGAATTGATATAAATGGCAGGCGGCGGGGAACGTAAGCTTGACGTTGGCGCGCCTTCGGGATTTTCTTACAGCCGCACAAGAAACAGCTCCAAGCGAAGGCGTCACCCTTTGTCATCGCCCAACCAATCTTCTTCAGGTTGGCGTCCGCCGGAATACGCAACTATTTCTTTATCGGTTTAAGATTTTGGCGTTTTAGAACAAACCCTTCTCCATATTACAAAACACTAACGAACAGACGATGAGACAAACATCCACTCTCATCAGCCCTACGAAATAGGAAGGTCTGGAAAACATTTTTCATAACCCCAGTGTTCGTCGCCAAACGCCGAATCAGTATCAGTTTTTTGACCTCGGAGTTCCCGCACCTGCCCTAACGGGACTCCCTGGCCATTAACAGCAAAGGCCTTTGTACCTGCGGAAATTCCACCTCAGTGGTTATTTCCAACAGCAGCGGATTTCCCTCAAGTGGTTTTTCCATCTTTTCCCACTCCTTTTTCATTCAGATTCCTCTCCACAATAGACAGCTCCTTCCAAATTCATTAACCTACAAACTCTCACCAAAGTCACTCTCGTCTCCTTGTGCTCACTCAGGCACATTCCTCTATCTGCTCTCGGCCCATACAGTTTGCTATCTCCTTCCAATACAGTTTCTCGTGCCAGTTCACACGTGTTCCGAGAGGTCCCCTCGTGCAGCCCTTTTGTACACAAACTCTAATAATTTCATTGCACATTTAATACAGTTCTCCTCATGGTCACCGAGTTTCTTTCATTACAGTCTTCTATTCTCGCCCTCTCGTGCACCCAACACTCAGTAAATTGGAAAGGCTGTTGGACTGGCGCAGTTTCTTCGTTTAATGCATTTCTCCGTGGACACCTGCAGCGGAAAAAGCAGTTATTAGCTCAGAGAACCCCTCTTTTTACTTACAAACAGCTCCTTCCAAGTCAGTCACCCATCCACACTCGCTACAACAGTCGTCTCCCAGTTCTCTCTCTGTCCCTCTCTTCCACTTAGTAGTTCTCACAACCAGTTCACGTGTATTTAGAGTGCCTTGTTCACGTTTATATACTTACACTCAAACTGATTGGGCTCTTATTCTGTCAAGTATAATGCAGTCCTCACTCACGCTCACCCCGTCCATTGATTTCTCAGTTTCAAGCTCCCCCATTCGTACGCTCAACAGTGCCCATATCAGAGACGTGGCGAAAGAAGAAATATTCAGGGTAATACCCAAATAGTTAACAACAATCACAGAACGCAGTCTAAAACGTAGTTCATTTAGGAGTTAATGCCAATACTCTTCCAGGAAATGCAACAACCGTGTTGAGTTGAAAAGAAAAATAGCTTCAATCAATTCGAAAGAAGTAGAGAAAAGGAAGGAGAAAACCTCTCGTTGAGTTGAACTGATGGATAGAGAACATTCGGGGAAACGGATGTTTCTTGATCTCGAAGGGCAGTTAAGGCCAATATTCCCGGCTTTTTAGGCGCCAAGAAGCTCATTCCGCTAGAGAGGGCAACTACCGAAAGAAGTGAACGACGCTATCGCGCCAAAGCTTTTTGATCAAATGGGGGGAAAAGGTCATGACGAGGAGCTGATTGGAAGGAAGGGCTTTCAGTGAAATTACAAGAAGCGGATGCGAACCCTTGAGTGCAAACTGTTGCACATTTCAAGAGTAGCGACTAGCGAGGGGCTTTACTAACGGAGGGATCATGCAGAGTATCCCGGGAAAAGAGTACTGAGGAGGCGAGGGAACACTACATGGACCATACAGTTCGCCACCGAGATTGCAAAAAGTCCCTTAAAACAACAATTAACAAAGCTATCCAACTAAGACTTTGTGTTGGTGGAATAGAAGGAGGGCGGACGTATTGGCAAAGAATGGATCCCTGATGAACCTGGTAAGAGCAGCACCCTTCGAGAGGAACACGAAGAACCACATTGAAAACCTCCAAAATGAGAGGTGAATGACTATAGACGGATGTACTTGACCAAAGGCTGTCAATGCTATTCACCTAACTCTCTAAAGAGCGAGTAAGAGTGGTACTGAGTCTAGTGAGAGAGATTGTGAGTATACAAATAGTATGAGGCCTGTTTACGGTGGACTGTTAACTAGAGTAACGCTAACAAGTAACAAAAGTAACCCCAAGGTAGTGGAACGCAAATCGGAGGTGCAGTACAAGGGAAGGGCTGGCTGTGGTGAGTTTGACACTAGCAGGGATGCATTGAAGACGCCCCACTAAACGCTGCCAGCTCCTTGAGACCTGGTGGTAGAACTGGAAGAGGATGCTAGCCGACACTGGCTCGATAAACCAATCTGTGGCCGCAGTGTTGGAGATTTAGGTTATTCCCCTCAGTTTAGGCCCATAGCGATAATACAATTTTTGTTCAAACTTATTAAGAAATGTCAACTCTTTGCTTCGTTTCGACACAGTTTATAGTCAATCACAACCATAGAGATTTTTATTCAAAATCATTTCAAAAATATTCACTAGTCAGCCCCTTTCCTACAGTACAGGCGCATAGTTGGGGGAACTTGAGTTGGAGTAAAATAAATTAATGAGGGTTAACGTGGTGAGTGTAAGAGAGAACTGTATTAACACTTCGTATGATAGAATTGCTATATGGGCGTGAGAGAGTATTTTCGCGACACAAGGGGTCTATGAATAAGTGAACTAGTTGTGAGGAATGAGAACGGAGCGTGAGTAAATAGAGCAGTGAGTAGCGGGAGAGCTGAGAGACGAATGATGTTTAGGTTGGGTCTGCGAGCTGTGCGTTGGAGAGGATGTAAACCCAAATGTGGTAAGTCCAACAAGGGAAAACCCATTGTCAGCTTAGGAAATAACTGAACAGGCTGCCTGGACTTTCCCGCAGCTACAAAGGGCTTCAGGTCAGAAAGAGCTGGACTGGATGTGGACCCTACACAAGTACTTCCCGTTAGGGGCAAGTGCAGGAAGTTTCAGGCTCAAGGTCTCAAGCCAAGCCTGCGCCAAACAATATTCAATGACCACCCTGAAACCTCTTCTTGACACACCTTCAAGACGGAGCCTTCATTTCTAGCCACGAGAACCCGTCATCTTTCTAGGAATACTGAATGATGAGTTTATTCTCATCTTTCAGCAGAACAAAGCCTGGGTGTATCCATCCACGGCCTTCCAACTGCCCTCGATCTCCAATATTCCGTTTAAGAGAGTGAATTGCTACCCTTTTGCCCATCTTTGACAGGTGAACAACAGATTCTGCCCACTGCCCACGGTGCTCTGTTTGCGGCAAAAACACTTGTAGTACACAGCAGTTATATAAATTTTTCCCCGATGGCTCTCAAAGTTCCTGACCTGTCAGGAACAGCACTATTTAAAAACTCCCTCCAAACTATCCACACACTGTTGTATTCTCACTTGTTAATTAAGAACAAAAGCTTTAAAAGCTAAATATTGATTAGTAAAAAATGCGTAGAAAATTTAATCAAAATAGTGGCTGCAGTTTTTTGACAAAAAACGGAAGCCCCTGGATTTTCGATAAATGTTGATATTCCCTCACCATCCTTGTCAGCCATGGAAACTACTTACAACGCTCTCACACAGACCAATCGCCCATGTGATGCCCCCCCACAACTTTAGTAATCAATTCTCAATAAAACGTGCACTCAGCGTGCAGAAGCAAGTAGCTCGAGGAAGGGTGAGAGAACTTCACCTCACCCCTGAGGCCAAGGGTAGAGCGAAGAGCTCACAAACCCCCACTCCCTCCTTGAACTGGAGAGGGTCAAAATGAACCACACACAGAAAGGATTTCACTACTTCATTCTGAGCCCCAGTTCAACTAGGAACAGATAAGAGCTGCATACGAGTACATACCAGCCAAACCTTTGGGATATTGTTTAGCACACACAAGGCTTGAGGAGGCGGAAGCTAACCACATCTGTATGGGGTCAGAACAGCCAACATTGAGGTTTCTCCGAGCAGAGGCTTTAAAACCTACAGATCTTATTAAACGTTAACTTTTCAAAATATTTTCCTTAACCACGACCAACTGACTGACTCCAGTACTGACTAAACGGCCAGACGATGATGTCTTTACATCGAAAGCGCTTGCCCACAGTAACCCACAGTAACTCACAAGCCAGAGGAGACGGACTCACCTAACAGGTACGTTAACTTTAGTATTTTCCTTAACCACTGAGTCGAGGAAAGTAAAAAGAGGCATTTTCTGTTATACAATTATTATTGTTGAGTACAGGAGCATTAGATAGCTAGGAGTTTTTCGACATCGGGTTCCTTGTCGGTTTTAGCTATGGATCGTGTCTGCCGATGTCCCCTATTTTGAGTTATTCGTCCAAGGCGTGATTGCGTCCATGGAAATCAATGGCAGAAACCATCATAAGTGTTGAGAAATCTTCAACATTTTAGAGCTCTGGACAATTCTCGCGACACGCGCGTCCATCAATAATTTAGAGTTTGTCGTTTGACTTCAAAAGTTGATGAATTAGTATTAGAAATGAGCACAAGAAAAACAAAAAACACTCCATCTTTTGGGCCGTTGTCAGAACAACTGATGATAGAATGTTATAGAGAACATTTTAAAGCAAAATTTTAGAACGAAGTGGAGAAATGATGACCACTGTTTGGGTTGGAAAGAACAATATTATCGTTTTTCACCGATCAGGATCCATTATTGACTTCAAGAGGAAGATACGAATACGAACTCAATACCTCAGAACGCCAAAACATATTCGAGACCCCGGCGTTCATAAATAAAAGAAATTGAAAGCCGAAACACTATCGCTAATTACTTCACAGCTCTCAGGTTTCCTTATTCCTAGTAGAACAATGACAGGATTAAAGGCTTCGCTCGAGATTGAGGGGCTTCACTTCTTCACCGCCCACCACTAGTACCCTTCTTATAACCTTCACCTGAGTTTCCTTCATTCCCTCAAGACAATCCAACTGAGCTTCCCCTGACAAATGAAGATTAAAAGCTGGATACGTTCGGTAGTGCTAATAGCCAAGCACCTAACGCCCCTACGACGACATTTCTTCCCCCTTCAGACGTTCATTTACGAAAAATCCTACTACTCGCCAATTTCGGGGAAACAAACCTGCAACGTAAATCCTCTATTCGCTGAGACGTAACTTTCTGTCCAGCGCTAAGTGATTATTTTGATTTGTGATTCTACCGCTGCAGTTCTCTTTCACCAAGCTAGTGCCAATGGATCCACGCCCATCACCTGACATCTGCCTCTAGCGAGGGTTATTCAATAAAATGAATTTTCTCTCTAATTAGACCGTTGATTTTTTACCGAGTGCATGAGGTTTCAGCGCCCAACGCGTCGTTGACCTATCATTTCGAGGAATTCCAAAAATTCTTCTTTACGCCGTTTAATGTTTATTTCATCAAGTTACAAGTCATTGAGAATTTACACCCCTGTTGGGTAGTCAGAATCGCTCAGGGAGATCATGTGACTCTGCATTGGATGCACTAGTCAGGAAATTAGAAGAGTCAACAGGGAATGAAGAGATTGACAATATCCTCATAAGCCGCATTGAAATGGCACTGACCAGATTTGATGTCAATTGGAATGCAATAAGGTGGATCGTTGCTGTGTGTAACAGGAGATAGGTTCAGGCTTTGCTTGGTAACTGCTCCCTTAGGGGGAGGACTGTGAGAGGATGCCCTCAGGGAGAGGTCCTATCTCCACTCTGAACTCCACGATGGACTCCCTTCTTCACGCCCAAGGTTACACCGATGACGCGGCTACACTCATTCGAAACGGAGTGCAAAGTGGGCTATCTAATCTAATGGGAGCAGCTCTACAGATGCAAAACCCATCAAGACTGTCCCACTGGTGAGAAGTGCACCGCAACCAGATGACCTATTGCGTCAGTCCTACTGTCTTACAGGTCAATGCCTAGCAAGGTAGTTTCTAAAAGTGTCCTCGTTGGTATCCATCCTGGAAGAAGTGGTGCCAAAGACCAAAAAACGCTCCCTCTCAAGTATCCGGCATTGGGCCAGGACATGGTAGGAAGTCTCCTCATCCGTGCCACACCACCTACATCAAGGGGTGTCGACTATACCCATAACATACATGTGTTTGTTCATTCTGCAGTGCCCTGTTATGATCCCAACAACCTTACGTCCTTCCTCTCCATCCTCAGAAGGTTGTGTCTTATCTCACTTGATAGTTTTGAGACAAAGCGTTTGGAGTGTCTTACTCCTGCAGCGTTCCAGATTGTCTGATGCAGTCTTCTGGCGTGTTTTCCCACAGTCCTTTTTACTAGTGACAGAGAAATCCCACAAGGGGGCGGTGGCCTGAACCGCGTCTGGCCAGATGGTTCGCCCTCTCATTTCCAATCCCCTCGTGTCCTGGAATCCAACTCCTAACTATGAACTCTATTCGCGCTTGCTAAGGAGTTAAGCCACATCCTGCACTCTCGCATCAGTTTTGATGTTGTGCAGTAGTTCATCAGCGCCTTGCACAGCGCTTGACCATCGGTCAATATGTTGATAGTTCTGTTGCTACAACCTTTCTCATGCATTAGGATTGCCCCGGCGATAATAGCATAAATCTCTGCTTGAAAAACCGTCGGAGTGGGGCCTAGAGCGATGTACGTCCCACTTCTTCCAGAGCCGCTTATCCACACCCCGGAGCCTGTTCCCTCCGGAGTTTTCGATCCATTTGTAAAGATGTTGATGCCATTGGGAGGCCAGAACTGGCGACTCTCGCTGTTCCATGGACCTCCCAATGGCTGAACATTATATTTCCTCTCGAACTCATACATGGGCACAATTGAGTCCGTGATCATGCTGAGCTCCTTCTCCAAGTCTCTGAATATAGCCAGGTGTCGCCTGTGGCACCTTTGCTATTCCGAGCTAGGTGAGTCTGTAAGCTACCTACATCATAGTCAAAGTTGGTCATAGTGCTATTTACGAGACAATGTCAACTGAGACTGCAGGAAGTTATGGGCACAGCTGTGTTCAGGTCAACTATCCGGATCGCGAACTAACCTGTAAAGAGCACATCAGATATACGACAAAGACCGTTCGAGAGGACATTAAGCAAGTCCACATTGGGCGGCTGGTTTTACCCGTCTCGTATGGCATGCATATCTATGGTATGACGGTGCACAGCTACCACCCCAGAGAACGGTAGCAGCCAGGAGGATTGAAGTTTGCAAGCGGAATAAATACGAAGAAGTATTATAAGAAATTGGGCCTTTTCAGAATCTAATTGTTACGATTACATGAATTGAATTCGGCTATTGCCGTGATTTCTTTCGAAAGCCTTCGAATTATTTCCCGAGGATAAAGTCCTATAGGTACTATCGGTTTTCAGCTATTTTTGACAGCATGTGTGTCACGTGATTGGTCAAACGCTACCTTCTTTATTTCCTTCGACGTTTATTCATGCTGTTTTCGCTATTTGGTCACAGCAGTTCAACCACACTGGGATATTATCGCGATCACACCAAAAAATTAACTCAAAATGAAGCGATTCATGTTCAAGTTGCACAACGAAAGCGTACAGCGCATAAATATTTCATCATTTCGAGTGAATCGCCCTTATTAAAGAAAACTTCAATTCAGAAGGAAACGGGGCAAACCCCGCAAATTTCTCCTTCGCAACTAAAACGACAAAGTTTTTGTTAAGATTAAGGAAGAAAAAGGGAAAGTAAGCAACAAACAAGATTGTGGGCGGGCGAGGAGACTGACGGCTTTATTTGTACCTTCTCCTACTTGGTAGGCAGATAAAGCAGAAGCTTTCTCGTCCAATCCGTTTTCCCAGGCTTTTTCTGGGCAGAAGACGCCTCTTTTTTTTTCCTCCCCAAAAAAGAGAAGAAAAAAGTTCTACCAAGAGCGTACTGGAGCGAACCGAAGTGGAAAGAGAAGAGGCGGAGTGATATTCTCGAGGGACGTCTCACCCAACACGACCAACGCCGAGGTATATTTTCTTCAACCACCCTCTTCACTTTCCTTCCCGCCGCAATATTTTCTCAATTTGGAAGACATTTTCATTCAAATGGCGAAGCAATTGATTTCGACGAAGTGTCAACTCTGGATATTGCGGGGAGTAATAAAAGAGACCGACAGTAAACCCAACAGTCGTGGAACGGTTTAAACTTCAACCGACGAATAATTCGAACAATTCTATATTCACCGTATTTTTCAGCCACTACACTTTGTAGACTGATTGGCGAAAAATACTAGCTATTGTTTGGCACTTAATAAGGTTAGCCCGAGGGCAGTGCAGGATGATGGGA
Source organism: Pachypeltis micranthus (assembly GCA_020466155.1). Taxonomy (NCBI): domain Eukaryota; kingdom Metazoa; phylum Arthropoda; class Insecta; order Hemiptera; family Miridae; genus Pachypeltis; species Pachypeltis micranthus. The sequence goes on from CM035778.1 coordinate 8,621,901, forward strand.
ACAATCATCTGCTCACTATTGTAGTCTTTTGCTGGGTACACACTGTGAGGACGTACAGAGGGGGATTCCTCGAGGATTCACACCCCACATTCTCTTAATTTGCCATTATTCAAATGGTGTCAGAAGTGAGCTCTTAATTAAAAAAACAACATTCGGATTTCGTTTTGGAATGTTACCAAAAACGAAGATATCCAAAATAGGTCGACCAACAAAGGACTTTCCAGGGTTCGTGATAGACGGAAAGAGAGAATTAACAGGCATGAATTTTGAAGAAAGCCCGACAGCCTTCGAAACGGCAAAATACGAAAATTGGGGCTCGCAAAGTGAAAAGACTCCTAAATTGTACGCACAGAAACAGAGAGTTGACATTTTGATAGACAGCAATAGTAAGGAGGCGGAATGTCGAAGCAGTCTCCGCGAGAGGTGATGTAAAGAACTGAACGAAGATCAACTAGAATTAAAGGGAGTCAACTTGACTGTTAGAACCCTGGGACAAGAGTAATTTCCACTTGTAAAGGTGTTTTGGAATCGCGAGGTAGAGGAGTGGAATATTAACAGTGGGAAAAGAGGTTTCCAGGGCATGTGTGCAGTACGTGACGAAGGAAATTCCTAGAAAGTGCTTTTTCTCACATGTTTCCTGAAGCCGGGCAGAGCCTCCACGAGGTACCCTCAAGTCTATTGGGATGTTATTCACTGCGCGGTGGGTGAGACTCTCAACAGGATCAATCCAAACATCAACACAAGGGCCCGTGTGGAGAAATAGAAACGATAGATCACTTTTTTAGGGAATGCCCGTTATGGTTTGGTTCTAGAGTCAATAAACTAGGGAAGAGAATACTAAATAACACTTATTTGAGAGAGACTGAGTGGAAAAAGATCCTCGAATTTGTGGAGGGAACCGGTAGATTCCGAAAAAACACTGCAAATTATTACACAACGGTTTATTATTCTCATTTCTTATTCAGCATCGAAAAATACCAGTAAACCATACGAAACATGACCTGACTACAATGGAACGACGAAAACTAGGTAGTCCAGGCGCCAGTAAGCGCCTATAGGCAATTGGTACGACGTTGCGAGTCGAGCGGGCAGGTGGTTTTGATGAGACAGGAGGGAGGGAGTACTAACGACGAAACGTTGACTCCCGCTGTAGTTCCCATGAGTTCCTTCAATTAGCAGACTTTGGTTCACTATAACTACTGTACTTTCACTATACGCAGTTGTACACGTCTGATACTCATTCCATTCGACCCAGGATGTAAAAATACCTTGAAAACGATACGAAACACGGAGTATTTGCGAATTATACTACGTTTCGTTAATTTTTTTAACCATTTTTTGCCCATAACAATCATGGACTTCGTCCGATCGGATTGCCGAGATGGCGGGCACAACTGGATACCAAATGGGATTTTTGTGCGAAAGAACGGATTTTTTGGATCATGTTAAAGGCTCAAAACGGCCTGGACGGCGGATGGACATTGCAGATTTGGAATCTCCAAGTCTTGAAACGTAAAGTATCAAATTTTGACGGGGGGTTGTAAAAAAATTTTCCTGACTGAAAACATAGAGTTATTATTCAGAATGAATAATAAACCAAAACCCCTTTTAAAGAAGCCAAGCAGACTCCCAATAACTCTGGGGAGATGGGAAATGGGCCTTGAATGGCTACTTCGGTCATTGTTCCCTCGGCCTTGGCTGGTGCTCTTCTCTTCTACCCGCAAGTCTGTGAGGGAGACTGCACAGTCGTATGACGTGTCATCAACGAAAAAAGCGTGTAAAATGGTTCACAGAGTGGTTGTTGTAAGAATATGGAATATACACACCCCAATCGGTTAACCGAGCTAACTGCAGAAGCAGAAGACTACCCCTCCTTACGAATTATACCACAAAGTTGGTATGTAAGTAGCAACTGGAAAAGTTCCAGATCTTTTCTACGAATCTATTCGTTTTCTCTCATTTTCTCCCTTCTCGTAACAACTATGCATGTCTATTGGCATTCCCCGGGCCGGATGACCAACGTTAATGCGGACTGTATAAATTGGACTTACCCAGTCGAAATCTGGAAACCTCGTCTGTTCCGCTGTTGAAGGGGGAAGGAAAAAAAGGGAAGGAGAAAAGAGAATAGGAGAGAAGGAAGAAAACAGCATAGACAAAATACACTTAACATGTGAGAACTAAAGATTGAAAAAAACCAACTAATAACCGGACAGGGCTGAAAACTATAACGAGATGCGCGAATGCAAGACTGAGAGAGAGTCGCGCAGGTTTCCGCCTCGCCAGGTTACACCACACGCGACATCAACGGCTTCGAATAGACATGCAGACTCTCCCTATTGACTTGGCCAGAAACAACATCGGAGGGTATGTCCTCGCGCATTGCAGCCCTGTGCCAGAACGGCGCAAACAAACTTCTCAACTTTGATGTCAACTTCAAGTAGGTAGCCTCACTCTTGCGCCAGTCGTGATAAGTCGTAACTGCCAAAGACAAGGCTAACTTCAGTACACCCCGATGAAGTCCTCCAACACCCTTCGCGGACATAACAACTACGAACGAACTAAACAAACCGAAGAACGGATCAAAGGAAAATGAGCACCGTCCGACGTAACAGCGGCCTTGGGAACAAATGGACGATACCTCCACAAGCGAGGAAAGGAGGGAAGGAGTGCTTGCAGTCCGATCCACACACTCTCACACCAGCCGGTTTACCTTTTATCGTGCGACTGTTGTTTCGTGTTAAAAATGGCCAAGCGAAACGGCAGCTTTTTGACCAATTACTTCTAAATACCTCCCAATTAAGTAAAACCTCGGGTCTGACGTAGAAACCGAAGGTGACAGGTTTTGTACTCAATCGACTCCATTCCACTTTCGAAGGGCCGTACTTCGGAATTAGTCTTTTGTCGTTCTGGAGGGGGTCGAGAAGAATAATCGCATTTAGCGAAGGTTGGGCGACAATAGGCTCTGATTTCTTGCAATCCCCTTTCGAATTCGAAGCTGATTGTTGTCTTAGGAGCCTGGCCGGGGGAGGAATTAAGCAGAACGCGTCTTTATCTCTTTTGGGCGACCCTGTGAATAGCGTTGACGACGTCTTCCCTTTTACTTTACTCAACCGATCGTGCGACGAATGATTTTATTTCGTATTGATCCGCCAGGCCTTTCTTTTGTGGACGACGCTAAGAAAAAGAAGAAAAAAAAGCCATTGCCGGCTCGACAGACATTTACATCTGAAGAGATGGACCGATTCGGTGACACAAAGAGTCACCCCTCCTATCGGCTGATCTCGACTTTCGAATCCTTTCGGTTGATTCCTGCAGTCGAATGAGAAATCCTGTCATGTTTGGCCTCAGCTCGTCCTTATTTTCCTTCAGTCGTCGTTTACTTTGTTGACGGTGACTATTGTGTCTCCAGAAACGCTGGAAATCTCGACGTGATACTAATCGAAAGACAGGTTTGTTTCCTTACGGACTGTTCTTAAACCGAGTTGCGGTTTTGCTAGCAGCATCCACCGAACTCAGACCTGCGAAGGTACGGCGGGTATTTGGTCAGTAGCCAGGCTGCTGGTAGACAGCTGTTGCCCGTAAGTGACCACCTGAGATCTTAATCTGGTTTCCCACCTGATCTAACTATTTACTTGGGAGGCAAGTTTCAAAGGGACAGATCAACCGTGACCACGTTTCTTAGCCATCACCTTCTTCACTAACTTTGCTAAATGGTTATAGGCTTGCTTTGTAGCAGTCAATGCTAAGTTCGTCTGCTCACCCAACAACTGTCGCGCACTGTTGCGGCACCGGGGCCTGCCACCCATTCAGGTCTGTAGGCTGCTCAAGTCGCAGCCAAATAAAATGGGTACCACATGGGCGTCTGACTGCGACTAATGGAGCCCTTCAAGGCGTGACGCTGCCAGCCGCGAAGTCATGGGTTTGGCTTCGTGGGGGCTGTGGTTTCGCTGGAAATTCTCCTAGAGAGTTGTTGGTGTTGGCAGGAGAGGGGTAAAGCCACCAAGCTGGGAACCCTCTCCAAGGCCATGGGCATATGCCCAGCACGCGTAAAAATGTTGTAGAAACTACAGTAGAGCAGCCTGTGGTTTCTTGTTTCCTCCGCACTGGAGGCGCAAGATGTGCATGAGTCATTGAGAGAGAAGAAGTGGAGCCGCGCATTGAAACCGCCATGTCCCATGAGAAACTGGCTCGCACAGTAGTCTGGCTCAACCCATTTTCTTGAAAGACGTTCACGGATGTTGGGAAAGAGCTCATACTCTTCTGCTTTTCAGTCTTTGACGTTAGTTTGGTTCTAAGTGTGTTTTTTGCACGTAATGAAATTTGTATGCCTTCCTATCGGATTTCAGTTATTCCGTGTATTTTTGGCCCTGTGTGTGCGAATGTGCAGCGTCTTGTCAAAGTTTGTGTATTTTGTGTTTTTGGATTGTCTTTTTGGTTTATTATTAATTCTTCTCCCCCCCTCAAAATTTGATACTTTACGTTTAATATATTGTTTACTTTACGTTTATTTATTTGATTACTTTACGTACATGGGGATTCCCAATCTGCAATGTCCGCCCGCCGTCCCTATCCAGGCCGTTTTGTGCCTTTAACGTGGTCTAAAAAATTCGTTCTTTCGCACAAAAATCCCATTGGGTATCTAGTTGTGCCCGCCATCCGGCAATCCGATCAGACGAAGCCCATGGTTGTTATGGACAAAAAATGGTTAAAAAAATTAAGGGAACGCATTATAATCGCAAATACGCCGTGTTTCGTAGCATTTTCAAGGTATTTTTACATCCTGGGTCGAATGGAATGAGTATCATACGTGTACAACTGCGTATAGGGAAATTACAGTAATTATTAGAGTCAACTAATTGCAAGAACTCGCGGGAACTACAGCGGAAGTCAACGTTTTGTCGTTAGTACTCCCTCCCTACCTCCCGCCTCATCAAAAACCACCCGCCTGCTCGACTCGCAACGTGGTGTCGATTGCCAAGGGTTTGCTGGAAGTACCCGTCGGACGGAGCGAAGGAAGGTTAGGGCCACTTCCTCCGCACACCCCTACATCGGATCATAAATGTTTACGGGCGCCTGGCGCCGGGGGAATATTTAGTTTCCGTAGTTCTATTGTAGTCAGGTCATGTTACGTATGGTTTACTAGTATTTTTCGATACTGAATCGAATGGAATGGGTCTCGGAGCAGTCATACTAGGTCAAGCTGTTCATGAGAATAATAAACCATTGCGTAATAATTTGCAGGGTTTTGGAGTCATTGTCTTAATAGTTCGTTTGGTGTAACAATTGTTTTGTGCGATAGCATTGATAATATCAAGTTCTTCTATGTAAATTTTGTTCGGATAGTGGGATAGTTTTTAGTCTCCGTAACATGTGTCTGAATGCACTTAGTTTTGTTGTGGGTGGTTCGATGTACGTGCCCGATGCTAAACCGTGCCATTAACGTTTCTCGACCAACAGACTGATGATGTCTTCACATCGAAAGCGCTAGCCCACAGTGTCTCACCAACCACAGAAAACTCATCTAACAGGTACGTTAACTACAGTATCTGCTTTTAAATCCACCAAAATAGCCATTTGCGTTTGGGTTTTCTAACACGGCGATATTACGTCTAAAGTGTATTTTAAAACTGCTTAACGCACATTTTACGCGAACAAAAAACTTGTTTTCGACGATCGTAATACTTTCGTTCCCAACAAAATCCAAATTCATACATCTTGAAGTCGTCGGAACGCTCTTATATCCACCTGAGGCGCCGGATGAGATGACGATAACCTAACATATTAAATTATTATCGCAGTGGAAAAGCGACTGCAATAACTGCCCACTTGTAAACATCATCTTTGTTTATTATTATTCCAAAACATATGTAAATTATTCCCAATAACAGAAGAGAATACTCGACGGAGCACGGTAATGGCAATCAGGATATGATAAAGTAAGATATAAGCTAACCGAACCTAACCGGCCAATTTTTAACTTGATCAGGGCTAGAGCTTAACCCGACCTGGTTAACCTTTTTTGCGGCGGGAGGCGGTTAGGCACTGTTAATCGAGTATAAACGGGATCAACGGTGAAAACGGCCCTAACTCCGGCTTTACTCATTCTTACAGACTTCCACTGACGACCTCAGCTTTTGAGCGATGAAATGTGGACTAGTGAACTATTTCTTCAACATTTTGCGGGATAGGGAAGCGAGTGAACCATTTAATTCGGTTTAATTTCTCGTGCGGGGGCGGGGGCGATCGTTCAGCAAGATAATTTTTCTATGTTTCAATTTATCAATCGTGTAAGTACTATTTTCGCGTACAGCATATTCTTATTTGGTGTGAAATATTATTTTCGTTACTCATGTTTTCATTTCGTGCATTACACAATTTGATTAATAAATCAATTTTGATAAATAATTAATAATTGTTGATATTGTTGATAAATCATATCTAAATTCGAACTGAAAGTAACTAGTATTGACTTGCGACAATTTTTGAGGAATGAAAACTCATATATTGGTACAGTTACAAATAAATTCAACATTATTGGAATTGCGGATCACATTTTAATCCTGTTCAATCAAATTCAAGTCGAGAATCGTCCATAACACTTTGGCTGTTGACGCGGAGTCGTTCAAAAATCGGGAATCTCGAGTAGTGAAAACTACAGGCTGCAAGAGAAATCGATAGTTTTCTTTAGGACTCAAAATGTCAGCGCGGCTCCAACGCAGGAAGTACGGACGAGTCTGAAAACTGCTTCGGCGACATCGGGTTATTTCAACTTTCGAAAAATGAATTCGCATTTATCGCCGGGAAGAACCAGTTTGAGCTTCACACGACGACGGGCTCAGAACAGAGTTCGAGTAATAAGAACAACTAACGCGAAAGAGCGAGAGAGAGAAAGGAAACTGCAGCGCTAGGAGCCAGTTTACGGCTCTAGAGCCGTCGTTTATATCCCAGGAAAAGAAATCACAAATGTTGAGCGAAACCCCCGGAGCCGAGTGGCTTCTTGGGAACAAGTCACGTTTGCTGCATCATTGAAAACCGGTGCAAGTCGGTGACAATGGCACACACGATTTCACTTCGACGGAAGGAATCGCTCGCGTACAAAAAAAATGGAACTCACGAGCTCTCGAAAATGTGCTGCTACGACGAAGATGACGGCCGAGTTTCATGAAGTCGAAACTGAAACCAAAGCCAAATGCGGCAATATACAATGTTGAAACAGTGGACTGCTGCAACTACCACGGGAGAATGCGAAACCAAACTTACTGTTTAATGCGGTAGGACAATAATGGAATTTGGGAGCAATAATGAGGTAAGAAACCGCTACCAAAAGAAGTTGATGAACTCGACTGGACATAAAAACGGCATACATAAGCATTGTATTTGAATCACTCAGTTCCAGGAAAACCAGTCAAGTTTTAAGTCTTCTCGATAGCTAACTTGCTATTTCTGACAGATGGGGTGGCGGTTTTTCATAGGCCTGTAAGGCGCAATGCGCAACCCCGCAGCATCTCTGTTCTTCAGCCGATTATTACTTCTTCTGCTTCTGCGTCTGCTTCCTGCACTGACACTCCAGCTGCAGGAGAATAAGGAAAAGAACAGTGCTGAAGGTATATCAGCTAGAGAGGGAAAGAGCTAGATGGGTGAGAATGGCAGCCCACATCAAACATGGCCAAAGGTGGGAGCTGATGACATTATTATGAAACCAGTGACCACCCTCGCCGAAGCTCTGGAGCATGTGCGGGCTGGGGCTGGTGCAGAGGCCATGGCTATTAGGAAAACTGTTCAAAGGGATGTCTTGATTGAGTTTGGCCCCCAGACTGCAGACCCAAAAAAGTTTGCTGAATAGATCCAAAGGCTCGAAGATAGATCGTGGTACAGTCAGGACTGCCATTCCTCAGGATCTTGGCAGCGCAATGACAACAGGACCTTCAGTGAGATGGAGTGGGTGAAAATGAGGTTTTCTTGTCAAAGAATAATTCAAGGGGGCCACGAAGAGCTATTATTAAGATAGAAGCCAAGGCTGCTGCTCTCCCCAGGGCCCAGTAAGAATCATGTGGGTCAGCTGTAGGGTTTGACGTAGCGTGGATCTGCTGAGATGCTTCTGATGCCTAGACTATGGGCAACAGGTAGCTAAGAAAATGGGCTGACCACTCCCTTCTTGGCGAAGAACCAGATCACAACAGGACTGGGTGCACAGGAAGCCTTAGGTGCATGCTCTGCTCTGCTCTGAGCAGGGGGTCGTAGGGGATGAGGCGGCCCATCAGCCAGGTGTCCCCACCGTGGCCAGTGGTGGTTCTCGTCTTCCAGGGCAACCATCATCGGCACCAGAGGAACTTCTGCAGCAGTTTCAGCGGGAAAAGGAGGTTGATTTGGTGCTTTTGAGTGAGCAATAACCAGTCACCCCACTAGTTCAAGGACGAGCTTGGCACTGCGGCTATCTGGGTGGCATTCGATGCCAGAGGCAGGCGGGCTGGAAGACACAGTTGGTCAGCTCGTGCCAGAGGCATTTGTCCGCTCCATGCTGCATTCAGAGTTAAACTGGAGGTGCATAGCTGCTATTTGCCAGAGTAGTCATGTGTACAGAGTTCTCTATGCTTCCAGCTACTGCTTCCCAATTCACAAAATGCAACACGGACAGACGCCTGAACAAACGCTGTATATTGGATAGACTATACACCCCAAACCATCAGTTTGAACCAACCGCTGTCTGGTTATGGCTGTTGTTGCCCACTCTTGCGTTGGCTCCCACGGAGTTCTTCGTGGTGATAAATTCTCTCCCCGTGAAATTGAAAAAATAACCCTCTATTACAATTACATAATTCTGTATTCTTCATTGATACGTCTCTCCTCTTCATACGATAACGTCACATTGGCGCCCAACGGATGGATGTTATTGGAAAAGAGAGCTTATCTACACTGGGAGATGATTCACCGCCACAAACAGGAAAACGGGGAAGAACAATCGCGAGAGCAGGTGACAATAAGCACCTTGATACAGCGGCTCAGTTCAAACCGATAATCTCGAAGTTTTAAATGACTAGTCAGCACAGAAGCCCAAGACGATCGTCGACTAAATCAGGGAAGTTCGGTTCCTCACTGCGCAAAATGACCATTCCACGTGATCCTTCAACACACGCTACTCAATACCCATATACCTGACCATAAAACACTGGAAGTTAATCAAAATCGAAATTTCTTACCTGATCTATGGAGGATCGTCTGTTGCTATCTGGAGATTGTATGTCGAGAATGGTAAACTGCGGCGACACACGTCGATTGTCTTGAAGAGACAGAATAGGGGAGGATGTGAGGCTTCGGACACCGGGCTTGGTGTCGTCCCTCCCCAACCCTTCCATGTATGGTTCCAGAAAGGCATCTCCTCTGGAAAAAAAGATTAATATTGTAAACGACGCTCTATAATTGAACCTCACAGAAGAAGTAGAAATCCATAAGTGAATTAAACAAACAAAATTTATAATTCAAAAATTAAGTTGCACACACTAACAAAACACATAAAAAGGTCAGAAATTCGTATGTCAAAAAAGCCAGAAGAATGGTAGAAGAAGGGGAGGGGGGGAATAAAAGAGCATCTGGTGTACTGCCCTCTTCCTGCCATAGATAGGACGACATGGTTTTACATGCCTTATGGTCTGATTTTGTGGCGTTGAGTGAACTTATTTTCTTGATATGCCATTTGATTATTCTTCTTTTTTGGTTTACTGTAACATGGTTTGGGTCGTTCACTGATTTTACTCCAAGGGGCCCTGTCCGGCACTGGCCGAAGTAGTTGGGATCTTGAGCTTGGCCTTTCGCAAGTGCATTCAGCCCAACTGTTTCGGATCATTTTTCATGTTCGCCAAGGGGAAGTCCGAGAAATGCCTGTTTAGCGGGCTTCTCCTGTAGACAAAGGGATTCAGTTTAACTTCAGTTCAATTTAACTTCTAAAGCGTCAACGGATTGGACGTTCCGAAAAATCCTTTCCTACCTTTAATCACCCTCCTCCCGATACACTCGTCTCCCAGTGCTCACTATAGACATTTCCTCTATCAACTCTCAGGCCAGTCGCAATTCTAATCACTCTTTGGCCAATCTAGTTTCCCACGCAACCAGTTCACATGCATCTAGAACCCCCTTGTGTCTGCACTTATATACTCAATTTCATACTGATATTCTGTTAAAGCTCAATACAGTACTTACTCACTCTCACCAAGTTCCATTTTATTTAACAACTCTGTTCTTCGTTAAGCTATCTCCCCCCCCCCCCACTGGTGCGCCCAAGAGACCCCATGAGTTTACTCCTGTGTATTGAGAACCCGCCAGGAATTGTTTGGAACATTGCATCAGGCTCTTACGGGGTGTCGCCATTCCCATACATCCTCCCATGCTGCCCAGGGATGTTGAGGATGCTGAGTGTACTTAGCAAGCTTCATCCTGTCCTGCCTTGGCGAATTGCCTCCAATTTTCATTGAACATTTTATTGACGAATGCCTCTGGCACAAAGCTGCCGACTGAGCTTCCCAGTCTGCTCACCTTTGACACAAGTTGATGGCATGGAAAGCAACATCCACCATTGCCATTGAGTATAAGCAGTTCGGCTTGCCTCACCCATTCGGTGCAGGTATGGCCTAAATACTCCACGTCCTGAGAGTATCTCACAGTTAGGTGGAATTCCAGCTCAGTGTGGCGCCACCCGAGCCATGGACCAAGTGCTGGAGTCAGCTGCCTGGTCCACTACCCCCTTCGGGCTGCGCCTCACTTGTCTTGCCACCTCCCAATGGTCACAGCCCTTCTTATTTTTGTCTAACAGCCGCACTCCACTTGATGGGTGCTTTCCACTCGGCTGCTAAAAGGTGAATTGAGATAGTACCCGTTACCACCAACGGTGCCTCCAGTGCAGCACGAGCAGGTGGTGCAGGCACACCTCTTCTCCACGTCCACCATCTGCTTCCTGTGGTAGGCACTGCACAGTTTATCAGCCCACACGTGCGCCCCATATAAGACGATGGTGTGCATAATGCTCAACACCCGCTTTGTGCTTGCCGTCGGGCCATGAGACGGGAAAAAGCCGTTGTTGCTGTGGCAGCTTCTTCTGCCCGTTGGCTCAAATCAAGAGACAATAAAGGAATTATTATTATTACACTTAATATCGTACACAAGAGTTGTTGATGATGTTGTTATGAGATGCACTAAAACGTCCTTGTACAACTATTTACACGAATACGATACCAAGGGCCACGAGACACACCTACAACCTACACATACCATATTCCCCAATACACATGAGATGAATTGATCTATTCAAACAGCGAGCTCAGAAGACATTTAAGCAGGAGGTGTTACTGCCATCCACAAATTGCCAGTTAGATGTCTATAAAGGAGCACGCATTACGTTGGAAGAAAGGAAAATAACTTCGTATTAACTTCCTTCGAGAAGATTAGACCAAACATGGCCTCTCTTACACCAACACTCGTACAGAGAGCGTGCTCTTCGAGAGTTAATGTGAATGTCGTACAACCTATCATTATCCACGAGGACGGTTGTTCTCCATTCGCTGCTACCACGAAAGCGTGTCCTTTTTATAATGCGAAGCGATCTTTGAATTCCACTCTCACTCTCGCTCGAACCAGAGACATTATTATTAGATTAAAACTATATATTACGAAAACCGTCAGGCCCTTGAAGCCCTTATCCAAAGGGAGGACGGCCCCTCCCAAGCTTTCACTTTTACTCTGCCCATCCCGACTATCCCCGCTCTAACGACCGCTCCTCTCAAACTCACCCTTATAATGGCCCAATAAAATTAATTTATTACGCCTTTTATCCCTTGTACTATTTTCCTGTTCTTTATACGTAATACATGGCTTAAATTATCACACATTTTATAGGACCCCCGCAAGGATGGGAGGGTCCAATTTTCAATATCCCGTGACAATAACTTGGGGTATGTTGAAGCGTAAAATTGAACGCGGCGCATTCGTGAGTAGATCATTATTTTAGCGTTAATATTTGAGTTACTAAATGAAACATTCTGTGAGAACCTGACAGATGTTTGCTTCCGAGTCCATAGCAGTGCCTTTCGAAGATCAAATTTTCACTCGCATTTAGCACAGGTTTCAGGTTTGACATGAGTACAATCAAGCGCAGTGCTTTTTGACCTCCCCTCTCTGCGCATTGTGTGACAGCAGTTAATATTACTGAATGCCGTCGAACGAAGCAGTTGTAATGTGAATCCAACCCTTAGAAATCGACACTCTTTCGGACTAACTTGTTTCAATCAAGAAACCTTACAGACGCCGGACATTGAAATGAAATACAACGCGCGACGAATTAAACTACTCACACATCTGCATACAGTCTATGGTTGTTGTGTTATTGCGGTGAGAAGCCGATCGAGGTCGTGTCAAGGGAGCAGATTGGCGAAGACGGGGACTGTTGGAACTGGCGATGATTTCACTGCGCATTTTTGGTTTATTATTCATTCTGAATAATAACCCTATGTTTTCGATCACGAAAAATTTTTTACAACCCCCCCTCAACGTTTGATACTTTACGTTTCAAGACTTGGAGATTCCAAATTTGCAATGTCCGTCCGGTGTCCGCCGTCTGCCGTCCCCCGTCCCCTATCCACCGTCTGGGCCATTTTGTGCCTTTAACGTGGTCTAAAAAATTCGTTCTTTCGCACAAAAATCCGATTTGGTATCTAGTTGTGCCCGCCATCTCGGCAATCCGATCGGACGAAGCCCGTGGTTGTAATGGGCAAAAAATGGTTAAAAAAATTAACGAAACGCTGTACAACGCGGGAACTACAGCGGAAGTCAACGTTTCGTCGTTTGAACTCCCTCCCTCCCTCCTGTCTCAATAAAAAACTATCTGCCTCGTCCTCGCCTCGCAACGCAACGCTTGCCCGCCTGCTCTACTCGTTGGAAGTCCCCCCCCCCCACGACTATTTTTTTTTTTTTTGCTTCCTCTAGGAAGTGCTCGTGTTTCGTATATAACGTATACGCATATATACGATTTGTCCCTTTATCATCCGATTGCCTTGTTCTCGTTTTCACCTCCACGAATGACTGTTTCGCTCCGTCTCAACTATTTCCGATAGCAAAATATCTGTTATCTTCGATTGAACTTTTCATTATTCGTTTATTTTTGGTTTATTTATTTAATAGTTTGTTCGTTTCATTTTTTTTTGGTTTTAATACGATTCAATTTTTTTAGATTCTTTCGTTTCATTCTCATTTTGGTTTTTTTCATAGAATTTTGGTTACTTTTTGATATTAGTATTTAGCGTGCATGTTTTCATATTAAATTTAGTTTTTTCTAGATACTTTCGTTTTTTTTATTTATTTTAATATTACGATTCAGTTCTTTTCGACCTTTTTTGGGTTTCATTTTGATATTTTTCGATGCTGAATCAAACGGGATGGGTCTCGGAGCATTAATGCTAGGTCAAGCTGTTTATCCGAATAATAAACCGTTGTGTAATAATTTGCAGGGTTTTCGATTTATACTGATAGCAATGGTCTTGGTCAAGGGAGGGTCGAGTGCGCATTTGTGGTATATGAGGGTTCCGACGAGCTTGTTTGCCGCCAGGTGTTCCTTGTGTTGTGCCCTAATCCGGCACGGAGGACCACAAAAACTGTACGCCCAAAACTGGCGACTCTGTGCGCTGGTGTTGTTGAGAAGTTTTGAAACACCATCTGAATTCAATTCAGTCTTTCTCAGCTGTTCAGAATTGGGTCAGGGCACTGGCGTGGCCTGAGTTCACAAGTGACAGAACCTTCAGACGACCCGAGTGCTTGGGTGAGAGCACCACACAGACATCCAACTTTGGGCTGGAAGTCTAAATCTGTTTCAACTTAAAGCCATTGGAAATATTGGATGGTTCCCATTGGAGCCCTGACGAGTAGCAGAGTTAGTTACCTGTACACCCTCCATGTTCCCTTGAAATCCCATCAAACGTACGTAATAAAATGTAGTTACAACATTATCTGATTACGGCAACGCCTCAATTATTGTGGTACTACAGCTGCTCACTCGAGTTATTGTTAAAAGCTTCAGACGCGGGATTATTTATTAATCCTCTTATCCCAAACAACTCTTTCGAGATCGCATATGTTCTACGTCATATAAGAGGATTACTTCTTGCGCCTAAGTCCAAGTGCAATCGCCAGTAAGTTTTGAAATAAAGAGCACTGGAGGTCCGTTTAATTAATTACAACAAACGAAACGAACGCGCTAACCCCCTTTGCCATCAAAAAAGGTAATAAGCCGATTTAGGTTCAATTTACTCCCGAGACGGCGCTATAACGGACGAAAAAACTCATTTTTCGAGATACTGTACACATCATTCCTTCGTCTCTAGATTCTTCCTTTTTCGCTTGGCTAGTCACGAATCAGGCTGCAACCGCGACTCTACGTTTTCCCGTTTCCGCTCAACCGCCTAATTCTATTCGGTTGTAGGTGCTGACGGTCTATTTTCCCCCCTTTTTTTGCGCTCCGCGGGAAGGTCATTTATTTCAACAACGCAGAACTTCACTTATCGTCATAACGACGACACTTTTTGACAGATACGTCATGCGGCTCGTGAGTTTTGGGCAGTTACATTTATTTACGAAGTTTAGGCATTTACTTTTAGGAGAATCTTCGAACAGAAATTTCGGCTTTAGACCCAAAATACCTAGTAAGACGCCTTACACAACTTTCCTCAGCCCAGTTTTGGACATTTTTCAATTATAAAACGTAACCAGAGTCTGGTGGGGCGCTACAAGTTTCGGAATTATAAGAGAAACGCTGCGGAAAAAAATTGCGAAACGACTTGAGTTTGTATTCCGGAATTTCTAAGATTGCCCCTGATTATTTTATGACCAATATTTAAAGTTCTGCCGTATAAGGAGCTCATTGGGCTACCGACACAATTTTTACCCCAGATAGCTATAGCAGTATTCGTAAAGTAAATATCTGGTGAGTAGCAACACACTGCTTTCAAGAAATTTTCTTTTACCGTTTCTGGTACTTGTTCCCGTTGAGATTCAACGCAATCGTAAGACACGCTACTCGATATTCGGTTACCAGACGAGCAAAGCCATGGCAGGGCCATAGGGGACCCTGATCGTTAATTAAATAATACGGAAATACGTGCCGAAGCGCTCGCAAAGCCTACTAAGGGAGCCGATTCATCCCGGCAAGACCAACGGCCGATACTATAGCGTAATAATACGATCGTGGCCTTGCATATCTAATCCGACCGCGTGTCTCGCTATTTATAAAACCTAGCACGTGTCAATAACGACTTCAAACTTTGGGCTGAGGTCATTTGTGTTATGGAAACAAGATGGGAAGGGAAACGCTAAACAATAGTCGACATCGACCGGCTCAAGCTCGTTGTTTAATTCGTCCCTTTTGCAACGGCCGACGCTAATTCGCCAACCCACGATTCAAACATCAGGTGCGACGCATCGCTAAACTTTCCATTGCTCTCAAAATTCACTGGTTTTCAATATATCTAGTAAATTCGTCGACCTGCTACACTTACGGCGTTATATTTTCGCTCAACGTATTTCTACAGGAACATTTACGTAGAACAAAATGTAGGTACTAATTTGTTAAGAGCAGTTCGGTCAAAATTGTTACAGCCGTTTTCGAGAAAATTGGAAAACCCGATAAATTAATAATCGACGAATCTAATTTCCCGAGCTAACATGGGTTATATCTCCGTTCCACAGACAGATACAAAAATAATTACAGGCCATAAAATGTGGGTATGGATTGCTCTACACTGTAAAATTTATGCAACAAAATGAAGGGACCTCTGGAATTTCTGAAAATGTTTAAAAAAAAGAAGTCTATTTTCGACACATTTTGAATTTAATATCTGTCCAATATACATATTTAATAATTTATACATCTAATATCCGTTCAATGTACAGTCAGAGGAACATTTATTTAGAACATAGGTATTAACTATTCAAAAATCTGGTGCGTTGCAACACACAACTTTCCTTAGATCTACAACAATTCACTATGTACATGGGTATTCTACTTACTCAATTCATTTATCACTCAGTTCCTTTGAACTTGGTCAAACAACACGTCACAGCAGCAGGAAGCGGTAGCGCTTACAGTTCCGGAATTTATTGTGCTGCTCATACTCATTATAGGACCATTATTGAGCAACGGGTACACAGAAAATTAATGAGGCTGTACACGAATTTTTTGAAGAGGGATAATAATCACTTTTGCAGAGTTAATGGGTAATAACTGTTAGAACTGGCAGTAAGCGAAACGGCGGTAGTAGTTATTCAGGAATTTCTGAAGTGAGCCTCATGTACCTCATGAGCGTTTTTAAACACTCAAACTTTAGGTATTGGATTGGACTACTATACCAATTTTCTTTAACTTTCTACTAACATCCCAGCGGAGTTTATAAGGAAAAAACTGCGCTAAAAACGATTTCGTCGAAAATTTTGATTATTTATTGTGCTGCTCTCGTCATTTTCCCACGGATGGAAATTTTATGGTGTGATTGCCATATTGAGAGCTATCAATCGAAAAAATTTAATCAAAATCGTTAGAGCCGTTTTTGAGAAAAACATTTTGTGTTTTGATCACTATGATGGCTATAGTTAACTTTCGGTGGATTTTGCTCATACCCTTATTTTGGCGTCCCATAGTAACCTGCGGGCTAGATATCAAGTTTGAGGGGATTTGGTACGGTCGTTTTCTCTAAAAACCACTCTAAAATCGATTACGTCGAAAGTTTTGGCAATTTATTGTGCTGCTCTCGTCATGTTCCCATAAATGGGGAATTTATTGTATAGTTGCCATATTGGGAGCTATTAATATAAAAAATTTAATCAAAATCGTTAGAGCCGTTTTTGAGAAATATTATTTGGTGTTTTGATCACTATGATAACTATAGTTAACTTTCGGTGGATTTTGTCCAAACCCTTATTTTGGCGTCCCATGGAGGCCTGCGGGCGAGATATCAAGTTTGAGCTGATTTGGTACGGTGGTTTTCTCTAAAAATCGTTCACAGACACACACACAGACACACAGACCATTTTCCCGAATAGTGTTTTTCGGATTCAGGAGGATCTGAAACGTAAAGATCTGAAGAAAACTCAGATTTTTTTTTCAGCCGATTACATAACTTTCCTTTCTACTTCGTGAAGCAAGGAAAGTAAAAATATTCTGTGAGTTTTGTGAAAATAGTTGAAGCCGTTTTGCCAATAAGTGAAAACCCCTTATTTTTACGTCATTTGTTTATATCTCCGTACATCGTATTTTCACGGTTTGGAGGGGGGGGGGGAGGAATAGTTATGCACTGACTAGTAGAAGAATCGGCATAGCTGTTTTAGCTGTATAGCCGAAAAAAAGGCGAAATGTCGAAAAATATTGAGAATATAAACAGACTGTTTCAACAAACCGAAAAACGATAGCTCATATGTTTAACTACGTAAGAGGCACATTTGATATCAGATGTTTCAATCAATATTTCTTATAACTGACGCCTTCTCGTACCTCCGTGGCCCTTCCCGATCGTCTCAACATAGAAAAATGCTAGTAAACCACACGAAACACGACTTGATTACAATTTACATTTTCTAGGACACGAAATCGGCCCAACGTGTCGAACTGGCAGGAGGCAATGCGGGAAATGAGCGCAGGCCGGTAAGAAACGATAATTTAGGATAAATTGTCTCGATAGTTGCTTCAAGTTGTCGATTTTGTCGATATTTGCTGTGATTTCACTGCTTTCCATCCAGACGCAATCTTATTCCTCTGAGACCCGTCCTATTCGACCCAACACCGATAAATACTTGGAAAACGATACCGTACACGATGTAGTGGCTTAATTTTGAGCTAATTGATGGGATTGCCGGGACACATATTTTGGACGGGTTAAAGGAAAAAAATATCTCCTGGGCGGCGAGGGACAACAGATTTAAACAAATGTTCCCAATTGAAAACGAGTATTATGCATTCTAAATAATACACCAAAACCAGAGCGAGAACCTTCGTTTCAACTGAATTTCTCAACGTTTCAGTGGACTAAGAAAAGTATCAACTTTTGTTGTTCAAGTGATGGGTCACGTTCGAGTTGAAGAAAAGTAGTTGAGGCCGTTTTGCGAATTTGAATGTTTGATCCAAATCGTCAGAGGCTAAAGGAAAAATGCTAAAAACCCCAGAGTTGTAGGTACATTTTCGTCCTCCACCCTCGCTTCCCATCGATGGAAGTCGTCCATAACATTATTTTGGCGACTACAAGAAAATAACAAACGAAACAAAAAAAGAACCAGCTCAAATTAAGTTTTTCGGCTCAGTGGGCCACCAAACGAGCGATGGAGAAACCAATGGACGCCGAAGAAACCCCAACTTGACACGATCACTATACTCTCTCCTTACCTTTTGTGTCGCGGAACGTAAAAATGGCTGCAAATTAAATTCAACTTTGAGGGAAAGCGAGTATATCTGCGCGTTACGTCATCAACACTAACCCAATACAAGTCTGCAGTTGAACATACTTTTTTTATGTCGTGTTTGGCAACCCCCGATCAATTTTCAATGCTCATATCGCCCGTAAATATGTACAAAATCGAGTCGTACTTTCCGCGCACTAGTAGAGTTCACAGTAAGGGTTTCAGGGGTAAATATTGAACGACCTTTAAAAAATGGTTGTGCGTCACGGTTTGCTTCATGGCCACCGATTTGTCAGATTGCAGCCAACAGAAGCGATGGAGAAACCAATGGACGCCGATTACTGACATTTTGGAGAGTTAAAATAATATTGTAACCAAATTCAGCCTATTCCAGACGCTTCAGACATAGAAATAACGACGCTGTGTTCCCTTACAATTTATAATCGGCTACCGCACAAATATCGTATCAAACCGCACCGGCTACCGCACAAATATCGCTTCATCCTGCGGTTTATCCCTCGCTTCGGAGGCTGCCGCCTAAAAATATAATACGCTCGTTTCGTCTAACGACCTCTCATGATTACAGGGTAAGTCCGACGCAATCGCCGCTTTGAAATCATCATCTGGAGCGTGTATTCGAAAAAGGAAACCGCGACGGACGAGCCGTCAAAAAGACGTATTCATCAATTTTTGGGAAGGAGACCAGTTACAACTCATCTTCAATTCCTCTCGGAACTTCTGACGCACTTCTCAAGGTTCCCGTGTCCTTCCACCAACTCTCCGTAGCAGAGACGACCTGCTACATATACGGGCGCTATACCTTCTTCGTTCTACAGGAACATTTAAGCACAAAATTAGTTGCGAGTAATCTGTGAGTTTGATCGAAATCGTTAGAGCCGTTTTTCAAAATTCAATTGGAAACCGATAAATATTCGACAAATCTCGTTTTCCGAGCTGACATGGCTTATATATATACAGAACAACAGATAAATACATGAAAAATTAAATTAAAAGAGAATAAAAACGTGGGTATAGGTTGCTAGAAGATACTCCGTAAGATTGATCAAGTCCAGTGGCGCAGTTACTCGGGAAATTACAGAAATTCCGATAAAATATAAAAACGAGGCATTAGGCGACTTAGGTACTTTTACGACGGATTGACAAATTACACAAACGGTGGGTACAGCTTTCGTACAAGTACGCAAGCACAAGGAACATTTTATGTCTTTTATTTTAATTTTATTTTTTATGCAATGATAACTACGTTTGATTGTGCTAGTTGATGGTTTCGATATAATGGCCCCGTCAATTGCAATTGACATCATCACTGAGGTCATTGAAACGTGTGATGTTACGAAGCGTTAGATTTTGTAACAGACATTACCATGCAACCCAACACAAATTTCGTGACGCTTCTCCGTTACATATCCCGCGTAACCTCTCCCGCGTTACATTTTCGAGTTTATGTAGCAAAGTAAAGACATAAAATGTCAAAAACATTACTATGGACACATTTTGATTTTTATCTCTGTTCAATGGGCTGTCAGAGGAACATTTGTTGAGGACAATGTATAAATATTAACTATTTGAAAATATACAGTGAGTTTGGTGAAAATCGTTGAAGCGGTTTTGCCAAAAAGCGTAAAAAACCTATTTTTGCTTCATAGACCTATATCTCCGTTCAGCGTATTTTCATGGAGATATGTATAGAGAAGAAAGGTTTTGTACCGACTAGTGGAGGATAAGTTGACAGTTTAATCAAAACCGTTAGAGCCGTTTTCGAGAAAAATGCGAAAAACCCTAGTTTTTGATACATAACCTATCTTGGCTTTTTAGGCCCATAACGCCGTTCACCGTATTTTCATTGCGTCAACAAATAAACAAAAAACTCTGCAAATTATCACACGACGGTTTATTATTCTCATGAACGGCTTGACCAAGTATTACTGCTCCGAGACCAATCCCATTCGATTCAGCATCGAAAAATACTAGTAACCCATACGAAACATCACCTGACTACAATGGAACTACGAGAATTAAATATTCCAGTCGCCCGTTGGCGCCGGTAGGCAATTGGCACGACGTGTTGTGGCGAGCGGGCAGGTGGTTTTGATGAGTGCAAACGACGAAACGTTTACTTCCGCTGTAGTTCCTGCGAGTTCTTTCAATCAGTACACTTTGGCTCACTATAAGGACTGTTGTACGCGTCTGATACTCATTCCATTCGACCCAGGACGTAAAAATACTTTGAAAACGATACCAAACATGGCTTATTTGCAATTAAACTGCGTTTTGTTAATTTTTTTAAACCATTTTTCGCCCATAACAACCACGGGCTTCGTCGATCAGATTGCCGAGATGGCGGGCACAACTAGATACCAAACGGTATTTTTGTGCGAAAGAACAGATGTTTTAGACCACGTTAAAGGCACAAAACGGCCCTGACGGCGGACGGACATTGCAGATTTGGAATCCCCATGTCTTGAAACGTAAAGTATCAAATTTTGAGGGGGGTAAAAAATTGTTCCTGACCGAAAACACAGGGTTATTATTCTGAATGAATAATAAACCAAAAGAACTGGCACAGTCGGTTCAGCCACCCTCCCGCAAATTGAACTGCAGACACGCAAAGACCCTCATTGCGCCGAAATTAGGTGTTTTTTTTATAGATTCAGTAGGCCTCAAAACGTAAAGATATAAAGAAAACCAGCTTTTCAAAATCAATAATGGCTGGTTCAAATATTAATTATAACTACATTGTCTCCCCCTATCACCCATTATAACCTACGTGAATAGACTCGAGATCCGCGGGAGATTTTGAGGAAGCATCCGCCGCGGATAACGAGGGATTACTGAATTTCAAATTACAACCTACTGAAAGGGCGCAGGCTGCGGAGGTTATATCGCAATTGAGATTTTACGAGCTTCTTATAATTATTGTCTATAGCGTGGGAAACGTTAGTACGAGGGGAAAATGTCAAATATGAACACTCAAGCCGTTTCAATTGCGTTGTTCGGCGGATCCGAACTCGAGTTAGTAACCGCAAGGGAGAGCGTGAAACTCGAGCGGTAAACATGGGAAGGGCGTAATCGATGACGGTTCTGACAACTTTGAACATGAATATTGCATTCGCTTGTCGTCGACGGATCCCAAGAGGCTGTAAACCACTTGGTTCCAACTCTTTTCGAGCTTGTCGTACTTTTCCCTGTCGGAAATACGAAAGACTTCGTGACAAGAGCCCTTTCGGCCGGGTGAATAGAAGACCGCACAATTGTTCGGCGGAAGTGACGCGAATAACGATGAGGAGTTGTTTCCTTATCAACATGACTATTCCTCAACTTTCATGCGAGAGTTGTATCAGTTGAATGTCACGAAAGTATGGGGTTCGTCATTGTTCGGCACAAGCCGAATTAGGTGGGTTTTTGACCTCAGAACATCTGCATTTAACCTGTAGCACTGGCCCAACGGAAAGTCATTGTTTCTTCAAACACCTTCGTTCTCAAGCCCTTTTGTTACCTATGGAAAGTCCACCTCCTCAGTTATTTCCAAGTGACAACGGATTTTCCCATCCCTCAATCCTCTCCACAACAGACAGTTCCTTCCAAACTTATTCACCCACGAATTCTATTGAAAGTCGGACGTCTCCAGTTCTCCCAACTTGTTTCACCTCTTATCGACATCTAATTCAGATTTCTCCTTCCTTCCCTGTACTACCAGTTTCACGCCTTGAGAGACCCCCTAGTTCGCGCTTATATACTCAAATCATAACTGGTTCTAATCACCTCTTCTTTGTACATCTAAGTCTTCAAACATTGTGATATCCCAACTCTTCAAATTACAAGTTCGTCCTAAACTAAAACCCATCTCCGAGATTCATTCATGTCTACCCAGGTCAAAACAGCCATCGTGCGAGAACCCGGGCACTTGCTCAGTATCCATCTAACCCAGACCTGGCAGCAACCTGGCAGACTGGAAGGAAGAGCACTGTCGCCTGTCTGTCACTGTGCGAAAGTATGATGTCAGGTAATCCTGTACCGCCCTCAATTCCGTTTCACACCTGATCTAACTATTTACTTGGGCAGCCAAATTCAAGCAAGGGATCTATTGTGGCCTCGCTTTTTTATCTTGGTTATGAGCTCCCTTAGTAGCAATCAAATCTGGAAAGTTTGGCTGCTCTTCCAACAACTATCGCTCACTGTTGTAAGAACTATGGCGGATCAGGACGTGGAGCAGCCGTGCATTGGAATTGTCATGTCCAGGTGCGAAGTAACTGGCTCGTCTAGTGGTCTGGCTCAACCCAATATCTCCCAAGACATTATCAGATGTTGGAGAAAAACTCATACATGACTTTGACGAGGATTCCCATCTCGATTACCGCTCATCTAATGCTCATTCACCTAGAAATGTATATACAGAGTTCAGTCCAGAGTGGGAGAACCTCCCTTTTGTTGTGGTGATCCACGGGAGCGCTGTTACATGAGAGTTTGGAAATATTTGGAGAGCCACTGATTCAGGTAACAACTACAGCAATCCCGAGCTTCGATCCAATGTCCAACTTCCGTTTAAATGTGAACCATCGTCTTTGACCACTAGACTACGATCACTGGAGGTTGCCTACAATGGGTGTCAGGCAGTAAAGCGCAGCTATCTAGGGTTGGGCCAGAACTACTGTTTGAGTGACTGTGAATTTGGTAATTGAGACGACTTTTAGCATCGTATTGTTTCTCCCACACCAACAATCCCATTCCATCACACGCAGCAGTACATTTGCAAGCTGTTTCCATTCAGTTAATTCCGGTACCAAATCCGTATTTTGAAGCAAAGGCAGCAACCAATCCAGATTCTTCTGTGCAACAGGAACTTGTAGGCTACGGCCCAAACATTGCCTTCTGCGAGAAAGAGGAACTGTCATACTAGGCAACTGCAGCGTAGCGTTAGCCAGATAAATGCAGGCGTCCATCTTTGTTAGAAGATCTAGGCCTAGTATCCCCTTGAGCAATTCAAGGTTCAATGAGAAAGGAGTGTTCCACTTGTCCAATACTGTTGGATGAAAGTTATCAAATCCTTGGTGTATTAATCCCTTGTCCCATTATTGCCTTTAATCAGGATCCGAGCTATTTGCTTACTTTGAGTTAATATTGAAAAGTTCAATTCATTAATATCATTTCTGTTTTTTCGATTCGATTCGAAGTGGTATTTTGTTTATTTGAGATTTAAGGTGAGTTTTGAGGTCGTCTGATTTATTATACTGGGTCCAGACAAGAACTTCCACTACGAGAGTAGGAAACTCCTAACACATCACAAGATACATCAATAATGAAGCCATTGTCGTTCCTCCGCGTCTGGTTGAATGAATATTTAACAAAGAGACCTGGGAACGAGAAACAAAGAAAAGGTTTGCAAGTTTGCATATCCGCGCCTTTAACTTTTCTCACATCCAAGTTAGCATTTTCTTAGACCTGACATTCTCCCGTCGACGGAGAATCCGCAAAAACAAGCGCAGAGAAGCGTATCACGACGAGAGCGCTAATTAACCCGTTTCGAGAGTTGGCTTCTACCAGCCACTTCGAGTAAATATCAATAAGCACAATGAGGGAACTGACGTTACACCGCGCAGCAATGTCATCAGCGTTACGAGCCCTCGAACGGCGTGTCAACTCGTCGCGACTGAATCGAACGAAAGGGCGACAAGGGGCAATTTTAGAGAAGCCCTAATGAGGCGAATTTACTCCCCGACGCGGCACGCATCGTCGTTCTGGGACAATTATCGATTGAAACGGCGGCATCAGCGTTAGGTTACCCGCCGCGCGACTGTTTCCCCTTACTTTCGAGGGATTTAACGAGCGAAGGGAACCAATCATCCAAATCTCTTGAAAACGGGACGCTCTGGTCGCAATGCAGGTGGATTAACTTCTGCTCCCACAATAACTACATTATCTTTCGTTCAACTTGAAGCTAATTTGACTTTAGGGGGAGTGTAAATTACGTTTATCTCGCTGTTTGTATTGTCGACTCTAGCGATTCGTCGCACGGCGCGTTATCCCGAATTATTGACGTAAGAGTGGGGGGGGGGGAGAACAATGAGGGGGAAGTAGTCACTATTTTCACATTCCTTGGCTCTACAAAGTAGAAAGGAAAGTTATGTAAGCTGCTGAAAAAAAGTACTACGGATCTTTACGTTTTAGAGCCCGAAAAACACCATTTGGGAAAATGGTCTGTGTGTGTGTCTGTGTACGATTTATAGAGAAAACCACCGTACCAAATCAGCTCAAACTTGATATCTAGTCCGCCGGTTACCATGGGACGCCAAAATAAGGGTTTGAACAAAATTCACCGAAAGTTAACTACAGTTATCATAGTGATCGAAACACCAAATATTTTTTTCTCTCAAGAACAGCAATAACGATTTTGACTAAATTTTTTATATTGATAACTCCCAATAAGGCAACTATTCCATAAAATCCCCATTCGTGGGAAAATGACGGGAGCAGCACAATAAATTACCAAACTTTTCGACGTAATCGATTTTAGAGTGGTTTTTATAGAACACGACCGAACCAAATCCCTCAAATTTGATATCAAGCCCGCAGGTTACTATGGGACGCCAAAATAAGGGTTTGAACCAAATCCACCGAAAGTTAACTATAGTTATCATAGTGATCAAAACACCAAATATTTTTTTCTCAAACGATTTTGATTAAATTTTTTATACTGATAGCTCTCAATAAGGCAATTATACGATGGAATTCCCATTCGCGGGAAAATGACGAGAGCAGCACAATAAATTATCAAAATTGTCCACTAAAATCGGTTTCAGCGCGGAATTGTAAGCGCTACCGCTTCCTGCTGCCGTAAAGCGTTGTTTGAGCAAGTTCAAATTAACTGGGTGATAAATGAATTGAGTAAGTAGAAAAAAAGGCATGTACCCGAGTAAATTGACGTAGAGCCAAGGAAAGTTGTGTGTTGCAACGCACCAGATATTTTTGCGTTATTATCAAGTGGACTGAATTACAATTAAAATAAAACCATAGGAAAAGTGTTGCGCTGGGTTCACTCTCAGAAGCCCATATCCCCAGTAAATCTACAAACTAGGAAATAAATTATGGGATTCACCAATCTGCCCCAAACCTATAGGGTTCCGCGGGGATAAAAGAGCAAGACTCAGTCTTGGAGGCGACGTAATTTCGAATGAATTACGTGTTGCGAGTGACGGAACACATCCGAAAAAATGCCACAGCACAATAAAAAAATTAGATATCGTCTTGAAAAAAGCACAGTGCTGGCGAGCGGTAGAAATGTGAGGGGAAATCGAAAGTAAAAAGGTAAGAGTGGGGACATGTGAAAAGAAGAGGGATTGTTTGTAAATAAAGAGGACGACACGGCGACCAATCTACCTACGAGAACAAACCCAACACTAATTATTGAAAAAACTCAAGGAATTAGAGCACATTCCGTTTCACTGTTACTTATAAATACAAATTGTATATTTAGCCTATATATTTACGACGCCGCAATAACTGTATGGGCAAAATCAATCCAACACTAACTATAGGTATCGCAGGTGTTATGGAATGGTTCTGGGTAAAGAAGAAATCCCCCCCTCTCCTCATCAACCCTTCAACAATTATTATTTACATTAATAATAATAAAATGCGTCACAAGTCGAGAGCAGAGCCGACCGATTTGGTTAATTTAAAACAATCAATATCAGGTGCAGTAATAACGCACAACTTTCCTCAACCCTCGTAAATTCGACGCTATGTATCTGCGATCAACACATTTCCACGCAAACATTTATGGAGAACATTAATTGAAAGTATTCCGTAAATGTGATGCAAATCGTCACAGACGTTTTCGAGAAAAATTCGAAAACACCTAGTTTTTGGCACATTTTGGTTTTCTCTCCCCCCACCCCCCTATCGATGGAAATAGCTCATTGCCCCATTTTCACGTCGTCAAAAAAAAAAAAACCAACGAGCGGTCCGTAGCAACACCCAACTTTCTGCCACCCCCTTAAGATCGCACACCACCTACATATGCGGGCGCTATATCTTCGTTCAACGCATTTCTACAGAAACATTTATAGAGAACAAAATGTAGGGACTAGTTAGCTGAGAGTACTCCGTAAGTTTCACCGAAATCTCGTTTTTCAGAAATTTAGAAAATCGATAAAATAATATTCGACATATCTACTTTTTTGAGATATCTTGGCCTATATCTCCGTTCAACATATATATACAGAAATAATTACAGAGAGCAAAATGTGGGTATGGGCTGAAAGACCCTCTGCAAGATTCACTACATTTGGTGAAGTACTCGTAGTTACCCCAGAACTTACGGAAATGTTCCAAAAAACGGTATTTTCGACACATTTTCATTTTTATCTTTGCTCAAATAGACTGTCATAGGAACATTTATTCAGAACAATATACATGTATCAACTATTCGAAAACATCCTGTGAGTTTGGTGAAAATCGTTGTAGCCGTTTCGCCAAAAAGCGTAAAATACATATTTTTGCTTCATGGGCCTATATCTCCGTTCAGCGTATTTTCATGGAGATATGTACGAAGAAGAAAGGTTTTGTATCCACGTGAAGAAGATAAGTTGAAAGTTTAATCGAAATTGTCTGAGCCGTTTTCGAGGAAAATCCGAAAAACCCTAGTTATGGTACATTTTCGTCCCCCACCCCCCTTTCACATTGACAGACATCGCCCATAACCTTATTTTGGCGTCTACAAAAAATAACGAACAAGCTCAATCGGTTCAGCCGTTCTCCAAAGCTCATCCCCAAGTCTTGACCATAAAGTGGCACTAAGGATTTAGAGGGTGGGTGGGGGGACGGGGACGGAAGCAGGATAAGTGGATGTTTCACGATAGAACGACCACTAGTTTTAACTACGACAATCGCAATACTTTTCTTATCGTTTGGGCAACGGAAAGTAAAAAATGCGCTAAAATCGATTTTCATCGAACTTACTGATAATTTATTTTGCTGCTTTCGTCACTCTCCCACAGATGAGAATTTTACAGTCGTCTTCAGTTTTCAGGAAGTCAAACAGTCGGTGTTTTGATGACTATAATTAGGTTTAGGCCGATTTTGCGCGCATCCTGATTTTAGAACCCCGTGGTGATCTGTAGGCCAAATATAAAATGAATACGCGCGCGCACACAGACCACTTTCTCAAAAGGTGTTTGAAGCAAACTCAAAATTTTCAAGACGTAACTTTCCTTTCTACCTCGTAGAGCCGATGAAAGTGAAAAGGATGACAGTACGATTCTTTAAATAATAATTTTATCCCTTTATACATACCGACTTTGACTTGTTTTTCCGTTATTAGCTAAAAGGTTGTTACTAAGATGTGGTGAGTCCCATAAGAACTACTGAGGCTCTTCGAACGTATTCAGTTCTGTTATCGTGTTTCCCTTAACGTACAATTATCGGGATATTTCAATCGTCTTTCTCTCCTTTTCTATTGAGACCTTTCTCCTCAAGCGTTGCGTGTCAATTGGTTCCGACGGATTGTATCGCCCACTCGTTAAGTCGATATTGGTCGAACGAAAATCGAAAGCGATTGAATAACATTTTTAAATCAGAGAACTGTGCATGTAACTTTCAAAACTGGCTCATTGAAAGACGCATAATGCGCTTCGTTAGGAGCGCCCGAACCCGTGAAAAGTGAAGGTTTCCGTTTGACGAGGTTCGATTTTTAGTGAGCGACTACTTTCTTCCCTGGTAGTTATAACTATAATGAAACGGATTGTCTTCGTGGTGTATATATATATATATGCCAGACTCCTTAGACAACCACACTCATCGTTCATGGGACATGAAGCGGAAATATTTGAATTATCGACGAGTGTGGTTTCGATTTGTGGCTGATGGGTATGGGGAAAGGGGGGAAGCTCCAAATATCGGTGAAACCTTACAACGTCAAGAAGCCTTCGACGGTTGTCGACTCGACGAGTGAATATTTGTATCTTTTCACACGAGAGAAACCTATGAACATATATCGAGTTAGGAAGTTCTCGTTCAATTCCGTACTTGCTATTTCAGGACATTTGAAATTGGAAATAGGTCAATTGGCGCACGAAATGAAATTATTTTCTAGGTACTGTCTATAGCGCGGGAAGGTTTTCTATCTGCACGTTCCAAGATTCCCGATCAAGATGGCAGCTCAAGATCAATATCTTCCCGGCAACGGTTCTTCCATTAAGAAGAAACAAGGATCTCGAGAAGGAAGCCAGGTGGATAGCGAGATCGTTAATAAAAGAGTGGCTCCAAAAGGAGCAGGGTCGAGCGAAAAGAGGAGATTGGGAATTAGAGGCTTCTCGTTATTTCGGAAGCCTTCCCGCAAATTAGCTGCCGCCATTCAAAATTCGAACTACGTTTCGCACAATGCTCCTGAAATATAAGTTAGTTCGTGACGATAAAGGGAATTTGTGAGCGAGATAGTAATAAGGTCAATAATGAACAATCTGTAGTGAACGAAATTAGCCTTCTCCTCGGTGTGTTCCTCATCACGCCACAACCTGAGAAGCATTAGGCCACATGTGGTGCTGTGTTGACTCATTCATACTTCCCCATTACACAAGCCAATATTTCTTAGAATTTTAAGCCCTAAGGAATCAAACTTTTTTTATTTCGTTAGTTTGTGTGGGCTCGCGCCATCCCCTTTGAGGGAGAACGCCTAAAAGAATCTCATTTTCGAATATTCGGGACGTAATTACGACTGGAAATATAGTCCTAGTCCATTTTGAACCGCGAGCACCACAAAGCGGTATGTTGTAAACCATTTGAAACGCACTAAACAATGGAAAGTTAGTCCCGGTGTACGTACCGAGAAATGGTCGGCGTTTGGCTCAGCTCAAGCCAAATCGGTGACAGTTAAGAATCCTCCTGCCGCCAATGGGCCCTCTGAAACATTCCCAGCTTTAATCTAAGAGCTACCGATCCCAGCAGAACCCTAGAGCTGCGTTTAGGCTCAGCTCCAGCCAAATCGGTGACAACCGCCATCCAGTGACCTGCCGCCAACAGACCCTCTGGGACTTCTCCAGCCTTAATC
Organism: Pachypeltis micranthus; assembly: GCA_020466155.1. Taxonomy (NCBI): domain Eukaryota; kingdom Metazoa; phylum Arthropoda; class Insecta; order Hemiptera; family Miridae; genus Pachypeltis; species Pachypeltis micranthus. The sequence continues at coordinate 8,651,383 of CM035778.1, forward strand.
TAAGGCTACCGATCCCAGCAGCACCCTAGAGCTGCCTTTAGGCTCAGCTCCAGCCAAATCATTGACAGTTGAGAATCCTCCTGCCGCCAATGGGCCCTCTGAAACATTCCCAGCTTTAATCTAAGAGCTACCGATCCCAGCAGAACCCTAGAGCTGCGTTTAGGCTCAGCTCCAGCCAAATCGGTGACAACCGCCATCCAGTGACCTGCCGCCAACAGACCCTCTGGGACTTCTCCAGCCTTAATCTAAGGCTACCGATCCCAGCAGCACCCTAGAGCTGCCTTTAGGCTCAGCTCCAGCCAAATCATTGACAGTTGAGAATCCTCATGCCGCCAATGGGCCCTCTGAAACATTCCCAGCTTCAATCTAAGAGCTACCGATCCCAGCAGCACCCTAGAGCTGCCTTTAGGCTCAGCTCCAGCCAAATCATTGACAGTTGAGAATCCTCCTGCCGCCAATGGGCCCTCTGAAACATTCCCAGCTTTAATCTAAGAGCTACCGATCCCAGCAGAACCCTAGAGCTGCGTTTAGGCTCAGCTCCAGCCAAATCGGTGACAACCGCCATCCAGTGACCTGCCGCCAACAGACCCTCTGGGACTTCTCCAGCCTTAATCTAAGGCTACCGATCCCAGCAGCACCCTAGAGCTGCCTTTAGGCTCAGCTCCAGCCAAATCATTGACAGTTGAGAATCCTCATGCCGCCAATGGGCCCTCTGAAACATTCCCAGCTTCAATCTAAGAGCTACCGATCCCAGCAGCACCCTAGAGCTGCCTTTAGGCTCAGCTCCAGCCAAATCATTGACAGTTGAGAATCCTCCTGCCGCCAATGGGCCCTCTGAAACATTCCCAGCTTCAATCTAAGAGCTACCGATCCCAGCAGCACCCTAGAGCTGCCTTTAAGCTCAGCTCCAGCCAAATCATTGACAGTTGAGAATCCTCCTGCCGCCAATGGGCCCTCTGAAACATTCCCAGCTTTAATCTAAGAGCTACCGATCCCAGCAGCACCCTAGAGCTGCCTTTAGGCTCAGCTCCAGCCAAATTGGTGACAGTTGAGTGCCCTCCTGCCCCCAACGGGGACCCTCTGGGACTCCCTCAGCTTTAATCTAAGAGCTACCGATCCCAAAACCCTAGATATGCCTGTTAATCCCCTTCATTATCTTACATTTCAAGCCACGCTGAACTAAAAGATTGAAATCAGAAAATATATGTGATTTAGACGATTTGTATGCGAAGGATGGCGTTAACGTTATTGCAATTATCGTAAACTGTGAGAAACGGTAATGATAGATAGTTTGAATTTCGGAATTTCTGAAGTTGCCCCGGATTAACTGATGATCATTAATTAACTCTCACCGTTCAGGTAGTTTACTGGACGGCTTGCTTATTTTTGGGAGAACGCCAGTATCGCATTAGCATAGTCTACAAGGCAAACGTTGCTCAATGATCGATTTTCTTGGAAATGTGTGTTAATTGAGAGCGCTTTTCTCGTCATATTCTCATCAACGATACTTTCAGACTACAGCTGTGTTCTTTCGTACTGCCCGTAAAAGCGATCTAATCAGAATGGTTGTACAAATTTTTGGAGGAAAAAATGTCTTTGAACGCAGTAACTGTAGTTATTTTTAGACCGAATTAAGTCGTACCCTTGTTTCGTCGGCGCATAATAATTTGCAGACTCAATATCAAATGTTAACTGTCTTGAATCGATCTTTTCTCACAATCACGTTCACACGACCCATTTTCTGAAATGACGTTTTTTCGAACTCGGAATCCCTCAAAACGTTAAGAACGGGAGAAAACAAAAACAAAATTCCCGTGGAGAAAAGTATACATTTCATCGATGTTTAGTGAGTTATTCCTGTGACACCCTTCCCTCATCTCGGTTCTCAATCCTTACTTTTACCACCTCCTTACGCCAACTGTGTTCAACAAATCACTTAAACACATCAGTCATTCTCGCTCACACAAGTGCACCTACTCAGAGGTTCATACTCTGTCTCTTAGTTACGCTAGAGATGTAGCCTATCACCACAAACGCCCAACTAACCAGTGTACGTTCTATCAATACAAACCTCTCGAGCTCACCTCATTTCTAAACTTATTCTTCACCCGTACGGAATTTCATACTCAAGTGGGGTAGTTACTGCTGAAAAGATGTTTTCTGAGGCCAGTTCCTCAATTAATCAGCAGCAGAACGGTCTACCAGGAAAATTACAGTACTAACGACTATTTTTAAATGGGCTACTTTTTGTTGCCTCCCTGCTGCTGCCTGTAGTTCAATTATGTTTAAAGCAAATGATGACAGAAGAGGTTCGTCCCTTCTTTGACTAACTTTTTTTCAATGTGTGTTCCCTCTAATACCCCAACTATGAGGTCTGATCAAGAAGTTCCAGGACTTTCTCAAAAACGCTTTATTAAATTATCTTTAAAATTATTCCCTCCAAAGTATTCCCCTTGGCTACGCCAACACTTCTCCCAGCGGTGTTTCCATACCTCCTGGGATGCTGTGTAGCTGCTCCTGCGTTTTTTTGCTTGATCTCTACCGTCTGAAATCTCTGTCCTTTCATCGAGGTATTTGAGTTTGGGGAACAGCCAGAAGCCACAGGGAGCCAGGTCAGGAGAGTAGTGGGGCTGGAGAAGGGAGTTTTGGGCGAAAAATTCACGAATGAGGAGCGCGATGTGACAGGGCGCGTTGTCTTGGTGGAAAACTCCACTCTCCTGTCGCCCACCGGCCTCCTCTGCCAAACCTTTTGGCGCAAATTGTTCAGGGTTTGAAGGGAACGAAAACTATAAATTGTTTCACCTTGTGGGAGGAATTCGTGGTAAACAACGCCCTTTGCATCAAAGTAAACAGTGACTTTGACACTCTATCTCACCTGACGAGCCCTTTTTTGGGTCGTGGAGAGAGTTTTCGACTTCCACTAAGATGATTGAATCTTGGTTTCCACGTTGAAGCCGTAAACCCACGACTCGTCAGACGTGATGATGGTTTTCATGAAGTTTCCGTTGGAGTTGGACATCTCCAAAAGCTTCTTCTGATCCGCTGTCATCAGTCGTGGAACGAACTTGGCTGCAACCCTTCTCATTTCCAATTGTTCGATCAAAATCTCCTGACACGACCCAAATGAGACGTTGCACTCCTCCGCCATCCCTCAAATTACTGCAATGGTCCCACAGTGAAGGTCGCAACATAAATGTAAGCAACGGAATCACGCGTCTCGCTTGATTTTTTTGGACATTCTATTTAAATTTTGTACTGGATCTGCAAATGTCTCTTGCGTCATAAAAGTAATTCGTTAATCGAGAGATGTGAGATGTTACGAGTAAAATAGTGTAGGTAGACGGCTAGGTATCGAAGGTAGTTCGATTTAGCGCACCCTCAACGTACCCCAGATCATCGTTGCGTAATTGTACCGTAATTTCTAAATTTCTACATCGTTTGAGGTTATCAAGTCGTTCAAAATTAACTCTTGTTCGAGTTGGTGGTGGAGGGGGGGGGGATTTTACATGCGAGCGAGTCAAACTCTTGAATAGATGTTAGTACAGAAGTTGACTCATTGTCTCGTCACTTCATCCCTCGCTCCCTGAAGACTGACGCTCACTCGGCGCTCCCTTTCATCCCTTTTCACCGCATCGCCCTTAAAAGGCTGGCTGCGAAAGCCGAATTTACACAATAATTGACCTACCAGCTACACAATGAAGTTACTAGCGGAGTCGAGCCTTTCCCACTCGCCCCCCGCTATAGTTTGTTGCCCATCAAATTGCCTTCTCCGCCGTATCTCTCTTTTTCCCTTCGTCCCTCAGAACGGCATCATCCTGCTCCTGTTTCCAGCTCGTTCTTTTTTTTTTCTTCGCTTTTTCAACGCCGCGGAGATTGCTTTTGTCAACTCGTAACTTATTTATGAAATGCTTTTTGAAGGAAGGAAAGTGAAAAGTGGGCACCGCGTCACTTTACGCGGCAAACAATATTTCGTCGTCCCCTTAGCTTTGGTTTACATCGGGACGACTTGAGTTACTGAACTAACACGCTTTTCATCTTCTTCTTCTACGATGCAGTTGTCGAGAGGAAACATTTTTGATGGTTTTGACAGCTGACCGTTGCATGTGCTGCGTGAGCAGTGACGGACAATATAGTTGTCTACCGACGTCCTCATTACTGTCTATCGTGAAACATTCCGTAGCCGTACAGGAAAGCTATGCCATTGGCTGATTAAAAAAACAGTGCATTTTTTACAGATCTTAATCTCTTGAAGACGATATCTAGTGCGACGCACCACATAACTTCCCTCACCTCCAGGTAGCTCAATACGTCTTTCACTCAGTTTACGTGAACCTGTTCTAACTTAAATGCGAGAAATATAATGTTTTTGAATTTATTGTGTTGCTCCTAATTACACCGTGGCCTTTACCGAGCAATTAGCATATAGGTATTTCATGAGATTGTCAACGTGATTTTTCTTTATCGTTTAAGGTGTTGGAGTTACTGATAAAACTGGGATAACTGCTAGTACAAAGGACGTCGGTTTGGATTCCCGAATTTCTGGGGTTACTCCTAATTATTTCACGATCGTCGTTAAACTTTCGTCATATGGGTAGTTGATTGGGCTACCATAGTAATTTTTTCTAGAACGCTAGTATCACATGAGCGAGATTTATAAGGTTGCAACACACAACTTTCCTTAGCTCTACGTCAATTCACTTTGTACATGGCTAATTCTATTTAATCAATTCATTTATCACTCAGTTCATTTGAACTTATTCAAACAACGCTTTACTGCAGCAGAAAGCGGTAGCGCCTACAGTTATGGAATTTATTGTGCTGCTCGTACTCATCGCAGGACCATTATTGAGCAATTGGTACACAGATAACTAATGAGGCTGTAAACACGATTTAAAGAAAAGGATAGTAATCACTTTTGCAGAGTTATTGGGTAAACACTTTTAGAACTGGTAGTAAGCGAAACGGCAGTAGTTGAAATTCTTGAATTTCTGTAGAGACCCCCACGTATCTCATGAGCATTTTTAAACACTCACCCTTTACGTATTGGATTGGACTACAACACCAATTTTTTTTAAAACATTCTACAAGAATTCCAGCGGAGTTTATAAGGAAATCTATTGCGTTGCAACACACAACTTTCCTTAGCTCTACGTCAATCCACTCGGGTACATGGCTTTATTTATTCCGGAATTTATTGTGCTGCTCGTACTCATTCCAGGACCATTATTCAGCAATTGGTACACAGATAATTAATGAGGCTGTAAACACGAATTTTTTGAAGAAGGATAGTAATTACTTTTGCAGAGTTATTGAGTAACAACTTATAGAACTGGTAGTAAGCGAAACGGCAGTAGTTGAAATTCAGGAATTTCTGGAGTGACCCCCATGTATCTCATGAGCGTTTTTAAACACTCACCCTTTAGGTATTGGATTGGACTAGAATACCAATTTTTTTTTTAAATTCTACAAGAACTCCAGCGGAGTTAAGAAGGAAAAAACTGCGCTTAAAACGCTTTTGGTCGAAAATTTTGATAATTTATTGTGTTGCTCTCGTCATCTTCCCACGAATGGGAACTTTATGGTATAATTGCCTTATTTAGAGCTATCAATATAAAAAATTAAACAAAATCGTTAGAGCCGTTTTTGAGAAAAAAATTTGGTGTTTTGATCACTATGATAACTATAGTTAACTTTCGGTGGATTTTGCCCATACCCTTATTATTGCGTCCCATGGTAACCTGTAGGCTAGACATCAAGTTTCAGCTGATTAAGTACGGTTGTTTTCTCTAAAAACCACGCTAAAATCGACTTCGTCGAAAGTGTTGGTAATTTATTGTGCTGCTCTCGTCATTTTCCCACAAATGTGAATTTCATGGTATGGTTGCCATATTGAGAGCTATCAATATAAAAAGTTTCATCAAAATCGTTAGAGCCGTTTTTGAGAAAAAAAATATTTGGTGTTTTGATCACTATGATAACTATAGTTAACTTTCGGTGGATTTTGTTCATACCCTTATCTTGGCGTCCCATGGTAATCTGCGGGCGAGATATCAAGGTTGAGTGGATTTGGTACGGTGGTTCTCTCTAAAAATCGTTCACAGACACACAGACCATTTTCCCAAATAGTATTTTTCGGACTCAGGGGGGTTTGAAACGTAAAGATCTGAAGAGAACGCAAAATTTTTTTTTCAGCCGATTACATAACTTTCCTTTCTACTTTGTAGAGCCAAGGAAAGTAAAAAGAGCTGCAAATTATTACTCAACGGTTTATTATTCTCACGCCTCCGAGAACCATCCCATTTGATTCAGCATCCGAAAAATACCAGTAAACGATACGAAACATGACCTGACTACAACGAAACGACGGAAATTACATATTCCAGGCGCATGTACGCAATTGGCACAACGTGACGAGCCGATGGGGGGTTGGAGTGCAAACAATGAAACGATTAGTTGCGCTACAAGTCCTTTTAATTAGTAGGCTTTGGCTCACTATAATGTCTGTGATTTTACTGTGTTATGAGGGGTGGTTTGGAAATGTTTGGAAAGCCGCTGGCTCAGACAAAAATTATAGCGATCGCGAACTAAGATCCTTTGCCCAACTTTCGTCGGATTATGAACCTTCGTCTTACCACTAGACTATGATCGCTAGGGTGCTTATAATGGGAGTCAAGCGGTACAACTGTGTTCGGTCTAGACACAGTCATACACCTCTCAGGCTCGTTCAATTCGACCCAGTATCGAAAAAGACCTAGAAAACTGTACCAAACACTGCGTAATTGCATTTAAACAGCCAAAATTGCGTTTTTCTTAATTTATTTAACCATTTTTTGCCTATAGTCATCATATGTTTCGTCCGATCAGATTGACAAGCCAAATGATATTTTTATTGTGAAAAACGGGATTTTTAGACACGTTAAAGGTGGACCTTCAAACGTAAAGCAGCAAATTTTGAGGGGGGGAGTGCAAAATCTTTTCCTCGTCAGAAACAGGAATGAATAATAAACAATGCAATGGATAATAGAATGAATAGTGAACCAAAAACACTGCCCTCAAATCGCTTGTCATCGGAAGGAAGGTTTTGGTTTATTGCGGTGCTCTAGTTATTATTGTGGTACTGTCGTTCATTTCGGTGTGACTGTACAAAAAATGTAATCGAAACCGTTTTCAAGGAAAAAATATTTGGTGTTTCAATCGCTGGGTTACATTCATGCGCAGTGGTGGTTTAGTGAAGAATACGTAAACTCGGCAGAACTTCGTTTATTCTCCTACGGCTTGATCACGAATGCCTCACAGAACGAAAATTGTCCCATGGGTTATTCCTTCCCCTCCCCAACTCATGACCTCCTTTCCCTTCCGCTCAACATTTCAGCCTTCCCTGATATAATTGTAGCTTCCTCCTGTGGTTACCGTCTTCTTCTTCGTCTTTCCTGTTGTTGATCAGCACACCTGAACACACAGAACACTTGGAATGGAATGAGACAGTGGGCTCCACCCTCGGGAACGCCATCAACGACTAAGTCGAAGGCGGAAGATATGCGAACATATACGAAAAAGTAAAGGAAGATGAGAGTAATCCATTCAATTTCTACATTTTTCGAGTATATTTTAGGTTGAGCTGTTTTAGCAATGAACTGGGGATCAGTCTGTAACCACATTCAAATTTAATAGCCTCAAAATGATACGATTACTCACACCTCGAAACGTCCATGTTTCTAATTTGGCACCTGACGATTCACAACTTCATTAACCGGAGACTGAAATTAAGCTAAGTTGTCCTAAAAACGTGCAATACAACAAGTTGCAAGGAGTGAGATATAATTCAATTCCTTTTTTCGGCCGATTCATACGATTCCAATCGATTTCGGCTTTTTTTTGAGGTCAGGAACGAACTCTGACGCGTCGAAACTTTGTATATGTACTGATATAGTTGTTCGATGCAAGCCGAATGTCTGGGTTTGCGACCTCAGAATGCCCACACCTGCCCTAACGGCAAAGTCATTGTTTCCCCAAACCTTTCTTGTTACCTGTGGAAATTCCACCTCTGCGGTTATTTTCAACAACAACGGATTTCCCTGAAGTGGTTTTCCCATCTTCCTTTTCCCACTCTTCATTTTCAGATTCGTCGCGAAAGTCTCATTCTCTTGTGCTCACACAGACTCATTCCTCTGTCTACTCCTGTCCCATACAGCTCGCTCTCTTCTTCTGATAAATTTTCCGCGCCGCTTCACGCGTATTATGAGACGTCCCCTTGTATCGCCCTTTTTTACACAAACTGTACTCAATTCGTTGCACATACAATTCAGTCCTCCTCATCCTCACTGAATTTCTTTTATTTCCACCTTCAACTCCCCCTCTCGTGCGCCCAACAATAGTATTACACGACAAATGAGTCAAATAGAAATTAACAATAACGCATAATTTAATTGTTTTAATTCTAACCTCAAATTCGTGTTCAGCGACTCCAAAAACATGGGGTGAACCTAGTGGCATGCCTAGGCCTAGGATATCCCACTTTTTTTAGTGTGTTGGGTTGTGTAATTGGCGTTTTATTACAAAGAACATTCTATACACGAAAGGTATGAACCCTTTTCCTTTTTCCCCGAGCGATTTTGGGTCAGTGATGTGCTTGTTCGCGCGATATTAGCGTCTCGCGGGCTTGCCCTTCTAAAGTCTACTTGCAACAACATCCGGAAGATGGCCTTTGCCCGTTAATTGTTAATAGTTCCGTATTCGCAGAGGCTAACCTGCTCTTCCGAAACCACCCGAAAGTAGCAGCTTTGAAAACGTGCCCGTGTACATCTCCGATTTGTTAAATTTGAAATTGAGTTCGCCCTTGCGTCAGTATAGAACTGCAAAACTCCTTTCATTCTTTTCTCTCTCCTTTCCCTTCCTTCCTTAATTTTTTTTTCGTAGTTCGACGCTCACCCAGTCTCTGCGCTCGAGTGGTAAGTTTAGTTTTTTTCCTTCATTTTCCAAACATACCGTCCACTTTATTTTTTGCATCGGTTAGTTTAATTGCGCGTAACCAGTGCTGATTATCAAACACAAGGCGGTTCAAGGGTTTTCCACTATGCGTAGCAATACGTTGAAATTTAATCCACAAATTAAAGAGGTAGGAGTTCAAAATGCCAATCAATGTTCAATACGAGCTTTTTCTTCTAGATAGAGGTTTCCAAGATTAAAAAAAATGTTTTTCGTATTTTTCGAATGAGAATTACAAATCAGTTCCGCGGAGTTCGATCAACGCGTCGTAAATATGAGGCGAGGAGGGTTTCGAGGGAGAAATGAGGAAGGATCGCTATGTAGAATACGGGGAGCATCGATCGTCCCCGGCGTTCCATTAGCGCTTCTGTCACGTTCTTCAAAGAACCCTGTAATGGAAACCCCCTGAGGGCAAGAGCTGAAATTTCTTCGCCCTCGCTCGACGAAAAAATACGAAGGGAGAGACAATAAAAGAATGTCTACAAATAGGGACGAGGAATATTGAGAGCGAGAGAGAAAGAGAGACAAAAAGCGAGGATCATTAGGCGGAGCCCAAAAGGAGAATAATCACGGTCTAGGGAGTACACAAAATAATTGCACGGACACACTGTAGGCTATTTTTGAGTACCGTATTAGAATAATCCTGAATCGATTGCTTCTCAGCTTCTTGGAGTCCCGCTACATTTTTGCCACTAACTCACCTTTTTATTTTTGAAAAGTCTGCAAAATTACCTTGACAACGCTCAGAAGATATACGAGGACTACTCCAACAATTCCGGAATTGTAACCTCCCCCGTTTCACTTACAACCATTTCTATAAGTTTTTACTCGGCTGGAAAAGTGAAAAAAAAAAAAACGTCCTTCAACAATTCTCTACGTACCAATTGCTCAAGAATGGTCCTCAATCCTTAATTTTTTTCTTATATACTCCGCTCACATGGTACTAGGTTCTTAAGGAAAATTAAGGTGGTACTCCAACCAGATGTCTATTCCGGGGCTACTCCACAAATTCCGGAATTTCAACCACCACCGTTTCCCTTATTACCATTTCAAAACTTGTTATACAATAATTCAAGAAACGCGATTATTATCCTTTTCAAAAAAATATGGTTTAAATCCTGATCTTTGTGCACCAATCGCTCGATAATGGGCGAGGCATGAGTGACCATAGAATCAGGAAGATTAGAATATAAATCTAGAAAAACGAATTTCCTGTGCAAGGAGGAGCGCAAGCACTCAAAAGCGCGGTGCGTTCTTTAAAAGATCTTGACTCCAAAGCGTTACGCGTCTGATCCTGAGAGTCGACGATATTTCGTGTTTTTGTGGGCCGTTGTTAAGGAATAGTTCCTGCGAGTCATCGCAATAAACAACGAGGAGGAGAAAGCTTTCGTGATACAAATTGGGTAGCCACGCGTTCGTAACGACGAGCTGTGAGCCCCAGCGGTGTTGTCTCAGCCAAATAAATATACGTCGAAGGCTTCGAAAGCTCAATGGAACGGAAGGTAACCACAATCATCCAAATTGTAAGCGACTATAATAGCAGTCGCATAAGAATTGCGAGTCCGTGTGAGTCAAACGTCGATTCAAGAGCAGCCTTAGGCAGTGGGAACATTTCCGTTTGCTGCTTGTATCTATTTACAAGGGCTGATTCGTGCATGCTTTTGATTTGGCGATATATTCGAGCTTTAGGGTACCAAAGCTCTTCGAAAAATGTAACGATATTTTTGAAAAGATTAGCTCTTACGTCATATTTCTTTGTGGGTCTGTGGAGTGCGCAAAAACAGCAAAACATTTTGCATGATTTCAACCAGAATCGATGTGTAAGTGTTTTTGGTCGTTTGCTGCTCGTAACGGACTAATTGAATATGATTCAAATTTTACGTTAAATTTCAGACAAAATTGTTCAGATGAACTTATCAATGCCCCTGTTGGGCTTGCGAAGGGAGGAGTTTGAAACTGAGAAATCAATGTAAGCGTGAGTGTGAGTGAGGACTGTATTAAACTTGACAGAATCGCGTTATCAATTTGAGTGTGAGTACATAAACGCGAACAAGGGACTCTAATACACGTGAATTGGTACTGAGACACTAAGTGGTGGGAGAGATAGAGAGAAAGTTAAGTAATGAATTGTTGTGAGAACTGGGAGACGGCTGTTGATCGTGAGTGCTGATGGATGACTGACTTAGAAGGAGCTGTCTGCTTAGGAGAGAAAAGTAAAAAGAAGGGTGGGAAAAGGATGGTTTTGGAAAGTCTAGGAAAGGGGAAATACGTTGTAACTGACAAGCGGGATTTGCCACGGGTACAAACAAAGGGGGGTCGTTGCTCGGGACGTTTGGAGGCCAAAAAAGCCCAGCTAATTCAGCCTGCCGAACAGCGTCTTGCAACTTCGGCCGAGGTGAGATTATGCATGACTGACGGACCTATCTAACACTTGTTCCAATATCCTTCAGTTTTTTGCTTTCCAAACACCCAAAATTTGTGATTGTTGTCAACCAATGATTTTATTATACAGCCATACTCTAGAGACAATAGGTACGATTAAATGAAACGATTTAATTCAAGCCGCTTCAGATGTGAAGGAGAGACATGGAAGTCGAAGCGCCACAGTTTTGGTAAAACACTTTCAATTTTACTTTTCCATACCGCCGCTAGGTTCGTGAAAGTATTCGATGTAGACATTGCAACTACGGTGAAGGGTTTCCAAGAGATGGGGTTTTCGTGAGAATAAACTGTTTTGTGAAACTGGCAGTTGCAGGTGGAGTGGTTCAGTGGAAGTCGTCGATTTCGGGTAAACTCCAACCATCAGTTGTCCATCAGCATCAATTTACACCATCAGCAATTTGCAGTCGTGTGATAGTGATTGGTTGGCTCCATCTAGCGAGATATCATCCAACCCTCAAATGTACTACCAATTCCACCTTTGTGGTTAAACGCCCTCAGTTGGAACGGCTCAGTGGAAAACTTTTAGTAGTTAGGGCTACGGCACACCTGACCCACAACATGCCAGCTGATGTATGACGTCACCCCCTTCCCTCCTCCCATCCCAGCTGATCTGACCTAAGACCCCCCCTGCAATAACATCTGATGTGACCTCCCCCCTTCCAGTCCGCATCATCATCATGTGGCCCCCCTCCCTCCAACAGTGTAACTTTTGGGAGTATCCCACCCCCACCCCACTATAGACTACAGCTGATATGGAGTCACCCCTCCCCCCTGGTGTGACGTCATGCCCCCACAATTGGCGCAACTTCTGATATGATCAACCCACCCAATGTGACGTCACGTTCCCCGCCACTATGAATCCTCGCGTGTAACGTCATGCCCCCCCACAATTGGCGCAACTTCTGAGTGGATCTACGTCCCCAACCAATTATTGCGCTAACGCCTAATTACCTCCTACCACAATTTCCCCCCACACCGCACACGTGTTCACGCTAAATAAATCCCGAGCACACGTGGAGCCCTAAAATAAATCGCTACGTACTGAGACATAATTGCGCAAAAAAATGGTCGCCCCTACGCTCCTAGCAAACATTACGCAAATTACGAGATTGATAATATCGCGTTTCGTTATTATCGCAAAACAAATTTATTAAATAAGTTATTTAGATCGGTTTAGACGTAGGGCGTCGTTAAATTTAACACGAAACCGTTCAATTAAGCAGTTTATTCTGCGAAACATTCAAGGAATATTAGCTACGCCCATCAGTGAAATTTTCCATTCTCCAGAGTGAACTCCTATTGCTCCGCTCGTCCAGAACTCCCATTACCATCTCGTTGATGGCTATCAAGAGTCAATCTGGAGGCTTGGACGGATTACTCCTCATTTCAGCCAAGTCATCGATTAGACTCACATCCAGCTGTGAATAGGATTGCAGGCAGCACTACCAAAAGGCACATCCAATTACTGTTGAGACGTGCTTGAGGAATTGTTGGAAGAACATTCGGGTTTTTTTAAATACACATTGCTATCGCCAGACTACGACTTAGCTGCGCCCCACTGGGGGGAAGTTGAACGCCGAGATCGTTGAAAGTAGACAAACAAAAGGGTCAAGTGGATCTACAGGAGCCTTGGCAAAAGGCATCTCCACATTCAGCATGTCCAGAAAACTCTTCTAGATCCCAGCACTAAAAAAAAAACTTCTTCAAAGAGCAGCCCAACGACGCAAACCCACTTCACCCCCGGACGTGCACAAAGAGCTCACGTCGAAAAAAAAAAGAAGGAAATTGGTTCTGCCACAGGGCACGTTGATGGGTTCTGAAGAGGCTTGGAAAGGTTAATCTCGGGATGGAAACGAGGGTTGTGGGTTCTCCTGCAGCCACCGCCGCCGCGCTTCAACGTTTCGACCTCTTTCCCTCTTTAGGGCCTCATCCCTATGATAATAAGGGAGTGCGACACCCTTATCGCGACCGAACACCCCCTCCATTAATATTTACGGCCTCTGCCACCTTTGCCATCCTTTATGAAAAACTTCTCTTCACAATCGCCTTTCCCCCCCGAAGGAGGGGAAATACCGCAAAATGAAAATATAAGACTTTCGCCAAGTCGCTTTCACAATCGAAATATAATTTGTACGACGGCGCCACTTGAAGGAATCTGAGCCAACTGCGTCGTTCCACGTCGTTTCGCCGAGTCAATTTCGAAGGCGAACCCCAACATCCACTGCGTAGAAAAAGTCTTGCGATAGCGTCAGCCATGAATGCTGTTTATTTTACTTTCTAGTTATGTAACCGGCTGACATAAAAAGTTTAGTTCTCTTCAGATCTTCACGTTTCAGGCCCTACGAAAACGACTATTTGGGATTATGGTCTCTGTATCTGGAGGACTGAGGCGTGACATCGTCGCCATTGGCCCTGACCAGTCTGCTACGGCACTAAATGTCCAGGCCAAGAGGCACGAATGTGATAGAACAGAGCAACATCAGGGTTGCAGCACCGACTGGGTCCTGGCACGGCGCGTGATGCAAGAAAAATCCTGAGGAGACGTGTCAGCCAGCGTTCTCTGAGGTATCACAACCCGCGTGATGCTCGTGGAACATTCTTTTATCATTCTTCCCTCCCCGCGTGTCTGTCAACTCGATTGAGAGCAAACAGCTGGACCAAATCAGCTATAACTTGATATCTAGCCCTTAGGTCACTATGAGACGCCAAAAGAAGGGTATGACCAAAATCCCCAGAAAACTAACTATAGCTATCATAGTGATCGAAACACCAAATATTTTTTTTCTGAAAAGCGGTTATGACGAATTTGACAAAATTTCGAACATAGACAGCTCTCAATGAGGCCACTATACAATAAATTACCATCCGTGAGAAAATGACGAGAGTAGCACTACAAATTACCAAACATTTCGACGAAAATTGAGTTTAGCGCACTTTTTTCTCTATAAACTCCGCTAAAATGTTACTAGGCTCTTCAGAAAAATTAAGGTGGTACTCAAACCAAGTACCCATATGATGGGTCTTTGATAACGGTCATAAAATATACAGGGGCTTTTCCAGAAATTCAGGAATTTCAGCCGTTTCTCTACCATTTCTTTAGTTCTTTAGTTTCAAAAAAACGTGTGTGTACATCCTCATTAATTCTCTGTGACCAATTTCTCAATGATAAATTGAGTTAGTAGAATAAGACATGAATATGGATGACGTAGAGCTAAGGAAAGTTGTGTGATGCGGCGCACTTGACAGTTTAATGTTACTACAGCCTCTTCAGTGAAAATCTTGAGTGGATGAGGATCCGCTGAACTAGCGGGTTTACGTTAAGATGACGGGTTGGAGGAATGCTTTAAGGGAGCACGCTTCGCGCTCTTGAGAACGGCTTCTAGTTCCGTCTCGGAGCTGAGTTGAAACCAAAGGACACTCATAAATATTTACGACACATTAACAACTTAGTTTTCAATTTGTTGAATGGGTCGAAATTATTATTATCGTCGTTAATAGACGCAACTAATTGGACAGCGAATGTCAAGCGAATCTTATTAGGAGGTTCATTCTACGAGTTGGAAGCTATGAATAGTTACATCTATTACTTACGCCCACCGCTACCTCTAAGCATACA
This sequence comes from Pachypeltis micranthus, assembly GCA_020466155.1. NCBI lineage: Eukaryota > Metazoa > Arthropoda > Insecta > Hemiptera > Miridae > Pachypeltis > Pachypeltis micranthus. The sequence goes on from CM035778.1 coordinate 8,666,426, forward strand.
TCTCGAAACGTTTTCCACGTACCTGAAACAAAAATTCGTAAGTAGTACAAAAAGCAATACTTTAGTTTGCGAAATGTGAGAAATAGCGAGGAAAAGGGGACCAAAGGGATTTTCCATTAAACGAACTCGAGGCAGATCGTAATAAACAAGGAGGTCTTTCTCTCGATTACTCAGAAGCAAATCACTTGACAAAGGGTGATTGAAGTGTAGCGGGGACTACACGGAGAGATGGAGTTGAATCCCTCCAGAGAGGGGTCGAATCGATTAACGGCGACATGACAGTACTAACTCACGAAGACTGTATAGAAAGCTCCATCGCCCTCAACCCTTTGGTGGTCCCATGCTTTCGCGAAGGGATTCATCGTAGGAGCACACCGAAGCAACTACCAAATGCAATTTATGACGCGCAGTTGCGTTTACTTTCAAGATTCACCAGCATGAAGAAAAGCCAGATATTCGCCTTACATTGGCCCCATTTGGTGCTTTTGTTGCCACCTTGAAGAAAGTTAGTGATTCCATTGATGGTTCTATTGTCTACTTATTAAAAACGTCCAATGACTTTGGAAAGAATTTCTGAGTTTGAAATTCATTTCTCCGTCAAGTGGAAGTGGAAAAGGGAAAACTCGAATAAACATTTCCTTTGGAGAGCTGGGTAATTGAAAATAGAAATACAAATGAACTTGCTATCGCTCAAGAACCAGATTCAAACGAACAAATCCAGCCCAGAAATGGATATAGAGTTGGTTAGAGCAAGAGGTGCTTCACTACCGGTTGTGGAGGAAAGTTGAGGCCGAGATTGGCGATACACAGTTTGGTTTCCGCGGTGCATTTGGAACAAGGGAAGCTTTATTTGCCCTGCAGGTTCTCGTCCAAAAGTGTCTCGGCCAGCAATGGTCTGTGTATGCCTGTTTTGTAGATTTTGAGAAGGCATTTGATAGTGTGCGGCATGAGAAGCTTGTTCGTGTTCTGCAGGAGGTCGGTCTGGATCTCAAGGACGTGAGGTTGATTAGAAACCTATATTGGAACCAGACGGCGCAAGTTCGAGTAGATGGCGCTCTTTCCGAACAGGTGACAGTTGCGAAGGGGGTCAGACAGGGCTGAACAATGTCACCGTTACTCTTGAACATTTATTCGGAGCAGGTATTTAAAGAAGCCCTAGACGACTGTGATATAGGGGTCCAAGTCAATGGTTTACCTGTTTCGAATTTGAGATACGCAGATGACACGGTACTGCTGGCTCACACTGAATCGGAGCTCCAAGTCCTCTTGGACAAAGTTGCAATGTCTTGCAGGAACTATGGACGGGCGAGTAATCGAGCAGGTGTCGAGATTCAAGTACCTAGGCCAGTGGGTTTCGGAGACTTGGTCGTTGGATGGAGAATTGCGGTGTCGGATATCGAGGTAGCACGATCAGCATTCAACAAGATGCGAAGCGTTTTGTGCCGCCGTGATTCGAGTTTTCCTCTACGCTGGCAAGTTGTAAAATGCTATATATGGTCCATACTCCTCTACGGCGTAGAGACCTGGACGTTAAAAGCCAAGGATATGAACCGGCTGGAGGCTTTCGAAATGTGGCTGATCCGGCGCATGCTGAGGATCCCGTGGACTGCCAGGCTCCGGAACGCCTACGTTCTGCAGGAAAACTCTCTGACACGTGAGCTGTTGAAAACCATAAAGAAACGAAAAGTTGCATACTTCGGGCAGGTTATGCGGGGTCCTAAGTATAGCCTATTGCAGACGATTATGATGGAAAAGATCAGCGGACGTCGGGGAGTAGGCAGAAAGCGAGCATCTTGGTTGTCTAACATTTGCAGCTGGACGGGGATAAACCGAGCGGCCGATCTTTTTCAGTGCGCAAGATCGCGAACAGTTTGCAGAAATGATCGCCAACCTTCAGTGATGGAGATGGCACTACAAGAAGAAGAATTAGAGCAAGAGGGCGACCAAAAATAGAGAGAACAGGTGAAAAAGGTAGGTCCCAAAAGATGTACAAAATGGTACTAGAGCCAGATGTGGAAAATATAAGAGACAATGCTGGTGGGAACGAAACTGAAATGGCGCACCCAGCAGAAATTTCTAGTGACGATTAGAGTGATTGGAAAAGAGCAATCAGGAAAGAATTTGCATCTTTGCTTTTAAATCACACATGAAGAAGAAAGAAAACCAGTGAGTTGCAAGCTAATTCTGGTTAACGAATTTAAAGCGAACGGTAAATTGGCGCGTCAGGTAGCTAGAGGTTACACCCAGATTCCTGGAATTGACTATATCGAAACCTATGCACCGGTGGTTAGGTTTAGTTAATTTAGAATGGCATTGGTGGTTGAACATAACGTGGAAGTTGAACAAATGGACGTTGAAACCGCATAATTGAACGGTGAATTAGATAAGGGTTTTTTATGAAGACGCCAGAATTTATTTTTTTTTAATGTAAAATAACTAGGAGTTTACGTATTGGCTGAAGATCGCGATTCAAACGTCATTTTGGAGGAATAACCCACACCACACGCTACCTCTAATCTGAGCTGTCTGCGCAGAAAACTGATAGCTAACGCAGGGTGGCCGAAGAATGAAATTTTCTCCCAAGTCGTAGATATGAACGTTTTAGTACTAGAACCGGCAATCTTTGGAAGGAAAGAAGTTTAGGTACGATGAGTAGGAAGATGACACACACCAATTCTCCTACAAAAGTGCGAGACCACAACACTCGCTTGCCGGAACACCACACCTTGCTCTTTATCACGACCAGCGCATACACGAAAACCAGAAGAAGTCAGTTTCCAAACTTGAGGGTTCTCAAAATGTAGAACTTTTATGAAACCAGCCGATTACCTTGGGCCTACTTGCCCTTAGGGTTGAGGGAAGTGGAAGAAGACGTTACCACCTTCAAGTTTCCTCAAGTCCTACGTATTATTACTAATACCTCAACTGCTCAATAGTGCAGTTTCAAATTTCTGCTCCAAGTCTACACTTCGCAAGCGGTGAAACGTTTCAACGTAGTTCTTTGAAAGAAACTGGTCCCTCTCGCTAATGGCGTAGAGGCCTCTGTAAACTCTTGCCTTGCGACTAGGACGAAGGGAAACAAGAAGAAACAAGAGAGGCGCAAGAACTGGCGAGGATCATGCTGCATCACGAAAGGGACATTCATTTATCTCAAAAGAGATACTTGATGGAATTACTCAAAAAATATGGTTTCAACAACTCCCATCGATGTCAACTCAAAATTTCACGACGAAATTCCTACCGATGAAATGAGTCAATCATTAATAGGTTCACTGTTATAGGGCATAAAAGAACCTCTTCATCTGCGCATATTACTAGAAAATCATGGATATCCGTAACAGGGAATGCTGACATTCAAGATTGACAACCAAGGAGCATTAAAACTTGGATCGCAACCGAACTAAACACAGATTCGTCAAGCATTCATCCGTGAAGCCATAAACAACAAGTTGTGGACGTTGATTACGTGTCAACAGATAAAATGCTCGCTGACGTACTGACCAAAGCAACTCCCCGTGAGAAGCTGACGAAGCGTTCACTGGCACAGGGTCTACACCTGAAGTCTTCGTAACCAAGCAAATTGTATTTTATTGTGTTCCATATGTTACGTAGGAAATTATATTCATTCTCGAATTGGTAAGAGAACGGGATCAGTGTGTTATAAAATAAGCTTTCCGCTATCGCCGTATTTATAACAATATAACTTGTTAGTAAACGTACAAACTTAATTGCTTCAGGCTCACAATTGGGCTGCTATGGTAGAAATATTGAGTAAGAATGAAAAAGTCGATCCCAATCCTGGTCAGTAGTGAGCTTAGAAGCCAATTTTGTGTAGTCTTGGATTGAATTGGGAACGGAGCTTCTTTGAGAGTGCAGAATAAGGATGGAGTGGTCATCTTGGATTATCTTCCGAGGGATGCCGACCCATGTCTGCCAGTCACCATTTGTGGAGGCTGACGCAGGGCTTTAATGGCGGCAGCAGTAAGTGGGGTATTAGCTTTGCTTGGGTGTGTTGACGGTTGCGTACCCCTTCCCTTGCGCCCAGTACTTTAGGCGGCTGTAGTTTAGCGCATATCTTCAGTAGCACACCTGTCCGCATTTATTACTTCGTTCCGGCCGACAAGATACTTCTGCCAGTGGGACCTTAGAGCCTTTCTCATATCCGAGTCACATTATCAGCACTGGCAGGCGTATCTTGTCGGCCGGAACGAAGTGATAAATGTATACAGGCGTGCTTCTGAAGAGATGCGCTAAACTGCAGCTGTTTGAAGTGCCGAGCACGAGGGAAGGGGTACGCCACGGCAACAGAGAAAGGAAGAAGAGGCAGAAGACGAGGAAGGAAGAGACTATCGCCCCCGTAGGGTTCAGCCAGTGTGGCTCCCTAAGGACCCCAGGTGCCGATAGGCTGGTTATGGTTTTCACCCATGATGTGGGATGGGCTGACATGAGCGCGGCAACCGACAGACAAGGGCCCGTAGTTTCCCAGAGCACCCCAGAGGGAAAACACAATCTCCTGTCCGAAGGTCCACCACTAGGCGACCTATACCCCTCTAACGCATTATTATCAACCACCGACAGTCTGGCAAGGACACAGCTGCACCATTTTAGCTAGGTTCAGTAAGACCTAAGGAGCACACCAATGAGGCTCACCCATTTGGCTTGCTATTTATACTGAAAAGTACACATACGCTTTCAGTCAGGGAATTATTGAACTCACGGGGTAATGTAGCAAACGTTATCTATCCTCCCCAGCCTGCGCTCCTTTTCTCTCGCTACCTACTGCCATTTACCTAGCGTCACCTAGATAACGTCACTCATCATTGTGGTCATGTTTCATATCGTTTACTGGTATTTTTCGAAGCTGAATCAAATGGGACTGGTGTCGGAAGTTCTCTACAAAACGTAGTTGTTGGAATATGAGTTCTCGTTTTCTGAATTGCCGACCTACATTATATACTTAATATTTTTTGACGTTGGATTGAATAGGATAGATCCCAATCATGATGTACGAGAGAATAATGATCCATTGTGTAATAATTAGCAGCGCATTTTAAAAAAAAATCAGGATTATAATACTTTGGTTCTTAGGAATAAATCTCGGCTCATATTACTTTAACAGTTTAACGTTACTTTAACGTTTTGAGAGAACAAATAAAGGGAATGGACAAGTTCAGGACATGATGTTCGCTTAATCAAAATAGTTAGTGCAGTTTTTGAGAAAATATATCAAGCTGCACTACGCAACGTCAGATGGTGGCACCCAAAAACAAACTAAATAAGTTAAGATGAAATGAAGCAGGCACCCTGAGTAATATAAGTTTGCGCCAGCTGTAGGGTTAGATGGCAATGAAAGAATAAAAGGAAGCTCCGAGGTGAATGGCCACCTGTTAAAGCACGAACACACACACCACGTCAGAATATTAGGTATTTCCAATACAAGGGCCTCGAAACGATCGCAACGCTTTCCATGCCCCGCGAGCAGTAAAAATCGCCAATCTTTCCGATAGCCGAAGACGATTTTTCAACCCAACATCGGGCAAACTTCGATTTTTTTTTTCATCGCCATAGAAGTTTCGAAAGTTAACGAACAGCTGACCTCCGGGTCTAACTTATGATCGTTACGAGAGATAAAAAAATACCTATTCCGTCGCAAATGGTTTTTCTATTCGTATAACGGTATGCCCCAGAAGGCTCAAGACGCAGCTTCAAGTTACTTCGCCGGTTTTGAATATGAAATCTCCCGTTGCGAAGTGGTAGATAATAACCCGCCCAGAGAACCGGTCTTCCTTCAGCCTCCTGCTTCCGAAGTCCCCTGTTCGTTTATAACTTCCATTTGTTGCCACCGAGTCAATAGTTAACCTTATTAAGTTTCGAGAGTTAATGTCATCAGGAGGAGCAACGCGGATTGTTACACGCCCTAAGGCCCCGGTGAGTTGAGAAAAGTGGCTTCTATTTTTGAATGGTCGAGCGTCGATAAGGGCCGTCGTGGAATCCGGAGGGGATAGGTGACCTGTTTGAAGATGCGTTACATCGCCTGGTTCTTTGAACTTTCTAAGCGTCCCAATTGATGAAATTAAAGACTCACGATGAGAAATTCTCTCGTGGTCACACTTTATACCTTATTCATTTCTTTTAACGCAACGCTCAAAAAATAGAAACTGATGGGGTGCTAATACCCAAAAGACTTAGGAAAATCAGTGATGCTGCAGCCAATTTGACTGTTGTGCCTGATGTCAACACAGAAACACCACCTGCATGCACTCATTTACGGAGAATTTTTATACATGCATTATGAATAGTGATGACTATGCCTGCGGTGTACTGTGAAGTCATAAAGATCGTTGACCTTCACAATTAATTAACAGGGACGTTATAGTACCGTTGTAGCAGCTCTGACTGGTCAGGGGAGCGTTTGACAACCTTTGGTTAAAGCCGGGGAATCCCCCGCAACCTGTACTCACTCGTCAGAAGTTACCTGAAAGACAGAAATGCTACGATCGAATGCAACTAACACCTCCAGTCCCTTAAAGGCACTACCATTGCAAGGTTTGTCTCACTGCGTGCCATTACTAAGGCCACTTGGGATGTGTGTTACCATGAGACTATCCTCATGTATAAGGCCATCTATCTAGGCGTGATTGGCTACTGCCCCATTGTCCGGAGTAGCAAACTAGCAGCCAATCACAGAGAGCTGCGCTCCTGTAGATCACCAAGGCCTATAAGACTGTATCAACAGAAGCACTCCAGGTGATCACTGGTCAGTTACCAGTTGACTAGGTCGTTGAGTGCATGGTTGATAAGTGGAGAGTGAAACGGGAGCTTCCCCCGCATTGAGTGAACTCCGTGCAGATCTCACCACAGAACAGAAACTTGCCACCATCGAAGAATGGGCGTTAGAGAAATGGAAAGCGAAATGGGAATCCTCGTCAAAGGGACGTGACACGTATGAGTTCTTCCCCAACATCCGTGAACGTCTTTCAAGAAAATGGGATGAGCCAGACCACTGGGCGAGCCAATTCCTCACTGGACATGGTGACTTCAATGCACGGCTACACTTCTTTTCTCTCAAAGACTCTCCCTCATGCACGTCTTGGGCCTCAAGTGCGGAGGAAACAACCACGTGCTGCTCCAACGTACTTTCTACAACAATGGTAGGTGTGCTTTGGGCATATGCTCGTGGTGTTGGAGAGGGTACCTAGCTTCGCAGCCTACCCCCCTCTCTTGCCAGCACCAATCATCTCTCTGGGGGGATTCACAGTCCCCACAAAGCCAATCCCATGGCTTCACGACCAACAGTGCCACGCCCTGAAGGCTCCCCGCTGCTGGCCATGGGTTGAAGCCCCCGTGGTACCCATTCTATGTGGCTACACGATGAGCAGCCAAAGGACCTGAATAGGTGGCAGGCCCTGGTGCCGGAATTGCCAAGAGGCGTTCTACCGCCACCTACGCTTTATCTCCATGGGGGTACAGGGGTTGGACTTGCCCCCATACCTGCGATGGAGAAAGGTGTCAGGCCTACGAGCCGAGGGCGGACTACTTCGGCCACCCTCAGCTGCGACCCACCCATCTCACTCTAACCTAGCACTACTAACCTACATACACACTCATACAATAAATACTTTCAACCCTTAAATACATTCACACACTTTCCCGAAGGTCCAGGGGCGGCTACTTTCTACAATAGTGAGCAACAGTTGTTGGGAGGGCAAACGAACTTAGCAGCATTGACTGCTACAAAGCTAGCCTAAAACCATTTTGCAGAGTTCGCGAGGAAGATGATAGCTAAGGAACGTGGTCACAGTTTATCTATCTTTTTGAAACTTGCCACCCAATAGTTTGATCAGGTGGAAAACCAGATTAAGAACTCCTCCCCGACGGTACGGGATTCCTCAAGTGGTCACCTCCGCGCGGTAACACACGGGGAACAGCTCTCTACCGGTATCCTGGCTAACGACCAAATACCTGCCGTACCTCCGCAGGTCTGAGTTCGGTGGATGCTGCAGAGGCCGGCCTCTTGCATATTAACGAAACCGCAACTTCCATGACTGATAACCCTCGAAGAGGGTTTAGGAACAGTCATCAAATAAGGAAACAGACCTATTTCTAAAAAGAAATTTATCAACTTTATACAAAATCGAAGTCAAACAGCGTTACCTTACAGGAGCCAGGATAGAAGGGAAGCTCTATTTGGAGGGGGTTTATACAAATTTTCAAGAACAAAGGACGTATTATTCGTTTCTGCGACGAAGCAGATGAGGCTGGGGAGATCAGCGATGTCAGCAGGTTGGTATATCCTTGAGGCAGCGGCGACGATTGCAACATTCGAGGAGACAAAGGCGCCTATTGTCCGTAATTAGTTAACTTACGTGGACTATGTTTGCTCATAAGTGCTCTAATATTGACAAATAACTCATGGCAAATAAGGTTGAAAGAAAACGAAAGATTCAACTTGTCAGTCCGAAATATGAATAAACAAAAAGATGATTCGATGTTCTCTAATAATTAGCGGCAAAATGATTCGGATTGAAGACGGGAAAGAGGCTCTACGATAACTGGAAATGGACTCGGCGAGAATCGACGTGATGAAAAATTTGGAGTGAGAGACGATTGCATTTATGGCAAAGAAAAGATAAGATCAAACTGGAAGAATATTTGGACGCTTGGGAGAGTCCATCTCTTCATCGAAAAATCGGGTCAAGTCTGTCTCAGGTGTTTGTGGTTGTTTATTGCAAAGCTGCCCTGTTGTTAAACAGAAAAAAACGAAAGACGAATACTCTTACGTCTTGCGAACAAACGATATTGTGTCTTCATGACCGGTAATGCGCTCACGCAGAGCGGACGGTTCCGAGGTTAAGTAAGAACAAATTGTACATTGTCCTACGTAGTTCAAAAGTTAGTAACATTTTGAAAACCCACTTTCTTCAGATCTGCGCGTTTCCAAGGCTCGTGAGTCTTAAAAACGTCGTGTCAAAGGGTTCAGTGGTAACAGCCGAACCAAATTATCACAAATTTTACAGTTAGATTCAATATCAACGTGCTACTCAAGAACAGGAGCACGAGCCAAGTATGTCAAAACAAAATTAAAACACCGAACTAAACAAAAAACACAAAATCATTTTGTGTGTGGACAGAGTGCGGGAAAATAACGAAAACAGCACTATTATTTATTTTTTTAAAAACTGGTGCGCCGCATCCCACAACTTTCCTTAGCTCTACGTAAATTCTCTGGTTTTCGTGGCTTTTGCTACTAATTCAATTCATTTTTCACTCAGTACAGTTCATAATTCCTAACAGTTCCGGAATTTATTGTGCTGCTCGTACTCACGCCTTGACCATTATTGAGGATTTAGTACACAAAGAATTGATGAGGCTGTAGACAAGATTAGTTAAATCACTTTTGCAGAGTTATCCGGTGAACATTTTTGGAAATAATAGTAAGTGAAACAGTGGAGGTTAAAATTCCGGAATTTCTTGAGTAGCTCCTACATATCGTGAGAACGTTATTAAGCGCTCATTGTACAAATAATCGATTTGAGTACCACATAGATTTTTTGAAAATTCTAATACTTTCTGAACGGAGTTTATAAGGAAAAAATTACGATAACACCGATTTATATCGAAATGTTTGATAATTTATTCTGCTGCTCTCGTCAATTTTCCCCATATATAAATTTTACGGTATTGTCGTCTCATTAGGAGATGTCTACATAAAAAATGTAATCAAAATCGTTCGAGTTGTTTTTGAGAAAAAAATATTTGGTGTTTTGATCATTATGACAACTGGTTAGTTTTGGATGGGTTAGCTCAAACCCTTATTTCGGTGTCCAAACGGTAGCCTGTGAGCTAGATATCAAGTTTGAGGTGATTTGGTTTTCTCTCAATCACATTCACAGACACACAGATTAGCAACTCAATAAATTCAGAAACTTTAAGCGCTACCCTTTTGGTTTATTATTCATTCTGAATATTAACCCTATGTTTTCGGTCACGAAAAATTTTTTACAACCCCCCCTGAAAATTTGATACTTTTCGTTTCAAGACATGGGGATTGCAAATCTGCAATGTCCGTCCGCCGTCCCCAGTCCGGGCCGTTTTGTGCCTTTAACGTGGTCTAAAAAATTCGTCCTTCGCACAAAAATCCCGTTTGGTATCTAGTAGTGCCCGCCATCTCGGCAATCCGATCGGACGAAGCCCATGGTTGTTATGGGCAAAAAATGGTTAAAAAAATTAACGAAACGCAGTATAATCGCAAATAAGCCGTGTTTCGGCTCGTTTTCAAGGCCTTTGGACTCGCAACGTCCTGCCAATTGCAGTTCACTGGAAGCCCTCGTCCCACCCCTCCATCAGACCAGTCGTTTACGGGCGCCTGGCGCAGGGGGAATATTTTTAATTTCCGTAGTTCCATTGTAGTCAGGTCATGTTTCGTATGGTTTACTAATATTCGAAGCTAAATCGAATGGGATGGGGGAGCAGTAATACTAGGTCAAGCTGTTCATGAGAATAATAAACCATTGTGTAATAATTTGCATGGTTTTTTACCTAAAACTATTGAATTAGTAGCTAGAGCCTTGAAAACGTACGTGGTGCTCAGGAAAGTCATGTCCATTCCTGGCAGGTGTTGTATTATGGTTATTTGTGGAAAGATTATTTTATTTAAGGAAGAGAATTGTTTTATCATTATTTTTAAAAAACTAAAAGCAATATTGCACAAAAGTAATAGAGTTTATGTAACCAGAAGGCACTGATTATGTAGCTCTTGCTTTTGTTGTTTTTACAATATGTCCGAAAGAAAGATTCAGTCATTCGTCTTCCAGTCTTCGCATGTATATTGTGTTCTTCACGGAAACAGCAGGAAGCCTCACCAATCCGCCCTTCGCTTCGCTATAGAGATGTGTAAGCAAATAGCTCTCTGACTGTCCCAAAGGTGGGTTGAGCACTGCGGCCTATTGACCTATTGTGACAGTCCTAATGACTCACAGGTCCATCCCTAGCCTTTTAAGGATTGCCAGGTATTTCCTGCAAGAATCTTCTTCTTGTTGTACCACAGTTGTACCAAAGACCGAAATCGCTCTCTCTCTCTCTCTCAGGTCTCTGGTAAACTCTATTCGTGTTCGCTAAGGAGTTAAGCCGCATCGTGCACTCCCGCGTTAAAAGTTGTGTGGTTCATCAGCGTCTTACAAGACGCTTGATTATCAGTCATTACGTTGATAGTTTTGTAACTATAGCCTTTTTCATGCATTACGATGGCCCCGGCAATGATAGCACAGTCGCCATCTTAGACAAGCAAATACTTCGGTGGAACTTCAAGGAAGAACTGAAATCGCGGACTAGTCCCTTGAAAAAAACCGCAAAACGTCTACCACAAGCTAAATTACGTTTCATCAAGCCAACAAAAAAAGTTATTCGACGCTACAATATTTTCCTGCCCCGAGAAAGTTTTAATAAGAGGGATATTGTTCAAAAGTTGGCGCAACTGTAATCTCTGTAATAAGCTCGCGTAATAAAGTGGGCCGTAGATTCGTACGGATGACATCATTTTACGTAAATGGAAAACGGGGACGAAGTTTCGAACAGATAAGAAAGATGATATATTGCGGAGGGGAACGGTTCCCAAATAAAAGGAGCCGTCCGAGCTCGATGGAAGTTGCACTCTTTTTGAGGGGAGGAAGTCATATCGAAACTGAATCACACGACAGCGTCTTGGCGGAGTGCAACTACGTCGTCAGCTAACTCTGATAAAATCGTATTTCCTGCAGTTTCCTGGTAGTTGAAGATTATGTTATTCATTTCGTTCAGTAGTGCCTCATGTTTAAATAAAAGCGACGGTGTTACGCATAACCGAAATCCTTCCAACTTCCGCATGAGTTAAGTCAAATAACGGGGCAACGTAGTAAGCAGACGTTTTTCTCCATCATTGAAAACTTGTTCATCTATGACTAGACAGAACTTTTAAAAAGCAGGTTCATTGTTGATCAGCTGACATATGTCATCTGGTGATGTGGCTTGTGGCTCGGTTCAAAGAAATGAGATTCAACTCTCGTACAACGCCCAAAAATTACTTATTAAAATACTTAAAACTCTCATCTAAATGGCTGGTTCAGTTTCATTTTGTGCGTTCGATCTTCACCAACAAATTTATAAAACAGTAAAACGACGCTACACTTAAAAAGACAACGTTCCACGATTTTATTTATTTTTTTCCGTACCTGCGTTTAAAATTTACCACCAGAATGCCCAGGATCCGGGATGAGTCTGAGCGATTTCATTAATAAAATGAAAGCTAGGCTTGTTTTTCTTCTATTGTTAGGTGCAAGACAGGAAGAGATGTAAAGTTTAGTATATGCGAAGAAAAGCTGACGAATGGGATGAGTGAGAGAGAAGAATGTATTGTTGCACTTACGAACGATAGAGGTAGAGTACACAGAAATGCAATAGAGATACAGAGGAAGGGGTCTCTGGACAGGTGAACTGGCATAGGTACGAAAGCTGAAAGTAACTGTAAGAGAGCTGAGAGTCAGCGCATGTAACTGAGTAAGAATTGAGAGTCGAACGTCTTAGGAGCTGCCAAATAAGAGCTGAAAAGTAAGATGAGGGTACGTGGTCAGGAAACCCTAAAAGGGGAAATATGTTGTTTGCTCAGGACCTTGTGTCAAGAGGGATTGAATGATTGCTCCGGGACTTCAGGATTGGCTACCAATGTTGAAGGCTGGGGAAGGCCCGAACCAAGAATACTGAACTGATTCGGCTAGAGCTGAGCAGCAGGCTGCCCACCCTCAGACCTGTTCCTGAACGCGCGCAAGTTGCAAAGATAAATATAAAACAGCCTAACAGGATTACAGTGGCCATAGAGCCTGATTAGGCCAAACGAATAGAGGCAGTAAAGAAAAAGGAGTGGAAGAGGCAGAGGCAGAGGAAGAGGATGGCTGATGGACAAATGGCATGCCTATGAATTGCTCCCTGAAGTATGGAGGAGGCTAACATGCGTAGAAGTTAGTCCAAGCCACAGATCCACCCAGCTGTACACCTCGCATGGGTGTTTTAAACGGAAGGAGAAGCTTGGGAAAGTGCCCACCAGTGCGAAACAGGGGGAATGTTGCTGAGGGAATGCAGTCTTAACGAGGAGGAAAGGATGTTGGTCATAGGTATCGCCCAATATGAGGGACCGCTGACCATGCTAGTGGGGAGTGACACAAATGCGAGGCCCTTGTCTCAACATGAGTGCGAGTTGGGTAAGTAGTCTTAGTTTAGGTAATAGGATAGGCATGTGATATTGGTTAGGCGTAGTGTAGGTACGGTTGGAGAGGGGGAATATCAGAATACTCGCCCACACCCCCCATCAAGTAGTGAATAGTTATTGAACAGGGGGCTGAATATCCAAGTACTACCCTGCGTGAACGTAATTTATAAGTTATTTGGCGTGACTGTGCGTGTTAGTGTCAGTTTCGCGTTTTGTATATTAGGTGTTTGTGTTAATTAGCAGCACGGAGAAGGACAAGAAGGTGCATTGAACCCTGACAACCCGCCAGGATCAGGCAGTTATGGGGAAACTCCAAGGTATAAGAAGAAAGAGCAGAGTATCTAGCCCAACGATCGGAGCAATCTAGGCAGTGAAGGGAAAACCCCAAGATATATGAAGAGGGGGAACAGTACCTAGCCTGATGGACTGTGTGCAAACCTCTCCGCCCCTGCCCAGGAAGAATAAAAAATGAATAAATAAAGAGGTAGGAAGGCTCCGTCTCAGCCAACCAAAAACCTGACGCCGCCACGTGATCCATCTTGGACGTCCCAAGAAAGCATGGGGGCCTGCTATTTCTTGGTGCGCTGGAAGGCGCGCCACTGCTAAGGCGAAGCCGTCCTTGCAGTCAAGGAGAAGAAGAAGGAGTGATCTTAACACACACAAGCAAGGCTACCGGGGTGCTGATGGGTTGTTATGGGCCACGTATGGGGCCTTTGTGCAACCGCCTCCCTACCAGTCAGAAACAGGGGGCTAGAGCTGAGCCCCGAAAAGATATCCGCGTTTAGTCTTTGTAATGAGCTATTCCTGAAGCTTCAAAGTACATTCATCTCCGAATTAATTTTTTTTTGCTCTTGCTTTTACATGCACACATAAATACAATTATCTATAATCGAGAAATATGTATTATTTATTCATTTTGTGTATTAATTTCTCAGCAGTCAGGTTCTTCTATCAGAGGTGTGCCTGAAGGGAGTTGAAGCACATGAAACATAGCTATGATTAAATACTAAGTGCTGGACGTTATGAGAACGAGATGAAATCAAATGTGATGTTGGAGGATTTTTCTTCCGCTGGAAGATTACTTTCTCTAAAAAGCACTGAGGTCAGTAGGAAAGTTGAACTGGAACTAAACTCAAAGTTGAGGTCGCTGATAATGTCAAACGGAGACAAGAAGACCAGTTTGTTTACAATGAGTTTTCTCCTCTCTATTTGGACAAGAAATGGGGGGTGGAGGATCAAATTAAGCTGGATAAGAAAAGACGAGGGAACGAAAAGGACAAGAGGCTGGTGACTAAAGGACTAAAGAACACAATAAGATCTGGAGAGGAGCGAGTATGTTATTGTAGGTTCTCCAAAATTGGGAGTTAAAGCTTCCGAGGAACTTAATTACTTTTCTTGCGAAGAGGGAAAAAGCTCTCGACTTGACGATAGCTTGAATGGAAACTCATCAACAGGTATCGGTCGATAAAGAAAGATAGATGGTCAGGGCTTATGAGCTCTCGTCGCAAACGTGTCGAGAGCGGTCCGAGGTATTTTTCAATTTAATAACCGGCAGAGCTCCCACGGGTCGACTCAGGGCGTGGGGCAATTCGTGAGGTGTGCACTCGCGATTTTATCAGTGTTCGTAGGAAGCTCTTTATGAGCCGTTATGCTGCAGAGCCACAGCGTGGGGCGCATAGTGGTGTCCCACACCTTGCACCGTGATGCACATAGGGCTGAGCGCTTTGAACGACATAAATATTATTTTCTTTCTCCCAGCTTATTACACAACACTGACGACACCCTCCTGCCTCCAAACTCAGCAGATCCAGAACTTGTGTCTTATGCGGGACAGATAGGAGGAAGAGACAGGCCGAAGAAGATGAGGAACTGAAGAAGACAATGTCCTCCGTTGCTCATTACCCCACCAAACCTGCAGAACGAGCCTTCTGTCACATAAGACTGGTGGCATCTACTTACTCCTGTCGCTGCAGTTCAGGAGCGCCACGTTGGATTGTAAAGTCAAGTCCAAAACTAATATTTTTCCCAAGTCACACGTGTGAAGTTAGTTGGATCATTCTTTGCTTGATACAAGAACTTCCTACTGTGTGTATTTTTGGTTTATTATTCATTCTGAATAATAACCTTATGTTTTCGGTCACGAACAATTTTTTACAACCCCACTCAAAATTTGATACTTTACGTTTCAAGACTTGGAGATTCCAAATTTGCAATGTCCGTCCGCCGTCCGGACCGTTTTGTGCCTTTAACGTGGTCTAAAAAATTCGTTCTTTCGCACAAAAATCCGATTTGGTATCTAGTTGTGCCCACCATCTCGGCAATCCGATCGGACGAAGCCCGTGGTTGTAATGAGCAAAAAATGGTTAAAAAAATTAACGAAACGCAGTGCAACGCGGGAACTACAGCGTCCCTCCCTCTCTCCCGTCTCAATAAAAAACAACCGGCCTCGTCCTCGCCTCGCAACGCTGCCGGGCGGGCGACTCAACTCCCCTTTCGCCACGCAACGGGTTCGCTTTCCCCGACCCGACGCGGCAAAATCAGCAGACGTTTTGTTTCCGTAGTTCCATTGTAGCCAGGACATGTTTCGTATGGTTTACTAGTATTCGATGCTGAATCGAATGGGATGGGGGAGCACTAATAATAGGTCAAGCTGTTCATGAGAATAATAAACCATTGTGAATTTGCAGGGTTTTTTACAATACATCAGGCTTGAGTTAAGTCAGAACATTTTTATCTCTCTTCGGCCAAGATCCCGATCTCATTCGACGTTTTCCACGAGACTAGCCTCTTCTTCACCATGTCTTGTGGCGGCCTATTTGATCGAACTCACAACGTACGTTGAATTTACGTGGGGGGTCAGGAACGATGTGTTGCGCACAGAGCAATAAACTATTTCCTCTCATCGGATCTTTTTATTTACTTTCCTTCATTAAACTCTACATTATCTGAGGTTGAAGTGCAGTGTCTCACCTGAGAGAAGACAAGAGCAGAGTGCATCAGTTTACCAGAAGAACCCCCTTCTTCTCTTGGGTCCCCGACCTCACCTCAAGACGCAGCTTTCTTTCACATCATTCCCTGTTTTGTCGCTCGCCGCCTGCCTCGTAGCCGTTTTTTCTACCACCCTGGTCTCTCTTTTTGAGCTTCCATGAAGTCTTCACATATAGATGCTCCAACAACTGCAGCGACAGGCATGCCTAGCTAATACAGGGGCTATGAGTACCTGCCCTACTGCTGCAATGGAAGTCCTTTTGAACATCTCACTTCTTCACATACATAATCAGAGGACTGCTTACTTGGGAGCAGTAAGGGTTTTGCAGACAGGGAACATCTCCACGACGGTTAAGGCAAGCTTCCAAAAAACAACTAGACAGTTTAAGCTAGAAGAGGCAGCAGTCCTTGCTACTGACCTTATGCCAGAGCGGAAAAATTCGGTTGCCATTTGGGGTCAGCATCCACTCACGGGAACGATGGGAGCAGGAGACGTTACGGACTGAGGTGGGCGCCCTGCAGTGGTATAGCGACGGTTCGGTTACGAGAAGCAGTGCTGGACTGGGCATTGTAGGGTCTTGCTAAGCCGCTGGAAGAGCCACGATATTTCATGCAAAAATCCTAGCTATAATGATCTGCGCGGAAGCGATCCAGACCAAAGGACTCAAGGGCAAGTGGATATACATATTCACGGACAGCCAGGCCGCCTTAAAGGCCATTGCAGCCTATAGCTTTAGGTCCAGGCTGTCATGGGAATGCCTTCATGCGCTCAAGCAGCTCGGTGCCCACAATAGGCTTTCTCTTATCTAGATGCCGGCTTACAGGGAGCATGAGGGCAATGAAGAGGCTGACCGCCTCGCAAAAAGGGGCACAGAATCCCTACTCATTGGACCTGAACCCTACGTAGGTATGACGAAGAGTCACCTGAACCGTCTGGTAGCTCGATGGGAGATACAGGAAAACAGCGCCCATTGGTATCGCCAGCCACGACTAAGACACGCGAAAAGGCTTGTTACGCTTTCCTGCCTAAGGGCGAAGGCGATGCTGACACTCACTACAAGAGATCTGAGAGTCTTGATTAGCATCCTCACTGGACACGGCCCACTCAGTTGTCACCTCAACAAGATGGGCATCTCAGAGGCGGTGGAATGCAGACTTTGCGGTGAGGAGGATGAGACGGCGGAGCACATTCTATGTGAATGCCATGCCTATTGAACCCATAATCATAGCGGAATCTGCGGTGAAGAAGGACATACTCGGCTTCCTAGGGGGGGGGGGGGGTACGACGCCTTCTACCAAGAAAGGGTCAGTGTCACAATAGGCCTATATGTAGCTGCAGTGACAAAGGGACCTTGTCCCGTATGCCCTCGGGGGAAAAAAGAAATTATATTTATAGATGCTTGTTTGGAACTTCGAATCGTACAACATCAACACCTTTAAACTGAGCCGACGATCCAACCAACATCCGGCCAATCCTACCCCCAGTATTTTGCGCATCACGCCTCTATCTCATCCAACCGAGTGAACCTGCGAAGAACAATTGTGCATTTCCAGAGCGTATTCAACTGGAATGGCTCACGTTGTTACAAATATTAACGCTTGTCTGGGACGTATCGAGCAGTTAACTCCCGTTTCAGATTAACGCAACAATACTGAGTGAAACACTAGTTATGGGCTGAGGGAAGTAATGTGATGCGATGCACCAGATATTTCCAGGGCTCAAGCCAAATGTACAATGTACGCTTTCTCATTCCAAAATACTCACGCCTTACACTATGCGTGTCGAAACTAGGTAGAATGCGCACAACTGAGCAGCGAAAATTGTTGGTAAACAACGAAGAATAAATCGTCGAGAAACGGTAACTCACGGGATGAAAATACCCCGGCGTTTAAGTCAAGAGCCGAGTTGTGACGAACGACCAACAGTCTCGCGAATGGGGCCCTGACAAATTGAGGAGGTTAGTATTGGTCAGATGCCAAAGGCCGGCCTGGGAGGTCCGAGCACGAAGCGATAAAAGAGGCGGGGCTCAATGCAACTTTTGACGGATTACACCCTCGCCGAAGGAAGTTGCATGACGACGAAAAAATCCCGAGGAAAAAGGACACACGTAAGGCGACGTAACGGGTCATACGAAAGGTTGCTGCAGCGAGGGTGGCAATCAAAAGGTAAATCGCCTAGGATTGACGGGCGATGGTATTCCTCCCTCTACTGCACGGGACGTAGGCGCCTCTAGGACGAGAAAGCTCGACGACGAGGAAACTATGGCTCAACCGGTTGCCGATGTCAAGGGCGGTTTGAAATCACGAGACAAACCCAGGACAGCCGTTTATCCGTCGGGGGAGTCGAGAAAAAGCCAGGGCACGCGTCCAAGATATTCGAGGACGCCGATAAGTTACGTAGTAATATTGCCATTTACGAAAATGTCTCTTCCCTGTCACCTAAAATGGTAAACAGTTTTGCAAAAATTATGAGGCAGACGCGGGATTTGCCAACGCCGAATCTCTTATCCCAGTAATCACTTGCTTAACTGCAGTGGCATTCAGATACCATTAATACGACAGGTAAGACTACTCGATTAAACGCTACTATTATCAAGATTTACGTGTCAATAAAAGCACCCAACACAATATATTAGAAAGCTACAATCCCTACAGGAATATTTCATCTTCACGATATTTTTATAAAAAACACTTTTCTAACGGTCAGCATTGTAACCAGGTCTGAAATATCTTTCTACCAAGGATTTAAGGAAATGATCAGATTAACTAGCTAGTTTTGTGATATGAATGTATATGTAAGTTGATTACAATATTAACAAACTGTACAGCGAGGGAAAATGCCGTTTTCACAATAAACACAAATTACATTTTGAAAAGTCGGATTTCGTATCACTTTAGTGCGTTGATGGTTTTTTTTCTTTTCCGTGCAAAGTGGGTACGCCATGATTCTGTACAGTACTAAGATTGGGTTTGGTACTGGTGTCCAAATGTTGGTATAACCACTGTTCAAAGCGAGCAAACCAGCAATGCAATGGAGAGAGACAGAGAGGGAGATAGATATTGTTGGGCGAACGAGAGGGGCTTAAGAACGTAGTTGATAAATAAAAGGGAACTCGGTGAGCGTGAGGACTGCATTTAGCATAAACAGAATAGCGATATGAGGTTGAGTATATAAGCATGGACACAAGGGGGCTCTGAGCACGCGTGAACTGGTTGCGCGGGAAACTAGATCGGAGAGAGAGAAAGTAGAGCTCTGACTGGCCCGAGAGTTGATAGAGGAATGTATGTACTCAGCATTGGGAGACGAGTGTATCTGGGCAGAGCTTGCGTTGGAGGAGGAGGTAAATCGAGGGGAGGGGAAAGGATATTTTGGAAAGTCCAAAAAGGGAAAAAAAACCGCTTCAGAAGCCTGAGAAAGGCCCGCGCTCAAGATCCCAACTACTTCAGCCTGTGTCGAACAGAAACATATAAAGAGAGCGGGAAATAGAGAGAGAAATAGAGTAACAGAGAGAAAGATAGATAGAGAGAGATTTATTGATTGCTTTATTTAACCACATGGGGTAATTAGGGCCATGAAGCCCCCTCTTCCATTCCCCTAGGCAATAGTTTTCACAATCTTTCTCTATAATTTGCATTTCCAACCAATCAAGCATTCACAAAACTCTATACATATATACATTCACATTTACTTTCCTCCCTGCCCTAATTCACAATTCCTTACCATCCGCTAACATGCTGTAGGTATTGAAAAGAAAAAGAAAACGTCACAAATAACACGTTCCAAATAAGTTACATTCAACCCAACACTTAATTTACCTTTCGTACACCATCCATCAAACAAACTGCCACAGCCTCATCCACTGCCCCTCCTTCCCGGGACTGTGGCCGCCTACATAGCGAAGGGAGAGTACTGGGATATTCCTTCCTTTCTCAGAGTGAATTTCTAAGCTAAAATACTTGACTCATCACAGCCGAAGCTACTAGTAATACGAGTAATAATGATAATTGACGCACACTAACGCAACGCATAATAAACTAAAAATACTCTACAATGAATATTTCGTTTATTATACACATATTAAGAGAGTGAGATTGATTGAAATCTTTTATTTAACAATCAGGGATGATTAGGGCCACTGGGCACTCTCTTCCACCATCCCTGAACAATTTCACAAATATTAGCTGCGTTCGTTAACAAATTAAATTAAAATAATTTTCTTCTACATATAACTTCTTCAATATTCCTTAATTAATATTTCTTTAAATTTTCCTTTGAAACAGTCCACCTTTTTACACATGTCAAACATATCTATGTGATCGTATAATTGGGATGCCTGTACCACAAAGGATCTTGAACACGTCGAAGAACGGTGCGCCGGAATTTTTAAAAGTTGGTTTTTTGATCGGGCGTCTCTTTGGTAGAAAAACTGAAATTTGTTATAGGCGTACAGAGGTTTTTTAGTTTTTAATATTTTAAATAGCGTTGCAGCTATCTGAAGCAATTTTCTCTCCCTAATTTTCAGCCAACCAAGGCGTCGGTAATGTGGGGTTACATGCTCTTCGGGACGCAGTCTCGAAGCGAGTCGGAGTGCCGCATTTTGTGCTTTCTGCAGACGACTGATTTCGCTACTATTGAGATGACATAGCGCGAAGGTAGCGTAATCAAAGGGTGACATTACTAGGGTTTGCATTAATAGTTTGCGCATGCGTGTGGGAAAATCCATGGCAATTCGCCGTAGTGCTGCGGAAGGCCTTATTGCAGATCGACGTGGTTTGAAGATCCCAAGATAAATTATTGTCAATTGAGATTTCCAAGATACTTGCAGACTCGACGTATTCAAGAGGGGTATCGTTGTTGATGATGTTTGGGATTCCTAAATTCTTTGCTTTATTGAGCATTTTTGGATATCCCAATACCATCGCCTTGGTTTTTCGCAGGTTAATGTGCATACCATGCGATACGCACCGCTCACCAACTCGTGAGAGATCACTACTGAGTGTTCTGACTGCACGTCCGGTAGAACTGGAGGTCATCCGCATAGGCAGTATAGTCTTTCCCTTCTGAGAAAGTTTGAGGTAAAGTTGTTACATATAGTATGTAACATAGTGTAGACAAAACCGATCCTTGCGGTGTGCCTACTTCTACGTCTTTCCAAGATGACAAGCAGCCATCATCTCCCTTGACAGCCAATTGTCGTTCTCGTAAATAACACTCGAACCCCATTAGCGCATTTCCTGTGATTCCAACCGAATACAGTACTGCACAAAAAACGTCTCTCTGGACGAGATAAATGCAGAAGAGAAATCTACCATAGCCATTATAGTGATTTTTTTACGATCCATTGCTTCTCTCACGTAGTCCAGAATGGCAATCAACGCAGTTTCTGTGCTAAAACCTGAACGGAGGCTGATTGTTTTGGATCAAGGAGGTTGGGCTTCTCGACATAGTCACGTATTTGTGGAGAGCGAGAGAGAAAGAGAGAGGTAATGCGATTTATTTAAACAACCAGGGAGGATTAGGGCCATACAGCCCTCTCTTACGTCATCCCAGTACACGTAAATTAACAAATCTTGAGTGCAGTACATCAGAAAAAAGGTAGAGATAAATAAGTCGCTTCTGTGTTATTGTCCTTTTCCATCATTTCTAGGTGCTCTGCTAGGTGCTGTTTTTTGGTGGTGTTGATTCTCTTCAACACATCACGTTCCACTAAGAGCGCATTTGTTGCACTCACAGAGGAGTCAAAGAACTACGGAAGAGACGGAGAGAGAGAGAGATGTAAGAACAAGATCGAGACACAAGACGAGAACGGCCGGAGTAAGTTAAGCATAACATTTATTTAACATTATCATTATAATATAAAAGAATAAATGGAATACAATTTCAAAATTAACCGTTTTAATATGAAGGATTAACATAATGTGCGCAAGAAATGCAAAAATTAGAGTAAGAGTTCGGTATCACACGCAAAATTAGTGCGAATTACATAAAGGGGGTGTTGTGGTGAAGGCTTACTGATAGGAAGAACAATTAAGTAACGAAGAATGTCCCACAAATGGTTGGTAAGAGAAGGGAGGATGGTTGGTAAGAGAAGGGGGGGGATGCGATTGGGAATTTCAAAACACACCTTACGTTAGAGAAAGTGGGCTTCTGGGAAAGTATTTTAGGAATTAACGGATCGTGTAGTTAACCAAACGACCAGAGCCAAATAACTCGAAGTAACTGGTGCAATGGGAAGTTCACTAATAGTTACTATACTGACAGATGATGTAATGCCTACAATACCAGGGGCCAGAGGAGAGAAATACCAGAAGAATAATTATGCCATTGCGAAATTGACGCGGCTAGTAGCAGAACGGAATTTCTACTATCGTTTTCGGCGGGTCTTGAGAGCTTGAGACTAAGCTTCGGTCTCAAGCCGGCAGCTCAGTCAGAGCCTGACGGATGGGATTCTTCGCTGCAAGGGGTTAAATACGAGTACGTCGACAGGCGGCTCAAGGCCGTGAGCTGTTCCTATGACTCCCAACCAAGCCCGTCAGATGTTTAATTCATTCGGTTCACGAGGACAAAAGGAAGATTAAGCGGTCGCCTTCGACTTCGACGAATAATCGCGTAGGGGAAGTGACGATAAGTGGCTTAAATAGCGTTCAGATGTCGCTCGTGGGACAAATTAACTTCGGGAGAAAACGTCATATCTCGCGCTCTCGAACGGTTCCAACTAACGAGGAAAAGGAGCTGGAGCCCAGAATGACGAGGGGAGCGCGGCAGATGGGGCAAACGGAGCGTGCCGCTGGAGCCCTCGTGAATGAGTCATAGGAGATTTCTCCGTTTGAATCGGTCTCGGAAAAAGAGCGAGGGAGGTTCGGAGATGAAGATAACAACTCTGCGAACGAGTTGAACCTGATAAAATGCTCTGATGGAGCAAGGACGGAATTCCAGTTGCTTATTACTCATTCGATGGAAGACAAGAGAGAACCTTCTCACTCACCTACCAATACTGCGTCGATCGCTACGAGAGCTTCAAACGCCCGCGATCGGGGCAACATAACACAGTAAAATACATAACAACAGATACGTGGGCCGAGGAAAGTTGTTACGCGATGCACCAGACCGCCGCCAAGCATCACTTCCACAAGTCCATAAGTTTGTTGAGTTCCACAAATTGAGTCGGTAGATGAACAGGATCTAGAGAATGAAAAATCAGTCGATGCCTCCCTCAAGTGCTGCTGAGGTAAACAACAGCCTCTTGAAGACAGAAGGAGTCATGAAGAACGAAGAACGACTGGCACGGAATTATAAATTAGGGATAAGTTCACTCTGGAATTGACTACCTTATGCTGGAGTGACGTCACATGAGGAGGGAATCCACCCAGAAATGATAATAGCGGAGGGAGGTATAACGTCATATCATCTAGCATTGAGAAGGGGGTGGGGTGTGACCTAAGTACCGCACGATAAACACCCTTCCCCTTCGGAAGAGAAGACCGCTCGAATAGCGAAGTGGTGAAATTGTATACGATATCCGAATAAACTGTATTAAAAATCCAGGGTTAACATAATGTGCACAAAGAGATTTAAAAATGTAAAAATTATTTCGATATTACGAAACTCGTCGGAGGAATAAAGAGGCGTTGTAGGAAGAATATCATACAAACGACGAAGAGTATGATAAGAACGAACAAACGATAACAACCAACTGACGGATTTACATACCACCCAATACAAAAAACCCAGAAAATTATTACACAACGGTTTATTATTCTCATGAACAGCTTGACCTAGTATTACTGCTCCGAGACCCATTCCATTCGATTGAGCATCGAAAAATACTAGTAAACCATACGAAACATGACCTGACTACAATGGAACTGCGGAAACTAAATATTCCCCAGGCGCCCATAAACGTCTGTAGGCATTTATGATCCGATGTAGGGGTGTGCAGAGGAAGTGGCCCTAACCTTCCTCCGCCACGTTGGCGAAATTGTGACGGGGAACCTCGAACCGAGCGATTGGCACATTGCAAGTCGAGCGGACGGGTGGTTTTAATGAGATGCGAGGGAGGGAGGGAGTTCTAATGACGAAACGTTGACTTTTGCTGTAGTTCCTGCGAGTTCTTGCAATTAGTTGACTGTAATAATTACTGTAATTTCCCTATACGCCGTTGTACACGTCTGATACTCATTCCATTTGACCCAGGATGTAAAAATACCTTGAAAATGATATGGAACACGGCTTATTTGCGATTATACTGCGTTTCGTTAATTTTTTTTATCCATTTTTCGTCCAAAACAACCCTGGGCTTCATTCGATCGGATGGCTGAGATGGCGGGCATAACTAGATACCAAATGGGATTTTTGTGCAAAACAAAGAATTTTTTAGACCACGTTAAAGGCACAAAACGTGGACAGGTGACGGCAGACGGACATTGCAGATTTGGAATCGCCATGTCTTGAAAAAGTAAAGTATCAAATTTTGAGGGGGGGGGGGGGTTGTAAAAAAGTGTTCCTGACCGAAAACATAGGGTTATTATTCAGAATGAATAATAAACCAATATAATCAATAGAATCAACAACCAACAGACTATTTAAGACGTTCCTTTCACTTCACCTCTAGTGGGTTTCCCCAAAGGTACATGACCTACTTCCTCCCCCCTTCCCCAACGCCCCATCATTTACCTTTCTCTTCGTATATAAAGACCACGACCAACTGACTGACTCTAGTACTGACTTAACGGCCAGACGTTGATGTCTTTACATCGAAAGCGGTCGTCCACAGTATCTCACAAGGCTGAGGAGACGGACTCACCTAACAGGTACGTTAACTTTTGTTATTTTGAGCTGATTTGGTCCAGTGACGGGCACACAGACAGAAAACATTTCTGAGCAAGGACCACTCAAATATTAAGTAAAGACTTCCTCTTGCTCCTTCTTGGAGTGCTGCCTATATGGGATTATTTCTGTGAAAACCAAAGGTTTGGACGGCAAATGGAAGCAATAGTTCTAAAGCAGCGATTAATACTCCCTAGGTGGGGCTTATGGTCCCACGGCTGGAGAAGGGATCCCTACCCCACCCCCCAACCACTGCACCATCTGTTACTAGCCTCAGTATTGGGTCGAACCAGGACAATTGTCGTATTAATCCAATGCCAATCCATTCTGCCACCCATGAAACTCACCACGCATGAGTACAGCTGAAGACATATATACTAGGAAACTAATAACGATAAGAGAGAGTACTATAAATACGGTACCAGTAATTTGGTTATGCGGCATAATGCGAGAGCTAACGAAACTGACGTTAAATTCAGATCGCAGCGCACATTACAGGAATCCCCTTCTAAACAGTATCCCATTAACCTATAATTGAGAGGCACGGGCAAATGAAGCCGGTAATTAGCGAGAATTACAGACACACACGAGGTCAACCTCACAAGCACAAACCTCCACTTATATTGGAAACCTTTCGCCAGAATGGCGTTTAATACCGTATTTCTAGTAAATGGCCATCTTTAAGCTCATTAATGTAACTTCAAAAGACATTTACCGTTAATACGCAAAAGGTCTTGCGCGTAGTAACACAACGTCCCGCAATACCAGTAAATTAAAGGATCTGCTGCACACTCCAGTACTGTTTGTTGTAATGTCACGGAACAAAAAGTAGGTACTAGTTAGCTGAAAGGACCCCACGAGTTGATCAAACTCGAAACAAGTTTCCAGAACTCATAAAAACCACAGGCCCGTATCACTGTTCAGTGAATTTTCAGATATACAAACGGAGAACATGAGTTAAGCATCAATTAGTAGAAGATACTTTCAAAGTTTAATTGAAACCATTAGATCCATTTTCAAAAAAAGGCGAAAGCCCCTCATTTCGATTTACTATTCATTTTGAAGAATAAAATTTGACACTTTACGCCACACGGCACGGGGATTCCAAATCTGCTATGTCCAGGCAATATCTTACTTTTAACGTGGTAGCACCGGCCCACCGTTTTACGCTCATTTCCCGCACTGCCTTACGTCTCACTCGAACCACCCGTCAGTTCGGCTCTTCATGTCCAGCCAAATGCCTAGATGTCGATTTTCGCTGTTCCGTTGTAGTCACGTCATGTTACATATGGTTTACTGGTATTTTTCGATGCAGAATCGAATGGGGTGGAGCTCGGAGGTGTGAGACTGCGTCAAAAGTGATTAACCTATTATCGGAAATATTGATTGGCACCCTGATCGTTGATTAGGCCACGTTATTTTCTTATTTTTCGACGTTGACAATAATTTTCAGCATTTTGGAACGTTTTTCTTTCAAACCCCCTCGGTTTTCATACATTTCTCTCCTCCATCCGCTCCCAAAAGACTCTTTAACTGCTTTCGTTACGCTAATTACATCTTTAGACTATATTACACTTGAGAATAATGTACAACTGAATTTAGTCGTTTCTCGTTGGTCGATTGCTCAAGTTACTTTGCTATTATTGGTGTAACGTACTAAACGATCTGTTATCACAACGGGGGCACTCTGAAAGTGAGTTTGACGCCCCGAATTTAGGCACAATCCATAAATATATTTAGCAGTTCGCCTCCTTACCTACGTCAAGATTATCAGTGCGATCTTCTTGTCTCGCACCCTGTCGGAAGGAGGGGGAAGGGTATACCCTCTCCAACGCCAGGGCAGTTTACGGCAAGAGTCCGGACGGGGAGCTTCGCCATCTTGACGTGCTACTTTTCCGTTTACTAAATTCAATTCTTCAGTTGTCATTAAAAATAGTTTCTTCAATTGTGTCTTTGTCATGCATCGGGAATTCGAGGACGGCGAGATAAGTCCTGACTCGGCTGCAACATATATATGCAGGAGCAGGAGTTTTAATCAAGCAGGCTGTTCGGCACAGGACGAAGTAGTTGGGATAATAAGCTTGGGCCTTTGCCAGGTGCATTCGGCTTTTTACGTGTTATACCGGGGGGAAGTTGGAGAACTGCCCATTGAGTCGGTTTCTCCTCCAGACAAAGGGTTTAAGTTTCGTTTAACTTCCCAGCAACAACGGGTTTCTGCTTCTTGGACTTTCCAAAACATCTTTCCCTCCACTCAATTTACCATCTTCTCCAACACACAGAGCTCTTCCCAGATATACTCATCGCCTAGTGCTGGGTGATTCTTCAATCAACTCTCAGGCCTGTCACAGCTCTCACTCTCTCACTCCGCTACAGTTTCCCAGTTCACGCGTATTCAGAGCCCTTATATACTCAACCTCAAATCAATACAGTCCATCTCTCACGCTCACCGAGTTCCTTTTTATTGTATTTAAGCTCCCTCTTTCGTGTGACTTCATATCTGTAACTAGCGTTATTTGCATTCATAAACTTTCACTAGCTCTTCAATAATTACGTACATTAGTTTCATGCGTATTACGACATGCCACAATTATTGAGAAAACTAGTTCAAGACTCGTCAGAATATTAATTCAACAAAATTGTGACAAAAACCCCAACGTACACCGCTATGCTAGCCGACGATTCCAACACAAACTCGCCAAGTAACAACATTTCATTCCGAAGGGGCCTTTTACTCCGAGAGATATAAAAGGATTTATAAACGACGTAACGACCGATGGTCAATAGAAACTTTCACCCCTCCCTCCCATTTCAACTTATGAAACTGTTGGAACGGGAAAAGTTGTGCGCTTGGGGGTTGATATTTGTGGCTTCGGGGCCGAGAGGCTCAATTTTCAGTTTTTCTTCCTTCAGACGGCCGCAGTAAATCGATTACGGAAATACTCCTCGCTAATTCGGTTCGCGAAGTTACGGAATCGTTCGTTATTTATGGCGCAATTCGTTAAGTTTTCGAAATTTTCAGGTTTTTAGGTCGAGTAGGTACTTGTTTTTCCTCTTGTTATGTTGACTGGGAAATAACACGAGAAAATAATGGAAAACAGAGTGTGGACGCACGTGCACAAAAGGTAGGAACGATAACAGAATTTGGTATAACCTGCAATCCTTTGACAGTGGGGTTTGTCTCTGAACAAAGCGCGACTTGGCTGAAGATAGTTTAAAATTGGAACCTAGAGTGACCGTTGCTAACGAATGAGGAGGAGCAGCCCTAGCTTGTGGAAGTGAATCGGTATGGAAAAAAACAGACTCGGTGAAACTACATCATACAGGTGGTTCAAGGTCGAGAACCAAATGATGATGAGGGAAAGTTGAGTTGTTACTGTCAAGGATGTTGACTTCAGAGACCCGGCTTTTGTATTTCGCTAACCCTGCCAACGTTTGTCGTTTGAGTTTGACTTGCGCCAAACATGAATTGATTTTATGTAGACGAATTACAGGTAATTTCTGATATCTTTCTGCTATGTATCACTGTGAGCCCTGCATGAGTAGCAATTAGGAGACAAGCACTGCAGCCTAAATCGCGATGTTATTTTAAAAGATCGCATACTCGAGGGGTAATGGACTCTTTAACAGGCTGATGCGCGAGCAGTCGCGGTTAAAATCCATATCCCGCTCTGAGCGAGTACATCGCAGGCTAGTAGAAGGTAAAACACAACTTACCGTCTTCGAAGGCGCCTTAGGTATGTGGCAAAAGAAAAGGTCTTCGAGGGACAACCAAAAACGTACCCTGACGCTGCCATCGACAAAACTGTTCGGCTAGAAGAATGAGAATTTTGTCCTGAGTAGATTTCTAGGTCGTGAGAGTAAACACGCTGGGGAACAAAGCCTGGAAGAAGCGTGAAATACACATCTAGCTACAAAACTTGAGTTGGGACTAAGAAAAATGGAGATGAGTGCCAGTATCCTTCGTCCTGGAACCTTCTTCTCCGCCATTTGCCATCATTCCAACCCCTGACCGCTATTTGCTATTACTTTGGGCTCAATTCCCTTTCGCTCTTCAAGAAGTCGATTTTGCTCACACAGCTTTAGTAAGAGCCAAAAATGAACTGTATGAACCGGTGCACGTCTTGTAGGAAATATCCCACTATCCGAACACAATTACAACCTCTTGAAAGAAGTACCAAATCAGCTCAAACCTTTACACAAATGGTGCTACAAGTACGCAACCACGAGGGACATTTTATGTCATTTTCTTTAAACTAAACCTCGATTTCCTCCGATGCGATTCCTTATGAGAGATTGGAAACGTTGAGGCTCGCGGGCGCGAAAGAAACCTTTACACAAACGGTTCGTACAGCTTTCGTACAAGTACGCAACCACTAGGAACATTTTATCTCTTTTATTTTTGTTTTTTATTTTTTAATACAATTTATGTAGCAAAGTAAAGACATAAAATGTCAACAAAAAAATAAAATGTCATCAAAAAAAATCGTAACCCTGGTGGGACTCCAACCCACAATCTCCGGTTTAGGAGACCGATGCATTATGCATTACGCCACAGGGGCTGTGGTTGCAACTCGGGTTAAAACGTTATGTCGTCCAATCGGCCTCAAGGTTAAATTTCGTGACGCTTGGCCGTTGCACTTTTCGAGTATATGTAACAAAGTAAACACATAAAATGTCAAAAAGTATGCAGAATAACGCCTGAAGAACGTAAAAAATCGTAAAGAACCAACCTATTCGGAAAGAGTTGATGAGAACTGCCAGGAACATAATTACGGACGCTCAAGAACGAATTCCTAGAGTCAAGGTGAACACAAATTAGGCTATAATTGATCACATTACTTCACACATTTTCTAAAATAACGAGAATCACAAATCGCCAACTTTGGATCTGAGCTGGCAGGTTCTCATCGTGAAACGATACATTTTTGACAGCACTCGGCCCAATTTTGGGAAGCTGTAATGAATGAATCTGACCCAAAGTGGCGTGGAATTTGCGGAAAGTTGAACTTCCTTTGTACCTATTCGGGAACTTAATACACAGAGTGTTTAGCACTTAGTATAACGCAAATATCAGGTGCGCCGCATCACGCAACTTTCCTCAGGTCTACATAAATTCACTTGTTTACACGGATTTCAATTCATTTTGGACGCTAATTCAATTAATTTTTAATTATGACTGGTAAAATATAACTTACAGTTTTTGGAAATTATTGTGTTGCTCGTAGTCAAGCCTCGACCATTGTCGATCAAACGGGACACAGAAAATTGAGGCTGTAAACACGATTTTTTCCCTAATTGATGAAATCATTTTTCAAGAGCCATCAGGTAAAAACGTTTAGAAGTGAAACTGGCGTAATTCCGGAATTGCTAGGAGATCTCGTGTATATTTTTAAATGCTTGTCGTATAGGTATCTAATTGGACTACCGACTGAAATTTTCTGAGCCTAATAACATTTGAGCGAGGTTTATAAGGAAAAAGTTACGCTAAAATCGATTTTCATCGAAATGTATGGTAATTTATTGTGCTGCTCTCATCATTTTCTCACGGATGGGATTTTTATGGTATTGCTGCCCCTTGGCTGTCCACATAAAAATTATAATCAAAATGACCGTAGCAGGTTTTGAGAAAAAAAAGTGGTGTTTCGCTCACTATAATAACTATAGTTAGTTTTGGGCTGATTTTGCTCGCTCTTATTTTGGCGTCGAACGGACCTGTGGGCTGAATATCAAGTTTGAGCTGGTTTGGTTGGACCGCGTTCACACGCACAGGTCTGTTTCCTTATTCGATGACAGTCCCTAAACCCTCGACGAGGGTTATATCAGTCATTGTTCACACAAACGCACAATCACACAGAAATAGTGTTGAATTATCTTAAGGTTCGAGAAAGGTGGCAGAGTCAGGGGTCACATGCTCGCCCAAAAGGAAAAGGAGACTCACCAACAAACCCCCCCTTGCCATGTGTTGACCGAGGAACTTATCGCCGATCTACCTGCTTCGACCAAGGGTCTGTGATTGTGCCTGATCGCGGACAAACGTGTGACCAGTTGCGATTTACTGCCATTGACGAACAGTTCGAGACGTTCTCCCAATTCTACTTCTTTTGAGTTTTTTGGTGGCCACTGCTGTTCGCGTGCATTCCAATCGCTAGTTTCGACGTTCGAACAACTATTTGCTGAGCAAATTTACTCCGTAGCCTGTGTTTCACAAAGTTTACAAGGGTCCACGTTCAGACATCTGTCTGGATTCCAGGTCAGTCCGATCCATTTTTCCACGATCTGCTACAACTTCTCAGAAACCATCCCGTTCAACCGCCAAATAAACGTTCCGTGTTCTAGTTTTTATAAAGTAAATTATTTATTGTTAACTGTTTTCCCATAATTTATTCGCATTTCCCCATCCTACATACAGTCTACACATTTTTATATCCTGTGGGGCTAATATTCAGACGCTCAGATTGGAGCCTTAGAGCCTACATTTCCCCACATAACAAATAGCATTGTCCCAAACTCTGATAATGGTCAGGGCATGCCCACGAGCAGGAGAATCAGTTGTCGGAACTGGTGTTCTACCTAGCTCAAATTAGTTTAGTGAAAAATACATTGAATTAGTAGCAAAAGCCACGAAAATCGGCGAATTTATGAAAAAAACTATGGAAAGTTGTGTGATGCAGCGCTTCTGCTATTTTCTAACGATTTTTACGGTTCTGCACTTTTGCAGAAAGCGATATTACTTCGGTACAGTGCGTTTTTACTGAAACGACACAACAAACAAGATGGACGAAGCTCCAAACACTTTCTGGGGTTTGTTCAAGGCCCAAAATAATAATTACCGAACTGCGCGGTAGGAAGAATGCCCTGGAAGAGGGAGTCTAATTGTGAGGCAACCTCCGACAGTAGATTGAAATTTGAAGAATAAAAGGAGGCTCTTGGGCTATAAAGAAGGGGGAAGGAGAAGGAAGAGGCGTTGCGCCGTGAAAAGCGAGGGATGGAATGAGCAGACTCTTTTAAAGAGATTGCTTCGGAGCGAACGACTCGGATAGACTTAGTTCGCATCGTCGGAAAGAAATATCGAAGAAATAAAATATCGATTCAATAAGCCCGAAGTGAGTTAGAGCTCGTCATCTCGAAGTAATGACGCGCCCTCGAACGAAATGAAGTGTCAAGATTGCAAAATTGTAAGGCGCGATACTTAACATTTTCAGGTAAACATTAGGGGAGATCAGTGACGTTACTCTTTAAGCAGCCACAGTCAGAACACGTTTTTAAAACATGTTTATTAGTCGCAAGGTCACGCCGAAATGTGGTGACAGTGAACTGATGACATAATTCTGCATGGGAAAACACATGACGACATAGTTGTATGAAATCTGCGTAAATGTTAAGTAGGTCGTTACCGCAACTTGCCGCCGCGTAACTTTCCTAAACTGCTGTTCAATTGGACAATACGTCATACGTACAGGGAGCAATACGTAGGCACTAATTAACTGAAAGCACCTTCGTAAGTTTGAAGCCGCTTTTGAGAATATGAGAAAAAAAAGGATATGGCAAGTCTCATTTTCTGCAGTATCTTGGCTTTCATCTCCGTGCAACGGATAGTTACAGAAAGAGCCACTGGGTAGAAAATGTGGCATGGATTGCTTGATGGTGGGGCAGCACTGAAAATTGGCCGCAACGTGGACGAAGCCCAGATAAAAGTCGGGTACGTTTGATGAGAAGCACCAGACCGCTTCCAGCCCTGGAAGTTACTACGCGCACAAAATTGAAACGGGTGAGAGAGCGGGTGGAAGCTCATGGGCTGTCCCTGGCCCTTCTAAAAAGAGAGCAAGTCCTGGTGACGACGCAAAGAATGAAGACTCTCCTCCTATTCGAGACCACTGAGCATCAAACAAGGGAGGCAGTTCGATATTTGGGGGTAACGGTAGATACCAAGTTGTCGTTTGATTTTCACATCTGGCAAGCAACAGATAAAGCTGCCACAGAAACAACGGCTCTTTCTCGCTTGATGACCAACACCAGAGGGCCACGAGCAAGCACAGCGGGTGCTTATGAGCGTTGCACACTCCATTCTCTTACATGGGGTGGAGGTGTGGGCTGATACGCTGAGCATTGCCTACCACAGGAAGAGGATGGCAGCGGTGCAGTGGAGGTGTGCCCTCCACATTGCTTGTTCGTACCACACATTTCTTCAATGCTAGTAGTGGTGTGAGTGTTATCCCAATCCACCTTCTGGCAGCCGAGTGGAAGCTGTACCCATCAAGTGGGCAACCAGCGCCTCCAGAAGAGAAGAAGGGCTGTGACCCTTGTGAGTGGCACTTGGTCCATGGCTCGGGAGACACCACAGTGAGGTGGATTTCTAGCTCACCCAGTTGCTCAGGACATGGAGCATTTAGGGATCACTAGCTGCCTGCACAGCTGGGCAATGGTCGATGAGAGAGAGAGAGAGAGAGAGAAATATTTTTATTCATAGTAACTGACACAAAGAAATATTTAATACATCATGTGTTGACCATGAATTAGCCGAAATAGGCTAGGCCTGTTCTTCGGCTAGAGTTGTACGAGTATACTTGATTTATGTTATTTGCCTAAGTTACTCATGTATTTAATTTTCTGTTGTACAGCAGTTCCACTCTCTTAACGTTAAACATAATATATAAGTATGGAGCCTGCTTGGAGGAAACTCCTCGCGATGAAAAGAAAAAGATTTTTAACAATAAATTCGACTTCGCAGTTGATCAAGATCAGCTTGCCCTAAATTTATTAGCCAAGACGAAATCACATTTTTGAATTTGGTGCGGGTTAGGTGATGAGGAAATTTGATATACTGGGGGGATCTGTTATAAATATTCACCAAATTGTGCCAGGGTGAGCGAATTGTGGCGCTCAAGCGAACTCGAGGAGGAATGATCATTCCTGACTCACTAAAGCGAGTAAAATAAGACATCTCACCATCAATGGGTCTAAGAATCACATCAGGGTGTTTGTGGTAGTAAAGTATAATTGATTTTACATACAATGATGCTTTGATGCTTCCTATGCCACGTTCTCACACCAGAGGTGGTGCATTCAAAGGAAAATTGGAGGTGCATTGATCAATTTGCCCGGGCAGTGCTCAGCTGGGAGAGTGGTGCTTGTTGATCCAGTGCCAGGTACCTCAAGTTGAGAAACTGGTAGCGCTTGTAGTTTCAGAATGGTAATTGCTACTTAGCACTACCTTGATTGAAAAACCAACCAATTTATTGTGCTGCTCTCGTAATTTTCACGGACAAAAATGCTATAGTAATAAATATTACACCATTTCGAGTTGCAAGTACATAAAATAACTGTCCTTACTCTCCGTATGGCTAAGGAAGTAGAAACTATTTTCGGTTCTAAGCCCCATTAATCCATTCATCCCATTTTACGACATTTATTCAGAACGAAAGGTTGGAGGGACTGGCTGGTTAATTCATAATCGTTGAAACCGTTTTCGAGAAATCCGACGCATTTTGCGTACGTTTTATGAGGAACACCAGACCGCTTCCAACCCTGGAAGTTACTACGCGTACCAAATTGAAAAAAGCATTCGCCTAATTTGGCGCATATTCTATGGTGTTTATAATACAACGCCGACAATACCGACTGACACCGATTACGTACACAACTTGAGATTAATTGTTGAAATATGTTGTGAGATTCCTCAGTCTCCACAAAAACTAGTGTCAGGAGCGGTCTATGTTTGCGCACGAGTGAGGGGGTGCTGACTGTTTCCTGGCTCGTGAAAGTTAACGCAAGCTTACAGTCGATCATGCCAGAGCACGGGAACTCGCTCACCCACCACCAAATCCAGACTTATTAGAACAAACTAGTTTTAATAATACAATTTTCCCTCTTCTAAAACTACCAGTAGACCCTGTCTAATTAACGTGAGATTTGAAGTTGTTCTTAACCAGAGAATAATATCACTCGATCATGTCGTGTAATGCCACTATGGTGGACAGTCCTATGGTCGCTTTCGTCTGAGTCTGCGGAGGTTGTAGGGGGTGGATTTTGTGGGATTGGAGGCAACTAGGGGCGTTGCTGTGATCTGCCATGGACGCGTTCATCTTTCTATACTCTTCCTTTATCGTTACGTCAACCACTAGGGTGTCCAGGTCGAGATTTTAGAGTAAGGTTCAATACACTTTTAAATAAACTGTGGCGCCTTAAACTGTTTTATTCCTTGCGAATGCGTTTAATTCAAAGTTCGCGGTAATTTGATCGCGTAGTATTCATTTAATCGACGAGTAACACACTCAAAGGCAACAGAAACGTACCACAGGGGTACTGTGTGGTCCTTGGGGAGATATGATAAATTACTTCGTAACTTATTGAAAGCACGACACAAACCTTAGAAGCGACAAACGGAGTAAATCGAGGAGCAATGGCGTTGTGCGGCAGGACTGCGCCCCACAGGCAACCAGTTATGGACTTGGCTATTGTCATCAGTCACGGATCGAGGCGTTGACCCCTATTTTAGCTTATCTTTCCTAAATAATGTCAATATTATTGATGACAAGTAATTCTTGGGAACGAGAAAGGTGCTCTCTCCCGCTAAGAAGTTTCCTAAAATTGACCTGTGTTGTTCCTGTTTCGGCGAAGGGTTACTAATCCCAAGTCTCTCATCTTCAGTCAGACTAAACGTTCAAATGAAATAGATTCCAGAGCGCTTTGTTCGATACGAGGAACAAATATTTACAGAGATACAAATAACACTTCGTGCGAAAAGTAAGTAAGTGCCACAAGACCAAGAGTAATCAATTTAAACGATTGTGATCTAGGGACCACCAATCGACATCAACAGCGACGTCACATCTAATTCTCCAGGGACTTCTAGTGCAGCTTCTCTTCCACTTCCTCACCGACGCTTCACAAGGTATCATGACACCTGACACAGTCTCTGTTAGGTCTTGACCAAGCCACGCAACTTAAGGAACTGATGAACAACAATTCGAGCAAGCAGGTGCCTCAAAATATCCCCAGATGGAATCATCATGGGCATCTGTACAGTGATTGCCCCAAATGGGAAGCCCTTGTTTCGAGCCTTCCCCATCGAGGCCCGATATTTCCGACATCCGAAGCCCTGGGTTTGTAGCTGTGGGATAGTCCGCTTTCTCCTCTTCAGTTATTTCCAAGCACTGAAGGATTTCCCTTTTCTGTTGGTGCTTGGAAGTCTTTCCAGACTTTCCCAAATATCCTCTTCCCCCTTCCCGCCACTCAATTTATTTCCTCCCCACAACACGCAGCTCTTCTCAGACTCATTCGTCTCTCAGTTCTCACTATAAACTTATCTCTCTCTCCACGTAGTTCCCCACACAACCAGTTTGCGTGTTTTCAGAGCCCTCTTGTTCGCGTTTAAAATCTCACACTTGTCAGGCTTACACACTCGCATACACACCATACATGCGGCAGTATAATAAGAAGCACATCGCCACGATGTATACCCCAGGGAATCATGTGTACCTAAAAGCTCACATACTCTCAAATAAGGCAAAAGCAACGACTCACACCCTTGCTCCTCGTTTTTGCGGCCCGTATCTGATAGTCAAAGCCCTCTAACCACTTACGTATTTACTGCAAGATCTTACGAACACCTCAGTACACGGGTCAGTCCACATCTCACAGCTCAAATTAGTCCGAGACCAACGCACTACAACCACGTCATAATGTCACCCATCTTCAGCAGGCAGTGCGCTGCAACCCACTGGCCGACAGCCTGACATCTGTTCACGCACATCTACGAGTGCCACTACTCTCGGTCTGTCTAAAATACTCTCTTCACACGCGCAACTGTACCACGGGCACCCACACAGTGGTTAAGGCACCTGGCTTCTTCTCACCATTGGGTACGCTGTCCATCCTGAGGAGGGGGCTGATGTCAGGTTTACACACCCGCTCAAGTTTGCGCCCGCTCCTGAAGATGCCGACTGATTAGGCGGACGGACGCGAACGAGCATTTTGCCAAGGGCAGGACGGCTCCGGGCCTGAGCGAAGAAGTGTGTGAGAACGACAATCAATCTCATCCGCGAGTTTCAACCATAAGAAACTGTTTACCATCTGTTGGACACAGAAGTGTTTTGTCGTTTATTTTTATTGCATTACAATTCGGAAACGCGTATATAATTTTGGATTTTTCGGGAAGAGACGTTTTATTTCATTTTAACAAATTCCAAAAATAAATCAAAGTGAGTACCTTTTTTTCACCTGGACATTATAATTCGGGGAATCCTCACACACTCAAACTGATGGTCTGTCACAATGTGATACAGTCCTCACTCACCCTCACCACGTTCATTTATTTCTCAATTCAAGCTCCCCCATTCATGCGCCAACAGCAACTAAACGTGAAATACCCACCAAATCTGCAATTGTCCATTTTACCTAATGAAGAAACCATAAACCACCATTTCCACCTTTGTGGCAAGGATCTCCACCTGATATACGTCTCTTATGAGGGTTCTGGAACGACAAAGAACCCGATTGAGACATTGTTTTAAAAAGAAAAGCAATTAGGTGCTCCACAAAATGTTAAGATGTGATGCACACACTCAAGTTTTCCTTGTACCATTCATTTCTCTTTGCCATTTTCCTCCTCACTATTCAGGTTGAAGGTTGGTAAAAGGTGAATTTTAGTTATCGGTGAAGTGTTGAATACGTCAGGGAAATATCTGGTGCGTTGCAACACACAACTTTCCTTTCCTCTACAACAATTCACTTTGTACATGGCTAATTCTATTTAATCAATTCATTTATCAATCAGTTAATTTGAATCTTGGTCAAACAACGCTACTTTCCAGATTTTATTGTGCTGCTCGTACTCATTGCAGGACCATTATTGAGCAATTGGTACACAGATAATTAATGAGGCTGTAAACACAAATTTTTTTGAGAAGGATAGTAATTACTTTTGCAGAGTTATTGGGTAATAACTTTTAGAACTGGTAGTAAGCGAAACGGCAGTAGTTGAAATTCTTGAATTTCTGGAGTGAGCCCCAAGTATCTCATGAGCGTTTTTAAACACTCACCCTTTAGGTATTAGATTGGACTACAATACCAATTTTTTTTAACATTCTACAAAAATTCCAACGGAGTTTATAAGGAAAAAACTGCGCTAAAAACGCTTTTCGTCGACAATTTTGATAATTTATTGTGCTGCTCTCGTCATTTTTCCACGAATGGATATTTCATGGTATGATTGTCCTATTGAGAGCTATCAATGTAAAAAATTTAATCAAAATCGTTAGAGCCGTTTTTGAGAAAAAAAATTTGGTGTTTTGATCACTATGATAACTATAGTTAAATTTCGGTGGATTTTGTCCATACCCTTATTTTGGCGTCTCATGGTAACCTGCGGGCGAGATATGAAGTTTGAGCTGATTTGGTACGGTGGTTTTCTCTAAAAATCGTTCACATACACACAGACCCACAGACCATTTTCCCAAATAGTGTTTTTCGGACTCAGGAGGGTCTGAAACGTAAAGATCTGAAGAAAACTCAAAATTTTTTTTTCAGCCGATTACATAACTTTCCTTTCTACTTCGTAGAGCCAAGGAAAGTAAAAACGGCGAAATTATTTCAATGTCGACTTTTTCTATTTTTTCGACGGAAGTGAAACTAAGGAGAGTAATAACATTTAGTTCAGGAGCGATAACACCGAAACCTGGTAAATAAGTCGAACGGAACACGAGCGTAAAAGACATCCCGTTGACGCCGGTGGAGCCATGACAACGTTGGATTCTGTCCAAGTGACTCACTCAACTCCCCGGCCGTAGCTCTCTCGAAACTCCGACAACAAAGGGAAGATCTCTCCTCATCTGTGGCACGGTTTCCACTGAAAGTCGAAACGCCTTAAATGCTCGCCGACGCTCGAACTTTTCTTCTCGGTAATTTCGGCTTATTTCAATACGAGAGCAAACAATCAGTGCAGACGTGACGCTCTCGATTAATTTTAATTTTGACAAATTATCAGTATCACTCAGTAAAAAAGTTAACATGATGAATTGTATGTCTCTTACCAAATTTCACGCGATTCCAAGATATCAGGGCTTTTAGTTGGACCTTGCGAGGGCTCGACCTTCACACCACCCATTAATTAATGCTTTTTGAACAGTTACTAGGGGTTTAGAAATGTTTGGAGAGAAATGAAAGAATCGAACGAGTACAAGTTTTCAATACAATTTAAACAAATTCAATTTGTTCGAGAGCGCCTTCGTTGACTCAGTCGAGTGCGTAACGATCCGATTAGGCGGTGCACTCTTGACGCGCCACTTGATATACCGGCAAACCTCGAGAGTCAACGAACCGGGAGACAGGGTTTCCGTACGTAATTGACTCTTGAAACGCCCTTCCTGAAACGTCCGGGTAGGGATGAATTTTCAATAACGACGGCCCACTAAAGGGCGCAATTTTCTGGCAAATCCCTCGCGTTTTTGTAATTTATTCTCGAGGAGTCCTTTGTACAAATCATTCCACTTCAGTACCATATTTATTCGCTAATTCGCGTGAGTTAACAGTTTGGGGCACTGAGTATCTTCACTGGAACTAATTGATTTTGACTATTCTGGTCTTTGTTGCTATCACGATGCTGATTCACCTAAATGCAAGTTTAGATGACGAATACAGCAGTAACGCTATTTGTAAGCATCCACCAATAAGTTTGCTTGGTACCAGAATCAAAGGAGGACCGACATGAAAAAGAGTTCAAAGAATTGCACACTTTTTGTAGAAGAAAAACTCTTTTTCGCAGTTTTTCATCTTTTTTACCAACGACAGATTTGGCGAATTCAAAACAATATTAATAACCACGAGAGTGACTGAGATGAAGGTTGGTTTCAAAGAGAGCACGAAGACTCTAATTGACTCGGTAGAACGACTGCTCGAAGGATGAATCTCCGGTCGTACAACTGACCACCACTTTAAGAACTCACGCACAGTTAAACTTGAGAACCTAATCAAGAAGAGAATTTTCATTTTCCAGAAGCGACGAAAGAAATGATATTCGGAAGACACCCTCAAAACTCAGCCATAATAAGTCAAGTTACAATTGTATTAATGCGAGACACGAAAAAGCGTCGAGCGCAACGGTGTGCGGGAGTTGAAATAGTCGAATGTGAAAACGCTGTTTCTAGCCCAAGTAAATTTGATCGTATCGAACATTTAGGTATTTTGTAGTTGTCAAAAGTGGTCGTTGACTTCAGTCGAAACAGTAAAACCCGTTATTGACGAAATTAAAAAAAAGTAGCGTGTG
Organism: Pachypeltis micranthus; assembly: GCA_020466155.1. Taxonomy (NCBI): domain Eukaryota; kingdom Metazoa; phylum Arthropoda; class Insecta; order Hemiptera; family Miridae; genus Pachypeltis; species Pachypeltis micranthus. The sequence goes on from CM035778.1 coordinate 8,706,740, forward strand.
TCCGAAAAACATAATTCTTTGAGTTTTCGGCATAGTATTTCAATGAAAATGGAAGATGATTGGAAAAACATAAAAAGAAAAAACGCGCTGATTCTTCGACATTTTCGTGTCTTTACTATGACGCATTAACTCGAAAAGCGTCACGACATGGGGCGTTATGACATTTTCATATTTTCGTTACGAAAATTTCATATCTTTAATAGGATAGGATAGAACAGATAAGTTAATACCTAAGATTCCAGTTTTAGGATGCCGATTGAAACCTGGTTAACTCACGCCAATACCAATTATGACGTAATTGAGGAACGTTGAGCTAGCGGAGTTAGTTATTAGATGTATATCTTGGCGCTCAATAAGCTCAACCAGTACACTTTGTCGTTGGAATCATTTCGTACGAATTATGTTTGTCCTCCGATTCAAGTAGCGAAGACTGAAAACAAACACGCCGAGCGTACAGGAGGAGAAAACAAAACCGCGCCGCATCACACAACATTCCTGAGCTCTTCGTTAACACACGCAGACCACTTTCTCCCAATTGTTTTTCGGAATTAGTACGGTCTGAATACATAACTTTCCTTTCTGCTTAGTAGAGCCAAGGAAAGTAAGAAACTACACCAAAATATATCGGCCCAACTACCAACCATATGCATTTTTAACACTTTCGAACATAAATTTGGCGTAGGTTATCCGATTTCCTTCGCTAGCCGGAGGAACTCAAACAACAATTTTTGAACTAAAAAACGATATCTGTAAAGGTACTTTAATGGAGGCGGACTCTCGTGGAGCAAGATGAAACCGCGTGTTTGGGACTTGTTCACAAGCTGATCCACGGGACAAGAATATTTGGAACTTTTGGCGTTCATAGATTCTCAGAGGAATACTTGAATGTTGGAGCTACTTAAGCAAAGCTAAGAGCTTCCAAGAGTTCCGGAAAACTAGTTTTACTCATTTTTCAAAGTTCTTAGCGATTTACACAAATTTTTGAAGAGAACGTAATAAACGCATTGAGTAGACAGGAACTCCAAGGGCCGATTGTCCACTACACTGACACCTCAAGGATCACCCTTGTCTAACCTCTCAAGATTTCAGGATGCTTGAGAAATCCCTTAAGGAATTACTTTTGATAGACCGAAGAATACTTAGAACGTACTTCAGGGTTTGAAAAACAATAAAAAGGAAGAACCAATGCGACAGTAAGAAAAACAATTTCTATGGATTTCCACAAACTAAGTAAGTTGGTCATGTATCGCATACGCCCTGGAAAAGTCTGAATTTACAGAAGCAAACTACAAACAGGTATTTACTCCAATGAAGTGTTCAGCTTAGCTCTGGCAGAATTAGTTTGTTGCCCTTGGACTTAAGGACCTGATGAATGCTCAGTTAGCCTCTCCTGCTAACAAAAGGCTTTAGGATTATTTCTGAAAAGGGCGGTAGGTTCTCCTCTTGGGAGTTTCCGAAATGTTCTGTTTTTTATCACCTAGCATTCCGTGCTTGATATCGTGCCAATCAAGCAACTGTTCCATCAGAACTCTATCATGCCAATCAAGTAACTGTTCCATCAGAACTCTATCGTGCCAATCAAGCGACTGTTCCATCAGAACTCTATTGTGCCAATCAAGCGACTGTTCCATCAGAACTCTATCATGCCAATCAAACGACTGTTCCATCAGAACTCTATCGTGCCAATCAAGCGACTGTTCCATTAGAACTCTTCGTGCCAATCAAGTGACTTTTCCATCAGAACTCTATCGTGCCAATCAAGGGACTGTTCCATCAGAACTCTATCGTGCCAATCAAGCGACTGTTCCATCAGACTCTATCGTGCCAATCAAGGGACTGTTCCATCAGAACTCTATCGTGCCAATCAAGCGACTGTTCCATTAGAACTCTATCCTGGTCAATTCAAGTCTTTATTTCTCCCTTTCTGATGAACCCAACAAAGAATATTAATGGAACCTAGTTACTACCTAAGCCGCTGAAGATGTGCTGAACTTGAATATTACATTTTGGATGCCAGTAAGTCGTTTAGTGGCTCAATTGAGATATTTATCATTTTGAAGTACTAAAACTTGCTTCAGCTCGTTGGGGAATTTTTTCGGGAGCGTCCACGAGACGAGATCCATTAAGGAGATTTGAAAATACCTTTCCCTGAGGAAAGAGTAACGTCGTTAGTATAATCTGAGCGCTTTTCCTCCCTGTTTTTCAACCCTCGTTTTTAATTTATTTTCCAGGACAGAAAAAAAAACGTACGGCGCCCTAGGAATGCGAAGGGAATTACTGCAGAAGATGACTTTGAAGGCCGGGCAGTTTATTAGAGACGTCGTTACTTCCACAGTTCCCTCAGGATAATTTTGAAGGATCATGTACCCCGTAATTCCCTCATCTGTCTGTACTGAGCTACCCTCGTCTTTCGCTGGAAGGGTCAACGGGCGTAGGGGTATCCAAGCGACATCAAACGTTCAAACCCTCCAAGAAGATTTCGTCCTTTCATTTAAGGGAAGAGGTAAGTTGAGGGAGACCCTTTTGACAGAAGCTGATCCAAGGGGCATGTCCGCTCATCTTCTCTTTTTATCCCGATAGGGTTCCCTGTGATCAAATTAGTTCCGGGGAATGAACAATGTGAAGGGATACTAACGCACACACAAATTCAATTTGTACACATTTTTTGTCAAAAGAAAAAAAAAGTAATGAACCGCATGAGCGGTCTTCAAGCGTCGAGTAATTGACCAAACAACCAGAATAAACGAGTCGACTTTCGTGAAAAAACATCCAGATGAGCGTTAGGAGAAACTTCGGAAAAATTTCGGACTTCAGGAAATAAATAAAACTGCTTTCGGATGTTTCACCGCCACACAACTGGTCAGGTAATTGATTACAGTTAAAATCAACTTCTTTACTGTTATTAGTTGTATGTACGGAGATCGTAAGTGACTTCTTACACCACCGAGACCCATCCCACTCGATTCAGTATCGAAAAATACCAGTAAACGGTACGAAACACGACCTGACAACAACGGAACCAAAAAAATTACGTACACCTGTGGGAGTCGATGTGACGGATGGTAGGACGGAGACAAGCGGGAGTGCAAACGATGAAACGATTACTTTCGCTGTATTACCCCGCGATTTCTTTGGTTCACTATAATTACCGTGATTTCACTATTTTCGATCTAGACGCAGTCGTACGCCTTTGAGACTCGTTCCATTCGGCCCAGCATCGAAAAACACCTCGAAAGTGATAGCAAACACGGCGTCAAAATAGCGGTTTCGTTAATTTTTTGCCCTTAACCATAATAAACCAAAATAGGCGGCACGTAATGGGATAAAACGATATTTCCGTGTCGATGCAGCACACGCAGCTAAACCTGAAAGCTTGTTGTGAGGAACTGAACAATTTTCCAGAATGCCAAGTATTAACCCAACAGAATTTACTACAGTTTTATAGAAATCAAATCAGGGAAACATGGGACGCGTGTTTTGCGAATAAGTACGAAGTAACAGAAGATAAGTAGATGCTTATGTAGAAACAAAGCTATCCGTAACCTTATTAGGTTAAAATGGTTTCTTTCTTTATACTGATAACGACTTCAACAGTCAAAGGAACCATGTGGTAAGTAAGGTGCATTCTGTGCTGAAGATTCTCTTCTTCCGCGAGGTCGCCACATCGCTCATGCCTTTGGATCACTGGTTCACCGAACTCCGCCGAACACTCCGAACCTTCCAGCAACCGCTCAACAAATGCTCAAGTTTTGTGGTTCGGATAAAGGAGCCACCGGTGCAGTTAGGCGGAGTGGGAGAAGATTCGTCGTTCGGCAGGAAGGCCCGCCCTGGATGAATCTATACTCCCAAGAAGCGAAAATGAGATTACAAGCCGCATTTTCCAGAAAGATCAACACAACAACAGATAAGCTCCATCATGGCATATAACTATTGAGAGGCATATTAACAAAAATCGAACATCATGATATTTCTGCAAAAACTATTCGGGCGTAACTTGATTCGATTTGTTGTCAAAAAGTATCCCCCCACTTGAAATGTCACAGCTGAAATATTATCACGAGATGGGTATAAACACGATTCTCCGAGCAAAACCGAGGTTCTTTCAAACGAATGAAATAGCAGCTGGAGATGTAAAACCACCTAAGTGAGTCAACAATCGAAATACGTACACAAATTGCTAGTCAAATGAAATACTATAAAATTCACATCCTCGGCAGAATTGTTTACTACTTATTTTCATGAAAACTGATAACATTATCTGGACAGCAAAATTGGGAATATTGAGTTACCAACGTCAATAAGCGCCCAATCTTTGTAGCAGTTGGGAGAGAACAACATTAACACTTTGGAGACAGACTAGTGATATGAGTATGAGAGTATTTGCGCGGGACAATGGGGTCTCTGAATAGGTATACTGGGTTGCAGTGTCGAGACCAGAGCACGAGTGAGTAGTGTGAGAGCTGAAAGAGTGTGTTTTCGGGTTGTGCCTGAGCAGAGATGAGATTTGTAGAGAAGATGAACTGAGTGGTGGGAAGTGGATATTTTGGAAAGTCCAAGAAGGGAAAATCCGTCGTCAGAGAAAAGAATGCCTGGGGCTATACAATTACGGGAACACGTCATGCTATTGCTATTGAAACCTCTCAGCTATTAAACATTTCCGAGAATACTACGCAGTAGCCTGAGGCAGCTGCTATTACGTCATGTTGATGAGTCATGTCCTTGATTGATCGTGTGACCCCTCTAGCGTCCCACAAGGATGATGTCACGTATGTCCCTCTTATACCACAAGTTTACATCATTTCACAATGGTTCATTTATAGCTCAATTGATATAGAGCTCAATTACTGAATGTGAGGTGCTGCGTTCGATCCCAGGGAAGAAACTTTTTTTTAAAAATTGACGTCCAAACGCTCTGGGATTTTATTAGGTGGCAGGGGGAGGGGATACTCCTGCTATAGTACAAGAGGCTCGTGGGAGAAGGCTGGATGGTGGGAGGAGGGGGTGTAAAATTGACGTATTATGACTTAATTGGCACCAAAGTGATGTCATCCAAACATTCGGCTTTTTCTTTGGGGGGGGGGGGGTTACCCCTACTATAGTACATTCGTTAGTGGGACGAGACTGTAATGAGGGGGGGGGGGGTAAAAAGGTCGTGCTATAACGTGACTGGTTAGTGGGAGGGGCAAACTGAAGGAGAGGTGGTCAACTTCCGGAAATTCGGCCCGGAGGTGGGGGTAAAAAAGGTTGTACTACAGTACAATTGGTTAATAATTATGGTGGAGGGGTTAACGGGGCGGGGTGGAGGGGATAAAAATGACGTACTACAACGTGATTGGTCGAGGGGCGTGGCCAAAAACCTCGTACTAGAGTACGAGGCGTGATTTTCTTCTCACACTCCAATTGGGCCAAAACCCCCAGTCCGGTTTCGCCCCCCCCCCCCTCATTTCACCTACTGGTATTTCGGACTTTCGTGTGGCTACCATCACTAAGACTCCAGTATCAGAGGTACAGAATTGCAGATTCAGCAAGGTGGAGCTGGAGTCAGCTGGTCATGAGGGTTTGGCTGCAGTGCACCTCTGAGCCTCCACGAGTTCATGAGCTGTGGCCAGAGGAGGTTCAGGGATGGACCTCGAGGTTGTTTTGCGTTTTTTCCGAGAATGGTGGGGACGTATTGGGGCTACTGTGCCAGAGAACATCAGTCCCATGAGAGGTAGGGGTGGAACTAAGGGGACATGAGGGGGCTCATGCTCGCCCACATCACATGCCCAGTTGTGGCCGCAGCAGGAGCTTTTCTAGCTCCACCAAGGAACTATATTTTTTTTAAAAATCCAGTAGGGATAAAAGGTGATAGTGAATGAGTATACACAAGTTGTTGCACAGGTAGTGGTGAGGGGGCATAGAGCACAGTAGGGCAGGCATACTGGGAGATCCAATAGGGCAAGAACACTGGGGTGGTACAAATAGGCACACCTCATCACGAAAGCTCCAGGTCCCAAAGAGTTGGACTGAACGCACCAGGGAAAGGCCCAAGCACAAAATTTCAAACAATTTGGCCTCGACAGAGAAAGTAGTTGACGTTTAAACGACGACCTATATGTATTTGTCTTCCGAAAATCAATTCACATTAAACAAATGACACGCTCGACCTTTCACTGTGCGGGTAGGTTTTCAATTCAGAGATATATTATCTCGACAGCGGATTAAATAGACCAAGAAGGACGACGCTTTTATGCAACTCGCAAAGCCTTTCGTACCGAGATGTATTTTATTACCATCATTGAAATCTAGTTCAAGCTCGACTGTCAGCATCTGGGTCGTCTTACGAACAAAAAGCGAGGTCACGTTTCGTCGCATGAAATCCAGTCACAACTGACATCTTTCACAACCTTCGAGCCGTCACACGCTGAACGGTGCGAAGAACTTGAATTTCAAGATGAAACGGCCAGTATGGTGGCTGTAACGCCGAGCAGAAGTTAGCTGCACCGATACGCACAAATATTGAAGTGCTTATTCCATAGGCGAAATAACATTGCAGTTAATTCTGAACCCGACGGTTTTTGTTCTGTGCTACACTTCCGTATTATTTGACTACCACCACGAACGTTACCATTAAATGAATGGACTTAGCAAAAGTAACAACTCGATCGCATTTTGCCAACATTATCTATAACTCAATGTGCCACTCTCGCCAGTTTCCCGCGAATGAACTTTGAGTATCACCATTAAGCTATTTGTAACTACGCACAGAATAAATATAACCAAAATAGCCATGGCGAGGTGGATTTCTACCTCACCCAGACAATAACAGGACATGGAGGATTTAAGCCGGATTTGCTTCGTAATGCTGCAAGCCCAAACTGCCTGCACTGCAGGGCAATGGTGGATAATGCTTCCCATGCGATCTTCTCATGCCAATGGTGGGAAGGGTGATGGTGCACACAATCAGCCAGCTCAGGCCAGAGACACTCGGCCACCTTGAATTTAATGGAGGATTTAAGCCGGATTTGCTTTGTGAGTGTCCAAGCCCAAACTTCCTGCACTGCAGGGCAGGTCTGTTTCCTTATTCGATAACTGTGTAAGGGGGGTGCAGTGACCAAGCGTGTTGGGGCGTAAGGCCTTCTGAGCCAGGTGGGGAAAGAACCAGCGGACTCGGGTTCAATCCTCGAACCGGCACCCCCTCCTTCAAACCCATGGGGGTGTGGCAATGGGTACCAGCGGCGGCTGGGACACTGACTGGGACCTAACAGGCTCATTGGGGAGTTAGGACATGGGCCCAACGTGGCCACGGCGAAATGCGATTGGTCCTGTAGCTCTGGCGAGGTCCTTTGGCCCGCAGCTGCCTCCCTGTTATCTTCATCGTCTTTTAACTGTTCCTAAACCCTCGACGAGGGTTATATCAGTCATGTAGTTGCTGTTTCGCTAATAGACCCCTGCAGCATCCACCGAACTCAGACTTGCAGAGGTATTTGGTCGTTAGTCAGTCTCCAGGTAGAGAGCTTTTGCCTGTGTGTGGCTGTGTGGGGGTGACCACACCATGCTATGCTGTCCACCTCTTCCCACGCCATCTTCTCCTGCCGAAAGTGGGCAGGCTGATAGTGCACACAACCTGCCAGCTCACGCCAGAGACGTTCGTCCCCACCACGTTGAATTTCGAGAAAAACTGGAGGTACATTGCACAATTTGCCAAGTGCTCAGCCATAGAGGATGGATCTTGTTGATCCAGGGGTCAGTAGCAAGCAGCAACGAATGAAGACATGGAGAAAAGACCGCTCCTGAATTATTGCTGGGGAGTGTGGGAGGATATCTGAGAATAACGGCACGCCAGGGTGAAGATGACAACAAAGAAGAACTGCAGAGAGCCTGATGCAATGGACTAAACGGTTCCGGTTTGGTCCTCAGTACACAATTCGCAAAGAGAATGAGAAAAGTTGCGTCCGTTTATCTTCTCAACAGCAGATTACGTAACAGTCTTTTCCTTTAAACCGAGGAAAGTAACACCGTTCGCGGCCAACGCGTTTCAAAACGCACTCCGCATTAAATCTGCCGGCGGTTTATTCGAGAGTTAAAGTGAGGTCGATTCGTAGAAGTTGAGCGGGGCATCAGCCTCGACGATAGGGCAAGTGAACGATGGCAGGAAGGAGATAAGGCTATCAACCGCACGCCATCCCAAACAGAAAGGAGGCAGGTGGAACGCCAGCGGTGAGACTCGTGTCGTTTGTTGCCCTCCCACAATTTCCAAAAGGTGCCGCGCAATAACATTGAATGTCACCCCCACCCTTGCTCCTCAACCCAGATTGCCTGCGTCTACAAATGGAAGTTACAGGGTCAATGGCTCGCCGCAAAACCTCAGATTATCATCGCCCATGCGTCTACCGGAAATCAATAATCATTTGAGTATTGTTGCGTTTTATATACTTACAGACTTACGCACTGAAACGTATCCAGTAGGAAATAATACCAAAAGCAAGTAATTGCGTATGTAACAGAGACGTGCTCGGATGAGACGCGTACGACCCTCATACTAATCTCCCGATGAGCCCCAATCACCGAGTTTAGTAACAGGCGAATGTGAATTCATAGGTCAGTACGTAGAAACCTGACTTTTCAATTTTATTGCATTGCACTGTCCCCCCACGCGCTCCCAATTTTAACTCACTCTGTGTTCATCACAACAACAACAACAACAACCGTAACCGTTTTTATCTGATCCTGATTTTATACAGCATTTTTCACACCGTTTACGCGAATATACGTAAACTGATGATGTCTCACGTTCTGGAATTTATTGAGTGGCCCCTACTTATGCCACGACCTTCATTCAATAACCATTGCGTAAGAGATAAATAAGACTGTAATGGTTTTTACATTCCGCTAGATCTTGATGTTTTGAGCCTAACTGAATCCAATAAAACCTTAATTCGGCGAGTCAACTGTGTAGCCGCTTTTGGAGAATATTAATTTTCCCAGGCGATCGAATGCAGACATGTCTCACTCTGAACACCATAGAGAAGAAGTGCCCAAAGGGACCAGATCTCCACCAGGAGCCTCATGAAGCATCAAAGACGGCAAGCCGCACCCCTATAGTCTAGGCAAAAGCCAATCAAGTGCTCTGCATTGTCACCAAACGGTGCGAGCCTGCCAAGCTGCAGGTGGCTCAGGAAAAGACACATCCTCTTAGAGGGAACATTAAATAGCCAGCCCACAGTACGCTTTAGCAGCCACGGGCTCCTTGTTGAGAATCAACTCAAGTACTTAGGCGTTAATTTAGGTGACACGTGGCGTTTCAGCCAACACAACCAGTTCCTCGGAGGCATCACCCTCGCAAGGTTTGCCTCATTACGAGCAATTGCCAACGCCTACGAGCGTGGGTAAGTGTGACGCTATCCGCATGTACAAGGTCATTTACATAGGAGTAACTGGCTGCTGTTCTGTTGCCGAGGGGTAGCAAAAAGCCCAAAAAGCTTGTGGATCACTGAACCCTACAAGATAGCATCCACTGAAGCAATCCAAGTTATCACTGGCCGTTGACCAGGCCATTGAATGCATACTGGACGTGCCAAGAGTGAAAAGGGAGCTCTAGACTCCACTCGGCATAGAGCTCCCCCCTGAATGAAAACTTGCCACGCTAGATGAATGGGCAAGCAAGATTCGAACTCTCGTCAAAAGGACACGACACATACGAGTTGTTTGCCAACATCCCTGAAAGGAGAAAGAGGTTTGAGTCAGACCACTGAACAAGCCAGTTCCTTACGGGACATGGCAACTTCAACACGTGTCTCCACTTATTTTCTCTCAAAGCCCCCGCTGCCACACCACAAACCAGGGTTCAGTGGTTGTTGGAAGAGTCCCCCCGAGCTCACTGTAAAAAGGTTAGTCAAATAAATGACAAACGTTTATCATAAAAAAGAAATTCCAACATCTATTTCTTTCAGTTAGCTTTTCTGTTGCTAACTTCTAATAGGGTTCCTCATGGGCACTAATGAAGGCTTCCCAGTGTCCCATTTCTCTTCTTCATTCCGTTCAACTGTTAACTGTCTTCTGATAAGGCTCTACATAGTGAATTAGAATGAAGAGAAGCCGTGATTGATACATACCATTTTCCTGAACCAAGTCCGTTGCTGCTTTCAGTCAGTTCTCCTGTTTAAATTACCTTGAATAGAATGAGTAGGCTACTGTCCTGAAATCCAGCATCGCCTCTTCAGTATCGTACTGTATCGTGCCTCATCACCCGAGGTAGGGTGAATGAGAATGGTGACAGAACGTCATGTGCAACCACTAACATCAAAGTACCCAACTCGCAGCCACGGTTTCCAAAATCTCTTACTTCTTTCCAAATTATTTTACTTTTACGACGCCCGAACAGATAAAAATGGTAGAGAGGAAGCTTGAGTTGAGAATAAATGAACGTGGTGAGGACTGTATTACTCTTTGACAGAATAGCGGTATGAGGACTTAAGTGTAAACAAGGGGGCTCTGAATACGTGAACTGGTTGAGCGGAGAGAGAGAGTTAGTAGCCAGAGAGCTGTGAAACGAGTGGCTATAGTGAGAACTCAGACGAGCGTGTCATTGGGTTTGGTTTGAGCAGATCTTAGTCGGGAAAGGAGGTTAACTCAAGTGGTAGGAAGCGAATATCGTTTTAAAGTCCAAAAAGGGGAAAATCTCTGTTGTCACTTCCTTGTCGCTTTGGAAATTGAACTCACCTTAAGCCCTTTGTCTGGAAGAGTAGTTGACCTAATGGGCTAACATCAAAAGGGCCTCCAGGTCAGAAATAGTTGGACTGAATGCACCGGGGAAAAGCCAACTAATTCGACCTGTGGCAAACAGTACCACATAGAGAAACGACGAGGAAAATTATTAGTCAAAAGCAGTTTACAGTTATTGTTTGACGCAAAGCGTGGAAGTGGTTAGAGTGTTTGACCTCGCACTTCCCCGTGTCATTGACTCCGACTGCCTAATTGTCTCCAACTATTTCAATACCTGCCCCTGACCTGCGGGTCCCCCAGCCCCCTTTCCCAGGTTTTCCCCTATCTTTATTGCTTTCTCCCAATTTCATTTTCCTATCGACGACAGAGCTCTTCCAAAATCATTCTGTTTCCAACTATCGCCCCAGTAACTTCTCACTCTCTCATACGGTTGCCCGCGCCAGTTCACGAGTTCCGAGTACTGCCCTTGTGTCGCCCAGTTGTACTCCATCTCAGCTAAATTTTAATTCAACTCAATTCCGCACGCACGCATATTACAGTCCTCCTCACGCTCACCGAGTTTCAGTTTTATTGCGATCCTCAGCTCCCCCTCTCTTGCACCCAACAGTTATAGTATGCTATTTTAACTGCTACACCGCCCAAAAATTAGTAGGCCATATCTCCACCTGACGGGCTTGCTGAATACATTTTCCAAAAACCGGAAAGTATGAACGACTATTGTTAATCCCCCACGAGCGGAAGTGAAGGTACCAGTTTCTTAGTAAATAAATGAACGGCCAGGCTCTAAGTGAATTTGGAGTAATTACGAGGTTGTGTTTCAACTCAAAGAACAGTTCAAACTGTGAATATTTGCAAATTACAACGTGACAGCGCTAAATCTCAGTTTTGCAACGGAAAACAGTGTGATTCCGATATCGATCGGTACGACGACGATTGAGGGTCCGGTCTCGAATGAGGGAGTAACATTAGACTTTCAGGGTTCCTCTCCGCGTAATGGGAAACCGAAAATAGGCTTCCCATAACATTTTCGATGGCATACACCGGCGAAGAGAAAGGCATCAAAAGGTTAAGGCTTCTCATGCTGTACGTGAGGACTTAGGTGAGCCCCTCTCACGTCACGACGACCGAAAACCTTTGCGAAGCCTCGCTAGAGAAACCTATGAAACTCATTACTGCTTCCTTTGAAATGACCTATCGTCTGGAGTCGAAGAGTAGCTTTTGTGTTAACTGTAACGAAAAAAAAAAAATCAGGAACGACCATTTTCACGACTGAGTTGACTGTGCACCACACCAACTGAGGCATGGAAGTCAAATATTACTGTAATACGTGGTGGGAAGCATCGCATAACATACCTCAGCCCCACGTACGTTTAGCGATTTAGATACCTGTACGCAGCAGCAGGTTCAGGAATTCATTGTCATGACAGAATAATCCGATAAAAAATAATCATAATCTTTATCGTGCAACAGCGCACGATTTTTCAAGGCTCGCGTTCGCTGTTCTGCAAATAGCCGACCGTTCCCCACTCAGTGGAAGTCAGCGCGTGCCGTCGCTCTTCAAAAGGGCTCATCAGTCAGTCCCCGCGATTATGGAGACCGCTCAGCCTTTTCTCCATATTAGGCAAAACTTTAGATGTTCAACAACTCCGTGCAGTTGAAGTTGTGGAAATACAGATCTAACAAATCTCCTCTTTCGAGGAACCACTAGCTGAAAGGGGTCTCGTAAGACCAGACTTTGGAAGTAGCTTTTAACACGGTATTTATAAGAGAAGTTTTCCCTCCGTCTTACTACCTGCTTCGGCGCTTGAAATCCTCTCAAACGACGTACGCACGCCTCGCGCCGTTCCTTTTTCAGTCCTCCCCATCGTGTTTTTTTTCTCTTTTTTTTCGAGGCGGAAGGGCGCAACTATGTTTGTTTAGGACGTCAGAAGTGCGTAAAAGAAGAGATTACAATGATGCGGTCTTGTTTGTCTCAAGTTTTACTGTCCCGTTTATGAGCAAAAAGCGTAGGGAAAAAGGGAACGTTACAAGTGTTGGCTTAATATTGAAACTCCCTCCTATTGCCAGCTTTAAGCTCTTCATATTTCCGTAATCCCCCCCGGTATTTATGGTACTGCTGGACTGGACGAACAAATATTCATCCGAAGAGAGCTTCGGTCATGATTAGATACCCGGAAGAGTCACGCGACACTTTGCTACCTCCTTCAAGCCCTCCGGGGGCCTCTATTTTCACTCGAAAAGATTGTTCAAAAACTGTGGCTGAGCTACGTACACGATGAGGGGTAAGGCTGCCATATGGTTAACCGCCCATTCCAGATTCCCATATAGCCAGAAAAATGAGTAAGAAAGAGTTGACTGGAAGGAACATAACTCTCAAAATTGCTATTGATATTTCGGCTCAACTACCTGTAACAAGCAGTACTGGGTACTTTCAGACAAATTCCTGATAAAACAGCAATTCATGAAACTACAAATATCAGCAGTCCTGTCATAACGAAAACTCAGATTGGAGACAGTTTTTGAACCAGAGTAGATACAGAGAGATATTTGAAAGTCGTGTAGACACAACTAGAAATGTGTGTTAGGCGCACGAATGGGGGAGCGTGAATTGAGAAATAAATGAACGTGGTGAATGTAGTGAGGACTGTATTACACTTTGACAAAATAGCGATATCAGTTTGAGGGTGAGTATTTAACCGCGAACAAGGGGGCTCTGAATACACGTGAACTGGTTGTATGGGGAACTAAATGGGGGGGAGAAAGAGAGAGAGATGCGTCTATAGCGAGAACTGAGAGACGAGTGAGCAGCATCTAGGAAGAGCTGTGTGTTGCGGAGAGGAAATAAATTGAGTGGTGGAAGGGGTAAGAGGATATATTGGAAAGTTCAGAAAAAGGGGAGAACCAACCACGTCGGAATAACTGAGAGGCAGTCCGGGCTTCCCCTCACCTATGAACAAAGGGTTTCGGGTGTCACGAATATCAGAGGGCTCCACACAAGGGCTTCCCGTCCCATTAGAGGCAAGTGCGGAAATGCCGAGCTCAAGACCCAACTAATTTGGCCTGACCCAAACAAAATATTTATCTGTACTTTACATGTTTATCAACCCTGCTTAAACACGTATGAATATTGATATGTAAACAGAATTGTTTGAACAACTAAAACATGATAATCCTTAGTGGGCACAGTCATACCTCAGCTTATTTTGTTAACTTCAAGTTGTGCTAATGCACTTTATTTCAGGTGATGATGCTGCACCCAACGAGTAGAATGGTATAAACGTGTCAAACGTCCCACACTCACCGCAACCAGAAGTTTTTAGTTTTTTTTTATTCCACGGGCAGACGGGACTGATTCCCTTTGTCACAGTGGCGTCCATGGTTCTGTTGTGACGCTATCCCTTCCTTAATAGAAGACGTTGTACATACCAGCCTCCCTCAGGAAGCCGAGTATGTCCTTCGCCACAGACTCCACTGCTATGGTTTGGGGTTCGATGAGCCCCTGGGAGAAGCATTTAATGCGCCGGGCGGCCAAGGCAAGGCAGTAGCATAGGATGTGCTCTGCCGTTTCGTTTTCCTCACCGCACAATTGCACTCAACTGCCTCTGGGATGCCCATCTTATTGAGGTGATACCTAAGTGGGCGTCCAGTAAGGACTCCTAGATACTGTTTGGAGCGTCTATCCTCAAACCCAAGCCTTCGGCGATGAACAAGACGGCATAATGAGCCTGTTCGCCTTAGTCGTGGTTGGCGATGCCAATGGGTGCTATTTTCGTGTACCTCCCATCGGACCACCTGGCGATTCAGGCGACTTTTCGTCACACCTACGTGGGGTTCACGCCCGATGGGTGCCCTTTTCGCAAGGCACTCAGCCTTTTCATTGCCCTCGTGCTCCCTATGAGCCGGCACCCAGATAAGGGAGAGCCTTTTATGGACACGGAGTCGTTTGAGCGCTTGAAGACATTCCCGAGACATTGGCAGCATCAAGTTTCATTTTATAGAAAACCCGAAGGAACCGGTCGACATACGAAAGCTCCTTCGTTCATCCGCTAAAGTAAACAAAACCTCTTCCTCGAAAAGGATCGGAGTCAATAATTCCCGGGGCTTCATGTTTCTTGAGCGCAGGGAGAACTGAGATGATTTCACGACGAGTTACTTAAACGACCCGATGCACTTGACATTGAAAAACGTATTCCCCGAAGGCTGGGCTTCGGATCAAAGCAAACTGAAAAGAGAATGGAAGTCCGAAGGGACCACCAACTTTCGAGCTGACGCGAAGTTAAGAGATAAGATGGGAGGGGACTTAGGGTCTTAGAAGATGAACGAGGGGACGAAGAAGAGCTACCGAAGGTTGGAGCGAGGGTGAGCGCTCGTCCACTGAAGAGTGGTTTCAGACGGGGAAGGAGAGGTCGTTGTCATGATGGAGACATTTTCATTACTTTCTCTTGAGCACGCGCTGAATGCCGATTTGCCTGATTTACATAACAGTTACTTTGGCTAAGTTGCTCCATTTCCTGATTGTCCTCATTCGAAAACGGGATCGACCATCTTTATTTAATCGGACGCATTTATGAATGAATTTATTCCACCCTTTAAACACTAATGGCACAAGCTTTACAACACACAAACCAAAAAAATCAGTTTTTTATTGTTGGCAGTAGAAATAGTTGAATAGCAGGAAATATCCAAGCACCAAGGGAAAACCCCTGGGCGGCGTGTGGGAGTTTCCTATTCAAATAAAATATTGCACATAGTATAGTGTAGGTATATGAGTATTGGGGAGGGTAGAAACGTAATGAACAGAAACAAAACGCCACGCACCTAAACGCAACTGCTTCTCATTGTCAAATTGCGGGTAACGCACGTGCCTAAAAAAAAAAAAAAATCAGGTTTTCTTCAGATCTTTACGTTTTGAGTCCAACTGAGTCCGAAAAAACCGTTTTCTGCCTGTGGTCCGTGTGTGTGTGTCTGTAGTTCGATTAGCGGGAGAACGGCTGATCCGATTAAGCTGGTTCTTTTTTTGTTTTGTTTGTCATTTTTTGAAGACACCAGAATAAGGTTATGGACGATTTCGGCCGGTGGGAAGGGGGTGGGGGACGAAAATGTACCAAAAACTAAGGTTTTTCGCAATTTTCTCGACAACTGCTATAACGATTTTGATTAAACTTTCAAATTATCTTCTACTGATCAATACCTGACTTTTCTTTTCCATACATATCTCCATGAAAATACGGTGAACGGAGATATAGGTCTGTGAAGCAAAAATATGTTTTTTACGCTTTTTGGCGAAACGGCTTCAACGATTTTCACCAAACTCACAGAAAGTTCTTTAAATAGTTAATACCTGCATGTTGTTCTCAATACATATTCCTCTGACAGTCCGTTGAGCACAGATAAAAACGAAAATGTGTCAAAAATAAATTTTTTGCGATCATTTTGGTAAAATCTCGTCACTGGATTTGATCAACCTAACGGAGTTTCTTCAAGCAACCAATAGCAACATTTTGTTCCCCGCAACTATTTCTGTATCTACTTGCTGAAAGCAGATATAAGCTATGATAGCTTGATAAATGAGATTTGTCGAATATTAATTTATCATTTTTGTAATTTTCTCAAAAAGCGGATCGAACGGTCTCACTCAAACTTACGGTATATTCTCAACTGAATAGTACCTAGAGTTTGTTCTCCATAAATGTTCCTGTAGAAAAGCATTGAAAGAAGATATGGCAGGTCGTGAAATTTACGCGGGTCGCGGAAAGTTGTGTGTTGCTACACATCAGATATGTTCTCAATCGAGTTGATAAAGACACACAGTCCATTTTACTTAACGTTTTTTCTTATTGTATAGGAAATGTTCGGCAGGCCGAATTAGCTGGGTTGTTATTTGGCGGCTGAACTTGACCTAAGTCATGGTTTCCCCGAGCACCGACGCCTTTGTTTGTACCCGTGGAAAGTCCAAGTCCCACTCCTTCAGTTAGCCCCAAGGGATAACGGATTCCTCCCATTCCTGAAATTTCCAAAACTATACTTTTCCTGTCTCTTTTTTTACTTATCTCTCTTCAACAGACAGCTCCTTCCTAGTCACCAGCACTCGCTAATGACAATCGCCCACCAGTTCTAACGATTTCCGTCTCAGCTCACGTTACTCTCAACTCAATTCTCTCTCACTCTCCCTCCACTATGTGCCCCACAGCCAGTTCACGTGTATTTAGAGTCCCCCTGTTCACGTTACACTCAAAATGATAACGCTACTCAGCCAAATATAATATAGTCCTCACTCACGCTCACCATGTCCACTTATTTCTAGGTTTCAAGCTCCCCCTTTCGTGCGCCCAACAGGAAAAATAAAACGAAAAACCATTTATACGGATCAATTAAAGCAATGCAAAGTGCTATTATGTATAGTTATAATCACGCTTAAAGAGGAAAATATTTACCAAGTGGGTTGAGTCCAAAGAAAGTTGATGTTTCAAAAACTCTTACCTGGAAAACAAAAAATAAGAGTTAGCTTCAATACGAATGAAAAGTATAGTGAAAAGCATTTATAGTGTGTGTTAAGCGTTAATGACACATGTACAGGTTTGCCTCAGTTTTAAGCAACGATAATTAAAAGACGACCTCGAAACGCTTTTCACGACCTTTATTGCATATACTTGGCGCCAACATGTTGCCGGCGGGCAGGATGTAAAACAATACTCCTTGCATCCTTAGGCGTCCTTGAAATCCTTCCTCCTTATCCTTCACGCCTCGCTAGTGAATTGATCAACGAAAGGCCCCCGACAGGGCAGGATGCGCTCGCGTCACGCTCAATATTACGACCCGCCAATCAGTCGGAATCTCATTTAGTTCCTCCTTTTGATTTCCTTTCCTCTGGAGACACGGCAAGTAGTTATCGGCTCCATCTCATCCTCGGATGATTATTACGAAGGCGACGACGGATAAATCCGTAGTGGTCCGACGTAGTCAAGGGCGGATCTGGAGAGATAATTGAGGTTGTCGATCGACGAAGCGAATTGAGAATTATTGAGCGGCGCGGGTACTCATACTTATTGGAGTAATGAGTTCGGAATTGGAAAACTATCTTCGACCCTTCACCCACAAATTGGCATCTCCTGGGACAATAATGTCGTAAGTCACATTTGCAAGTACTTTGTCCACAATTACGGGGAAAAATATCCCATCAGTTCAACCTGTAACAATGGCCTCCAGTCGGCAATTCACATTAAGCGGAATTTGTGTCATTCCATTCAGAATTCCCAAGAATTCTTTCAGAATTTGCTACAACTACTAAAAACGAACTGATTAACACCTTCAAGCGTCCTCTAAATTACCCATCCACCTAAAACGACTCGCATATCTGACCATTTCACGACCTATGTGGCTGTACGAGGGAGAATTCTGTACAACAGCCAGTGAATTCAAGTCTTTCAAAACAGAACCCTTCGCAGGATCACTCGTGCTCTTTGGATCGTTCGAAATAAAATTTTACACTCCTGACCTGAATATTCTATCCAATCAAAGACGGTTTTTTGAAAATAATTTACCATCCTCCTAGGAAGATCGTTCTCACAGTCCCACCCATTACTATAACAATTACCATCCACCGCAGCCCAGACCAAGACGTCGACTCGACAGGAAATGTCCCATTGATTTACTCGAAAAACCTTTCAATGCCATCACCACAGACAGAAGCATTTGAAGATCTATCAGTGGATACCTCATTCACGTACAACGTCGATTATTTTTATGCGTTGGGTTTGTTCTCGTAGGTCGATTGGTTCAGTGTCTTTTGCCCTGGGAGTCGTCCTCTGTATTTACAAACAACCCCTTTCCTTTTCACATGTCCCCACTCTTACCATTTTACTTCCAATTTTCCCTCCCATTTCTCCTGCTCGCCTTTTGTGCTTTTTTTTCAAGACGAAATCTAATTTTTTTTGTGCTGACTGGTTTCCGGATTGACGCTTCTGAGGGTAAACCCAGCACAACATTTGGGGGCACACTTTGCCTATGGTTTTATTGTCATTAGATTACAGTCCACTTCATAATAAGCAACGAGCGGTGCGTAGCAACACACAACTTTCCGCAATCCCGTTAAGTTCGAAATACACCTACTGACTAAAAGAAACTGAACGATTGATGAATTTGGTGAAGCAGTTACTCCAGAGTTCACGGAAATGTTCGAAAAAACGTTATTTTCGACACATTTTCATTTTTATCGCTGCTCAATGGTCTTTCAGAGGAACATTTATTGAGAACAATACGTGGGTATTAACTATTTGAAAACACCCTGTGAGTTTTGTGAAAATCGCTGAAGCCGTTTTGCCAAAAAGCGTTAAAAACCTATTTTTGCTCAGTACGCCTCAAAACGTAAAGATCTGAAGAAAACCCAAATTTTTTTTTGACACGATTAGTATACTTTCCTTTCCTTCGGGTAGCGGAAAGTAAAAAGGAGTGACTACTTCCCCTCATTGTTCTCAACATTATGTTCCTAACATTTACGCTCTACTATAATGTATTTTTGAATGCAATGAAGTATTAATTTGTAGCAAAAAAGTACTGAAATTAATTTTTAAAATAAATAATAAATAGTGATATTGGGTCGTTCTTGACTGCAGTAGTTTACTCCTGTAAATTCTTGCGAGCCAGTCAGGATGAATGAAAAAAAACTTTAAAGCAATACATAACATTACGAAGAAACTCACATCCAGACCTTAATGACAAAACACGATATTAAACACTACGCCAGATATGTAGATGATATCATCTGCATATTAGGCCGCGATAACACTGACGACATACTAAAGGACTTAAACAATATCCACCATAACATCCAATATGACATGGACAAAGAACAAAATAAAACCCTTAATTACTTGGACCTGAAAATCACACGGTTGGACAACGAACTACAATACGACATTTTCAGAAAACCCACTGCCACCGACACGACCATACACTTTACATCAAACCACCCACAACAACATAAACTAAGTGCATTTAGACACATGATACGGAGACTAAAAACTATCCCACTACCCGCACAAAATTACAAAAAAGAACTTGATACTATCAATTCCATCGCAGAAAATAACGGTTACTCCAAAAAAAACAATAAACAAATTATTAAGACAATACGAATCCAAAACACACGACTCAAAAACACAGAATACACAGACTTTAACAAGACGCTGCACATTCACGTACACAGGACCAAAAACATACGGAATAACTAATATCCTCCGAAAGGAAGGTATACAAATCGCATTACGTACGGACAACACACTTAGAACCAAACTAACTGCAAAGACTGAAAAGACAGACCCACTCGACCAAAGTGGGGTATATAAAATAACTTGTACTTGTACAAACGCATACATAGGACAGACAGGACGAAAAATACGGACCAGATACTCAGAACACATTAAATCTCTTAATAGGAACAAAGACGATTCAAACTTTACTAACCATCTCAAAACAACTGGACATGAACCTACCAAAATACAGGACTGTACCACCTTACTACACAAACAATACAAAGGACGAAAACTGAACATATTAGAAAACATGGAAATTTACAAACAAAAAACTTCAATGGACAGATCATAAATGAACAAATCAACACAAAATGCGACACCATATTCACACCACTCAAAACATTACACAAACGGAAACAACCAACTGACGGATTTACAGACCACCCCACACAAAAAAGACGGAAATTCCACAATTGACAGATCATTCAAGACGTTCCATTCACCTTAGGGGTTTTCCCCTGAGGTACATGACCTCCTCTCCCCGACCCTCCATCATCCCGTTTTACCTTCCTTTCATATATAAAGACCACGACCAACTGACTGACTCCAGTACTGACTTAACGGCCAGACGATGATGTCTTTACATCGAAAGCGCTTGCCACCAGCAACACACCAGCCAGAGGAGACGGACTCACCTAACAGATACGTAAACTTTAATAAAAAAAACTTTCTCTAGACCAACGTTTCACTTAATTTATTAAGCATCATCAGGGCTATAGGGTATCACAGCAGTAATTTTGAAAATAACATACCTCGGAAAATTGCTATTAATTTCTTAAAATACTAACATTCGGAGGAACAAACAAACATTAACGGCAAATGGCAGATTGGACTAGTGTGGAAGGTTTCAACGTGGTTATGAGTAAACAGGAACGTAGTGAAGAGATCAGAGAAAGTAGTTTATTTTTAATTTTCTCTGACAGTCCAGTCTGTTATTTACCATTAAGATTTGTTTTGGTTTTGTTTGTTTCTCCGCATGTTAGTATTTAAGGAAATTAGTAGCAATTTCCCGAGGTACGTTATTTTCAAAATTACCGCTGCCCTATTTTCATAATAACTGCTGTGATACTTTATAGCCCTGACGATACTTAATAAATTAAGCGAAACGACGGCCCTTTTTACTTTCCTTGGCTGTACAAAGTAGAAAGGAAAGTTATGTAATCGGCTGAAAAAAAATTTTGAGTTCTCTTCAAATCTTTACGTTTCAGACCGAAAAACACTATTTGGGAAAATGGTCTGTGTGTCTGTGAACGATTTTTAGAGAGAACCACCGTACCAAATCCACTCAAACTCGATATCTCACCCGCAGGTTACCATGGGACGCCAAAATGAGGGTTTGAACAAAATCCGCCGAAAGTTAACTATAGTTATCATAGTGATCAAAACACCAAATATTTTTTTCTCAAAAATGGCTATAACGATTTAGATTAAACTTTTTATATTGATAGCTCCCAATATGGAAACTATACCATAAAATTCTCAATTGTGGGAAAATGACGAGAGCAACACAATAAATTATCAACATTTTCGACGAAAAGCGTTTTTAGCGCAGTGTTTTCCTTATAAACTCCGCTGGAATGTTAGTAGAATGTTTAAAAAAATTTGTATTGTAGTCCAATCCAATACCTGAAGGATGAGTGTTTAAAAACGCTCATGAGATACATGAAGGTCACTCCAGAAATTCCTGAATATCACTACTGCCGTTTCACTTACTACCAGTTCTAACACTTGTTACCCAATAACTGCAAAAATGATTACTATCCTCTTCAAAACAATCGTGTTCCTAGGCTAATTAATCCTCTGTGCACCAATTGCTCAGTAATGGTCCTGGAATGTGTACGAGCAGCACAATAAATTCTGGAACTGAAAGCGCTTTCGCTTCCTGCTGCTGTGAAGTGTTGTTTGACCAAGTTCAAATGAACTGAGTGTTAAATGAATTGATTAAGTGGACAAAGCCTTATAGAAAGTGAATTGACGTAGAGCTAAGGAAAGTTATGAGTTGCAACGCACCAGATATTTTTCATTCATCCTGACAGGCTTTCAAGAATTCACACCAGAATAAATAATAAAGTAATAAGGGAAATATTAAAGGAAACGATTATGCGGTGTATACACGTAAGAAAGTAACTTGAGATTCGCTGGGGAATGCCATGACGCGGATTTCCGTACAAAAAGCTTCTTCAAGTCGCTACAGGTGTATGGGCGTTAAATTGTAGTTGCGTCTAGTTCACTAGTTGACATTTCATTGAAAAACACGTTGACTGCCTATTTCTAGCCGAGAGGTTAACTTCCGTCGATTCATGCGAAAAAGGCGACTAGTCACTGCCAACTCACGGACGCTGTCAGCGGAAATTTCGCGTTCTTAGGCCTTTCTACCGGAGTTGAGAGGAACCCAAAAGCCTGACGGAGCTCGTCCCGCTATTACGGGAGCACGAACCCACAGCAAAACACCCGAAACAATGGGCTCGTAAAGAAAAGGAAAGAGAGGGCCTCGAGGTCTCGAAGGTGAAGAGAGCTGAGACGAGGACGGATGTTGCTGAATCAGACCGACTGAGATGGTTCAAGTCGTAAAAAGGCGTAATAAGACAACAGATTGCGCTCCCCAAAGCCACAAGCTCAAAGACGGAATTCGCGGAAAGGCAACATGGTTTTCACACCGAAGGGAAGAAGTATTAGCGAAGAAGGGGAGGGAAAAAAAGGAAAACAAACAGAACCTTAAGAGAAGAGAACCCAATCTTCTCATAACGAACGACTCTTCTCCCTCGTCCACCGACAACAAAATACAAGCTGGCGTCTCTTCGCACCCTTTTAGGCAACCGAAACCCCGCGTATTCGGAGTTTTCCAATTTCCCGTCTACGAGAGCGACAAGAGGCAGTTACAGCGAACATGTCACGCAGCAGGCGGTAGATCAGTAGATCTTATGGCAAGAAGGCGTTTGTGGTTTGTAAGCTGGCCATTCTGGACTGATGCAACTAAACCGACTTATCTGCCTTATTTCCAAGCTGGTCCATAGCCGAACACGGGTCAACTTCAACGGCTAACTGCTGTTATTTCCAGTAAACAGTAGGAAGCAGAACATCTTCCTCTCGGAAACAATCTTCCCCAGGCACCTTCCAGGTTTTCTTGCTCGATTTGCCTAGTACATGCGAAGGAATGCATTTGAGAACTCCGACATCATACTTATATCCGGGAGAGCTGCAGAAGAGCACGAAGAAGGTCATCACTTCCGGTAATTCCACCGAACAAAGGAAGCAATTGAGAGAGAAAGGCATTTTGACAATAGGCTCGCAGTTAAACTTGAAGATTTTATCTAGGAAAGACGGATTCCCGGGGCCCATTGACCTCCATCTGAGAAGGACTTCGGGGAAAACCCAGCAATATGTTTCTCAAGTAGTTTGCTATACCCCACAGGCCTTTTAATTCTACAGGGGGTTTTAACTCTACAGAAACATTTATTTTAAATTTAATTTATCTGATCACCGTTTTTGGGTTTTACGACTAGTTTGAAATAGAAGAAACATAGTAACTCCTCATCATCAAAGCATGCTATCAGACCTACTGGAGGCAGCTCTACAGGCGGTGTATTCGTACGGCGGGGAGATGGAACTGTCCGAAAGCAACTGTCAGGACTGAGAACGCACGACGTTACGAGCAACGCAAGTCAGCTCAATGAGCCGGTCGGGGAGTATATCTGGGTCGGAATTTAACTTGAGAAGAACACACCAGATACACGACCAAAAAAGGATGTGGCCCTGTAGATGTGTCAAAGAATGTGAGGGCATGGGGCATAAAGCCCAGGCTGCCGTGCGATCAATCATCTCAAATGGGTCGATTGTACGATGGCACAGAACTGCCATAGGAGAGAACAGAGCAGCCTGGTCAAAGTACAAAAACAGGGGTGCTTACTAATAGCGGAGGTTATGAAAACTGCACGTACCAGTACTATGGAGAACATGTTAGACCTTCTTCTTGATACATACGTGACAGGCTTGCAATAGCGCCATGAGCGACTGATGAGCACTGGCTATATTCAGGAATTTAGTAACCTTCACCAGGCTGGACATGGTCACTGACATGATGTTCCTCAGCGGCGGTTGTGCCAAGGTCTCATTCATAGCCCATAACAACCCTGCAGCGTCTTAGTGACCTTTCTTGTGTGTCCTCGTCCTTTTTTGTATATTAATTTTCATGCCCCACAGCCCTTCTTGCATTAGTCATACCTCTTGGTATGTCTGAGCTGGGCCTCGTGGCTGAGGAAGATTTTGGTGGGCTGAGATGGAGTTGCCCTGATTCTTTATTTTTGTTTTTGTTTTTAGGGCAGAGGCAGAGGTATTGGGACACATAGTTCATCAGGCTAGGCATTCTGCCCCCTTATACCGTATCTTGGAGTTTTCCCATCATTGCCTAAACTGTCAGGATCGTTGGGCCAGGTACTCTGCTTCCTTCAATTTTTCCCATTATGGCCAAATCCTTGCAAACGCCGAGGAGTACCTGCCAAAGCTGAGGGCTGAATTCTTGGTAATATACACAATACACGCATATTAACTAACACATACGTTCACTCCTTATAATTTTCTTTCACAGATCATGGACTTCGAAAATTCCGCCCAATGTCCACTACCTAAAATCCAACTTGTGGCGAGGGAAGGGAGCAAGGAACAGCACAAGGAACAGCACAAATCGTCGGTTTCGGCCTCCTAATCACCTTCGCGCCACCTCCACACTGTGGCACTTTTTTGCCTCTGTTGAAGAGGGCAGTGGGAGAATATCGCAGGAGAATGCATCAGACAGTCTGGAATTTTGAGTGAGTGAGGCACTCCAAACGCTTAATCTCCGGGCAAACACGAGGTGAGACGGAGCCTTCTGAGGATGGAGAGGAAGGATACAAGGAAGATCGTAGAGATCATCACGGGACACTGCAAAATATGCCTAGTCGACACCCTTTGTGCCTAGTGTTGGGTGGCACAGATATCATGCCCTGGCCCAGCGATTTATGGTCTTTGTTACTAGTTCTTCTTCTTTGGTAGTACATTAAAAAAGACTTTTGCAGGAAATACCAGGCATTCCTTGGGAAGCTAGGCGTAGACCTGTGAAACATTAGGACAGGCATAATAGGTCTTTGGGCCGCAATGCTCATCCCACTTTAGGGACAGTCAGAGCTAACTCTCAACCACTTTCTTCATTTTTCAATTTCGCTACCCAAAGAGTAAAGTATAGTCATATTGTTAAATTGCACTATAAAAGGTTTGGTCCGAATGGTATTATATTTAACAACACGCTCTCAACAATAACTCAACCAAATCAATGCAAGTCAGAATTAAGAATGGGAATTTTGTTATCAAGGGAAACATTTCTAGTTGTCACGCTACCGCCTTCGTTGCCAGGTTCTTCACAGAATTTTTTAAATAGTCGAGCTCTCTTCAGATCTCAACATTTTCAGGCATACTGAATCGAAAAAACCTAATTCCAGTACGTGGAGTACGTGTCTCTTATGCCATTAGTGTGATTCGCGGAAGAACGGCTTCTTTCTTTCGTACTGTTCGCGATTTTGTGTAAGCGCGAATATAAGATTGAGTAATTTCAATCGACGGGAAGGCGAAAGGTGTACTATAATGAACAAAAACGGAAAAAAAGGTTTTCGGAATTTTGCACGATTGACCCTTTTGTTCGTAGTTTCAAATTATCTTCTACTGACCAGCACTACGCACTTGTTTTTTTTGTTTTTTTGTTTTAAACAACACTACACAGTTGCGAGAAGACAAAACTCAATAATGCCCCTTTATCGTTAGTAGAAATGAGCCAGGACTACTCCAGTGACAGCAGCCAGCGTTTAAAGCATGCTATTGCACACCGGTGAGCGACCAAACTATTTATTTTGCAAACTTCGGGTTCAAGGCGATCAGAATGATTTCCTCCAGAACTACGAGAGCCCCGTTATGATACCCTCCCTGGACGATATTGTCTCGGAATTACATCGTTGTCATATACAAAGGGTTGTCTTGTATCGATTACAGTGGAATTGACGTCTGCATTCGATATGCTCAGTATATTCAAGAATGACGCCTCCCGTTCGACATCGAAAAATCGCATTTATACGGAGGATAGACGCGGTGTGACAAGTGCCTCAAGGAAATCTCGCCTTTCTGCTCCCCTCAGACGGCTCGATATGATTCCCTTTATCAAAAGTAATTCAATCCGTTCGCTCGTTCCCGAGATTCTCAATTCTCAAGCCTTTGATGTTCAACCCGGCTCCTCTCTTCCTATCAACGAAAACCTTCCCCTCCTCGTCCGATCAGTTTATCGACAAAATCCTCATTTCTACGGACCGAGGAGACGCTCACGTTCTTCATCAAAGACGATGATGCTTCGAGTTCAGTGATCCAGAAGCGCCGAAAGTTGAACGAGAAATCTCGCTAAGGAGTTGCCAAGTTTATAAATATCGAGACGAAGGACGCTTGAAAAAAAAAAAATCTCACTTGGCTCATTTTGAAACGAATTAAGAATTCCTCGACGGGGTAACATAAAGGAGGAAGTAGTCAAATGAGAGACACAAAGAAAAGCACAAAATTACCAAATTCATTAAAAACTTATTACCAACTACTGCAAAGTACAACGGCAGCTTTTAGCTTCTAAGAGAAGGCCTTAGACAGGGGGCGAACAAATTAAGAACAAAACTGAAGAGTTACCAATCGGACAACTGGCAAAGTAAGTTGGCATAACAGTTGGATGAATGGGGAGGGGGGGGGGCATTTTAAACAGGGACGATGGTGATGGGTGTACGAGTGGGAGAGATGAGATTCAGTATGGGCCAAAGAATTGTACTCACATTGTAGGCACCTCCAGTGATCGTAGTCTAGTGGTCATTTAGGAGAGCCGCGGACTCGGACAAAAATTACAGCGATCTGGAGCTCCAACACAATGTCTGACTTTCGTTGTCTATGGCCACTAGACTACGATCACTGGAGGTGCCTACAATGTGAGTCAGGCGGTAAAGTTGAAAAATTGGGACGGATGAGTTCCTGCAAGAGAGGAAGTCAGTGAAGGCGATAATGGTGCTGATACATTGCTGAATGACTATGCACTCGCCACCCCAAACCCAGCTAATGTACCAAGTACACCTGCACCAGCTACTGATCGCATTCTTCAGAAAGCACAAAATATAAGGGCTCTCAGCCACGTCCAAGGGGTCTCAGTCAGGACGCCTCTAAAATTAGGACTCCACACACCTCTGCACTATCCAGATTTCAATTATCACCCTCAATCTGAGGGGTTTGGAAATTTTTGGAGAGCCTATGATTAAGACCAAAATTACAGCGATCCCGAGCTCCCATTCAATGCTCGACTTTCGTCGGAATATGAATCTTCGCCTATGAACACTAGACTAGGATCACTGGAGGAGCCTACAATGGGAGTCAGGCAGTGCAGAATGAGAGAGAAAGAGAGAGAGAGAGAGAGAGAGAGAGAGAGAGAGAGAGAGAGAGCGCGAGAGAGAGAGAGAGAGAGAGCGAGAGAGAGAGAGAGAGAGAGAGAACTGCATTATTATACTATTAGTAGAACTAGTTAATCACTTGGGGCATGATAGCGATTCAGTTCAGAGTGAACTATGAAAGAGTCAAGAGTTAACATGACACTGGGAGTCTCTGAATGGGTGAACTGGTATGATCCAGGAAGAGACTTAAAAGCTAGTGCTCAGCTGTGCAACTTGTAGCGCAAAGTGTTATGAGGAAGTGGAAAGTAAGGGAGGAGAAGTAAGGTGAGGGAAGGGAATGAGGAAAAACCCCACTGGAGAAACCGTAAGGTAGAAAACACATGTCAGCTTGGTCCAGACAATTGTAAGAAGAATTTGGAGATTCGAGCAGCATCAAGACAAGGGCCCTTAGGTCAGAAGGTTCTAGAGCTGGGGAAATCCAATTCGGTTTGAATACAGTGAACTTCTGAGCAACTCATCTTGAGCCCAACAGTGGGGATTAGGGGCCAAATGAGAGCAAAAGGAACTTAAAACTGAGCCAGGCCCTATCGCGGATTTAGTTGTCGAGAGCCTGGCAGAGTAGACTATGGCTTAGGCTTACTGGTGCACTTTACATCGTTGGCCCCTCTCAAACTATAGTATGGTCTTCAAGTCCTGACAACTGTGGGACAGCGAACATCTTCCTGACACTTCTCCCCCAATGGTACTGCACCCCCTAACACTGCACCATGGGCTGCATAGGCAAAGTGATAGGGTACAGAAATAGTCCGACTCATCACGTCGTATTAATTGCCTACAGGCCCCTGGAATATGTCATTTTCGTTGTTCCGTTGAAGTCGGGTCATGTTACGTGTCGTTTACTGGTATTTTTCGATGCTAAATCGAACGGGATGGGTCTCAGAGGTGTGCGACTACGACAAGCTGTGCAATGGTGCAATAAACCGTTCTGTAATAATTTTCAACATTTATTTCAATATTTAAAAGTTCGTTTCACAAATTGACTGAAAACGACAAACGAGTTTGATAAGTTCCAAGGTACATTCAGCAAATTAGGAACTACATTTTGTTCTCCACGTGCACTTATGTGGGAATGAACTGAACAAACAAAAACTATCGGATTTATAAGGGAATGAGAAGGGCAGTGTGATGCGTTGGACAAAAATGTTTATTTCAAAACAGTGGGAAATAGCAACACACGACATTAAGTCTTGTATATAATATGAGGGCTTGTACAGTAATTTGGAGACCAAGATCTTAGAGCATCAGGTTTCTGCAGAGTGATTTGACAACGACCAGAACGATTACCATTAAGTGTGCGAAAGGTCTGTCCAAAATGAAATGCAGACAACGACGATGTCAAATGTACGTTTGAAACATGAGTCTCAATATCTTTCGATTGCACACCCCTGAAACGCATCGACAAGGACAAACATACGGCCTTTGCCACTTCTGACACTGACAAAAATGCCAACCGAAGGTACAGAACCTGGTAGCGACGCTACATAAATTACGATGGTTAACCGATACGCGACCGGTGCGAAGCAGGTACGACACGGAAGTTTGAAAAGGCCGCTCTGCCGAAACGGAACCGCCTAATGAAGTGTACAAGGAGGTTCAGAGACCCGGCTCCAGGGCCTCGCTCGTACGATGGTAATGAGGCACTAAAAACCCCTCTTATGGTTCATGAGTTATCGATCGGTTGCCATATGTCAGAACGAGCGGAACGGCCTCCCGGAGGAGCCGAGGCCGACAAAAAGTAAACAAAAGGGGGAAAATTCGGGAGGCTGATTCGAGAGGGAGGCAGAGTTGCAAGGGATTCTCCCTCGGTGGGATTATCGGCCAAACTAAAGTACGAACATCTACCAACCAACTTGGAAGCTGCGTGTTACATATTTATTTTACAGTGAACACCACGTAATCTCGATGTATTATTATTCATAGCCGTTGTTCACAACTATACGCTAAGAGTGCCTTCTAAAGGCAAAAAATATCTCAAAATTTCACACGCACAAAGAAAGTTAACGTTGATCACACTGGCCTTCCAGGACGTTGGCAAAACCTGACCTCGTAAGTCTCTAAAAAGTGAAGAAAACTCATTCAACTATATCATAATAAATGGCTCCAGGTAGTGTATAAATAAATACGTCTATGAACGAGATTTAAAAGGCCTGAAAGTTCAAAACATTTACTACATCACCACACAATAAAAAACTCTCATTTTTGTTATTTCACGTTGAATTTCTGAGAAAAAAAATTTTCGCCCGAACAGGGACTCGAACCCTGGACCCTCAGATTAAAAGTCTGATGCTCTACCGACTGAGCTATCCGGGCAGTTGTTAACGGAGGGAATTTACACTCTTCTTCTATTGAAGATCACGTTCCTTAACCGAGAAGAAATGAAGAGTTTGTACTAAAGATTTTTCTAAAATACTATTCGGGCTCAACGGCGGACAACCATTGCAGACTTCGAGTCCCGATATCTTGAAACGTAAGGTATCAAATTGCGGGGGGCTTGTAAAAAAGTATCCTGACCGAAAACAGGGTATTATTCAGAATAAATAATAAACCAAAACCCGCAAGCCTACACTCACCTTTGAACGAGCAAATAGTAGAGGAATATTAATATGAAATATGAGAATAAATGTTCAGTAGCGCACTGAAAACCATCACCGCGTGCTGTTTCTGAACTTAGCGCCAATCGGTCAGAAATGAAACGTTCTTAACTGAGTGAGAGTCTAGAAGCGATGAAGATGCGTGGGATTGAAGGAACACGTACAGGAGCCAGATTCAGCAATGATTGAAGGAACGGCCGAGAGTGGTGCCAGAGAATTGGGGGGCTTTCCCGTGACTAAAAGTGTCGGTTAAAATCTGGAAGAAAAAAGTCGAACCGACCCGGGATTTTTGATGATGAGTCAAACGTGACCTCATGAAAGTTAACTTTACGACTGATGAGCACTCTTGACGGATCCTCAGGACTCACATAATGCACAAATAACCGTAGACGTAGCCGGATAAGTGAAACTCGTGAGGACCTTTTACAAAACGTTACACTTACACTATCTCCAGTTTAAACAAATGAAGTAGAAGAGGTCTCGCTCAATTTATTACAAAAATTGGTAATTTAGCTGTTGCCCCGGATTTTATGATTTTTGGATATTGCTGATATCAACTTTTGCGTAATCTTCACTCTATCAGTTTTAATCATTTTGATTTTCAATAAACTGTTAGCCAAGGGAATTACAATTAGTTTTGTGGCTATCTTGAAATCCGAGGTTAGTTGTATTGAATATTATCGAACATAACTATGAATGCACACACACATCCACCCTACCCCCCCCCCCCCTGGTCAGAAGCCTACCGTAAATGCCAAAAAGATGCCTACTAAATAAATAAAGAGGTAGAAGGATTGGAAAGAAGGATAAGAGGCCATGATAGAACCACCGCCAGTTTAAATACGACCCGAGCAACACGCAGGTGGTGATACCTCGGAGAACGCCTGTCGACGCGTCTCCTCAGTGATTTTCTTGAACCACGCGCTTCGCCAGGACACGGTCGTCGCTGCAACCCTCACACTACCTGCCTGGAGCCGCCATACGAAGATCCATCTTGTCACATTAACGCCTCTCGGCTTGTCGAGTTAGTGCAAGATTCCAGCTGCCAACTGGACATCCAGGATCACTGCATACCGAGAGTGCCGCTCTCTCTACACTTGCCAGCCCCCAGATGGCAATTCAACCCGCTTGCCGACCGCGTCATGACCTGCACCGCGTGATTCCGTGACTCAAACTGGTTACCACAGACTAGAAGTGGACGATATACATCGATGTTTTAAAAATACTCGATGTATAGTAACGATGCATCGAAAAGGCAAACAATCAAACCTACCCCCCTATCTCTCTACGGTTAATAACTATTTTTTTGTGTTTTTCAATTACATTATTTAGCACTCGCAAGGTGTTTTGTCAAAAAGTGTTATCAGTAGTTGAAAAGGCCACCAATATTATAGAGGTCAGTGCAACCAACCCATAAAAAATATAAATGCAAATGACCGACTGAATTCACCCGCCGTCTCTCTCTTACTTACAGTCAATTGCAGTCCTTGGCTTCACAAAGCATATTATTTCTACTTTCCTTGGCTCTACGAAGTAGAAAGGAAAGTTATGTAATCGGCTGAAAAAAAAATTTTGAGTTTTCTTCAGATCTTTACGTTTCAGACCCTCCTGAGTCCAAAAAACACTATTTGGGAAAATGGTCTGTGTGTCTGTGAACGTTTTTAAGAGAGAACCACCATACCAAATCAGCTCAAACTTGATATCTCGCTTGCAGGTTACCATGGGACGCAAAAATAAGGGTATGGGCAAAATCCACCGAAAGTTAACTATAGTTATCATTGTGATCAAAACACCAAATTTTTTTTTCTCAAAAACGGCTTTAACGATTTTGATTAAATTTTTTATATAGATAGCTCTTGATAAGATGATTATACCATAAAATTCCCATTTGTGGGAAAATGACGAGAGCAGCACAATAAATTATCAAAATTTTCGACGAAAAGCGTTTTTGCCGTGGGGTTTTCCTTTTAAACTCCGCTGGAATGTTACTAGAATGTTAAAAAACAAGTCGTGTTGTAGTCCAATCCAATACCTATAGGGTGAGTATTTAAAAACGCTCATGATATACATGGGGCTCACTCCAGAAATTCCTGAATTTCAACTTCCGCCGTTTCGCTTACTACCCGTTCTAACAGTTATTACCCAATAACCCTGCAAAAGTGATTACTATCCTTCTTAAAAAAATTCGTGTTTACAGCCTCTGTTAATTATCTGTGTACCAATTGCTCAATAATGGTCCTGCAATGAGTACGAGCAGCACAATAAATTCCAGAACTGTAGGCGTTACTGCTTCCTGCTGCTGTGACCAAGTTCAAAGGAACTGAGTGATAAATGAATTGATTAAACAGAATTAGCTGTGTACAAAGTGAATTGACGTAGAGATAAGGAAAGTTGTGTGTTGCAAAGAAATTTCAAAATGTATTGCGACCACAAAGCGAATACCAACATCCTACAACTTACACAATTTTATAGACATATATAATAAATTTTTTACTTCATAGGTACTTGAATAAATAATGTATATGTCATGATATAAGATAGTATGATGTAAGTAAATAGGTACTATCAGTGTATGTGTTGAGATCCACTACAGTGGACCCCAATTTTCATGTCATGGACTCTCAAATTTTTTTTCGCTGACGTCCCCTGGGGGTCGATATAGGCCACTTTGGGAACCACTGCTCTAGAACGTGAAATTACAAGAAGTTTATTAAAACACCTTTCAAGAATTCATAAAATAGTTTTATTTCCTACCGAAATTCGCTCCTTTTCTTAATGAGATATTAGTAACACAGTAATCTCACAACTTCCCCAAAACACTGCGTTTAGGTGGCATTTAAATGAGTAGTCGGTTGAGCTTTAGACCGATTCAAAAGGAACCCGTTCGAAGCTCGGCAAACGCTCTTAGAGCAAGCAGATAAGACCTTGGGCGATAGAAGGGGAAGAAGGCGGGAACGTTGAGGGGGAAATATAAGAGCAGTTTGGACGGCTGAAAGGAGCTTCCTGAACGAGAAGTGCAGAACAGATCTCCCCACAGAACGAAGCCATTGCAACATCAAAAGATGATACTTCTATCGGAACGGATGTTACGGAGGACGCTTTACTGTCAGCAGAACGGCGATAAGGCCACGGGCTATTGACATATCAAACTGCCCCTTTCAGCACCGAGGTCGTAGGTAGCGAGGAGAGAGAACCCTCCCCATTTGTGCGCAGATTGAGAGAATTCCAATAACGAAGTCGGAGGGGCTGGTTGGTATTTATCGAATTCGATGTAGCTCCAACAATAACAAGAAACTAATTACGACCGAACCTAACAAGTTTTTAAAGGGTTTTCAAGCGGCGATACAAAAACGCAAAGCTTCAAGCTTCATTTAAAGTAGAAGTAGCAATAAACCTCGGCAATATCCACATAATACAAGCACATGTTTATTATCTTAAACAAAATCTACCTCATCAGTCACCTTAATTTTCTGAAACCAAAGGCTAAGCAAACTGGCGAAATCCAACAAAGTTAAATTTTCATCAGATCACAAAAATCGACAAAAACCTAATTTCGGGGCGTGTCTGTTGAGTTCGTAGTTAATTTGGAGGAAGTAATAGGTTCTCAGTGCCTTTTTTTATGTTGTTGCGCAAATCAGTACATAACCAGTTTTCATCATGATGGGGGAAAAACGAACCACAGATGAGGGGCATTTTTGGCAAATTTAAGTAGCCATGTTAAGTAAGATCACGACATATCTTGGCTCTGAGTCAGAATATCCTACGTAGCCAGTTCGTTCATTGGGCAGGGGTTGGCGCGCCCCGTCTGTTGGACATGCATCCTGTTGTGTTTGGGGTGACGGGAGGGTGGATGGTGTTTAGGCTCTGCACCAGGGGCTCCCACGCCCTCAGGTTTTTCCTCTGGTTCGCCCAAGGTGTGAGCAAACTAATATGCAGCCAGCAAGGAGGGGAATCCCCTCGCTGCATTCCTTAGGGCAGGCGCTGGTACTCGTATAGAATGCAGTCAAAGGAGACGTGGGCAGCATCTTCTGCGCCACACTTGCCCCACAGGGGCACTCATTCAACACGCGCCTTCTGAAGAATTGAAGGTGTGCTTTGAATCCTCCATGTCCAGAAAGCAGCTGGGTAACTGTGAATGCGGGGCGCCACTGCTTCATTTCCAGGCGATCCCTTACGGTGGTTCCGCCGTCACACCTTGCCTACCGCTGGTTGAGTAGGCAGTTCTCAGCCACACCTATTTGACGTTCGGGAATCATACATGAGATTAGGTCTGCTAGTAGGCCCAGGTACGATGCTAGCCCGCCGGTACTGATCTGGTGGCACATGACGTCGCGAGCCAGCTGAAGGTCCAGGGGTTGAGTGCTCCCGACGTAGTGTGGAAGTTCCAACAATACGTCCCGTTGGAACATCCTGGAACGATGCGTATCCAACTCTAATGGTGTGATCCACCAAGATGCTGCAGCTCATCACACTACGGGTAGGTATAGTGGAGCCACCTGGTGTGTGGCGACGCCTCCCATAATGAGCCAGCCAGGGCTCAGACGTGGGCTGTGAGGGATGATACTTTGCTCCTGAGAAGGGTCTGTTTCCTTATTTGATGACTGTACCTAAACCCTCGACGAGGGTCATATCAGTCATGGAAGTTGCAGTTTCACTAATATGCAAGAGGCCAGCCTCTGCAGCATCCACGAACTCAGACCTGCGGAGGTACGGCAGGTATTTGGTCGTTAGCCAGTCTTCTGGTAGAGAGCTGTTGCCCGTGTGTTACCGCGCGGAGGTGACCACCTTAGGAATCCCGTACCATCGGGGAGGAGTTCTTAATCTGGTTTCCCACCTGATCTAACTATGTACTTGAGTGGCAAGTTTCAAAAGGACAGATCAACTATGACCACGTTTCTTAGCTATCACTTTCTTCGCGAACTCTGCAAAATAGCTATAGGCTTGCTTTGTAGCAGTCAATGCTGCTAAGTTCGTTTGCCCTCCTAACAACCGTCGCTCACTGTTGTAGAAACTACAGTGGAGCTGCACGTGGTTTCTTGTTTCCTCTACAATGGAGGCACAAGACGTGCATGAGGGAGAGTATTTGAGAGAAAAGAAGTGGAGCCGCCCATTGAAGTCACCATGTCCTGTGAGGAACTGGCTCGTCCAGTGGTCTGGCTCAATCCATTTTCTTGAAAGACGTTCACAGATGTTGGGGAAGAACTCATACGTATCACGTCCTTTTGACGAGGATTCGCCCATTCATCGATGGCGACAAGTTTCTATTCTGTGGTGAGTTCCGCACGGAGTTCAGCCCAAAGCGGGGGTCATTAGCGCTAGACTGGTACTGGGAGCCACTTTATTGAGTGGCATATGGGGGGGGGGGGTTGCCACTGCCAACCTCATTGCAATCATTTGCATTTTGGCAGTATATCCTTGAAAAACTCTTTTGACGATTTAAGGACTACAGGTAGATGAATGAGGTACCCGCTTTTCCAGTATGTCTTCCCCTCGGCCCCACTGACAATTCGACTGGAAAACTCATAGCAGATCCAAGTCCACTCTTAACTGCACGTTCTGTACAGTTTAGTCCCTTCACTAATGAGTACTAACGAACTCAGTCGACAAACATCAGTCTTCCATGATATTCTGAACTCTCATTTTTTTGTGCCGTAAACCAGTGTTTCGAAATCAATACAATCCATATTCCCATTGCATTACGTTTTGTCTGTAGTCCATTTATGTCATTTGCAACAAGCGATTGCACTTAGTTGCTGTTTAAAAACGCGCATTTCTTCGGTAGATAACCTTCCGCTTTTTAAAAATTATAGAACTTCTAACAAAGCCGATGCTTTCTCGGTCTAGATTTCATTAAACGGAATCAGCAACACATAAAAGTCAATAGACTGCAGTTTAGCCGTAAATAACCGTATCCCCTTCATATCACAACAGTCGCGGTATTAAAATACTTCGAATCTATTGTCCAACATTTTTATAGAGGTTGATTGGAAAAAAACCGACGGGAACCGCCGGAAACGATAAATTTTTGGAATAGCTTTTTCCCCGACTTGAACAGATGCTAAGATTTGTAATTAAACTATGAAAAGAATTCGAGTGTCGAGGGGTTAACTGTGGAATGCGAAGAGGGTTCTGAGGGGACAGACGGCCGCGCTGTGAAATGCAATAATGTCAAACATGTCCGGGCCCTGAGTATAAAGGAAGGGAGGACGACGGAAAGTTATGCTTTTGCTTGAAGAGGTTGAGAGAGGTCTAAAGTACAAAATGAATGACGATATTAAACCAATTGACTCGTTCGCTAACTTTGATGATGAACAGAGTCCACAGACGTTCATACTAATGAGAATAGATGAGCAAACTCGCCTTCTTCTTGAATTGATCCAAGTCAAAAGTCTCGTTTGATTTCCGAAATCCCCACTGGATTTCACGGGGGTAACCTCAGCTGTTAACATAACCCCTCTTTGTTGAGAATAAGGCCATCAGCGCCTTTACGAGCCCACACTTTGCCCCACAAGCAGTAGAAAGTCTGATCGGCGAAGTGGTCAGACAGAGGATTCTTTCATTATCGACTCGCGACGGTCAAGGACAGAGGAACGAACATAATTATTCCTAGCGGTTCAAGGTGGACGATGTCTGAATTGTAAACGAGGTATTCGTCAACGGCATGAGGTGCGAAAAAAGGTTCGTTTATCCGCGCTCGCTTCAGATTTTTCCCAAGCTTCCCAAGAGCGTGCCGGTTGCACTTCACATGAATGATTTTATTTAATTAGTCCCCTACGGCGTCTTTTGGCTCTTAGTTGCTACAATAGCAGCCCTAATGGTACAAATAACGAACTCGGCTACAAATACAACTAAGAGCCGTTTTCACAAAATCCAACTGATCAGGGCTAGATAAGTAAATCAAGGATAGCCGTTTTCGCGCCCACCACGCTAGTCGAGGTCACTGTGGAATGCGGTTAGGATAGTCGGGATTACGCCGCGATTAAGCCATATCGAGAAGGCAGTGGACTAATGAGGTTACAGTAAAGTACGGAAATTGGGCATCTGTTTGACATCCCGTCCCTTAAACAAGAGTCATGTAAACGTAAACGGACGCGTAACCGCGTATCCCGTAGATGCCCAATGCTCAACAATCCGGATTTGACCACATTATTGTTTCTAATTATTGTCAGACACCAAAAGGTGCCGCATTAACCTCTGCAGAAGTTGAAACTGGTGAGGAGCATAAAGTGAAAATACGCGCACTACAACTTCAAGTGCTGCAGGAAAAAGCCAAATTAGTCTGGGAGAATGCTTTGTGCGTGTAGGAAAAATCGGAAGCGGTACAAGAAATAAAATAATAGAAACCGAAATTATGAGGTTACAACTTTCACAAGCAAGGAACTTTAATGGGGAAGGGAGAATTATCGTGTTTCATAAAAGTTGTTTAATACACATACGAGGTCTGTTCAATAAATAACCGAACTTTTGGTTTCACATCTTTATTGTTAAATTTACAGATTATTCGCTCTTATCCCCTTCAAAGTACTCCCCTTCCCTATTCATTCACTTTTCCCAGCGATGTTTTCCACTTCGCAAAACAGTCCCGTATAGCTTCTTTTGAGATGGCCTTCAAGGTCCGTGACGTATTTTCTATAATCTCATCAAAAGTTTCGAAACGGCGCCCTTTCATCACCGATTTCAACTTTGGAAATAAAAAGAAGTCGCAAGGAGCTAGATCTGGGGAGTAGGCAGGCTGAGGGAGGACAGTCATGTGATTCTTTGCACAAAACTGACGAATGGACAAAGCTGAGTGTGCAGGTGCATTGTCATGGTGGAGGAACCAAGAGTTGTCTCGCCACATGCGTCATGGCAAAATGTCATGGCACGATCCAACGGAGATGCCAACGTCTTCTGCAAGTTCTCTGACAGTCAATCGGCGATTTGCACGCACCAGATCATTCACTTTTCTGACATGAATGTCATCAGTCGAAGTCGAAGGCCTTCCTGATCGAGGCTCATCTTCAATTGACTGAAAGTGTTATTATTTAACATTTCCCCCCAATCTGTTTTTAAATCCGCCCAAGTAAGCCTTTTGGGTTTTCTGACGGCAGTATAGCGTATAGAATTTTTTCTATAACTGCTCAACACACATTTTACACGAACGACAACTTGTAATTACAATCGTAATATTTTGGTTCGCAACAGAATTTAAATTCATATGTTGACGACGTCGGAACGCTCTCATATCTACTGAAGCGTCGGGTGTGATGACAACCTAACAATAGATTATCATCGTAGCGGGAAAGCAACAGAAATATCAGCCCACTTGTAAACAGCATCTATGTTTATTATTATTATTATTAATCAAAAACGTATGTAAATTATTCACAATAATAGAAGAGAATACTCAACGGAGCACGGTAATGACCAACAAATATCAGAATATGATAAAGAAAGATAAGAGCTAACCGAGCCAAACCGTCCAATTTGTTGGGGTTAACGTTTGATCAGGGCTAGAGCTTAACCCAATCTGGTGAAGGCCATTTTTGTAGCGGGAACGGGTTAGGTGCTGATATTCGGCTCTAAACGGGATCAACGCAGTTGGTGA
Organism: Pachypeltis micranthus; assembly: GCA_020466155.1. Classification (NCBI taxonomy): domain Eukaryota; kingdom Metazoa; phylum Arthropoda; class Insecta; order Hemiptera; family Miridae; genus Pachypeltis; species Pachypeltis micranthus. The sequence continues at coordinate 8,745,423 of CM035778.1, forward strand.
AAACGGCCCTAAAAGTCGACGCAACAAGAGACCTTAACAGCTTATCAGCAATCGCATTTTATTCAACCATTTCTTGCAAATTAGTTTAAATTATAATTAACATCAGGTTGGTTCAATTAAATGAGTCAAAAATGTATGTTTTTTTAAATCGTTTGCACTAATCTCACATTGAATCAGTTCGTTTAAATAAGTCAGAACGAGTATTATTTGAATTTTAGTTAACTCAAACTCAGCATATTCACAACTTCATACATCACAACGTTGAATGAGTTCATCTTAACGATTTTTTTATTTTTATATTGCACAAAATTATTTGATTCTTGAGTTCAGTTAATTGAATACGTGAATTTATGGAAAAATTCTAAATTATTATTTTTGATTTGTTTCAAAACGATTTGAGCAATGTCCGACTAAAAAGTGTGTGTGTGTCAAAGTTACTGTAGTGTGTGAGATATATTAATTCGAAAAGAAATCGATTAAGAAACAATTATAATTATCTGTAGCGATATTGGCATGCCACGCAACTAATTAATATTCCTCAAACGCTTCGAGTAATAGTTCAGCTTTGCCGAAATTGATTTCAATTATTCTTTCCTCGTTCATGCTCTCATTTCCGTCAACTTCTTCGACTAGAATGTCAGGCTTTGCTTAGAGCTATCCCATTAAATCAGAGACTATACCAAGTCAGCCACTGTGTCACTTGTGTGACTTATGCTGTTGGTTTATTATTTTCTTACCAAATACTCCACCTTTGGTTTCGGTAAGGAAATTTTGTTTACAACGCTCACTTCAAAATTTGACACGTTACATTTCAAAGCCAACGGGGATTTCAATTCTGCTACGACCGCCAGGCCATATTGCACCTTTTTTTCTTTCTTGAAAACGGTGGATGCAGGTGATACCCTCACTGCAGCCACAAACGGGCCTATTGTAAGGGCGTCCATGATCCTCAGATCATGGCCCCCCTGCACCATCCCCAGGCCCCACGGCACTGGTCTCACTTGGTGTGAGGTCACCTACCACACAAACCACCCCTGCACAAAGCGGAGGATATCCGCAAGTTCTGCATTCGCCACCTCTTCTGGCTGAAGAAAGGGCCTCCCAAACATACAACGGCGTGATGCCGCGAGTCCATTGCATACGCACAGCACATGCTCTGCCGTCTTTAGCCCTACTTCGCAGAACCTGCATACCTGTACCTCGCACTGAGCAACCGTAGCCAGCGACCCCACTCTGATTGTCGGCCCAAAAATGCCTGCCCTTGCAAGGCCACCCTGCACCGAGCCATCAGTGTAGTATAACAGCTTCGAAAGCGGGAACTCCCCGTATTACACCTTAAACGTGGTCTAAATGCCATTGGTACATTCATTGAACCCATTGTGTCTGCTTACTCGGCAATCCGAATGAACGACCAAAAATTGGTTAACGAAAATAGCAAATTTAGGCAGTTTCATTGCAATTGCGTCGTGTTTGGTATCGTTTTCTAGGTATTTGTCGGTCCTGAGTCGAATACTACGGGTCTCGCAGGTGTAGACCGGCGAAAACATTGAAATCGCAGTAAATATAGTGAGAAAAATTTGACTACTTGACGGAACTCGCGACACAATTCAGGAAAAGTTATCTATTCTCCCTTGCCCGCGTTCATCCACCGCACTACCTTCCGTTTCAGTTCAAATTGCCAATTTTCATCATTCCGATGGAGTCAGGACATGTTTCGTTTCGTTTAATAGTATTTTTTAAATGCTGGGTCGAATGGAGCGAGTATTAGCCGTGTACTACTGCGTCTAGACCGAAAACAGTGATGTCACAGTAATTATAGTGAGGCAAAATTTACAAATTCAAAGTTTTAGAGGTGTGAGACTGCGACAAGGTGGACAAACAGGAAATATTTATTGAAGCACAGGCGACAATATTGATTGAAACACGAGGTGCTAATTCCACAATTTTCAAACCTATTCCCTATTCATGAACCGTGTAATGATTCGCAATGTGATTTTTCTCTTGTGCTCAAACATCTTTTGCGCATCTTTACTTGGCATTCTTTAGTACTAAATAAATTTAAAAGAGTGAGAAATCACACGAGTTTGAAGAGGCTTTCTGGTGAACGTTACGAGGTTATAGCAGCAACTTTGAAGTAATAGCAATCATGATGCAATCTTACGAGAGAATAAGGCAAAAAATATTCAAGTCATCTCCGCATTGTCCTAGTTAATGACCAGTAAGATCCAAAAAAACATTTAACTTGTTTGCGACGGAGATACCCGAAATAATGACTCAAACCACGCTGACTCATCTCTTTCAACTTCTCTCTCAATACCTCCGTTAGGGAAACTTTCTAAAAGTTCTACCGTTCGGCTCGTATCCGCAAAAAATATCAAACACCTATCAGAAATGTCCACGGTGGGATGATTAACTGCAGCTAAAGGGGCTCATTGGAGATTTTCCACCCTCTCCTCGCGAAAGATGATCAATCACGGGGGCACACGCGTTATGCTGAAGGGAAACCAGAAATCACCGTTTCAGGAGTAACCGTAATTACAGACGTTAGAGGACCGAACCAGGAAGGAGGTCGCATCCCGTTTAATGCACTTTTCCCTTCGCCCTCTTTCGAGTGGAATGAACCATGAGCTCTACCTGTTGAAGATACCACAACGTAATGAAATATTGATGCGCTCTGCGCTCTATTAGTTCGGCGAGGGGTTTCTCCAACTGGCCAGTCAGAACGTGGGTAGTTTCACTAGGTCGTTTACGCGCAATTAAAATAAATACCTTTTTTTTCCTCGAATTTTCGGCCACTTCCGAGGAGTTTGTTACGCAAATATATGGGCGATATAAGTTAGTGGCATCAACAAAAATACTGGGCAGTTATCACTGCAGTTTTTGCTTGTGGCAACTCCAACAGGTATTTCGAAAATATTATTGTCTCCTCCAGTTCTCTATTATTTAAATTATATTCAGTTATTCGCCAGAGTTCGAGGACGAATATTTGATTATTATTCATTTCTATTCATTTAGGCCACGACAGCCTTATTTAAGGTATTCTCGATAGTGATATTCATGCATGAAGATATGACGATTTTACGACATCGGGATTCCAATCCTGAATGTCCATCCGCAGTCGTCCGAGCCACATTTGGCCTTTAAAATGGGCATAAAAATCCCAATTGGTATCTAATACGATCGGACCAAGCCCATGTTTTATCGCAATGACGTGGCGTCTAGAACGAACACTGAAATCACAGTAATTATAGTGAGCCAAAGTGTGCTAATTGAAAGAAATCATGGGACAATACAGCGAAAGTACTGCCTCCCTATTGCCTACAGGCGCCTGCGATATGCCATTTTCGCCCTTACGTTGTGGCCAGGCCATGTTTCGTATCGTTTACTGGTATTTTTCGATGCTGAATCGAATGGGGCGTATCTCTGAGGTGTGAGAACAGAATAATAAACCGTTGTGGAATAATTTTCAGCGTTTTTACAATAGAGAGCAAACAAGTTTAATAAAACGAAAGTATTTTTGAGACAGCGATACAAAATAAGTGAGGTTATGTGGAGGTTATTCTGTCGAATGCGCCTACACGGGCGATAGATCGTGGCATCCATCGATTCAAAAGACGGAAACAAACTAGTTGAAGGAATTTCAGGAGCAACCATTTGGCAACTGTCCTCGAACTCCAGGTTATTTTCCTAGTATCTTCTGTTGAACGTTTCAATGTGAAAGGGAAGAAGAAACAGATACAACCACGTCGCGTGGGTTGGCGCATATGGGCTCCACAATCTTTCTTAAACGTAGAAAGAATGAATGCCTTCTACATCCGACTCATTTATTAGCAGTGCACCTCCTGCTCCCGCTGCTGTTAGCTCCGCACTCGTCCAGCACGTGTACCGCTTTGAACTTGAAGAACGAAAAAAAAAATCCGAAACAAAAAACGGTGTCATTCGAGAAGCCCGGCAGACCAGTTAAATCAACTCGTAGGACGAAAAATGCGAGACGACACGAGCTAACGTATTTATAACTCTCAACAAGAAGCGGGCTCCTCTCGACGAAACCAGAACACCTCTTAAGTAACCGAATCACGCGATGCTGCGAACCTGGATACCTTGTGCGATAACACGATAAAGATACTTAATAGAAGACACTCGCTCCGTCAGTTTGGTCAAACTCAAATTGGCGCTTACTGTGATAACACTTCCGTAGACATAATACGCGCATCACGAGATGTTACTCCTCAGAGCCGGCCATTTTGGTGGCATGTGGTTAGCACAAAAGGGCAACTGTGAACCCCTGGGATAATGATACATGAAAGGCCTGATTGAGTGTCCACCCACCTTCACCCGTGAAGTAGAATCCACAGCTCGCCAACTAGACTTCCGTATGAACAAATCAAAACTTGACTTTAAGTGACACTGGTGCGCAATGGTGAGTAGCTTCTAGCTGAACAGGGACTCTGGATGAAGGAATGAAATTCTTTCCACCGCGGTGGTTTTGTGAGGTTCATTTTGACCCCCTCCAAGGAGGATGAGGAGGTTTGTGAGCCCTTCGCTCCAACCTTGGCCTCAGGGGTGAGGGAAAGTTCTCTCACCCTCCCTTGAGCTTCCTACTTCTCCTACTCCTGAGTGTACGTTTTATTGATAATTGATTAAGAAAGTTGTGTGGGGGCACAACCCTCATAAAAACACTTTTTTGGCAATTTTGTTTTTCATCGACACTCAACGAAATATTAAGATGGACAACGCATGCAATGTAAAAAAAGATTCATCTACATCGTTTAAGCCTCTTTACATGTTCATTCACCACGTTTTTGGATATTTTTTAGAAAATACAGCGTAGACTGAGAAATTATGTTGTAGACTTGAGTATATTATTTAAAGGAGTTTCTGAGAATGCATATACATCGCCATTTTTGCAGCAATTTGGTACTACCCTCTCACTTTCCTTGAAATACTAAGCCCATAACCTGTTTTCCCACCGCTAAAAAATGCTATTTTCCTCAACGCTACAAGCAAGTAATCATCAGCTTTAGCAAGTGATAGGCACATGTAAGGGGGAGCTTGAAACTAAGAGATAAATGGACGTGGTGAATGTGAGTGAGACTGTATTATACTGGACAGAATAGCATTATCAGTTTGAGTTTGAGTATATCAACCCGAACAAGGGAACTAACTGGTGGGAGAGAGAGAGAAGGAATTGAGTTGTGCGTAGCGTGAGCTGAGAGACCAATTGTTGGGAGAACTGGGAGACACCGACTTTTGCGAGAACTCGTAGGTGAATGAGTTTGGGAGGAACTGTGTTGTGGAGAAAAATTCAAACTGAGGGGAGAGGAAAAGGATATTTGGGAAAGTCCAGAAGAAAGGAAAATCCGTTGTCAATCGGAAATAACTGACGAGCGGGACCTCCCACAGGTACAACAAAGGGGGTCGATGCACAGGGAAACAAAGATTCCATTAGGGCAAGTGCGGACTTTTGTGGTGGTCAAAGATCCAGCTAATTGGGCGTGACGAACATCAAGTATTAATAAAACAGTTTAGCCGCGATCCTTATAAACTCTGTTTTCCCGTCAGTTTATAGGAACTTTGTATAACTTACTGGTCACTTCCGATTGGAGAGACTGTTACGGTATTGTGTTCTGAGAAACGCTCGTGTTCCCCAAAAGAGATTGTAGTCTGGTGGTTAAAGACGAAGACTCATATTCCAAGGAAATTTGGGCTGCAAGTTTGGCGTTAGTCAGTGGCTCTTCAAACATTTCCAACCCCCTCGTGAAAAATGGCAAATTGGTCCGATAATAGAAAGGCTGGGTGATTGTTGACAGGATAGTAGGAGGTATATGTTGGTGCACTACCTTGGGTCACAAATGTCCGCCCAGAGGCATGAAAGGGCATAATGCACCATGTGACGACACAGGGCGGAAGGACAAGGTTGAAATGGGTTCATATGACACTACGCCTGCCGACATGACTGTTAGCTAGGCCAACACAAGTCGATGACAACCCACTGGTACCAAAAGTTACTCTACGATCCCTACCTTATAAAGGAGTGCTCTCTCCTCTCAACGTTGCTTCGCAGATTTCGCTAGTTAGGATAGCAGCTACCTCCTGGTTCTCAACTTCATTCGTCCTTTCGACAATCAGGTTTAGGTCCTGCCTCGCCTGCATCATATCTGCTGCATAACCTTCCGTGCAGTTTTCTATAACTTCCAAACGATCTTCAAGACGAGCGACACTCACAAATCTTCTCACTGCTATCCACTACCGAGATGAAAGCATTAAAGAGCAAATTAGGCAGATGCAGCTTACTGTCGACTCGTTTCAGTGACTCACACAAGGGAAATCTAGTGTACAAAGAAATCCATACCGTTATGTCGTTTGTATTTGTTGGAAAATTAAGTCAAAATTGTTAGTGCCAGCAGTTTTGAGAAAGACTACGTACAAACTGGTAGCGCTTGAAGTTCCGGAATTTATTGGACGGCTGTTCCTCGTACCAAAACCCTAATAAACCGACGTATTTCTTGATGGGACTGTTAACCTGACATCTTTGGACTCTTGGAGTACAGCCCGCTGTTGTTCCTTTTGTCATGACACCTTGTGCTTCTGCTGCGTTCAGGTTGGTTCGGTACATTGTAGGGAACTCAGCCACTGATTTTTGCTGTTTGAGTGACAAAGTGCAACTTTAATTGATACTTCTGGTTCAACGATGGAGATGCGCGTGGAATGATGAGATGTAGGACTTTGATCGTTGTTTTGGTGTGTTGGTTTTATCATTGACTAATTAGAATATCGACAAAGGACAGCATCGTCGCACTTCGATTGCTACCTTAGTTGAGGGATGCTTTAGCGGCCATGAAAATCCTCAACATCACCCGACCGCAACCTTATCGTAGAGATTAACCTTCGGTTCCACCTGAGAACCGCCTTATCAACCGGTTAGCAGGACTGTGTCATAAAGGGGCATACGGTGGGGAGTCAAATCGAACAAAGCAGGAAGGCGGTCGTCTTCCGCGTCGGCGAAGATGCCCCCTCATGCACCGTACTACCGGCCCATGACGTTATCTCCCCCCCTTCAAATGGCAGATCACTCAGTTCGTTACTACTCCACATCCCCCTTCGCCTTCTCTACAGTTTGTCTTGCGCTTGACAAGGCTTCGTCAAAACTTCTGGACTCCCTTCCCTCTCGACCGACTCGCCATCAATAATTCATAACGCGACGATAAGTCCGTGCTCTGTCCCTCCCCCACTGCTCTTTATCCTCAATTTACTCCAATATCTAATACACTAGACTACGGCGGCTACATCATTTTGATTTATTTGCGTCCTGGGGTTCCGCTGACTCAGCAGTCGTGTTGAAGTATCTGCCAATAGCTCAAGTTTCTCTTCGAATGGCCATTCATTTTGTCGTCTCCTTGTTAACAAGGAATATCCATTTATGTCCGATGAAATGAACTCTCACAGCGACTAAGGCCTGAAAAACATAGTGAAACTGCGCAAAATAAACCGAAGAACGAAACCGCTAATTCAGCCGCTAGTGCTCACCATTCAGCCGGGTATGTGCAGCCAACTGCCCCACCTTCCATTTGGCCCTCCAGGTACCCGCTGGGACTCTGGGATTTGGTCCTTGACCATGTAGTATTGCGTGAAGCAGGACATCCTGGTAGAGTACTGCAGCGCGCTCCAGTGAGGAGTCTGCCAAACGTTGGCTCTCAACTGCACTGGCGGGGGTGCATCACTCTCCAGGTGGGGCAGAGGCCAGTATTCTCCAGTAGGTGGTGCAGGATTGCCTGGATAGGGGTTGGTGGCGGCTATTGTTTCTAGAGATCCAGCTCCAGTTATTTCGAGACTGTCCATACAGGGGAAGGGGCCGGAAAACCGGTAGCATGGCAGATGGGCCCCCTAGTAGTGAGTGGTGGCTATGGGGCCATCTGTCGCAGCTTACTGGAGCCCTTCCTCACCCTAGGGAGGCCAGCAAGCCCAAACTGCCCCACCCTGGGATAAGGAAAAGCCGTAAGTGCCATCAAAAAAAGGTGCGGGTCGGTGACCATTCAGGCCTTAAGGGTTGTTTGACCCAAAATGGTACCACAGGAATGCACACCCTGCGACCTTGCGCCTATTCATTATGGGTTGTGGCTGCCTCCGCTGGGCAAGGTAGGTACAACGAAGCAATCCAACTCCTATTCAGGGCAAGGCTCGAAAATGCGCTTGCTCTGCGAACATCGTGGTGGTTAGGGGGTCGCTGGAGAGTAGAAATCCCATCCCCTTCTTTCGTTTCTAAACTGCGGGGTGTGAGGAAGGTAGGGGCCACCAGGTAGGTACTCCCACAGACATCTCCAAATACAGAACAGTAACAGTAACTGTCCATACAGGGGACAGAAATGCAGATGAGCCCCGGAATAGTGGATGGAACCTTGGGGGACCACTGCCGCGGCTTACTGGGGTCCTTCCAAACCTCAGGGAGAGCAGAAAGTCCAAACTGTCTTGTCATGGGAGGAGGAAAAGCCGTAAATTCAGTCGATAGATGGGGCGGTTCAGCCATTCAGTCCTTAAGGGTTGTTTGACACAACATGCTACTAATGGAATGCACAGCCTGCGGCCTTGCGTATGGGTCAGGGACACGGCAGGTGGCTGCCTCTGCACGGCAACGTAGGTAGAACGGAGCAATCCAACTCCTACCCAGGAAGGCCTGAAAAAGCTGGAAAATGCACTAGCCCTGCGGACGTGGTGTTCATGGAGTCGCTCGAGGGTAGTTCTCTCATCCCAAATTTCGTTTTTAAACTGCGTGGTCGGAGGGAGGTGGTGGCCACCCCGTCGGTACTCCCCCATACATCCCCATATGCAGAATCGTTATTGTCAACATGATTTTTTCTGGGAAGGTTTGTCTTTCGAGTTCGGGAATTACTTATTGGAACTCCACCCTGATTTTGAAATATCAGAGGTACTGCATTATTTGGAACGGTCGATACGTAAACTTTAGAGCAGTGTTAGGAAGAAAAAACATTTGGTGTTGCGATATTATAAGTATAGTCAGTTTAAGGCCGATTTTACCTATCCCCTTATTTTGGCATCCTATGGAGATTTGCAGGATAAATATCAGATTTGAGCCAATTTGGTTCAACCGTTCTCCCTCAATCGCGTTCACAGAAACTGTAGCCCTTAAAATGTAAAGAATCTCTTTCTACCGCTACGGGAAGTAAAGAAGTATGCGTTAAGGCCCCTAACATACTGTACAGAAGCCGAAGGTAAACCAATTATTGTCACAACCCTCCAGTGAACCGCCATACAATGTATTTCCTTCTAGAAAAGATTTCCGGCGTTCTTGAGTAATTCATGCGCTCATTAACATGTGTCTGCCAAGTTCCCCAACGTGAAAGCTCGAAGGCGCTAGGTGCCTGGCAAATCGTCAGCTCGGACGAAGTCCCCAACTCTTAAAGAGAAGGAAAACGCTAGGAACGTTGTTTGAAGTTATGCAAATAAAGAAGTTAGTTCGGGATTCCGGGGAGAGGCCGGGATAATGAAGAGCAAGCGTATAAATGACTAACGAGGTAAAGGAGCAGGCCCCACGCACGTCTGACAACACACATTTATATTCAGGCGAACTGAAGTAGCGCGATGGAAGTTGCGGCGGTTTGAATCAATAAAGCCACACAGCAGCAGGTAAAGGTTTCAGATTGAAACGTAGAGCTCGTAAGGGGGGGAAAATGAAACTGAGGCGAGGGATCTGATTTTGAAGCTCGGGGAGAAAAGAGAAGCGGAGGGGCATCTACCTTCCAAACCTTGTTCTCGTCCCGAGGGTGAGTGTGCTACGTCTCGCGGAAAACCACAACATGGCAGCTCGAGAGGTTTCTCAGGATTGACGAGACCCAAATCACGCGGGAGGAAAACGAAAGGGAGAAGGGAAAGCGACGAAAAGGAAATGAAAAGGCGATTTCCTCCGACGAATAAAAGTCAAAAGCGAAGGTAACGTTCGTTCGAGCGAAGCTCGTAAACGGAAAGCGAATTCAACCGACCGAAAAGATCCGTTTGATTCCTCCGATACGTAATTCGATATTGAACAATTAGAACTTGACTTCTACGTGTTTCCATAATTAACAGTTCTTACGCATGACCAACCATTCCTCACAGAACTACGCCGTGATGGTCATCTTGTGGCGACTGTAGCTTAACTCCCTGATAAAGAATCTTCCGAAGAGCAATTAGGGCCAAGTCAATTATCTTAATTTATAATTAAGGAACCGTTTGAAAAACATTATGAAACCTAACGATCCATAAAATCGGTAAATTGCTTTTATCCGTCGTATAAATACTGCAATATATCGCAATAAAAAAATGAATAAAATCAAATTACATACAAGAGATTTAAAAAACGAGTTATCTTAGAACTTCAGGTAACGACGTTTTGCGGTCTACTGAATCGAAAAAACGTAACTTCGTGTGTGCAGTCAGATTTGAGGGAGAACTGCTGAACCGTGCAAGCTCGTTCTTTTAAGCTACAGTAGCCCTAAGGAGTAGAAAAGATATTAGTGCAATCAGCTGAAAAAATTAACTGTTCCTTAGGAGACCAACAAACGCCACTTTTTGAAAATGACTCACAAAAACCTATGCATTTTATTAGTAGCGGGAGTGATAAAACACGCTAAATGCTCGTGGGGCTGAAGTAAGTCGCACCGTATATTTTTGTAGTATTCTTCACTTTTTAAGGAGCGACAGTAACAGAAAGCAGATTTCATTGGTGATGAAAAATGGTGGGAGGGGGTGGGGGAGGACCAAAATGTACCAAAAACGAGGAGTTTTACAACTGCTTTAATTGCCTAGTGCCCACATTTTGTTCTGAATAAATGATTCCGTAGAAACGCATTGAAAGACTTAGCAGCATCGAATTTACGGGGGTTGAAGAAAGTTGTGAGTTGCTAAGCCCCCAATACTCAAATAATAAATTGAGAGCGATCATTCTCGAACCGGGCTGGATTTGTGTGTGATCGTGAGTTCCAGGCAAACCTAGGATTAGTTCACTATGATAAGAACAGCGCTATGAAAGATATTTCGTATGTTTGGGCTTGGTGGTGAGAGATATACGTTGTCACTTAATGAACAACTGCATTTTGTCTGCAATGGAGTATTTGGAGTTTCTACCGAATGCCTGCGCATCATCGAGCCGGTTCGATGTGAAGAAGAAAGAAGTAATTCCTTTTTAAATCCTATTATGAATGTGAAGCAAGTTAAGCGTCCCCCCTCACTGGCATGTTATATTGCACGACGACTGTAAAGTGACATTAATGTCACACGGTATGCGAAGTTAAATTATTGTTCACAAAAGAGCATACTTTAGCTCGCTGAGTGAAACCAAAAAGTTGAAAAAACCAAACTATGCGATAAGCAGAATATACTGCGCCTATACTGTTCACAACTGCTGCTGGAATATTAACGCAGTTCGGAAACTTAAATAACACACTCAGAAACAAACGAAGAAGCCACCACCATTCCAATCCCACGTGCAGTAACATAAAACGTACCGACTGGCAGAAACGGATGTTTCTCTAAGTAAATCGAAATAACTCCTTATCATTTCGTCTCATGAAGATATACGGCTCTCCCCAGCTCCCTAACTGCTCCCATGAGATGGAAATTAAGGGCGAGTGATCATTATTTCAATGGTCCGCCAACACTGCAGTTGTACGATTCCAGTACCAAGGGGGGGATTAAACACGACCCTACTAGAGCGATGCGTTGCGTGTCATCTCGTAATTGAGACACGACGCTATTACATTTACAACGCGTCTGTAAGAGACGCAGGCGTGTTAAAAAAAACGACGAATGATCTTCTAACGGCATTACAATAATGATGGCACAGAATGCATTTAAATGTTGAGTGAATATTTGTCATTCAAAGCTGTGCTAGTTATTATCGCACAATATCACAGGGCCACAAATTGTAACAATTACTCATGTCCTTACGCTTATCGAACTTCTAACCCAGGGTTGTGGTGGTTGCTACAGCGTGTCGCTGAAACGAGTTGTTTAGAATAATAGCTGGTGTGTGGGATAACGCAGGTAATAAAAATGCTTTCTGCGCCTCAGCCTCGGGTTCGTCAAGCCCACTAGGTCGACGAGCATGTTGCATATTGTCCACACAAGAAGAGAAGGAAGCTGGCAAGTAGTCCAGGCAATTTAGCTACTGCTGGTATGTGAGGTCAACCCTAGTGGAACTGCAACTGTACCTGCGTCCAGCTGAACCACTATCAACAGGCGCTCGTGCGAGCAAACATCACAGTTCAGATGATATCTCTGGCTACCCATCAGCAGGCCCATATAATGAGGCTGGCCGCCAAAGCTATGTCACCAGTGGCCACATAATCCCAAACCTCCAGAATGGTTGATTTAAAGGTCGCGGTAATACGGCAGTTGTGAGGCAGAAGCTGCGAAAGACAACGCCATTCACAACCACCTACATCCAATTCCAGCTCTAGCTAGAAACAGGGGCCTTCAATGCCAGTAGTCCTGCTGCCTCTTCCAAGAGTGGCCTGGACCCTCAACAACCACCCACAGCACCCTTCTGCCACCCAGGACCCTCATATATAGCGGTACAACTGAGCCCACCTCCCCCTCTATCGGAAGTTGAATGGGAACCAGTGAGGTTACAGACAAAACGTAGTCACAGTTGATCTTTCCCTTTGAAACTTGCCACCCAAGTAAATGGTTAGAGCAAGTGGAAAACTAGATTAAGAACTTTCGTCAGAACAAGGGCCACAGATTAGCCCTGCTGGGCTCGATGGAGCCAGAGCGAGTGCCCTTGCTCTCGCATGCTAACGAAATCACAACCTCCATGACTTCGTATGAGTGTTATATTTATGGAACAGCCATTCTGATCAGGAAACTGACCTGGACTTAATCGTGGCATAGTACAAACCACACCGTTCATTGAAACCAATATACGTCCTGAACCCTCAGGCAGGAATTGGGAGATCTTATAAGAAGGCTACATCAGTCACAATGACACCTGTACAACACTTAAACACTCTGGTAGCCTTAAAATTATAATAAGTTGAGTCCTCCAAAAATAACAAATAAAACTAACAAAGGACCAGCTCAATCAGTTCAGCCATTCCCCCATAAACTGAACAACAGCCACACACCATACATCCCAGGAATTGGGAGATCTTATAAGAAGGCTACATCAGTCACAATGACACCTGTACAACACTTAAACACTCTGGTAGCCTTAAAATTATAATAAGTTGAGTCCTCCAGAAATAACAAATAAAACTAACAAAGGACCAGCTCAATCAGTTCAGCCATTCCCCCATAAACTGAACAACAGCCACACACCATACATCCCCCCCCCCACACACACACACACACAGATCATGCGACGAAATTAACTTTTCTGGATTCAGTAGGACTCAAAACGTAAATATCATACGAAAACCCGACTTTTTTATTAACACGGTTACGGTACTTTCCTTATTCTTTGTTCGGGGTTGGCCTGGAAGTCCTGCACTTGCTCCTAATGGGAAGTCCTTGTTTCGAGCCTTCCCCAAACATCAAGTCCAACCCTTTCTAACCTGAAGCCTTTTGTCTGTAGCTGCGGGAATGTCCAGTCTGCTCGTTAAGTTATTTTCTAGGCTAAAAACGGTCTTCTCTTTTCGTACTTTCCAAAATACCCTCTTCCCCTCTGTCCGAGTTTCTCAGCTCTTCCGAAACCCAAAGAACGCAGACAGTCGTCTATCAGGTCTCGAGATATTCAAAGCTCTACGGACTCTTTCTGTTGCAGTTCCCCCGTGCAACCAGTTCACGTATTCAGAGCCCCCTTGTGTCGCGCTTAACTCCCATGCTTCAGTTCTAACCAATTGACCGTTCAATCAAAACTCTATCGTGTTATGCGAGTGTATCAAGACAGCCCTATACCTCATTAAATTCCTGTATCTATTTCTCTCTAGAGCGAAAAGTAACAAAAAATATATTGACCAGCGCATTCTTGTTGGCCTTCGTCTTAATCATTTTGTCTCCAAGAGATGTTCATAGATCTGACGATAACGTTAAAACGATACCGACGAGAGCGACTGTCAACAATGACGTAAAACCAATGCAGTCACAAAATAAGCCGGTCGATGAAGTAACAGTTTCGAACGTGACGACAGAGACGATTAATCTTCACAGAGCGGAAAGTGAAAGTTCGACTAGATTTGAAGAACTTACTATTTTTACAATCACCTCTTACGACATAGTAACGGAACTCCAATCGACTCAGTCCGTCGACCTGTGGCGTGATTTGTTTGCTACGTTTGAAGGAAATAGCGTGCTGAGCAGGAAACGGGGTGTGAAGTCGTATAACGAGGATATTTTACCTTAATTTGTCGTGACAGACCAATTCGGTACGGAACTCACGATACACGTTAATGTCGACGAAAGAAAAAGTGTACTTTGAATACTGATGTACCTATTTAAACGCAACGAAAAGCAGCCTCAGCCCAAGGGATCAGTAGGGCTCTAGTGTTGTAATAAGGACATTAATCGGAAGAACGTCCGGTCCTAATATCACGTTTATCCATTCCTGTCCTCCCGTACTGCGGAATTAAATGCCTCCCGCTCTTGACTGCATTTTGAAAATATAACAAAAAAGCACGCTTGTTACCCCTCAACAATCACAACAGATAAACACTTAATCACAACGGAAAACAGTATATAGCTATTGACTAGCTGAAGACACCCTGCCAGATTGATTAAAATCATTCAAGACGTTGTTCCAAAAAGCGAAAAAAACTCTTTTCGAAGATCCATACCTCCTTTCACGAATTTTTATGATGAAAGAAAGTTAAGCGGAAGTTAGCGTAGGATAGTGAAAGTTTGATCAAAACGTTTGGAGCCGTTCGAGAAAAATGCGAAAAATTTGTGTTTCAATTGTACATTTCGAACCCTCTACCTTTTCCTGTCGGTGGAAACTGTCCATTACCTTATTTTATTTACCTCGGACTTCTGGAATGTTCTGGGTGTGACACGCCAAAAGTGATGGTATGAGAAAAATCGGCTCAAAATTAACTATAGTTATCGTAGTGGTCAAAATATCAATTTTTCTCCGAAATGGCTGTAAGGATTTTGATTAAATGCGCAGTTTGTACAACCCAACAAGCTGACAATACAGGTCTTATGAGAGGCCGAGACTAGAGGGAGGTGGACCGTCACTCTCCACGCCCAGGTCCACTCCTGGGCACGCCAAACCCGCCAGGTGCACCTCAGTAAAATCAGCTCCTGAAGGGACATTCTGAAGGGGAATGCCGCAGGAGTTGAGAGCACGGAACACGCAATTTTCAACTGTCCCAGATGGGCCTGGGGGGGGGGGGGAGCTGTGGCCATCCCCAGGAGACAAGGTGCTCGAGAGCGAAGAGGGGCGTAGATGGATACGTCTGGACCCCGTCATAGAGGAGGATGAGTAGTAGCTTCCGGCTCACCCGGGACAGAGGTGAAAGCCCTCGTGGGTAGACGCTATGACTCCACCATGGAAGTACGCAGTGGCGATGACACGAGTGGAGACAGCCACAAGGAGGAATGAAAAGTCTGACGGTTTTACCCGATAATTCCAAAACAATAGACTCGATCCTTCTAAAAACACAAGTCGTTTTGACGGTGACATGAATGACCTCTGCACTGACTGCCCAATAATGGGAGTCAGTAGGAGCAACTCAATACATTCCTGACAATGTGATGTTTCCAAGTTCAACGGAACTGAGTAAAATCTAGATTGAATTAGCAGAAAAAGCCTATCATCGCACCAATTTTAGTAGTTCTTGTTGTCAGACGGAGAGAAGTCACTCTGTGAGTGATGGAAAGGATTAATTAATGATTAACCCTTTTCAGGAGCAATAGACTCTGGAAAGGCGCATGGAGCCTATTCTGCTACACCGTGTTCATCAGCCAAACGTGAACACTGAGCCTGTACGTACAAATAGGAGTGTCCCAGCGTTGAATCAAGTCGTTTCATCAACGTCACAGTCGGCCACACAACCCGCGGTAATGACGGGTTCACCGCCCAATAAAACGAGAGAAGCTGTGAGACGCTTCCGCGCCAGTTTTTTTTCACTGTCGGATGGGACTTTCGAAAAACGCCACAAAAGGAACTCGGTTCTGCTTCAAAAGCCCGATATTTTTTCCGAGTTCGCCTAACGGCGTCACACTTCGGTATTAAAACTAGGGGCGGTTTCACATCGGAATGAACTTTCAGTTCAATAAACGCTCAATAATCAATTTTCAACACTTTGACGAAGCCTTTACGGTACATAGGAAGTTGTAGTTCACCCTCAAATTCAAAACTAACTAAGCATGCTTAACTTAATGAATCGATGATATTTACGTGCACAGCCCAGATCATAGAACTTCCGCTACTTTTGATTTCTTACCTGCAAATAAAAAACGAACATTAGCAAAATTTAACAAAAAATAACTTACGTCCTCAATCTCTGATTTGAATGCAATTTATTGGCACAATTCATTATTGTAAAAAGGTTTGTGATGTTAAATTATTAAAAAACAAACGAAATAAAACTCAAAGTGTCATCTGTTAAGAATAGGGAATTACAGAACACCTTAATAAAACGTGTATGCGAAAAGGGGAATTACCTAAAAATTGTGTAAAAAAAAAATTAGTCAAAACTGTCAGAATGCTGTGTGAAAGTTGTATTGAGTAGAGAAACATTGGTAGGTGAAACTGGTACACAAGAGTTGCTATTATTCATAGATAGAGACAACCAATCCCCTGTCACTTGATTGTAACTTGCCGCCAGGCCGAATCGACACTGCTCAATGAAACCAACCGTCTAAATAGGGGGAGAGTGGGTGGCCAACGTTTAATGGTGGCATTGCCATACAAGAGGGTAGCAATTGTTGAAAGTAGCACGATTCCCCACTGGAGTCAACCAACCCCCTGTCATGTTATTTTAACTTGCCGATAGGCTGATTCGACTATGAATAAATTACATTCATGCCAAATTAATACAATTAACACATAACACTTGGGGTTTCCACACTGTGTTGTGTCTAATAGTTTTGTACTACAGTAGTTCGTGCCTGGGCTCAATATACTTAATCAGACAAGAGCTCATCTCAGATATCAAATAAATAAATAACTCTTCTTGAGAATAATTGTGTTTTAATGATTCTTGTTCGTGCATTGTGGAACAATATCCGTAAGACGAACTATTTGCATAAGAAACAAGGAATGATTCCTCTCATTAAGAAAAATGTTTGTTTGAATTCCAGAACAATGGCCGCCGGTACATTTGCCTGGAACTTCGGTTAGTGATTTGGAACGGTCACTGGCATCACTGAGCTTAACAGTATTAGTGAAGGTTGAGCAAAGTTTAGTTCCAGGCAAATGTACCGCGACCATTGTTCTGGGATTCAACAGGGTTACTTTCCAAATTTGAGTTAATTCCCTAAGCAAAGGCTGCTGGTACATTTGTCCGGATCTTCGTTATTCGGAACGTTTACTGGCGTCACTGATACTGGTGCTAGTAACAACTTTTATCATTTGCAATTATCTAGCGCTAGTGCTCTTGAAAAATCACTCGATTAAGCCATTGAACTATGAATCCCACACTTCGTAAATTTTTCGTTGTAATATCGTCCTTTAGTTGACGAATTCCGCCACTGTGACAGTACCTCGATAGAATTTTTGTGGTCGTCAATGTCTGTTGCATTAGGCGCGCACTGCTTGTTCACATTGACTGTTTCGCGCGCATCGCTGTTGATTACATTCTTCCTGTTACTTTTGCGCTCGTTGTTTACATGAACTATTACAACAAACTTTAACTTATACCGTTACTGTTAGGCTCACCAGTAACAGACATACTAGTAAGCGTTCCGAATCGCGAACCAAAGTTCCACCCAAATCTACCCACTCGTTCTTGCCACTGTTCTGGGACTTTACCGGGGGGAGTATCAGTGCATCGTGTCTGCACAGGGAAATAACGATAGTGTACACATTTTGTATGAGGGCCCTTTGAGGTTAGGAACCAGAATTGACTAACTGCGTGAACGTGTACCTGAAAGTAGAAACTAGAGCTTGGAGTTGGGACGCAGACGTTAAATGGTCACGGTTTCGGTCGTTGTTCAGGAAATGGAACTAAGACCGTAATAAGATCCACTTTGAATTCATTGGAATAAATAGAAATGAAATGAATAAATGAATCGAACTCTAATATCGTGGCGAGGGGGTTAATAAACAGGGGTTTGCTCACCTTTATCCAACAATATTCAAGCGAGGGAGGAAAACACTGGACTTGGAATCTCTTGCTGATAAGGTAAAGGCTCAATTGATACGTCGCAGGGCATGTGAAGAATCAGAATGAGAATAAGGAGCCCAAAGCCACACAAATTAAATCGCTCGCCCTTTCCCCACATTCCCGCACTTGACAGAGAGCGCTAAGGAAAGAGAGCCGGCAAAAATAGAGCCTATATCCGTCACAACACACGCATACACTGGTCATACACCTTTCATACCTTCTGGTTTAGAACGATGAGAAACCCCAGCCAGCCAGAAAGCCCCCCACCGTCCACCAAGTTCACTTGCTGTCGTTCACTCATAGTTTCAAACTGTCAGCCAATTATCACATAGACAGTAAGATGGATGGGTACTCTATATTCTTCCCCTACTTAGCAGGGGAACACTGAATGTTCGGGGTTTCACCCGAAAACCTCGATCAATGATACGGGTTTTACTCCGCGTTAAGGTTTTCCCACGGACTCCAGGTATATGCGGACTCGCTTTGCCGCTTCTGAATCATTCCTGTCTGAAGAGCCCTCTCGTTCTCAGTTCGACTAACCCGACTCTCTTACGAATTTACCCCTAGTGCGTCAGCACAGTGAAACGTGTCGTGTCGCGTCTCCGTTCCCCAGTGACTTCATTCTGAACTTTCTTCACCGTAATCTCAAGCGATTTGCGTGTTCATCTATCAATCTGTGTAACTCCGAACATCACAGTCTTCTGCACTTTCTCCACTAATTTTTCGTTCTCTCAAGTCCCCCTCTTCCCATTTTGGCAATAAATACTGAACACACAAATACTTAATACTTAACAAGTAAAGTCACACACACCGAGAAAGAGAGAGAGAGAGTGGTGGGTGGGAGTGTGGGCTTGAATGACGCTGGTCCTTGAAACATTCAGAACGAGATTCAGAATTGAGTGGTATAGAATTAGAATGTACTGTTTTGAAGTCAGACCTGGGCTGCCTGAATGAGAGCTGGGCATCACGCCGGACAGTTGTGACAGAGTTGTCTTTGAAAATAGTGGGAATTATCAGCATACCATAAAGCGAATGAAGAATATCGCTCAACGACGTTTATGTCAAGTTGAGAAGAAAGAACAAAAACCGGGGCTTCCTTTAAGTGTAATGGAAAAAATTGCCTTTTTAAGAGGAGAGGAGGGGCAAATTAACTAGCTGAGTGACCATTGGCTAGTGACTGGGAAGTTTTAGTGTCCTGTTGAAAAGCAGTCATTGAATGTTCGACTTTTGTGCTCTGTTCCAAATAATACTTATGTATAACTAATGATAAACAACATCGCTTTTGATTATACGACTGTATACGTTTGGTTATAAGACGTCTAAATGGCCAATCTTCCTTTCCTTGCCAGCAGCAACTTCAAGACAGTAGACGAGATGGTCAACAGGATCTGACTAGTATCGCTCATGAGGCACGGTACCAACGCCAATCTGTATTTTTGTATCATTGGTTCAATTCGAGGTAACTCTAGTTATTAGATATTAATCATACAGGCTGCAGGCTGCTCACGGTTTCTTTCGCCCCGCACTTCCGCGAAGGTTTTCGGTATCCAACGAAACTATCGAGGTCGGGAAAAGAGTTTCCCTCCGTCAACTCCTGATTCGTAGGTTTGGTATTGTTTAGGTCTCACGATTCCAGATCTTTGTCAATTGATTAGTCGAAGACCCTGTCGCAACGCCAGGAGGTCGTCTTGACGTAACATTACCGCGAATAATGACGAACAACGTCCTCCGACTTTCATGTCTCACGCTAACCGCCGAACAAGCCATGATCATCGTAATTCTTCGGAAAAAAATGATCGTCAGCGTTCGACGTTCGCTATTCCCTCGTCAAGGTCGGCGAAAGGAAACAATGAACAATTCAAGCCGGTCAAGACTTTTTTTACTGCGAACACTCTTCTTCTTTTCTTATCAATTCCAAACTGCGGTCTCCGAGGTCGCGCTCACGTGAATGAGAACTTCGCCAATGTGGGAAAAAGTTCTCCTCTGCGGGCACCGACCGGAACCGCATTCCTTTCTCATTTGCCTCTCCCAAGTTCGACGTCTTCATCGTTTCGTGGTCGAATCCCGAAGATGATTGCTGAATTCTGCTTCTAACCGCGTAAAATGCGCGTCGTTTCAATATGAAGAGAACGACGCGATTTTTCGAATCGATTGCCCGTCTGAGGGCTCTGCAAAACTTGGCTGTAAAAAGCGAACACGATTTTGCTCTCCCTTCGACGGTAGGTCGCCATTTGGCCTCAACCCTCGCAGCAAACAAACCCTTATGTTTGCTCCATTAACGCGATTACCATTCTTTCCTCTTCTTTTATCAACATCTCGATAAATCCGCAGAAAGATTTCCAATCCATCATTCCAGCGCTTCATTTCACCAAATCTTCCCTAAATCTCACTTCAAACGCATCAATATTCAACAGCACCTACCTCCATTAGGAAGGTCTCGTTTCCACTTTCTCATTTCACACTCACTAGCGAGAAATCGGCAAAAATTGATTTTAAGAAACGAAAAAACGGTTTTATGGCGAACGTAGTCCACCAGTTCGATCATGTTATAACACCTTACAATCTATGATCTAATGATCAGCTTTGTAACTCAATTGGAGGCCTCGCTTCAGGCCTACGAAGAACAAGAAGTAAGATTCCATTGAACATTTTCTTTTTTTAGTATTCTTCAGAGCTGAAACTGGCTATGTGTGCTTTTGAACGCGACTTGATAGAAAACAGCAGTATCAAATCGTGTAACGTTCAACGTGGTGCCTAAATGTCCGATTGGATTCCGAATCGGTTGCGCAGAACTGCTCACTTGAGATCCCCAAATACACTTTATGGATTACCAAGAATAACAAGAAGAATGTTCGGGTGGTCAGGCTAACTTTCGGGCAAGAACTGACTGGCTTGAAGCCTGAAGACACTGCACTGAATGTCACTTACGTAATAGACAAGGAAACAAAAAAAAGAAACAACAAAGGAAACGAAACTTATGACTAAGGACACTCAAGGCAAGTAGCGACCTTTGCCGAAAAACATTGGCTTTGGTCCATTTTCAGGTCTTCAGTAACTGACGCTAAAACAAGTCGGCTCAAATTTCATGTTTTAAAAACCAAGGACTAATTTTTACTTCCCGCTAACCAAATGGCAAGGAAAGTATTGTAATCTTGTCAAAAAAAGTTAGGTTTTCTTCAGAGCTTTACGTTTTGAGGCCTACTGGGTACGAAAAACCTAATTTCCGCGTTTGTGTGTCAGCGGAAGAACGGCTAAACCGATGGAGGTTACGGGCGGTTTTGGTCTTGAGGAAAGGGGGGGTTGGAGGTGTTTAGAACTCTAAACAATTAGCAGTATTTTAAATTACTAGTGCGCGAGTGTTGTCATCGGAACATTTGGTGCTCTCTCGGTCGACCTCTGAGTGATCGCGCTCTTGTCGCTACAAGCTCTCCGCTCCGACCTCGATGAAGCCCGTTCCAGCACCCGCCAGTCTGTCTTACGCCGAAACCCTCAACGGTCGTCTGCCGTTCTATTCTACTCTTTGTGAACTGGGTCATCAGTATCCCAAGTTTCCCGTTTTTCTATACCTCACTTACTCAGTCTAATACCCTCCATCTCCTTCTCTCTCTATTGGAACCCTTCATCGGCCAGACATTATCAGCAGCCCTACTGAAGATCTTCCACTTCTTGGAAAACCAACTTCTCTCCGTCTGTCCATTTCGCCACCACGAACGTCGTTTTTGGTCAGAACGTTCCTTTTATTTTATTCTAAATTAATTTCTAAATACTAAGTCCTTTGTTCAAACCTTTTTCGCTAATATACTTCTATTATTTTGTCTGAGTAGGGAAAATAGGTTTCATTTTTTTTATTTTTGTGTTTCAACCCTTTCTCAAGCTCAGTACAGTTTTTGGAATTTGAAGTAGTTTGAATGCAGAAATGTTGTCAGCAATTTTCGACAAGAATGTAATTAGAGATTTGACGTTAGGCTTTCCTTGTAAGGGTTTATACTGCAATACCTGATTTAAATAAGCATTGGCAAGCAAGCGTTTGTTGTCATAAACGTCTACCAGGAGGGTAGACAATGCACCAAAGACCAGTTTTTCGCATTTTAGATAATTAATCCCATTATACGTTTGTGAAATACTCCTAAAATTTGGTATATACTAGAATTATTGGTGACTGCACCTCGAAAGTCATCCACAAAACAAAATATATACACACAGACAACTTTCGACAATCCACTATCAAAATATTTACACTGAACAAAATGTAGGTATTGTGTAGTGTGAAGTGGTAAAAATTAAATGAACCGCTTTTGACGAAGTCGAAACTCTAACCAGCATTTAGTGGTTTTACTTAGGATTATTCATCGTTCAACGGGCGATTGAACAAATAGTTGAGGCGAACCACATGTTAGTTGGGCGTTTCAGGCGAAAATTTGTACACAATTCAAAAATACATTTTTTTAAAATCTTCGTTAAAGTGGTGACATTATTCGTGAGCGCGCACAGTAGTGTAAATTAATCGTTCATTCTGACAGGCAGATTAGCCGACTGAAAAGCCCCAGCTTTGATTTGCCCCGCGGGGAAATCTATTTACGATTCATCGCAAAATACCTACCTTAGAATTCAAAGGTTTAGCAAACATTCCCCTCCGATTAAAATCATCTATCATTGACCTCCGTCCGATCTGCGAGCGCGTCGAAAGGTCTTTGTGAACCTAATCGACCAAACCATGAAACTCCCTTCGACGAACCACAAACGTTTAATAACCTCGGGGTCAACAACATCGACAACCCTCTACAAACCGCATCCCAAGTGAAGGGAGGAAGCTTCATTAGTGACTCGGAGCGAACGGGAGCTCGAGGGAAGCTGAGCTGGAGAGTAGGCTCTTCGTCAAAGGGAAGCCACTTGGTCTGAACGAATCTAAAGGCTGAAATGGTAGCGCAACTTTAAAGCGCGACAATCTCGTGAGCCCCACTATCGCATTTTTAACTAACGACGCGGTTTATTATCCCCCCTCCCCCAACCCTCGACCGACGTTTGGGACCTAAATGAAATTTATGGAGTTTTACGGAGTGGAAGAACTGGATTCTCGTTCTATCGTTCGGAAAACGCGAAGAGATACAGCGGACAGCAATTCGAAGATGTAAGCAAACAACAATCTTGGAATTACCGCTGCAGTGACTGTTGTCAGAAAGCCCCCCGGGCTACAACACAGGTTGCCGTTATACCCCTAGAGTAGTCAATAAGCCGAAATTAAGATAAATTATGGAGGTTGGTCATTCTCGTCATGACGCCAATTGAACTGGTTGAGTGTTCATTTGGGAGCCTTTAATGACAAATTCGGGCATGTAGAATGGCTACTTGTTAGATTTATGAAACATTTTGGAGAAGAAAATGGGATATTATTGATCGCACGGAGTTTTCGACGCTCATCTAGTAAATTGACTTCCCGAGCAACTTGAAGAGGAATAAGGTCGTAGGGTATGTAAAGGGAAGTTATGTAAGCGTCATTTATTGCTGCCACGAATGGCCTAATGGCCTAAACTAAAAGGTCGCAGAGATGCGCAATTAGGAAAGGTGTTAAGAGACTAGAAAACAGAACTGCGCAGACTAAGAAACACTTTGCGTATTACGGAATTACGGACGGGCAACCTGCTTCTTCGACGGACGGAAACTGAAAGAGACCTCAGGTTTTAGTGGAGGGCTCGGCCGTCTTCCTCTGCTGAGCAAGCACTCTCGTTTCGGCTTCCTCCGCGTTTGAGCCACTCGCCACCTTGAATTCGGTTCTAGAGCCGGTACCATATCTAACTATCGCTCCTCGTGCCGGTTGACGGCAAACGAATAGCTAAGCCTTCTCTCTAGGAGGAGAATGCCGTTGCTCGGGAACAGTCCTTCCTCTCGATAGCGCCGCTCCTTGGGCAGTACATAAGTCTCTGAAATTGTGGGAACTATCTTATTAAAACGCTAGTTGGTAAACGTGCTAGTATACACGATTGAGGAACAGAGGAACCCTCAAACCCTCCAGTCCAAAATGGTATCATGCCTACATCAATTTGAGACCAAAATCAAACAATAAACAAAACACCATTTCTTTTATTCAAAGCTAGTTAGATGTCAGTGGCTCTAGACGGCAATTATGTTTCGTACTGCGAACAACTACAGAAATCAAACACTCGAGTTTAACCTAAAAATGTTTACTTGTCACACTGTTAATTATAAACGCGTCCAAATATAAATAAAAAATAACATGGCTAGATCAATAATCAGGGGAACGACAGTGCGCCTCCAAAACTCATCTCATTCAATTCAGCGTTGAGAAATACCAGTAAAAGACATGTAACATCACCTGACAACAAACAATATTGGCAAGACAGGGGTCAGTGAGGGGAATGAGCGGAGGCCCGAGGAGAAACGATAACTTTTGCTATGTTAGCCCTCAAATTACTACACGCATTAGAATTTCCCTCCCTATATTTACTATGATTTCACTCTTTTCCATTTGGATGCAGTCGTACACATCTGAAGTGCTGAGCTAAGCGACTCAACATTTAAAAAAACTTAAGTTATGCACCTGTTAGGTGAGTTACTGTGGGCAAGCGCTTGCGATGTAAAGACATTCCTACAGACCACCATATACAAAAAGACTTAGAATCGACCACTGACAGACTATTCAAGACGTTCCATTGACCTCTAGTGGGTTTCCCCAGAGGTGCATTACCTCCTTCCTCCCCCCTCCCCTTCACCGACGCTCCACCATTCCGTTTACCTTTCTCTTTGTATATAAAGACCACTACCAACTGACTGACTCCAGTACTGACTTAACTGCCAAACGATGACGAAAGCACTTGCCCATGGTAACTCACCAGCCAGAGGAGATGGACTCACCTAACAAGTACTTTAACTTTAGTAATTTGCCCACTGGCGGACCTAACCCCATTGCTTTAAAAAAAACCTAGCGAATGATACCAAACAAGTTCAATAAAAGTGCCGAAGTATCGTTTTTGACTACTTTTTTCAACCATTTTTGGCCTAAAACCGTGGATTTTGTCTGATCGTATTGCCGAGTAAGCAGGCACAACTAGATCACAAATAGAATTGAATTGAGTCCCAATGAAAAGCGTTATCATAGTAAATATAGTGAGACGAATTCTGCTACTTGAGCAACTGGCAATATATAGAATGGAAATATACAATATATTTAACAATTCATATCACCCCAGCCTGCGCGTATGTTCCACATTGTCACCCGTCCGTTCGACTCGTTACGTCGCGCCAAGATCATCATGTTTGGTATCGTTCACTAGTATTTTTCGATGCTGAATCGAACGAGATGGGTCTCGGAGGTGTGCGACTGCGTCGAGCTGTCCAAGAGAATAATAAACTGTCAACGCAACTGCAATACTTCCCATCCTTCCTGGGTTGCATCAAGTAGAAAGTGCGTCAGTGTCTCCCCCCCCCCCTCCCACCGCGGTAATTGTTTTTGGCCTTTTGGCCATTTTTCATTCATAAACGTTCAAATTCAGGACTGGAGTATTTCCACTTGACCGAGTTCCCCGCTAAACGAACTTTAATTATGAACGTACTACTCATATGAAATACGGAACGAAGCTAAAACTTTTATTGTTTTGTGAAGAAGGTAAATGTTGGGTTTCTAAAGAGCGATAGCAACTCCTTTCTGACCCTTCCTAGGTCCCTTGAGGTGAGAAGTCCATTTCGCATATACACTCTCCCACTAGGAACTGTTTAGTTTCTGTATGGGCTAATTGCAACCAATTTTCCACGGACATCCCATTTCTTCGTGTTCGGGTTTTACACCCCGACCAATGAGTCTAGTTTGATGGGGATCAATCGCTTTTCAAGTAGATTCACGTTCGACAAGGTCAGTAGCCTTCTGCCATCGTTGGGCCAACGATTTAAGCTGTGCTCGTACCAGCGAGCGTTACGGCCTCCTATATAATATTTGTGAATGTGACCATTCGCTAGCTGTACGGAGATTACGGATTTTCGGTAATCGAGCTGCATAGGCGTGTTCATTATTGGAAATCAGATTCTCTTTGGGTGCGTAGGTTCACGTCCTACTGACTGCGCCATGTTACGATTTATGAACGTCATACGAAATATAAAACTTAGTAAACCTATTTTAGCGAGACCTATTTTTTGAGTGCCAAGCTTGAATTCCTCATGTCATGTCGATAGGTGTTCATATTTATGTTCCCAAGAATGTTATGTGATCATGTCGTGAGAACGTTTTTCGACAATTAGCCACTATCTCATCAAAATCCAATAAGCCGTCAGGTCAAGATTAAGACACGAACTTGTTTGACGGTGTGTATTCTTGTAACAAGAACTTTCCCACTTTTACAATTGGCGGGTTGTAGGAAATTCAATGTACAGTTGATGCTTTTGTTGGGTTGATCGCACTTTGAAGATTGAGGTTCTACAGTCAGTAAAGTTTTAGCGAGTGAAACGTAAATATCGTGAGAACGTTCGAGTTTCTCCAGATGGCTTATCGTTCATTTACGCCCTTTTCTGCGAAAAAGCGTAAAAGAAGACGAGTTTTGCCAATTTCTCAATTTTTGGCTCAAGGGCGAACGTAGGGGGCAAAAAATGAGGGACTCGCGTTTTCACACGAAGAGGTCCTTTCAAGTTGAAAGGACAACCGGAGCAGGAAGTTTGGTGGTCTTTTTATTTTTGCAAAAGATCCGTACCGCTACCTGAACCTCGTTTCCGAGATAAAAATAAAGGCCGGATGTACAACAGGTTTCGAAGTAATTAAGTTCTTTACAGTCCGAGATTTGTACGGAATTTTAAGGCGAGAAAGATCCTAATAGAAGCTCCCTCGGCTTCTGTTGAACCGTTGCCGGCTCATTGTCCTTGATCCTTCCCGGCATCGACCCGACGACCCCCATCCATTGAAACGTCACTCACAGGTTTTCCTATAGTTCATTACAGAAGAGAAGGCTCTGGGTGAAAAACCTTGGTCCCGCCCTCGCAGTTGAGTCGAGCGCCTATTCCACAGATTCCTCTTCATCCTCATCCCTCTCCCGTAAAACGATTATTAATTTTCCTTAAACGAGCCCTTCTCATTTCTTGTCACGCGCACCCTCCACCGCTTTGGCAAGACCCTTGAGACGCGGGACGATGACGGAAGACCTTTTCGTCGCTCGCATCGAATCAATCTGCGATCTTCCAACGCCCTTTGTATAGTTCAGCGAGGTCGTGACGAGAACGTTTCAATGTGCAATCTTTCGGGCCCCCTCTGGAATACAGATTCAGGATGTCTTTCGGATTTTTACGACATCCATCAGAAGCTAAACCATTACCGGGCTACTCAATAGGATATTTGCTCGTCGATTGTTTTTATTTATTGCAGTATCCTTCAGGAGAATGACAATAGAGTATGAGTTTTTACCCGCACTTATTGCTCCACATTTGTACGTTAGAACTGAATGGCATTTTGAGTGCTCGGTTGCCACTAAGTAATCACTTGAGTGCAACTACAAATCATATTTGCACCTCAACAAAAAGCGACGAAACAGATCTGATTCCCTAACACTGACGAGAGAGTGCAGGGAGGTTGCAGTTCCGCTGCGTGAGAAAGCCCGGGCAATACCTCCCCCTACGGCAGGATGTTGATTGGAGAGCTGTCGCCTATGTGTCACCATGCAGGGGTATGCCCCAGGGGAATGCGTACGAAGGGGAATTTGGTATCCACGTGAGCGGCGTCTGTGAGGGCTTCCTAAACCTCAATACAGTCCAAGGACTAGAATCATCAACACGCCTAAGTGGGAGCTCCCAGGGCACCGCTTTGAGCAGCTTTCACTAATACCACTAACGCATACAACAATTTAACTCTCAAGAGCCCACTAAATCGTTCCGCTTTTCTTCCCCATTCCAAATTATCTGAAATAAATTTGCTTGCTGCGTGCTGCAGACACTGACCTAACCTTGAAAAAATATACATTAACGGAACTACACCTTTTTAATAGCTTTGAAAAAAAGTGAAAAGCAAGAGGTGTAGAGCTGCAGTTAGAGTTAAGGTTGGTTGATTTAGTTAGTGCAACAATATTTATGTAAACATGCTCGATACACGGTGCACGTATCACGCCAGGAATGTATGCACACACACACCCTGCGTGATCTGTTTCCAAAGTCACTGCAGATTCAGAGAGCGTAAAAAGTGGCGAAGCTCTCAATTCAACAACCAAACAATAATCAGAAGTGGGAGACAGTATCCCTCAGGAGAAAAAAAAAACTGGGGAAGAGCGGCTGAGTGCAATTTCTCCTAAACTAACAAGCGCTGACGGAAGCGGATGATTCACTCGGAACACAAGAATGATTGAGGGGGCTGGCATCGCGTGATTTATCGTCCAAACACAACAGACCGGAGCTTTCCTTCGCTGCCCTATTTTCTTAATCGACAATCATGACGGGACATTGTCAAGGCCTCGCGGGGCCCTACCAGCAAACCTTATTTTCTTAGAGGAGGACGGAAAATGAACTGCAGTGTGGCCACTCAAGATACCGAAAGGTCGAAAAGGGTTTGGGTATTTCGTTCGGCGCTGTTTACAGTCAATAGTGATGCCGTTGCGAGGGCAACTTTTTTCGGCAGGCCTTGCAAGCTTGTCCCTGGGGAGATTCTTAAAATATCTGGTACGTTGCAACACACAACTTTCCTTAGCTCCACGTCAATTCACTTTCTATATGGCTTTGTCTACTTAATCAATTCATTTGAACTTGGTCAAACAACACTTTACAGCAGCATGAAGCGGCAGCGCTTACAGTTCCAGAATTTATTGTGCTGCTCGTACTCTTTGCAGGACCATTATTGAGCAATTGGTGCACAGAGAATTAATGAGGCTGTAAACACACATTTTTGAAGAAGGATAGTAATTACTTTTGCAGAGTTATTGGGTAAAAACTTTTAGAACTGGTAGTAAGCGAAACGGCAATAGTTGAAATTCAGGAATTTCTGGAGTGACGCCCATGTATCTCATGAACGTTTTTAAACACTCACTCTTTAGGTATTGGATTGGACTACAATACCAAATTTTTTTAAACATTTTACTAACATTCCAGCGGAGTTTATAAGGAAAAAACTGCGCTAAAAACGTTTTTCGTTGAAAATTTTGATTAATTTATTGTGCTGCTTTCGTCAATTTCCCACAAATGAGAATTTTACGGTATAGTTGGCATATTGAGAGCTACCAATATAAAAAATTTAATCAAAATCGTTAGAGCCGTTTTTTAGAAAAAAATATTTGGTGTTTTGATCACTATGATAACTATAGTTAACTGTCGGTAGATTTTGCCCATACCCTTAATTTTGCGTCCCATGGTAAACTGCGGGCTAGATATGAAGTTTGAGCTGATTTGATAAGGTGGTTTTCTCTAAAAATCGTTCACAGACACACAGTCGGGACATAACTAGGAGCAGCGCTATGTATTCCAGAAGGTTAAGCATTGCCAGTTGAGTTGAGTTCAACGGGCTCATATACAGTTAAAATGCGTTAGCTGCTGAAGCGGTATAAATCGCTTAATGTACGCCGAGCTGAGGAATGTTGTGTGATGCGTACTGCCAGAATTGACAACAACTACCACCTAATTGGAGGTGGGCTTTCGGGAATCAGTTGGATCGATCATTTTCAGTTAAAAATCCCTGCCCTCACGAATTATAGCTCACTTTTTGTTAATTCCCGGGCTAAAAGATGAACGAAATGGAGGAGTTGTTCTGTGAGCTAC
This sequence comes from Pachypeltis micranthus, assembly GCA_020466155.1. Taxonomy (NCBI): domain Eukaryota; kingdom Metazoa; phylum Arthropoda; class Insecta; order Hemiptera; family Miridae; genus Pachypeltis; species Pachypeltis micranthus. The sequence continues at coordinate 8,775,410 of CM035778.1, forward strand.
CAGCTTGTTGGAGGATATCGGCAGAAATTATGACATCAAGATTGAACGTAATGGCGAAATCAAAAGGAAAACAAAATTTCGGTTATCGGTAGGTTGCGAATTTTTAGGTATGAACTGAGGAAAGTTAACGGCGATGGAGACAAGAGAAGAATAATTATAAGGAGTTAAAAGAGAAACAACAACAGCGACCAAAAGGATAACCTCGTAGAGGGTTATAGTTTCGGGAACTAAATGTCTTCTGCGTGGCATAAAGCATTTGTGACAAGAGAATTTGACGAAGGAAAATACATTAAAGAAATTTTGATAAGAGTTAACATGAACTCAGCAAATCCAATATCAACTCCTTTGGACGTGAATGTTGAGCCATTGGAAGCGAAACAGAGTGAAATGGACAAATGTCCTTTCGAAAATTTGATAGGATCTCTCATGTATTTGGCTATTGGTGCTCGAGCTGACAGATCATGCAGTACTCTGTCTCAGCCAGTTTAACAGTTGCTATTCTGAAGTCCACTGGAAAGCAGCCAAACGTATACTGCGATATTTGAAAGGCACAGTTACAGTTCTGCGCATGGGGATGTCTGTGGGAGTTTCAACTAGGTGGCCTATACCTCCCTCAGATCCTGCAGTTTGCAAACGATGAAAGGGATGAAATTACTACCCTCCAGCGACACCTTGATATCAGCAGAGCAACCGTATTTTCCAGCAAAATCAGGCGTTGCCCTGGGTAGGAGTTGGATTGCTCCCTTCTACCTACCTTGCCCTGCGGAGGCAGCCACCTGTCGTGGCCCTAACCCATAATGCATCGACGCAAGGCCGTGGGCTGTGCATTCCCATGGTACCATTTTGGGTCAAACTACCCTTAAGGCTAGAATGGTGACAGGCCGCCTCATCATTCGATGGCACTTACGGCTTTTCTTCATCCCAGGGTGGGGCAGTTTGGACTAGCTGACCTCCCTGGGGTTTGGAAGGCCCCTAAGCCTCTACCCACTACCTGGGGGGCCCATCCACCGACATTCATGATTCGATATAGGGGTGTGCGAAGGAAGTGCCGGCCCCATCGGCCCTGACCTTCCTCCGCCCCATCGGGAAAAAAGAGTAGGGGAAATCGGGACAGGGACTACTTCCAGCGACTCCTCGACCACTGCGATATCTGCAAGATCCCATAAATGGGTACTAATGATCGGCGGGTTATCCGCCTTTACCCTAGATGCCTGCAGAGGCATCCACCTAACGTGGACCTTCCCATGGTGCACCGGCTTGCACCCCCCCCCCCCATCCACCGACAATGAATGACCAGCTCGTTTATTCTAGGACGAACTAAGAACTGACCAAGTATTCGGATGCTAATTGGGGCAATAGCAGGATAGATCGCCATTCATACAGCGGTTTTATGATTACATTGTCAGGTGCAGCGATGTCTTGGGCGTCGAACTAACAGAGGACGGTTCGTCAAGTGTCGAAGCGGAGCTGATGTGTTTATCCGAAGGCGTGCAAGGAGCACAAGTTTTTTCAGGAGCTAGGCTTTCCTCGAACCTACCAATTGTTTTGTACAATGATAGCCAGGGGGCGCAGGAACACATCAGGAACCCAGCGACAGGTCAAGAACTACGCATGTTGACATTAGAAGCCTCTTCATCAGGCAAACATCGAAAATGGCTTAATTGATCTACAGCATTTGGCAACAGAAAACACGGTGGGCGACTTTCTCACGAAACCTCTGCCGAGGCCCAAGTTGGACTTCTGCTTAAGACAAACAGGAGTCATCTTGGAGGAAGTTTGAACTTGAGGGGGCGTATTGGAATTGGGAAGTACAGTCCAAAACTTAGGAGTTCCCTAAGTAACATGTTGTACATTCTTTGCTTGACCCTCCAACTTGCTATTATCACTCGCATTTTTACATTATTATCTCCTCCCACCCCCACCAGTGTACTTTCACTAATCTTTCCGAACTTGAGCTGAGGTCGAGTTTCCAACCCAATACCTGGGAAACTCCCGAATATTACCAAAAAAGTTTCCAAACTACTTTTTTTAAGCTCCTAACGAGAGTTTCTCGTTTCGACTGTAAATCATGCGGTCAACTTCTTTGCTTGAGGTTGCAGCTCATTATGCCAACTTGCTCTCTCTGTAGAAGGACGTGAAATAATCGCGTGGGCAGCGCTCCCTGAGCCCAGTAAATGGGAAGAGAGCCCCCGCCCCCCTGCCCCACCCACCAACGACCTAGAGGTTGCGATAGAAGATCGTCGATTCCGATGGAGTAGGGGAAAGCAGTAACGGGTTCCACAAGTACACTCGCCAAGGTCGTCCGGAGAACACCAAACGAAAATGGGTTCTGTTCAAATCGAAGGGAACGGCCATTCGGTCAACGTCCGTCGGAGGCTACTCGACGATTATTACTCTCACGTTAAAATGAATTGGTAATTATCACGGGCACATCAAGCGTGACGATTCACACAACTTACTAACCCACAAACAGCATTTACATTTTGTTCTCCTTCTACAAAAACACTTCAAACTTGGATGAATGACTGATCAATCCCAATTCTCAAGTTTAGGGTGAAGTGAGCGTTAGTGCACCTGTATGTTCCTTATATATTCAACCGAATTCCCCAATCATTCGCTTAATCTATTCAATTCAACTGTGTACTAGTCGCAACAGGTCTGCCATAAACAAAACTTCTATCTGCTTTCGATATTGCTAAGTAGGTACTCGAGGGAGGGAGATGAGATTCATCAGTCCAGGCGAAAATTGAGTCGACAAAAGAGAATGGGAGAGAGGGCTGAAGGGTTTGGAAATGTTTTGAGAGCCTCTGACTCAGGAAAAAATTACAGAGATCCCGAGCTCCCATCCAATGCCCAAATTTCCTCGGAATATGAATCTTCGTCTTTGACCACTAGACTACGATCACTGGGGAGCCTAGAATGAAAGTCAGGCGGTATCAATGGCACTGGTTAATTATTTGAGACACGATGAAAGAGGAGAGACTGTGCCCTCCTGCAAGACAGCCTGGTCTTTACCTTAATCCAGCAAAATGTGCAATAACATCCTTCCATCTTTTCCGTGCTCCTGCGCTCCACACATTTTCTCCCCATCTCACAGTAGTAAAGGACCTTCGAATAGTTTTGGACACCCATCTAACTATCACCTTATTGTTCAGATTAACGTTCGTGCAGTGTGTTCCCCCGGTTTTTTAAGACTTCACCTATTTTCTTGCCTGCGCTGCCTATTATGGTTGTCACGTCGAGCACATCGAGAGCTTTGTCGCTACATAGCCTTCAAGATGAGATCCGCCTATATGCGCTCTCTGCCACACTATCCCCCTAAGCCTGCTGACCATCACACTAGACATGGCCTTGCATAGTCTCCTCTAGGGCCGACTTCATGCTCCCTGCATTCTCGCTCAGGTTGCCCTGCACCCAAGCTCCGTGTTTTCCGCTCCTTTTTGCCCCTGCAACCTACATGTTTCACTGCCTGTGGGGCCCGCTTTTGTCCTTCACATTCTTAGTAAAGCTCTCAATCTATCTACACTTCCTCCACTGACTCCCCCCTCAAATCGGCTAGTAGTCTACCCGCCCTCCCACACCACCATTTGACACTCGACGCCTTTTTGGTTGTAATGGTTTGCGGCGGACTGCCAATGATGGCAACACTGTTGCCGCCACCTGTGCAGTTGCCGCTGTTTATATTAGCGGAGGAGCCGCATTTTAGTCTTAGAACAGCTACCGACATCGCCGACAAATCATCCCCTTTTTAAGCCAGTGTTTAAATTCCCCTTATATTGCGTGAAGTAAGGTAAGTGATCAGAGCTTGGTGTTTCATTTTCCCCATTGTCCCTTTATTGTCATTTAATACAATCCAAGCATGGGCTATTTGTTTCATTCTAAAAGGAGTTCATTTCATTTCCATTTTTTCCTGATTAAATTCAAGTGGGTCCTATTTAGTTTATAATTTCATTTCCTAGTACTTTCCTGAGAGGCATTATTTTATTTATTTTCATCAAGTGAGTATAATTGAGCGAATTTAATTTGTTCGTTTCTTTTTGGCCCGGACACGACTTTCACTCGTGTTCTGTACGAGGGTAATTTGTAAAAGAATTCCCCAAGTACGTTACATGGTGGAGGGTGCATATGTGTGTGTAGGCTGTGATATAGGTTAATATAGGTTAGGGATGCCGGGCGGAGGGGGGAGGAATATCCAAGTACTCCTCCCCCTGGCATGGATGTAATTTATTAAGAATGTAAGTTATCGGATGAATGTTGAACGCCATTGTGTCTGTGTTTGTGGTGCATCTTTTTTCTGTTCAGCTTTCTATACAGGCAGGTCTAGGAGGGGCTAGGACACGGAGCGCCAGATCAGGCCTGGGGATCTCCAGTCGAGAGGAGCAGACCACCTGTTCGGACGTGCGAATAGTGCAGGCGAACATGGGAAAACTCCAAGACACGAGAAGATCCCCTCTACTCCTGCCCTGTCACTAAACGGAAACGAAAACAAAAATAAATAACCTAGTCAGACTCTCAGCCAACTAAAACCTGCCTCCAGCGCGAGGTCCAGCCTGGACATGCCAAGAGGTATGACTGTTGCCAGGAGGGCAGGGGTGGCCTGCTGTTCCCTGAAGGCACATCGCTGAGAAGGCAAGGGATCCATTAGTCAAAAAAAAAAAGGGGGTGACCGGAATAACTGAATGAGGATGGAAAGAGCAGAAACAAATGGTAAGGCCACTGAAGGGTTGCTATGGGCCACAGAAGAGGCCTGGGTGCAACCGCCTCCCCACCGGTCAGGAACTACAAGAGGGTGCTCCTACATTCTCACGAGTGTATCGCGGTGACTACCATTATCGATTATTTCTGGGCTTGCTCCCGTACATAGTAAATAAATGAATGAATCAAGCGAAGAATAGAAGTGAGATGACGGACGGGGTGAAAAAAAACCCCAGCCAGGGAAACCATACGTAGGTATTTGTAATTGTAGGCCTTGGGTCAGAAAATTGAAAGGAGAATTGACAGGGGTAGTACGTAGTTTCCAGCAGCATCAACACAAAGGCTTCAGGGCACAGGGCTCGACAGCTTGGGGAAATCCTATTGGGTAGAAACACAGTGAACATTCCGAGCACCTCGCCTTGAGCAAAATACTCACCACACTTCACAAGAAAATAAAACAGAAAAAGAATACTATTCCCAAAGCAATTTTTTCATTTGTAAACTGGCATCGTATATGTGGACCCGTCGTGCTTATATATAGCTGTCATTAAAGTGAACGTACAAATCAGGTTTAATGGGTCCATCACTTTTAACTCAATTAACAACTTTCTCATCAACCAATCCGTCCTCCTTTTCGAACTGGATTTTTGCGCTCCCTTTTCGCCGGATCCTCTCCCCTTTTAAACCTGATTTTTGCATTCAAGACACGCATAAATATACTGTATCCTACTTCATTCTATATGGTGAGTATCAACATGCACTTCGTTGGCGGTGAAGAACACGGATTGGTTTGATAGCGCTGGTGGGTCATTTCGCAGATGAAAAATCGTACGTTTTGTCATTAATGCCTGGAAATTATTCGAAAAAACGAGCGCTCAGCACGAGAGATATGTTGAGCGCTGGGTGAAAGTATCTGGTACATAGAACCACACATCTTTCTGAAATCCCCGTAAATCCAACGGGCTGCTCTATATACGGTTGATAAAACTCTGACAGGGCTGAAGTTAGCTACACATTTACAATCGAAACTTTGACCATTTGCCCTGAAGTCAGTGATCGTCGCAGCGATTAAAACAAAACATATAGAATCAGGAGAGTGATATCTATTGGGTCTTTGTTTAGGTTTTTCAAAATTAGGCCTAGTTCAAAATTGGCCACCTAATATAACCTTTGACCGTTTGCCCTGAAGTCAGGGATGGTCCAAAACATGAATATTAAACATATTTAGAATCAAGATAGGAATATCTAGATGGGGGTTTTTCAGTTTTTCGATATTTGGCCTAGTTCAAAATTGGTTACTTAATATAACCTTTGACCGTTTGCCCTGAAGTGATGGATGATCCAAAACATGAACATGAAACATATCAAGAATCAAGACAGGAATATCTAGATGGGGGGTTTTCATCTTCTAAATATGTTTCATATTCATGTTTTGGACCGTCCATGTCTTCAGGGCAAAGGACTTTGGCCAATTTGGAAGTAGACCAAATTTTGAAAAACTAAAAAAAGACCCATCTAGATATTACTCTCCTGATTCTAAATATGTTTTGTGTCAATCGCGGCGACCATCCCTGACTTCAGGGCAAATGGTCGAAGTTTCGATTGTAAATATGTAGCTAACTTCAGCCCAATAAACTCTGTAGTACAGTAATTGTGTCGAAAAAAAAGAAAATGTTAAAAAAATACAATTTTTGGCCCATTTTGGTTGTTGCCGCAGTTCAATGGGCTGCCTAGGACAATATAAGTCGCTGAATGCACGTCAGGTTGTGAACAGGTGAGTCGCACTAGATATTTTTCCTTGGGCCGAAAAGAGTTCAGGAGAAAAGGTCTAGTAGTTTCGGGGCTACCCCGAAAACGTCGGGTCCATAATCAGGGTTTTTCTCGCCTAAGCCAGTCTATAACCCCGCCACTGTTAACGGACTTCCCCGTCATGGGTTTTCCACTGACTCGAGGTATATATGGACTCTGTTTACCGCCCCTTATTCATTCCTCTCATAACAGCCCTCTCGTTGCCCATGCGCTGCGTTAGTAGTTCGACATACCCGAGTCTCTTCCAAATTCACCCTCGTGTATCAGGACAGTGAAACGTGTAGGGTCTCTGCTCCCAGGTGGTTTCAGCCTGAACATTCTTCACCGTGATCCCAAGTGTTTTTTACGTGTTCATCTATCAATCTGTGTAGCTCCGAACATTACAGTATTCTACAGTTTCCCCACTAATTCTTGCTCTCAAGTTCCTATTTTGCATTAGACGAGCAGGACGCTGTTAAATAAAGGATGCGAAGAACCTCGTCAGGAGTGAGGAAAGATATGTGATGTGGCGCACTTACGCTACTGCAACCGCTCAAGATCATGCTAAATATAATATCATATTGCATCTCTATCATAGTGAACACCAATGTAGAAAATACTAGCACGTTACTCTCTTACACCAGAGTTGAAAATTAGTCACAGCAGTCCTCTCGAGGGATGCAAACCGTTACAAAACGGCTTATTATTCACTTGTACGGCAAGATTGGGACCTGCCCTACTCAGCACCTCCTGTTTCAATAAATATTTCTGATAATTTCCTGATTATCCAGTTTGACGAAGTCTCACGCCCACAAGACTCCTTCCATTCTTTTCAGCACCGAAAAATGCTAGTAAACGAAACCAAACATGACCTGACAACAACGGAACCAAGAAAACTGACATGTTCTGGACCGACACCAGGTAATTAGTACGACGTGTCTCTAGGGTGGTAGGAATGAGACGTGTGTTAGGGTGGAAAGCGCAGGGCGCAATATTGTCAGTGTGGTCCACTTTGCTTCACTATATTTAGGGTGATCTCGCTGTTTTCTATCCAGGCGCACTCCTACACCTCTGAGACACTTCCTATTCGACTCATCATCAAATAATACTTATGAAACGATACCAAACGCGACGTAATTGCAATAAAACGGCCAAAATTACGATTTCGACTAGTTTTTGAGACGATTTTTAGCCCATAACTACGGTGGGTTTGGCGTCCGTTGGGATTGCCGGTAGTCAGGCATAACTAGATCCCAAACTGCACTTTTATGAGGAGGGACATACTTTTTAAACCGCAATATACATGGCCCTGAGTGTATTATTCAGAATGAATTATAAACCTTCAACTTAAAGGCGGCTATTCTAATGAGTCACCCGCACTTTCGTTTTAAACAAAGCCCCGTCGCCGGCCACGTTTAACGTCGCAGTCGTCTATTGTCAAGGAGAGTCGTTTTGACATCACGTCTTTATCAAAACCATCGCCAAGCGTTTCTTCTCAATACCAAAAGGAAAGTTTGTTGAAATTAGAGGTCTTTAACCTGTGGCCTTCGTCCGCCTTCTAGTGAATATCACTCCAACCGAATGATAACAAGTAATTTATAAACTAAGCATATTTTTCCCCGTTGGAAGTCTTGATACAACACGCCACTCCCACAGTTTCTAAGAACAACTTAACAAGATTTAGTATTCCGACGATAAATGAGCGCAGCAAGCTGCACAATTCGTCGTAGAATTTTGCCAACTAAAGCTCAACTCACTGAATTTCAAGCACCTGACACATGTACAACTCTAGCACCACGTAACTGCGGGCTAAGAAGACGATAGAACATACAAGCACTTTGAAATTTGTTCCAGAAATGAATTAAGATTGAAAGCCGAATTAGGAGGTTAGAATTAATTTTTTCAGAGCGACATTGCAGACGTGTGGGAACATCCACTGCTAAATGCAAATGTCACTAATCGCATAAAACCACTCCTTGGCAGTCGAGCTCGTCGAAAAGCTTGTTGTAGCGGATTGTAAATAAGAGCGAAGTGAAATTGGAGGAGCTTCGTCGCTCGATGAACTGAAATAGTACCCGCATTCGAGCTCCGAATAATGACACGTTATCAAACAACCGAGTGGCCGTAGGCTTAGAATTCAGTGGGCCTGTTATTTTTAGTACCGTGAGCTATGGGAAATTTTAGACCTTCGGAGAAGAACCGGCTGTCCAAAAGCCGCCTGCGGTCAACATCGCGGTTTATCACGAGCTGCTCTCAAACTTCTAGATAGTAACTTTGAAAACGTTCCCACTTCACAGTTGAGATGGGCGATAACTAAGTCGAGTTTCTCTACTTCCTTCTGAGCCGGAGGGGGAATTAATGGCATTGTACGAGTGAAATGTAGTATTTCCAACGATCGAAAACCACCCAACGAGACCGGTTCGTACTCTTTTGAGAACGGAGTACCATTTCTCGAAACGCGGCAACATCTTTGCGGTGACTTATTTACTTACTAGCGGCAGAGCACCGAAATAATGAACTCAAAGCCTGAGGGCCAGTACTGATCGTGATCCAACTGATCAAGGCTAACTTGTTTCGTTCCCACCACGCTATCCGAAATCACTGTTGAATGCGGTTTGGATAGCCGTGATTTAAGCCACATCGAGAAGGCAGTGGACTATCGAGGTTACAGAACAGTAAGGTAATTGGGTGTCTGTTGTGTAAACCTAAACGGTCCCGTAAATGTGCACGCGGTACATGCCCTACTGCTGCAATGGAAGTCCTTCTGAACATCTCACCTCTTCATATACACATTCAGAGGACCGCTTACCTGGGAGCGGCAAGGCTTTTGCAGACAGGTAACATCTCCACCAGGGTTGAGGCGAGCCTCCACGGAATAACCAGACAGTTTAAGATAGAAGAGGCAGCAGTCCTTGCTACTGACGTTATGCCAGAGCAGAAGAATTTTCGGCTGCCATTCAGCGTCAGCGTCCACTCACAGGAACGATGGGAGAAGGCGACATTCCGGACTGAGGTGGGCGCACTGCAGTGGTATACCAATGGTTCAGTTAAGGAAGGCCGAGCAGGACTGGGCATTGTAGGGCCCAACTACAGTCTTGCCAAGCCACTGGGAGAGTACGCCACCATATTCCAAGCGGAAATCCTAGCCATAAAGATCTGCGCGGAAGAGATCCTGAACAAAGAGCTCAAGGGCAAGTGGATCTACATATTCTCAGACAGCCAGGCCGCCTTAAAGGCCGTCGCAGCCTATAGCTTTAGGTCTAAGCTGGCATGGGAATGCCTCCATGCGCTCAAGCAGCTCGGCGCCCGTAACAGGCTCTCCCTCATCTGGGTGCCGGCTCACAGGGGGCAGTAGGGCAATGCGCCTTGCGAAAAAGGGGAACAGAATCCCTACCCATCAGACCTGAACCACACGTGGGTCTGACGAAAAGTCACCTGAACCGTGTGGTTGCTCGATGGGAGACACAGGAAAACGGCGCCCATTGGCATCGCCAGCCACGACTAAGACAGGCGAAAAGGCTCGTCACGCCTTCCTGTCAAAGGGCGAAGGCGATGCTGACACTCTCTAGACAGGATCTGAGAGTACTGATAAGCTTCCTCACCGGGCACTGTCCACTCAGATACCACCTCAGCAAGATGGGCATCTCAGAGGCAGTGGAGTGCAGACTATGCGGCGAGGAGGATGAGACAGCAGAGCATATACTATGTGAATGCCCTGCCTTGGCAGCAAAACGCTTGGAATACTTCGGTCAGGGGACCACTGAACCCCAAATCATGGCGGACTCTGCGGCGAAGGACGTACTCGGCTTCATAAAGGGGACGGGTATGTACGACGCCTTCTACTAAGGAAGGGCTAGTGTCACAATAGGCCCATACGCGCCGAACACTCAACAATCCAAATTTGACCAACTTACAATTTCTAATAACTGTGAGAAGCGTAGGATGCCGCATTAACCCCTGCCGAGGAGCGTGAAGTGCAAATGCGCGTACTCGAACTGCAAGAGCTGCAGCCAAAAGCCAAAATTAGTCCGGGAGAACGCTTTGGTGAAGGGGAAATATCTGGTGCGTAGCAACACCCAACTTTCCGCCACCCCTGTAAGTTCGAACACCAGCTACATATGCGAGCGCTATATCTTCGTTCAACGGATTTCGGTTAAATCCCAGAATAGTGTACGCGGGTACATTTGTCCGGTTCTTCGGTTCGCGATTCGGAACGTTTAGTAGCGTCACTGATACTTTCTAGCGCTAGTACTCTTCAAAATATGACTTAGATCGTTCGACTAACCCTTGAACTATGGAATCATTCCGCGAATCCCACCCTTCGGCAAATTTCCGTTGTAACCGAAATATCGTCCTTCAGTTGGCGAGTTGCCGCCACCGTATGCGTTCTTCCTCCTTCGTCGTTCGTTACGTATCCAATTTTTTTCGCGCCCGTCCAGCTTCTCCTGCTTTAGTGCTTTCCCCACTGCCCTCTACGCGTTTATTTTTTTGATATTTTTCGACCAGCCATGGATAGGCGAATCAATACGACTTTGATTCATCAATTTAGAGAAAAAGGCCTAACATTTATCTGAGATTTATCTCTGACAAGTATGAATGCGGTGGGATGGATGAAATTATGTCGAAGGATTTATGTCATATTTTGAAGAATACTAGCGCTAGAAAGTGGCGACAACCTCACGAAGGCTTTCTTCGAGGCGATAAAACGAGCATATCCTCCGCAAAGTTCGGATACGTAAATTGAGAGGTGAGTGATTTTTATTTATTTTTGTGGTTGGCTGCACTACGCGAGTGATATTTATTATTGTTGTGGTCATTAATGTCTGTTGCATTAGGCGCGCACTGTTTGTCCACGTTGGCTCAGTTTGGCGCGCTTTGTTTACATCCACTTTTACGACAAAACTTCGCTCTACTCTTACCGCTACCGTTACGTTCATCAGTATCAGTGACACTACTAAACGTTCCAAATCGCGAACCGAAGAACCGGACACATGTACCCGCGTACACTATTCTGGGATTTTACCCGGATTTCTACAGGAACATTTATACAGAACAAAATGTAGGGACTAGTTAGTTGAGAGTTCTTCGTAACTTTTATCGAAATCGTTAGAGCATTCTTGAGAAAAATGCGAAAACCCCTGGTTTTTGGTAAATACTAGTCCCCCTTCCCCCCTTTCCATTCGACTGAAATCGCCTATAACCTTATTTTGGTGTCTACAAAAAATAACGATCAAAACAAAAAAAGAACCAGCTCAATCGGTTCAGCCGTTCTCCCGCAAATCGAACTACAGAGACACACACACACACACATCATGCCGGACTCCCATTGTAGGCCCTCCAGTGATCTAGTGGTTACAGACGAAGATTCATAATCCGACAAGAGGCGGGCATTGGATCGCGATTGTTGTAATTCTTGCCTGAGTGAGCGGCTCTCCAAACATTTCCAACCACCCTTACCCCACCACACCCGTAACAAGTTGTGTCAGAAGTGGAGTTCTCTTCCCACCACAACAGAAGATAGTATACGCTCTCTGAATGTGAAGTATCATACCTGGAAAATCTCGTATTTGGGCCTAAATCTCTGGTTTCCCACTCAATCCAATAATTTACTTCAGTGGTACGCAGTCAATGGCGTTCAACCGTGATCAGGTTCCTTAGTAATAACCTTATTTGTGCATTGGGGAAAACGATAAAGAGGCTTCCAGTATTAGCAGAATCGACTGCTGATTCAACAACTGTCGCTCACAATTGTAGGAACTGCGCAGAAGACTAGTAGACTGGAAGAGAATTGAAGCGGCGAATCGAACTCACCGTGTCTTGTAAGGCACTGGCTCGTGCATTGGTCTGGCTGGGACAAGGGACGTTGAGTTTAAGCTCAAGTCAAGGTTGAGCACTAGAGCGAACAACTCTGCGACGACTTTTCAGCAGTGCCACAGTTTTACGCGAGGAAATGCGTTTAACAGCTCACGTAACATGGATTTTCAAATTGTATAATCTCTTAACTCCTTCTTCTTCGAGCCGACCCCCGAATTCTAGGTGTTTAGGCACGCGTGTTCTAGGCACTCATGGTAGGACAGGGCCTCTACAATTAAAGTTCCCGTTCCTGCCAATATAAACACGCGATATTTACTTGTATTTTGCCTTATAAACCGTAAAATATGACTGTGATATAGTTTGTGTGTTGTGGACTACCGCTGCCGCTATTCCTCAATATTCGTCTGCCCTCGCGACACAGTTTCTGCGTATGAACAATTTTTTTTCTACCAGCTGGACATTTTCTTTCGGCAGATTGTTACAATACCAGCTGTGCATCCCTTGCCGGAGCTCTCGAAGAAAATTCCGAAGACTCAAGCCGTTAAAGGACTTGGGAGATCTACGCATCCTTTCGCCAACGAAAGGTGGGCTCTACTCATATATAGCCACAGACTTCAGGAGGTAGGGCGATTTAATTTATTTTATTTCATTTTATTTGCAATTTTACTTTCCTAACGAAAGCGCATTTATTTTCAATTAATTCAGTTTTGTGTGAATATAGTTAGGAGCTAAACAGGGTCCCTTCTTTTAGTGTCCTCTCATAGGCCTATTGTCCGTGACAAAGACTAGGTAATTTAACAAAAGTGGAATGCCCTGTAATGGTAATGTACGCATCAGGAAATCCGCTCTTTTAATGTAAAACATTTGATGCAGTTTTCACGCGTTACGTTACGGATTACATGAGCGCTAATGCGAGGGGCGATATCAATTTGACGGTAAAATCTGAGAGACAATAACACAACGCATACAACTCCTCTCAAACGTCCCTACACCAACGATTTGATCTCAACGAGAACACCGATCGTAGGAAAGTTCCACGTTGGTTATTCAAAAACATTTTCAACTTGCAGTTTGGAAGGACTAAACGATCAATTAGAACTAATTAAACGTAAAATGCAGCGTTTAAACAACTTCTCTAGCACTCAGTATTTTCGAAGGCTCGGCCGGCTGAAATAATACTGAGTCATCCCCTTCCGAGTTGGTTTAAACGCGAGATTCACTGTTTGTTTACTTGTTGACTCAGTTGACTGATCTAGACCACAAATAAACTTCGAGTGAAAGAACCTTGAGAAACGTGCATCGAGGAATTTTCTAAGATATTGAAACCTTGAGAGTTTTAGAGATTTGGCGCAGACAAAATATTTTCCCGGTAACTTCAGGCGCTTAATATAAACGTGAAGTAAATAGGTGATTGTAGATGACATAATCGCAATGTAGAGAGCGGGGGAGGGCCTATAGACCGGAGCAATATTCGGTAAATTGTTACCCATATTTTGAGGGTTGAGCCAGACCAGTAAACAAGCCAGTTCCATACAGAGGGCGGCTCAGCTACATATCTCTCAATGACGCCATCCTAACTGTGAATATTTCGAGCTACTAATTGTCAAGAGTTGCGAAGTGGGCGAAGAATACGGGAAACCCAAAGCAATGTTCATGGGCTACCCAAAACTCAATAATAAAATCGATCCAACTGCAGCAAAGTGCGTGTGTTAGCGGCACTCTCTTGGAATGTGTCGAGGATGCTAAAGCCCTAAGTATCACGATCCAGAACACACTGTGATAGGACGCGCAGGTCACAGTAACGTCTAATCGTGCCTTTCGAGCAACACACCACTTACGCAGGTTCAACATCGACTTCCCGATCCAAGTTCGGCTGTCCAATTCGTCCAGAGCCTCATAAAGCCATTTTGATTCATCATTCATTCTGACACATATGTTTTCGGTCAAGAAAATTTTTCCACATCCCCCCCGCTTAAAATTTGATCAATTCATGACATTGGGATACCACTGTCCGGGCCGTTGTTCGCACAAAAGTCCAATTTGGTATCAAGTTGTGTCCCCCTGCTCGGCAACCCAATCGGAGGAAACCTATGGTTCTTATGGGCATAAAACGGTTAAAAAATAAACAAAAACGAAAGTTTTATCGCAAGTACGCCGTGTTCGGTATCGTTTTCTAGGTTTTCTTAGATGCTGGGTCGAATGAAACAATTCTCAGATGTGTAGGACTGCGTCTAGACGGAGAATAGTGAAATCACAGTAATTATAGTGAATCAAATTCCAAGAACTCAACACACTAACGATAACAATAGCGAAAATAATAGTTTCATCGTTTGTACTCCCTCTCGTCCCATTAAAACCACCAGCCAGCTCAACCAGCAATGTCGCGCCAATCGATGCAGGCGCCCACAGGCGCCTGGAATCTGTCATTTCGTAGTAGTCAGGTATTTCGTGTCATTTACTGGTATTTTTCGATCCTGAATCGAATGGGATGGGTCTCCGAGCTGTGAGACTCTGTCAAGCTGTTCAAGAGAATAATGAACAATTGTGCAATAATTTGCAGGGGTTTAATTTCCTTGGCTCTACGAAGTAGAAAGGAACCTAATCGGTTGAATTTTTTTTTTTAGTTCTCTTCAGATCTTTACGTTTTAGAACACTGAACCAAATCACCTCAAACTTGATATATAGCATGCTGGTCAACCTTGGGAAAATGACGAGAGCAGCACAACAAATTAACACACATGTCGACAAAAATCGAGTTAAGCGCAATTTTTTCCTTTTAAACTCCGCTCAAATGTTACGAGAATCTCCAGAATAATTCAGATTGTATTCCAACCAAGTACCTATGCGATGGGTTTTTAATACCGTTCATAAAATATACACGGGGCTACTCTAGGAATTCCGGGATTTCAACCACTTCTTAACGTTTTTACCCGATAACTCTGTAAAAGTGTGTTTGAGTATGCTCTGGACCTGCCGTTTAACCTTGGCTATAACCCCGCACAGCTTACCAACTTCAAAAACCAATATGTGATGGGTGTGAGAAATGGTGAATTTTGATTTGAATAACCGGGTACAACTAAAAGGGCGACAGGGGCGTTTGAAGAGTTTATTAACAATTGCCGGTTGGGGAAACACAAAAATAAATAAATGATTTGGTACTTATACAAATTCAACTAGCGCAAAATGGATCAAAGCCGTTTCGATGTCTTCCCTGATAGATGGTCGGGAGTCGCTGTCCAACACGTCCGAATGGGTCGTGAGATTCCGATGTCGTAAACGATTCAAGCAAAACGGTTAAATTAGGTTCGGCGAACAAAAAAGGAACGGAAAAGAAGAAAGAAAGTTGATGATGGAATGGGGAGAAAAAATAATAAAGATAATAATAATGGAAGAGGTTACAACCCCGTTCCCTCAAGTGGTGGGCAGCAGCAGCTGCTGCTGGGAACAACGTTGTTCATCAGGTTCGAGAACAATAGTGTCTTGGAATTTCTGCTATTCTATTGGCACAACTGTTGATAACTGATAAACATTAAGTAGCGATATCGGATGTGAAATGGGAAGGAGTGATGGTCTGGTTTACGCCGTCATTAATTATCTTTGCACCAATTGCTCAATATTGATCGGAGCGTGAGTACGAGCAGCACAATAAATTCCTGATCCGCAACCCGTGAACCGATGCGTCAAATGAACAGAGAATAAATTGAATTAGTAGAATAAGCCACGAACACGAGTGAATTGAAGTAAAGAGGACAGCTGTGTGATGCGGCGCACCTGATTATTTGCAGCGGCAACGTGCGACTTGAATGGTGCCAAAAGGAACAATCCGCAGAGGGTTGAAAATGCAGCGCTAGATTTTGCTTCCTTGGGGACTTCGCCAGGTTGAGCATGCCCTGACATCGTTATTGTTGACTTGTCTTTAGACGTAAAATTAGAAAGATCGTACTGTGACTAGACAAATAAAATTGAACAAGTAAACTAATTACTTTCCGCTACCCCAATGGGAAAGTAAACTATAGTAATCGTGTCAAAAAAAAATTTGGGTTTTCGCGCGTGGTCCGTGTGTGTGTGTGTGTGTGTCTGTAGTTCGATTTGCGGGAGAATGGCTGATCCGATTGAGCTGGTTCTTTTTTTGTTTTGTTTGTTATTTTTAGACGCCAAAATAAGGTTATGGGCGATTTCGGTTGATGGGAAGGAAAGGGGGACGAAAATATACCAAAAACTAGGGGTTTTCGCATTTTTCTCACAAACGGCTCCAACGATTTTGATTAAACTTTCAAATTATCTTCTACTAATCAATACCTAACTTTTCTCCCCTATACATATCTCCATGAAAATACGTTGAACGGAGATATAGGCCTATGAAGCAAAAATAGGTTTTTGACGCTTTTTGGCAAAACGACTTCAACGATTTTCACCAAACTCTCAGGATGTTTTAGAATAGTTAATACCTACGTATTATTCTCAACAAATGTTCCTCTGAAAGTCCATTGAGCTGAGATAAAAATGAAAATGTGTCGGAAATAACGTTTTTGCGAACATTTCCGTAAATTCCAGGGTAACTGCTTCACCAGATGTGATCAATCGTTCAGAGTGTCTTATAGTCACCCATACCCACATTTCGTTCTCCATAATTATTTCTGTACATATATGTTGAACCGAGCTATAAACCATGTTAACTCAGAAAAGGAGATTGATCGAATATTAATTTATCGGTATTCCAATTTTCTCATAAACGGCTGTAACGATTTCGATAAAACTTACGGAGTACTCTCAGCTTACTAGTCCCTACATTTTGGTCTCAATAAATGTTTCTGTAGAAATGCGTTGAACGAAGATATAGCGCCCGCATGTGTAGCGGGTGTTCGAACTTACGGGGGTGGCAGAAAGTTGTGTGTTGCTACACACCGCTCGTTTTTACTAATAATTAAATAGCAAGTGGGAACATTTTCCGATACGTGCTCACTTAATGAGTTAAACTACTTAAACTGAGCGCGTTCATATGCTGAATAATTGAAGTTGTAACGTTTTTCGAACAACAATCCTCAATTTTGTGATCGGCAGTTTCAAAGTTAATGATTGAATTTGTCGACACGTTTCGAGTCAGCGGGTCAACGTAAACCGAGGGGTCGAAATCTAAACAAACGACGCCATCACGTAAATCAATTCACAACGCCGCGCGTGTTGTTACATCTGGCGTCAATTAACGGGATCATACATAAATGCATGACCCTATTCCAATCAACCTGTTGACAGGTTCCGTGCCGAAGGTTAATTCGAATTACCTCGGAGGAGCACGCGGTCTTTCGGATTTTCACGATCTGACGAGGGCGTTCGAAACGACCGGAAAACATGAAAATGCACAGGCTGTCTACAAAATATTGTGATGTATTAGAGATATTCTTTCACGGTAATTACTTCATTCTTTGATAATTTCGTTTATTAAAAATACTTCTGTAAGGCATTCCTTCCTAATTATCACTCAAACAAAATTAAAAAAAGGACGAGTAGAAGTAACTGAAACTTTTTCTGAGTTTTCGGATTACTCTATTTTTCGTGGAATTGAACGCAGTCCAAAGTGATTCTCACGCCAAAACTTAATACCTTCACATTTCAGTCACGATTAAATAAGCCTGATATTTGGCTTCCCTGTACACTTAAATTGTCTATAACTCGGAATGTCCGAACATTAAAAAGTTGAAAAATCTCCGAGAGAAGATGATGATTTACCTATAAATCCGCACATTATTAGGTCAAGTGGCCCACTCTTCCTAATGTACGGGAAAAAAGAAAATCGTCGTCAATCATATTATTGTTAAGTTTCATGCTTTGGCTTGCATCCAATTTTACTCAAATAATGTAACTTCACTGATATACGTACAAATCATTTTTCCCTTTAAACATAAAAACATATTTAATTCCTAAGTTACTATCATCAACGTAATTACTGTCTAATATAAATTATTACTGCTCGGAGGTATATTTAACTGGTATCATATTATTGCACACGATCTCTACTCTAATTCATAGGTTTAATAAGTTCGTAAACTTATAAGAGAAAGTCTGAGCGGGGGGGGGGGTGGAGAGAAAGTTGAATTGTGAGTAGCGCGAGACTTGAGAGACGAATGAGTTGGAAGAACTGGGAAACAACGGTTGCTCGCAAGTAGTGAAGGAGGACTGACTGATGTGTGGAGCTGTGTGTTGTGGAGAGAAAACTAGAATTGAGGGGTGGGGAAATATGGTTGGGGAAGTCCAGAAAAGGGGGAAATCCGTTGTCACTTGGAAATAACTGAGCAGCTGGGCTTTCTACAAGTACAAACAAAAGGGTTGAGATCGAAACGTGTTAAGGGAAACAATGACTTCAAGTGCGGACGTTCTGAGGTCAAAAATCCATCTAATTCGGTTTGTGCCGAACAACCATTCTATTTTTATTATTTTCCTCCCAAACAAAATTTAGATACACTATTATTTACATAGCCTGTAGTGGTGTCAAGACTTTTGAGTTGATTTATTTTTTTACGAGAGTTCGTTGCAATATGAAATGTTTTGTGCGATGAACATTATTGCAACTGCACATTACTAGGCCGACTGGCGCATTCTTGTTAATGCACAAAAAATTATCATTAATTATATTGTATTGTATATATTATTAACTGTCGAGTTTCATGCTTTTGCTCGCACAGCAAAGTCTCTACAGCGTTTGCTTTATTCTTAGGTTTGATAAGCCCTAAAACTATTGAAGGTTTTTTTGCCTCTTGATAAATTTCAATATTATTGTTGTTCGTTCCTTATCCCTACAATTAGAAGTGATTTTTAGTAAATTATTTGCCTCATTGAAAGCGACCAACTGCTGACCTCCGATTGTATTTTTTGTCCAAATACAAAGTTATCAACTAGTATTCTGTACAACGCTGTTCTCTCTTCTATTCTTATCCGTCTTGTTTTCTATCTTGCGAATTCATCAACTTTTGAAGTTTCAGCAGTTGTGAACGGTCCATAAAACGGAGTGAAGCATACTCAAAGTGTGAAATTATCAGAGATTGTGTGTGTGTGGGACACAGAACGCGAGAAAGTTAGAATAATTGACGAATGTTGTCAACACATAAAAATGCTAATGACGCGGTTGTTCACGCAGACGAAGACAGTTACATTTTGTGTACGAACAGTTCCAAATAACACAACAGTACCATAAACAAATGACGTGAGCGCCGCGATAAATTAGGAAATTTTAGCCCAGTTTTTGCCTCATCAATTCTGCTCAGACAATCTCTCTCTCTCTCTCTCTCTCTCTCTCTCTCTCTCTCTCTCTCTTTGCAAAATCAAGGTGGCTCTCCAATAAGAGATAATTAGGAGCAGCGGTTCATTTTTGATAATTTCCCACGGTTTTAACCCAATAACATCAAAACAAATAACGTAAATCTCTTCAGAAAAATCGTATCTGCCGTATCTTGAATCATCTGTGCGCTGGTTAATCAACAACGGTCGCGGCATAAGTAGGAACAATTCAATAAATTTCTAAATCTCGAACCGTGCTAGTTTCATTGCAAAACTTCCAGCTGCTTCATACAAAGTTCGCATAAACTGAACAAAAAATCGATTATTCGCTAAGTGTAGGGACAGAAAACGTTGAGTGGTGCGTCGCACCAGACTGTTAGCGGAGAAACCTCGGAATCTCATGAACTCGCGCATCGCAAAGTACTTCAACGCTTAAATAAAAAAATGGGTAAATACGCGGTGGGTAATCGAGAATAAAGAGGAGAGTCTGCTGACAATGGATACAGGGCAGGCTAGCGTCAATACAATTCACTGCGGGTAGAATTAAATTGCCCTTTGAAGGCAGCGCAATTCAAGCGAGGAGAAACCTAATGACAAACAAGACAGTATTGCAAAACGAATTCGTATCTGCACTAAATTGACACTTCAGTAACAAGAGAATATTGCTTGCGACAAAAATGTAGCTCAACCCTTGACCGAATTTGTAATAATCAAAAATCATCCCTTAATTTGTACTTCAGTTCAACAGCCTTGATTTGCCATAATTTAACAAAGGTCCGATTATTAGGCACCTACCCCTGAAAAGCGACAAAAATGGGGCATTAGCGTAGGAAAGTTGATGACTTCGACCCTCGTGAAATTGAAAACCTCGAGGAACTCCCGACAATATGAACAACCTCATTCTCTTCAGCAAATGCGCTACTTAAACGTCGAACTGAGCTCAATTGGCCAAAAGGAGGAGTCTCGGAACGAAGGATAAAATTACTTCGCGAAGGATGTGAACGTTTTTAGGGCCAATGAATCGCCATTTGCGAAACCTGAATACGCGTAATCGAATCATGCGCCGGTTCGCTCGTCCTTGGTTTTCACTCAGAGGCGGAGCAGAGTCGGTTAACTCCC
Organism: Pachypeltis micranthus; assembly: GCA_020466155.1. NCBI lineage: Eukaryota > Metazoa > Arthropoda > Insecta > Hemiptera > Miridae > Pachypeltis > Pachypeltis micranthus. Next base: position 8,796,098 of record CM035778.1, read on the forward strand.
ACGAACAAATCTTACGACCAACGCAATAAATATATGGAGTGCAAGGACGACAGGTTCCTCCGGAGATTAGTTCGCTCTCGACGTCCCTGTTACAGGCTTCTGTTAAACCCAAGACGTTCGGTGACGAAACTAGCAATACATATAAAATACGTCAAAGATTGATAACAATAGTAATTGACGAAAATGGGCATTTACACTGCCTGGTACATTGCCAGTTCCAAAGGCGAGAAGTCGCACACATTTGATAAACATTCGATGGAAAATGGTACTACTTCCATTCGCATACAACAACTTTCCCCAATATTTGACGCGATATCTGTCACTTATTATACGGGTTCAGCCAATAATGACACGAATTAGGGATTTCAATTCTACCTCAGAAGAGAAAGAGAACGAAATAAAGACCTGAATTGATTGACGAATGAGAAGAACGAGATAGAGGGCTCTACACTGTGTTTAGACCAGTGTTTCCCAAAGTGCGGCCCACGCACCACAGGGGGGCAGACTTCCTTTTTTTTTTGGATAACTTGAACCATTTTTTTCAATGTTAAATTTAGGAGCAGAATTCAGTAAAAAAAGTAATTTTTTTAACAGTAAATAATAATTAGATACAGTTTTGTGTGATGTTATTTACTTCGCTTTCTTATGTTACGTATTCGTACGGAATTATGCGTGGGGGAAAAAAGTGGTAATGGTTAAAGTGGGACGTGGCACAAGAAAGGTTGGGAAACACTGGTGTAAACGGTTTCTTGATTAGTTCTGATTGAACAGCCAGTAGAAGTGATAAGTGAACTGGTTGTTCGGTGCACGAAAGGGAAAGCTGAGGATCGCAATAAAACTGAAACTCGGTGAGCGTGAGGAGGACTGTAATATAAGTGCGTGCGGAATTGAGTTGAATTAAAATTGAGGTGAGATGGAGTACAACTGGGCGACTCAAGGGCAGTGCTCGGAACGCGTGAACTGGCACAGGCAACTGTATGAGAGAGTGAGAAGTAACTAGTGCGATAGTTGGAAGCAGAATGAATTTGGAAGAGCTCTATCGTCGATAGAAAAATGAAATTGGGAGAAAGAAATAAAGGAAGGGGAAAACCTGGGAAAGGGGACTGTTAGAACCAACTGACCGCGGTTGAAGGATTCCCGCAGGTGAGGGGCAGGTATTGAAATAGTTGGAGACAATGACGCGGGGAAGTCCGAGGTCAAAGACTCTAACCACTTCGACGCTTTGCGTCAAACACTGGTGTAAGGATGAGTGAGGAGAGCAACTGCATACTACATACACTGATTGTGAACTGTCTGGCTTTAGTCAGGTCCTGAGGGCTGGGAGTAGGAAGGCCTAAGAAAAGCAGGTACCTTTTATCCACTCTGGAAATAATCCTTGAAGCCTTTTGTTAGCAGGAGAGGCTAATTTAACTCCCATCGAGTGAGGAAAGAAAGGAAGGTTTTCTCATTAGGGCCAACGGCAACTACTAATTCGGCCAGAGCTGAGTCGAACACCTAATTCTGACATCTATATTAACTATACAACACTTCAAGAGCTGTAGAAGTGTGCACTTTAGCAGAGAAAGGAATAGTTTGTCTGAAGAGGAGAAGAGAGCATTAAACAGAAAGGCGGTTCACGGAACGAGTCTAATAATAAGAACATGAGGGGCGTATTGTGTTCGGGATTGGGTTTTCCCTACAACTAGGAAACTCTGGGGTATCAATCCCTTTTGTACTCTTAAATTTGAAATCAGTGGAAAGAAAGAAAGAAAGGAAAGGAAAAAAAAAAGTGAGTTAAAAAGAAAGTTATTTTTTGTTTATCCGAATACTTTTTTTTTAAACTTCATGCAACCAGGAAACACCCACAGTGGCCGCAAACAGGCTTATTTGCCCAGGATGACCATCCCTGTAACCTCTTCCAGCCGCAGATGAGCCCACTCTGAGGCACACAGCAGCCAGCCCATCACAAATACACAGTACACGCTCCGCTGACTCCAGCTCCGTCTCACATAACCCGCATCTCTGTACTTCCGACTGACCAATCTTGGCCAGATGGTACCTTAGTGGACCTGTGAACACGCCAGATACCATCCATATACTTTTTCTCTCCAGACTGAGTATCTCTCTTGTTCGCTGGCTGGAGATTTTAGTAGGCAATCATTTGGCGTGGCTCATCCAGCCAACTGGTAGCCCTGCACTTCTCCCACTTGCCAACAAGGGAGGAGGTCCCTATGAAGGGCTCAGGTCCCACCGGAAGAAGCGCAGGTCCTTTTCTCGCCAGTTTGTCTGCCTCCTGCATTTCTGTATGAACGTGCACCCAACACAGTGTTAATGCGTTTTCCTGCGCCCAACAATGCCCGACTTCCCGAATACATTCCCCTGCTCGACGCGCTTGCCGACTGATCCTCGTTCAACTTGCTCTTAGTTGCTTAGCCCTTTCGCGAAAACGTTGACTTTGACAGCGAAATACGTCTCTTTCTTCAACGAAAGTAGGGCTAATTGTGCAGTGATTGTGCAAAGAAGGTAACACGCCGTCAATTCCTGCTCGCATTTCGTTAGACGATCGTGTTAACTGACATTCAGCATTGCATTTGTATTTTTAAAGAAAAGTACAAGAACGATACATTACTCAATACGCTGCATAATTTTCGCACATGTTGGGGTTTCGTCCATCATTTAGCAAAGTTTTCTACCTCTCGTAGATAACCGGAGGATGTGACCCATTCACCAACAGTATTTTCTGTTTTTAAAGTATTTTTAAAACACTTATAGCTTGTTGCGTTTCAATATAAATTACACAAATTATCTTTTTAAATATTTTAATACGTACACTGGCCGTTATTTCTTAAGAGCAATTCGGATTGTTTTAATCCTTACAATTAATTTGAAAGGGAACGCAGCAAAGCAATCAATAATGAAAGAAGCCTTGAATGGGACGTTTGAAAGTCGTATGGGAGCCAACGGGGTCACAGCTCAAGATGGTTGACGCCCTGCAGGGGCGACTATTCAACCAACAGTCTGATAAACGAGTGCGAATAGCGTGACCAACTTACAAGCAAATTATTCGCGCTTTACTTTCGTTTTTGTGTGCTCAGTGTTCATGAGCGCTTACGTTCAATAACTACCCCGGCGTGTATAACGAGTTGTGGCGACAAACTGGTGAAAGGTTGGTTTTACGTTCTTACGTTCTTCCAAAGAATATTTTAAATGAGGAAAATCATTGTGGTAGTAACGTAAGGTGTGTTATTTTGGAGCCAGCGAGATTGATAATATTTGCAGTGAAAATAATGCTCGTTACTGGGCATGAAGGTATCATTGGAAATGAGAGGGTGGGCCATCTATTGTACCTATAACGGCCCACTGTGGGGCTTTGTCACTAGTCAAGAGGATTCTAGGAGAATATGTCAGGAGAATGAAACTCTTTTTTGATGTCGACTCCTGTAGAAGTTGTACCAATGACTAGACATCATTCCCCCTCAAGTCACCGGTACTGGGACTTCGTTGGGAGTCCCCTCATACGTGCCACACTGCCTACACCGAGGTGTGTGGACTATTCCCACAACATACGCGTGTTTGTTCATTCCGCAGTGCCCTGTGATGATCCTTCCTCTCCATCCTCAGAAGGCCTTCTTATATCGTGTGTTTGCCCTGAGACAGCCTCACTCCCGCAGCGTTCCGGACTGTCTGTTACGTTCTTCTGGCATATTCTAACACAGTCCTCTTGACTATTGAGTTTTTACTTCCCTTGGCTCTACAAAGTAGAAAGGAAAGTTATGTAATCGGCTGAAAAAAAAAATTTCGAGTTTTCTTCAGATCTTTACGTTTCAGACCCTTCTGAGTCCGAAAAACACTATTTGGGAAAATGGTCTGTGAACAATTTTTAGAGAAAACCACCGTACCAAATCAGCTCAAACTTGATATTTCGCCCGTAGGTTACCATGGGACGCCAAAATAAGGGTATGAACAAAATCCACCGAAAGTCAACTATAGTTATCATAGTGATCAAAACACGAAATATTTTTTTTCTCAAAAATGGCTCTAACGATTTTGATTAAATTTGTCATATTGATAGCTCTCAATAAGGCAATTACAGCATAAAATTTCTATTCGTGGGAAAATGACTAGAGCAGCACAATAAATTATCAAAATTTTCGACGAAATCGGTTTTAGCGCGGTTTTTAGAGAAAACGACCGAACCAAATCACCTCAAACTTGATATCTAGCCTGCAGGTTACCATGGGACGCCAAAAAAAGGGTATGAGCAAAATCCATCGCAAGTTAACTAAAGCTATCATAGTGATCCAAACACTAATTCTTTTTCTCAAAACCAGCTGTAACGATTTTGATTAAATTTTTTATATTGATAGCTCTCAATAAGGCAATTAAACCATGAAATTACCATTCGTGGGACAATGACGAGAGCAGCACAATAAATTATCAAAATTTTCGACGAAAAACGGTTTTAGTGCGGTTTTTTTCCTTTTAAACTCCGCTGAAATGTTAAAAGTGAATTGACGTGTGTTGCAACGCACCAGATATTTTAATCAGTAACACGTCGTCAGGCGTTATTCAAACACTGTTCACACAGGAGTAAGCATAAAATGACCCTTTTAGGTTCTAATAGTCAACTTTGATGCCAAAACATACCTTCTCCAAGCTCCAATTTCAGCGTAGCGGCGGCTGCAGTTGTAATTGTGATGAGATAACGGCAGATGGGCGCTGTGCCTGTGGCTGATTTTGATGATGTTATTGTTGAGGTTGTTGGCGATGTTATCGTTTGGGGATCCCAAGGAAGGCATTTTGTCGATCTCTTGGCACGAACGTGCAAAGAAACGTCAGACTAGGGTTGAGTTTTGACGAGAAGGTCGAACAACGGGTTGGAAGTTTCTCTGGTACGAGAAGACGATTGAAGATAGAAGCCTAACCCTTGTTCAGGGCCGAGAACCGACTACCGCTCATCTTCAAACCTGTCGGTCGTTAAATAAGCCATCGTTACTTTTTATCGTTCAATTCTGGTCTTGGAATTAGGTTTTTTTTAAAGAAGTGCACAAAGCTTGAAAGGGTTTGAGGGAGCGAGAACAAAACTAAAGAGCTCGGCAGCGGAATCTATTTGTGGTGCGTCGTCGTGCGCAGACAGAGGATGGCTAGAGGAATAGTAATGTAGAATAAAATGTAGGTGTAGCTTCACTCAGATTTCCTCTTAATTCATTAAAAAACGATTCAATTCGTTAAGCTCTTTCCAATCTGCATCATTCACATGGATGCGTGTACAAACTAATTCGTTACTCCATAGGAATTATCAAGGAGCCCTACGCTAACCATACACCGATTCAGACTACGTGAGCTCAAACATGATAACGCGTTTTGATCTTATTCCTTCAGAAATGCGCTGAACGCCGGTAGGGCGGGTTTGTTCTTGTTTCCTTATACAACACAATTATATGACCGTATAGCAGCCGTAGTATTAAACTCGTTCTAGGCAAAAAGCAAAAACGAATGAAGAGTTTTCACAACTAAACGTGAAAAACATTTGTTCAGTTCTCTTCAGATCCAACTGAGTCCGAAAAACACTATTTGAGGAAATGGTCTGTGTTTGAACGCGGTAGAGAGAAATCGTCAAAACCAAATTAGGTCAAACTTTATATCTAGCCACCAGGCCACCATTGAACACCAAAATAACGGTATCAGCAAAGTACGCCTAAAACTAACTATAGTTATCGTAGTGACCAAAACACCAGATATTTTTTTTCTCGAAAATGGCTGCAACGATTTTCATTAAATTTTTCATGTGGACACCGCTCAATGATGAAACTATACCGTAAAATTCCCATCCGTGGGAAAATGGCGAGAGCAGCACAATAAATTAATAAACTTTTCGCCCAAAATCGATTTTAGCGCAGTTTTTTTTCCTTACAACCTTCGCTTCTTCAGAAAATGTGGTGCTCCAAGAATAAGGCTCATAAAATATCCAGGGCTTATTACAGAAGTTCAAGAATTTCACCGCCACTTCACTTACTACCATTTCTGAAAGTTTGTTCCCCACAACTCAGGAAAAACGAATGTTAACCCTTATGAGAAAAAAATCGTATTCACAGCCTCATTAATTCTCCGGGCAACAATTGCTCGATAATAGCCCGAGCATGCGTACGAGCAGCGTAATAAATTCCGGAACTAACCCCTACCGCTTTCTGTCGCCGTGCAGTGACGTTCTAATAAGTTCTAATGAGTGATAAATAAATTACGTTGAAAAAGCCACGAGCACGAGTGAATTGACATGGAGTTAAGGAAAGCTGTGTGATGCTTTTGAATCTCCTCTCAAAGGGAACTTATTGCGTCAACAATTTGAATTTCAAAACAAAACCCTTACTTTTAGGAATATTGAAAACAACTGATGGCCCAACGACAGTTCATGAGCGTCTGAGTGCTTACACCTTAATTCTAATACTTCAAAGAATACTTTTTAACGCGTTTTATTACAAATAAATGCAACAATTTTAAGAAATATTGGACCGCGAAGCTAATGTAATAATAATGACGTAATCGAGGCCCTTAATAAATGGTAACTTGGAGTTGCTTAACACGTTTTATAGGGAGGATTGACAGTGACACATTCCATCTGAGCACGGAACCCAAATGAGAAAAACCAACAACTAATTTAATTAAATTTCAATAGTAAATCATTCCAATTGGACAACGCAAACCACTTTTTATTCCTAAATGCTTTAATTGGGTTGGAGGGGGAGGAAGAAATTACAATTAAAAGCTTATGAATAACAATTTGGGGACTACCGGTCTCTACGAAACAAGTAATAAAAAGGTGGTTAACGATCGGGGACCATGAAAGGCTAGTTTTTTAAAATGAACTTCAGAATAGTATATTTATAAGTTTTTTGCACGTATTCTGTTTTTTGTGTGGATACATTACAATGTAAGGAAAGGTTAGGCAGTGTTGGTTATATTTTGGTACTATTTCCTCCTCATTTTTGTATACAGTCTGCATTAGGTTCATTTTTAGCTTTCTGCATCAACAAGTATTTATCGGTCATTAAATTGGGGCGCACGTACTTCTTTTCAATTTTCGTGTGATGAGGTTTTATATTTATTTTATAACTCGTTCCTAACACTACATACTTTGGGCATGGGATCTACTATTCACTAACGGAATTTTTATTTTTTTTATGTCTTTTATAATGAAGTTTTCATTATTAAAATCCCTCTACAGGGGGGGTCATACTTGTCTCATCCTTGACAGTACGACGATCCTTTTTTTTTTTTTGTTCAGAAAACAGCCGATCTCGCGCACAATATCTTCGGTCACTGCACTTAAAAGAGCGAATAAAACGCGATATTTCACACTAAAAACGAAAATTCCGGAATTTTTTGTAGTTAAAACGACCGCATCCGAGTGCGCAGCGGGACTGAGTCACCTAACGAAGGATCCGAGTGGACGCTCCAGCGCTCAGCTGTGGGTTCCCTTGGTGGGGGTCCGCCGGCTCATCTGTCGCTCCCCCACCAGGCCTTGTTTGTTGGGACGCGAAGCTCCATTCAGCTCCTAATTCGATGGACTGCCGCGTGATGTCTCGCGAAATTATTAATAACTCTCGAATTGGGTGAGTCGTGTGTGCCTTGAAATGGGCAAAATTAGGGGAGGAACTGTGGCGATTACGTGATTCTTGGGGCGGGTTTCTGCAGCTTTTGGACGTTATTACGAGTTGTATAATAACAGGAAAGCGTGAAAGGAATATGTCAACGATATTCTTTTAGGTGTTAGCGTGATATTCGTAGATCACAGTTTTGACACCAACCAGACCGATAAACTTGTATTTGTGGGCTAACTACAACAACCTTATTTGCACCACACCTGTGTCCTGAAGGGGCATGGTGAATGTCCGGAGCGGACACCACAAATTGGGGAAGACGAACGAACTCCGCAGGAGGTATTGGTAGACAGGGCAGAACTGGTCTAATTTGCTTGAACGACCCAGCCAAAAAAGTCAAAAAAGAACGGAGAAGGAATTGGATGAGTGATAGCATCCAGATCCTTTAGAGACAAGTGGGAAACCTGTGGTGGGCTGGGAGCTATGGCTTCACCCTGAAATTGTACCAATGAAACGATGGGAGGGTCGAGTAAGCCAAAAGGGGTTTAAAAAAAACCTTATGCTCAATTAAACCTCAATTTTAACGTCCCATAACACAGATACGCGCCTAGGAAATGACGCTACCAACCAGTTCCAACGGATTGTCAGAAATATTTTAGGAGGATAATGATAATGTACAGGCTTTGACAGAAACAACTCTTCCAGAGCCTGTGGCAGGCGCTCCTAACTTAACCTGTAGGTGCTCCTATGACACTAACACATCAACTTCGCAGTGTGCTCTTCTGAGCTCCTAGCGGAACTTGCACCTCATCTCAATCCCTCACTCCACCAGCGCTCTGACCTCACCTGCCACGGTCATCGATGGAGAGCTTACAGCCAGCAGTCGGTAATCTAGTCAGAATGGTCTCAGCCACAACCATTTTGCAACCCTCCGAGTTATCCACACATCGACTCGCTCTACTTACCACGCAGCGGCTGATGGGCATAGTTCTTATTTCCTCGACCTCTCACTGACCTTCCTTACTCGCAGGGGTGCACAGAAATACGTATCCTCGACGCTCCTACATTAGTAGACTTACGAGAGGTTTGGAAATGTTTGGAAAGCCGTTGACTCAGGCAAAAATTACAGCGATCACGAGCTCCGATCCAATGCCCGACTTTCGTCAGATTATGAATCTTCGTCGTAACCACTAGACTACGATCACTGGGATTAATTGAGTAGCTCCCACTTGCGCCATTATTGAATAATCGTCGCATACGTGATTCAAGAGACTGTCAACAAGATTTTTATTAGAAGGCTAGGGTTTACAATTTCGTAATTATTGGGTATAACTCGTTAGAAGTAACGGTAACCCGACATTTCTGGGGTTGATTCAAATTATCTAATGAACTATTCTCATCATTCTCTACATAGTTTATTGGAGTACCATCTTGATCGCATGAGCAAGATTTATGAGGGAAAAGCTGCCCTAAAATTTCGTCGCAGTTCTGAGTACTTTATTATTGTACTGTCCTTTCCTCCAAATGAACTATTATGTCACTACTGTGTCATTTAGAACTGTACGTAAAAAACTATAATCTGAAGCCTTAAATCGACTTTTCAGAAAAAATGTATTTGTTTGATAACTGTATTTAGCTGTACTTAAGATGAAAAGGTTGCTTAGAATCCAAGTGATTAGGGCTGGTTAATTGCGCTGTGTCGAGAACCCAATTTCGTAAATGTTCCTACGGAGGCCTTAACGATTAGTAAAGGGGCAATCTGCTGCAATGGAAGTCCTCTTGAACATCCTTATTCAGAGGACCGCATAACTGGGAGCAGTAAGGCTTTTGCAAAAAGGAAATGTTTCCAGCAGGACTAAATGAAGCCTCCAAGGAACGACTGGACAGTTCAAACTAGAAGAGGCAGGTGACGTCATGCCAGGGCGGAAGACATTTCAGCTGCCATTCAATGGGAACGAGGGGAGAGAGGGACGTTCCAGGCTGAGGTGGGCACCCTGCAGTGGTATAATTATGGTTCTGTACTGGCAGGCAGAGCTGGACTGGGCATCGTAGGGCCCAATTTCAGTCTTGCTAAGCCAGCGCAGAAGATATCCACTAAACTAAACCTAAACTAATAACTTTGACTAAAACACTCAAAGGCAAGCGGATCTACATATTCTCAAATAGCCAGGCCACCTTAAAGGCTATTGCAGCCCACACTTTCAGGTCCAAGGTGGTATGAGAGTGTCTTCAAGCGCTCAAGCGGCTCAGTGCCTATAATAAGCTTTCTCTTATCAGGATGCCGGCTCATAGAGGGCATGAGGGCGACAAAAAGGCTGACTGCCTTGCGTAAAGGCCCAACTCATCGGGCCTGAACCCTACGTAGGAATGACGAAAACTCACCTGGATCGTCTGGTGGTCCGATGGCAGGCACAGGGCAGCAACGCCCATTGTCATCGCCAGCCGCGACTAAGACAGGCGAAAAGGCTCATTACGCCTTCTTGTTCACGGCCGAAGGCAATTCTGACACTCTCTAGACAGAATCTGAGAGTTCTGATCAGCTTCCTCACCAGGCACTGCTCACAAGATGGGTGTTCACCAATGTCGACTTCAAATCATTCGTTCAGTCCTTCGCGTGTTCGTCAAAGTTCACTTCCGTCAGTCGAGCAAGCGCTGTATGATTCACCCAAGCCCGATCCATCATGACACTGTTTTGTAGTGTCATCATTACGTCACCCCATTGCCGAATCTCATCTTGTCTTCAACTTTTCTCGTCATTCGTTGTCTCCTGCTCGAATCGTTCTCGTCTTGCCTTGTCCACCTCGCTCTTCCCCGCGTTATTATACCTCCAGGATGCCACGCTCGTGAAGACTGGTAAAGTACCTTTGGCACATTGCCTGGTACCAGCGGATCAAGGTATTGTGCTGAATATATAATCTATTCTCGTCACGTCCACAAGTCACCACCTCGCTCGTCTTTTCGTCCGCGACACACCATTGACATCCATCTTTACTTTCCGATTGCGTTGCAGTGTTTACCTTCAGAAGAAGTGATTTTATTTATTTTAGTATTGTCTTAAGCGATTCTTTCGGTGGGCCCACACGATATCATTTGCTTTGCTTGTACAAACACAGTCCACACATCACATATTGGGAAGTGTTCCTTGGGCGTATCGCTCGTCCAATCCTAGACCAACAATGGGCATCTCAGACGCGGTAGAGTGCAGACTGTGCGGTCAGGAGGATGAGACGGCAGAGCACACCCTACGTGACTGCCCTACATGAGACTACATGAGAAGCCAAACGCTTTTAATGCTTTTCTCAGGGGCTCATTGAACCCCAAATCGTAGTCTGCGGCGAAGGGCTACTCGGCATCCTAAGGGGGGCAGGTACGTACGACAGACAACCCTCCGATTCAGATCCGCTGTTCAATTACGTCATTAGGCCAACCTACTGAAAATTGACTCATATTTCGACTTGTCACTCGCGTTACTGATAAACCCCGACATGGAAAAACAGTGAGGAATCGCTCGTTTTTTTTTGCGGCGGGTAAAATATCGTTAGCGATAGAATCAGTGATAACTCGAGACTCGCGGATGTCGTGTGAAAAAGGGAGCTCCGTAAAAATGTTACTTCTCCCTCCCTCGAAAGCGATTTGTTTTCAGTTCTCCTTCCGCAATCTCAGCGTTTCGCCGTTTGACGGTGAAATATGAATCCGAGTGAAGAACTTGGAACATTCCGTCCTCCCCTCTTATGCGACTTCTCTGTCGTCCCTTGCACGCCGAGGCTTTGAGCCTTTTTAGTATTCCGTCCTCGCGCCATACGCTATTATTCGATCCTTTTCTTTACCCCATTTCTAGCTCCGCGTCAACGTTCAGCAGAAGACACTGCGCTGGGAACGTTGCTCCTGTTTTCCTGGGTTTATTTAATAACGCGGCCTCCATAGGACAGCATAACATCCATAGCGCACATGTTACATCTTTCCTAGACCAATTACTGATTTCCGCCTTGAGGCTTGTCGTCAGTACACGAACGCCCGCGAAGAAAAATGGTCTGCACGAAACCAAAACCAACGATTTTATTGAACAACTCTGGTGAGTCCTGTCTATAAATTCTATAAAGCACCAAGAAAAATGCGCGTTTTGAATAGGCGATCTATGAGGATGTGCCAGGTTTAAGAGAAAACCGTTCTTTGTCCTGTACGGTTTTCTCTGGTTCAACCAGTTAGTTATGTACAAGTGAGTCCAAAAACACCATTTTGTGTGTGTTGTGTGGACACGAAAAGACGGCAGAACCAAGTCAGCTCAGACTTGATATCTAGCCCACACTTTACCGTGGGACGCCAAATTAAGAGTTTGAGCCAAATCCGTCCAAAACTAAGTTGTCGTAATGGTCGATTATTTTTCTCTCAAAAACAGCAGTAACGAGTTTGATCACACTGGATGAACAGCTCCAAATAACACAACAGTACCATAAAAATCCAGTTTGAGGTAAAATGACGAAAGCAGCACTATAAATTACCAAACATTTCGACGAAAATCGCTTTTATCGCAGTTTTTACCTCTTAAACTCCGCTCAAATTCTACTAGAGTCTTCAAAAAAGCCATTCAACTAATCTCGAAAGCCGAAAACGCCATTTTGTGTATGTACTGTGAACGTTTGAGAGAATATCTGGTGCGTTGCAACACACAATTTTCCTCAGCTGTACGTCAATTGTCTTGTGTACATGGCTTTTTTTCCTACTTACTCAATTCATTTGAACTTGGTCAAATGACACTTCACGGCAGTTCCGGAATTTATTGTGCTCCTCGCACTCATTCCCGGACCTTTATTGAACAATTGGTACACAGAGAATTAATGAGGCTGTAAACAAGAATTTTTGAAGAAGGATAGTAATTACCTTTGCAGAGTTATTCGGTAAAAACTTTTAGAACTGGTAGTAAGCGAAACGGCGGTAGTTGAGATTTAGGCATTTTTTGAGTGAGCCCCATTTATCTTATGAGCATTTTTACTCATTCACCCTATAGGTATTGCATTGGACTAGTACACCAATTTAAAAAAAAATTCTAGAAACATTTCAGCGGATTTTAAAAAGAAAAAACGCGCTAAAACCGTCATCCATGTAGCCATTTCGTCGAAAATTTTGATAATTTATTATTTTTGACTTAGTTACTTGATTAATTTAGTTTGAGGTGATTTGGCACGGTCGTTTTCTATAACATTCGTTCACAAACACACACACAGACCCCCAAATAGTGTTTTTCGGACAGCAGGGTCGTCTCAACATTTGTTTTGAAAACTCAAATTTTTTCCTGCCGATTACTTTCTACTTTGTCGAGCCAAGGAAAGTAAAAAAGGCCGAACCAAGTCAGCTCAGACTTGATATCTAGCCCACGGTTTACCGTGGGACGCCAAAAATAAAATTATGAGCAAAATCCACACAAAACTCACTATAGTTACTGTAAAGATCTAAACACCAAATTTTTTTTTCTCAAAAATGATTTTAATGATTTTGGTTACATTTTTTTGCGTGGATATCTCCAAATAACATTCTAATTTGTGGAAAGTTAACGAGAGCAGAACAATCAATTCTCAAATATAGAAAAATAGTTTAGCGGTATTTTCACTCTCATCGTTTTACGAAATAAGGAAAAAAGTTATGAAATGTTGAGCTCTCATCAGATCAGTACGTTTCAAGGCATACTGAGTCCGAAAAACGCCATTTGGGGAAATGCTCCGTTTGACTGTGTGTACGGCAATAATAAGCTAAATTCATTGAATAATATGTGAGGTCTCGAATATGGAAAATGTGTGCAATGGCCCAAAGGTTATTCAAGGAAGTTGTCTTATTATTTACTATACCCCCATGGAGCATGCTTTTATATGCCTGTGAACGTGATTGGCAGAAAACAGCTGAACCAAATCACGGCTTCAACCACTTAAAATTAAATTTCTTTTATGGGCAGTTCTGAATGACACGATAGAACCGTAGAAATCCCATTTGCAATAAACTGTCCGCAGCAAAATAAATTACTAAACTTTTCGACAAAAATTGATTTTATTTCAGTTTGTTTCCTGACTAAGTCCGCTCAAATGCTAGTAGAGTTCGAGCTACTCCATAAATTCCAGTTACCATTTCTTCTTCTTCACTGTTTTTACACGATGATTCTGGAACAGTGATCACTACTCAGAAAAGTCGTTTTACAGCCTCACTAACTCTTGGCGTACTTAACGCTCAATGATAGACGTGGGAACACAATAAATTGCGGAACTATATGCTAGTTAAAATCAACCTTTTTTGTTCGAGTCAGAAAATTTACCCCACACTTCCCTTCCTAAGACCTGTCCCTCCTTTCTGTTTACCTATTTACCACTGAGATGGCAAGGATAGCGACCTTGGGAGAGCCTCTGTCGCCTTCTCACCTGAGACCTCTTACCGCCTTTTTACTCTAATCACTATCTCTTCATCACGATTATTATTATCCGCCGTTTGTACTATCACCGACCACCTGTTCCTTTACTACCACGAAATGACCATTATTTTCACGTTTTCTGCGCGTTTTTTTCGTGTACGCGAGCACTGGGCAGACGCGAACATCATTTTCTTGCAGTGCGGTGCATAGACTGGGTTTGTGCCGGAATCATCGCTAGGGCGCCAACTCAGGTACTACCATCTGTATTCATACTGCACTCCATTTCAAAATCTCCCTATCTACCCTCCTCTTCCTCCATGCGAGTCCAAACACTTTTTTTTTTTCATAATAAATGTTTTTGTAGAACTTTCCCTAATGCAAGTTCAGCGTCTGCTAATATTTACGCACCTAACGATTAGGTAAATGGAGGAGAAAGATTCTTTCTTGGGTTTGTGACGTACTTGGGGAATAGTCTCACAATTCCCGCGTACAGAACACTCGTGAAAGTCGTGTTTGGGCCCAAAAGAAAAGAATAAATCAAACACGCTCAATAATACTCACTCGATCAAATAAATAAAATAGTAACTCTCAAGAAGGAAATGGGAAATGAAATTATAAAGCAACTAAGACCCACTTGAATTTAATCGGCAAAACTCGAAATGAATGAAATGAAACGAACTCCTTTTAGAATGAAACAAATAACCTATGCTCGGATTGTATTAAATGACAATAAAGGGACAATGGGGAAAATGAAACACAAAGCTCTGATCGCTTACCTTACTTCACACAATCAAAAGGGGAATTTAAACACTGACTTATAACAGGAATATTATTCGCTGACGAGCCGATAGCCGTTCTGATCTCGAAATGCGGCTCCGACGCTAATATAAACAGCGGCGGCCTGCACGGGTGGCGGTCAGTGTTGCCACTTCGCGCAGTCCGCCACGAAAACCATTACAGGTTTCGGATTAAATCTCCGAACGCAGATGGATCAATCTGTTTCGGTCATCTGTTAACCAACACCTACATTATGCTCAACCAACAACTTCCCAAACAATCCGTTGAACGGTAGTACAGACCAAGCAACAGCCTGTTTTCGGATTTTGTCAGAAAAGGCGGTTTTCTCACGCTACAGTTCGGTCTTCACAAAAGTTAACGAGTCAATTGGTCGCTCAAGGTGCCGAAGCTTGGAATTGACGCGAGGAAAGCAACGTGATGCGTCGCGCGTGATTTGTTTTTCCTGACTCAACCAATCCCAAGTGGAGAGTATGGCTACAAAAGCGACGAAGGAGGCTCAACGTTTTCACGACTCGGAAAACAAATACCGGCGTTTAAATTACGAATTCTCTGCCAACAAAGCGTCCCTTCGCGCGCGGGCAGTTAAAATGTTATGACATAGGCGAAGCGTGACAACCTCTAACGACCTATTTTAGATGGAATCTTCTTAGAAATGAGAAGGGCTTAAGTGGAATTGGAGCCGGGCCAAAGGCTTCCCGCAGAATAATATCGTGCTTCTTCGGGGAGCGGGACACAAACACACGAATTGATTGACTTCGGGTATTGCGCTAAGCTCCCTTTCTATTCGAATTAGCAAAACTCGTCACACGATCAATCTGTGGCGTGTCTCGTTCAATGAAATACAAAACTACCGCCCAACTAACAGAATTATTCACTGATATTTGTTTAAATTGACGTCAACCAGAAAGCCTGCTGCATCAAAATCATAACTTCTCATTCGGGCATTCATCGAAAAACCCCACTCAACTTCCTAAATTGCACGCCAGAGCTTTCGTGGAATTGTAAATCTGTGTTCTGCACCTTTTGTAGTAATCACTTTTTGGATAATTCAGTCGACGAGTTTAGAAACATTTATTGGCCACACGAGGATCGGAGATCAAAATACTTGAGATGTTCTTAAACCACTTTTTGGGAGCAGGAGAGGAGGAGTTGAAGAATGGAATAAGAAGAGGACTGCATTATATGTGCAATGAGTATCAAATTGAGTGTGAGTATAAAAGGACGACACAAGGGTACGAGTCAGAACACAGGTGAACTGGCATGGGAAACTTAATTGGAAGGAGAGTGCGAGCTGTGACTGGGCCGAGAGGAGATGGAGGAAAATATACCTGTGTGAGCACTGGTGGACGAGTGACTTTCGTGAGAAATCGTAGGTGAATGAGTTTGGGAGGACCCGTCTGTTGTGGTGAGGAATCTGAAGATGAGGAGTGGGAAAACCACTTCTGGGAAGTCCATTGTCATTGGAAATAACCACGGAGGTGGAATTTCCGGAGGTAACATGGGGAGTTCAGGGAAACAATGATTTTGCCATTAGGACAGGCGAGGGCACTCTGAGGTCAAAAACCCATACTGATTCCGCTTGCGTCGAACATCGTTCAACTACACAGGAAACAAAAAACAGCAACAGCAGAGAATAGAACGTTTCACAGTTCACAGGCGAAACATCCATCATTCCGCCGAATTAGTACCAATGAGATAACACTAAGCCCTCTGAGTTATTACAAAAAAAAGCGAAGTTTTGCAACACACTGCTACGATGCTTTGGAAGGGGCCCGAGGCTATTAGAAACAGCCAATTTCGTTTTATAATCGGCCACGACAAGCTGCAAACCCACCTTTGTCGTGTGCCGTTGACACCTGCCTTCTATAGAACCTGTCCCAAATGGCGGGCCACCATCCGCACAGCTGCCGACATTGTAAATCGTTGTTGAGAGGCTGGGCGTCAAAATGGCCAAAAGACTGAATGAAATCGGGATGATTTAAATTTGTGAAAGACGGGATACGGAGTAAACTTTAAATAGCGAAATGAACGTGATGGAACGGGTGTGTTGGCACACCTTATAATTATTTTCTTTGTTTTATTTTTATAATTTCCGTTTACAAAGGGTTTCGTTATTTTTTTATATTTATTTCATCTTGATCCAACTGGCAATGTAATAATAAGGCGCAGCGCTGATCAAGGCGGTACAGACAGTCTATGGGAGGCATTGCCCAGCTCAGCAAAGGACCAGCCATTCTCGCTTTACTCCTCCATTTGTTAGTGTTCACCTGCGAATCTGCATTCTCCAAAGTTTGAAGACTACAATACCCAGCATCCGGATTGTTAGTTAAATCTAATTTTGAGTTGGCATTGCAGACTTAGGTCGAGCAGTACCACTCGGCTCACAACTCGGTGAAGATACATTCAAGTGCAAGTCGCTTCCTCACCGCCGATCCCATCCACGTGGATATCCACCTAACTCGCGGTCGTCATCGTTTTATCGACGTTCACCCTGCGAAGGATTAGTTATTTTCGAAAGTTGGACATTTTAATTGAAATTCGACGTTTTAATTTAGCCAGGAATTCGTTCTTATTTTAAATTTATTACTTTCAAGTTTGATATAATTTACTCCACAGCTAACCATTTCATTTCATATATTTCAAAGACCGAAGGATGCGCTTCTTTGCCATTTAAAGAGCCCCTAAACGACCGTAACAGGGTGAACTGTGGGAATCAGCATAAAGCGAATTTCACCTGCCCGTGTCATCCCCCCCCCCCAGCAGAAAACAATACAAATTTCGAGCGAGGAAAGGTACACTACAGAACCTTTTTGGAATCGTCGGGCAAAAAGTGAGAGTGCTAGTAAATAAAATGGCAGAGATTTAACTTGCAGAATTTCCGAAGTTGCTTCTTGTTATCTTACGACCATTACTGTTCGTCATGTAGTTCCTTGGACAATTACATCGATTCTTCAGGGAACGCTGGTATCACATGACCGTGATTTATAAGGAAAAAAACTGCGCTAAAACCGCTGCTCTCGTCATTTTTCAATGAACATTTTATGGTACAGTCGTGCTATTTGGACCAGCCTGTTCAGGCAACTCAGAACATCAAAAAGCTTCTTAGGTTTCCTTTCGGAATAGGGATGCCTTCCCAATTACTCATCAGAGCTCTGCAATGAACCAGTGGAAGATTGTAAACGAATGTTTGGCAGTCCGAATTAGCTGAATCTTTGAACTTCACAAATGTCATCACCTGCTCTAACGAAAGGTCATCGTTTCCCCAAGCACCAACCCTCTTTATTGTATCTGTGGGAAGTCCCGCTCCTCAGTTATTTCCAAGTGACTACGGATTTCCCCTTCTTCTGTACCTTCCCAAATATCCTTTCCCCTCCCCTCAATTTAAATTACTCTCCACAACCGCCATCAGCTTCTCCCAAACTAATTCACCTACGAGTTCTCGCGAAAGTCAGTAGTTTACCAGTTCTCTCAACACTCAGTCATCTAATAACTCTTGCGATACTGTCGTCT
The DNA here is from genome assembly GCA_020466155.1 of Pachypeltis micranthus. NCBI lineage: Eukaryota > Metazoa > Arthropoda > Insecta > Hemiptera > Miridae > Pachypeltis > Pachypeltis micranthus. Next base: position 8,814,374 of record CM035778.1, read on the forward strand.
ACCAGTTCTCTCAATAATTGGTCTCTCAGCTTGTGCTACTCACAACTTCTCTCTCTCTCTCTCTCTCTCTCTCTCTCTCTCTCTCTCTCGCTCTCTCTCTCTCTCTCTCCCTCTCCCTCTCTCTCTCTCTCTCTCTCTCTCTCTCTCTCTCTCTCTCTCTCTCTCTCTCTCATTAGTAGCACTAGAAAAGGTATTAACACGTTAGAAATACCTCGACACCGAACTGAGAATTCATGAGTAATTCATTTATTGTCACAGCCAGTAGGATCGTCAATGAGAACCAGGAGTTTTTCCGGGGACAGAAAAAAGTGCTTGAAAAAACTGTTCAAGGAAAAACTTGTTCTCCAGTCTAGTTAATTACTATCATATTTAATCGAAAGTATTTAGTATCGGAAATTTCAATTGACCTGCGACATTGTTTCTTTTGTTTTGATAATTTACTGTTTAAATATTTGATGAAAATTTGATAGATGACATTTATTTAAATTTTGAGATACTGAATTTTTTTTTTCATGAAGTTTTCTGTATGTTTGTAAGAGTGGGCCGCTTAGGCCCAAAAATGTACAGATAAATAAATAAATCAGTCAGTCAGTCCTCTCTCTCCCTCCACTTAGTGTCTCACAACCAGTTCACGTATATTTAGAGTACCTTGTTCGCATTTATATACTCAAACTCGAACTGGTTATGCTATTCCGTCCAGTATAATACAATCCTCACTAATGCTCGCCACGTCCATTTATTTCTCAGTTTCAAGCTCCCCGTTCGTGCATCCAACAGCGATCATGTCTCTACTCACGCCCCCTGCCATCAGGTGTTGCTCTCTTGTTCTCACCACAATCGACCTATCGACTTTTTCAGTGCTCGATTTGCTAACAATCTTGACAAGTGGTTCGGTTCTTCCAAGAGAACATTTTTTAAAATTTCCGACCTCGGATCATCAGAATTCACTCCATCTTCGAACCCTGTTCTCATCCTCCTCGAACCGACCCGAGGAGAGTAAGAAGGTGTGTACACAAGATGTTACCTAAAGACAATCATTAGAGTTGAGAGATTTTACTTTGTCTTGTGTAGCAATTTATATTATTTCTTTTCTCTCATACGCATATCAATTCTTAAAGAATGAGTTAATGAGTGGGTCCTTTTTAATCACCCCTACTCAGCTTAACACTTCCCATCGCGAAATTTAAATCTAAATGGTACTGGCGGTTTTTGAGAAAATCTAATCTCGTTTTTGTACACTATGACTAATTGTGGACAGGTTTTGCCCCATTTTGGCTCCACATTTCGATCTACATATATTGAATTTCAACCGAATTCTCTGTCAATCGCTTACCACACTCAAATTGCTCAAATGACGTTTTGGACGTCGTTACGCTCATGAAAAAAAGCTGGTGTGCCGCATCACCCATCTTCCCTTAGCTTCACGCACAACCCACGATTTTTACCGCTCAAGTTACTAAATCAATAAACTTTCCATTCAACACATTCCTGTTTCAACTTGATGTTATAGAACTGGACATACTATAAGAAGCGGTTGACCTCACTCGGTCCGGACTTGATTGGCTGTTGCTACTTATAGCGCGGCGTTTACTGAAATACTGAAGTATAGGCAATCGGTGGGACTATTCGTAGGAACGTAGATGTTTTGGTATAGCTGGTCGTTAAGGTTCTGAAATTATTGACGTAAAATTGCGAAAAAATTGGACGAAAAAACGACGTTAGGTTGAGTTTTGGATATTCTGTAGTTGCCCCTGATTTTATTATGTACGTTATAAAAAGCCAGAAAGAAAGCGAAAACAAACTGCAGTAAAATCGACTTTTTGTCAAAAATTTATGTTATTGTGCTGCTCTCGTCTATTTCTCACGAGTCAAAATTTCACAATAACCTCACACAACTGTTGACACAACAAAATTAATCAAAATTCGTAACAGCCGCTCCTGACAAAAAATTATTTTGGGTTTTGATTACTATGATGACTATACAATACTATACTACCAAGGGCTAAGGATTGTAAAAAGACGTGCCTGATAACGATTTTCTGACATGTCATTCATATTCAGCATACTCCAAAACATCAAGAGTAAAGTAAAAACTCACAGAGCTGACTACACAACTTTTCTTTCTACTCCATAGGTCTTAAGGTAGAGAAGCGAATAAAGGAGAAGGGCAAGTAATAAAATATAAAACTAATCAAGAATAATTGATCGGGAATGATATTTTTGACATCCAAGACATTTAGTGCCCTTGGAGTACCAAATGTCATTGCGGCAGTCAGTAAACAAGAGATGAGCGGTTGATAAGGTCAAGCTCTTGGAACGAAATTGAGCTAACAGCGATAATTAACTAGTGGCCTTCGAAGTCATTTGTGGGGGTTTTCGCCTCCCAGTTTTTCTGTTCGAAGTTACATAACAGGCTGAGGGAACGCCCGCGATCGACCTCGTCATAGTTTATTATTGTCAGCGTTAACTAAAACTAAACAAGTCACATTTTGGAAGTTTTATGATTGCCACTCTTCAAAAGGAGTGTAAAACGTGACGTATCGCCTAACAACCCTCAGCCTCACGCACATACACAAATTTTTCTGCCGACTAATCCAATGCTTTTTTCACTCATCTCACGTGGACCTGGTAATTTATTGAGTGTCTCCTCCTTACGTCACGGCCTTCAACGCGCCATCGTTACATGGGTAATTGATGCGACTAACAACGTGAATTTTTTGGGAAGGTTCGTGGAATTGCAAGGAAAACCTGTGAAAAAAGACGACGTTAGTTTGAATTCCGGAATCACTGAGATTTTCTCTCGATCATTTCACAACCCTTACTTTTAATGTTCGTCGTATTAGTAGCTCATTGCAATACGACTCTGATTTTTAGGGAATGCTAGTCTCACGTGAGCGTAGCTACACACAAATTTTGCAACCCCAGTAAATTCGACGACCTGCCACATATACCGGTGCTATATCTTCGTTCAACGGATTTCTACAGGAACATTTATTGATGACAAAATGTAGGTACTATACAGTTGAGCGTATTCCGAAAGTTAGATTCAAATCATTATGGCCGTTTTTCAGAAAATTGGAAAACCGATTATAATTAATATTCGACAAATCTAGTTTTCCGAGTTACCATGGCTTATATCTCCGTTCAACAGATAAACGAAGAAACAATTACAAAGAACCAAATGTAGATACGGGTCGCTGGAAGACATTGGGAAAGATTGATCAAATCCTGCGACGCATTTACTCGGTAAATGTTCCAAAAACAATAGTTTCGACGCATCTGCATTTTTATCTCTGCTCAATGGAGTGTCCGAGGAACATTTATTGAGAACAATATACAGGTATTGACTATTTAAAAACATTCTGCGAGTTTGGTGAAAATCGTTGTAGCTATTTTGTCAAAAAGCCTACAAAAAATCACGAACAAAACAAACTATGAACCAGATTAACTATAGACGCACACACAAGGAAAGTATGCTCAAAACGTAAAGATCTGAAGAAAACCCAACTTTTTTCCTGATCCGATTACGATACTTTCCATACCCTTTGGGTAACGGAATGTAAAAATGCGCTACTTCCTCTTTTCGAGGAAACTGACGATAATTTTCTCATACCTTTATCTTGGAATGATGACTCGCAGACAAAATATCAACTTGAACCGATTTGAGTCAGCCATTTTCTTTCAATCGCGTTCACGGACAAACAGACACGCTCACAGATCATATTCTCAAATGGCGTTTTACGTAGCAGCACCTGATTACTCCATGGGGATTAAGAAAGACGTGTATTCGTGTTAGAAATGTACCGTAATTCTACTACATTTTGATAGTATTTCACTAAATTTCGAGGGCACAATCCAGAAGAACGTTTTTCGATACTCGTCCTTCTTTTTTTTACTGCAGCCACAAATCCTCAGATCTTGGCCCCCCTGCACCACCCCCAGGCCTCACGGCACTGGTCTCTGCACAAGTTCTGCATTCGCCACCTCTTCTGGCTGAAGAGAGGGCCTCCCAAACACAGAACGGCGCGATGCCGCGAGTCCATCGCATACGCACAGCACACGCTCTGCCGTCTCAAGCCCTACCTCGCAGAGCGTGGATGCCTGTACCTCGCACTTGCCAATATTTGCAAGGTGGTACCTCAGTGGACAGTGACCAGTGAACAGGCCATATACGATCCTCATATCGTTCCTCCCCAGTGCAAGCACCTCCTTGGCCCTCCCTCTGGAGAGTTCGATGAAGAGTTTTGACTGTCTAAGGCCGGGCCAGCCCCTGCCAACAGGCAACTCTGCACCTATCCTCCCATTTGCCAACCTTTCTACGTAGGTGGCTCCTGGTAGCCCCAACAAAGGGCTCAGTGCCAATAGGGATCTGCGTCGATCCCTTCTTAGCCAACCTATCAGCATATAGTTTCCATCTATACCCTAATGTCCTGGCACCTAACAGCGTTACACTGTTGTCCTCGGCCAGGGCCTTCAGTCCAGACAGACAATAGTCGTCCATTACATCACTAGAATTAGTACACGACGAGCCGCGGACAAAAACATCAACTCTCAGTTGAGTGGAGCAGACCGGAAAACCGAGTTGGGGAAACAGTTGTAAGAATTGTGCGCGCGAAAAAGCGTTCACAAGTATCTTTCATTTGAACTTGAAATTAGGCGCTTTTTGACATCAAACGACCTATTTCATCTTAGCGAAATTCAAAATGATTACGGATGATGTCCTATTTGTGTATTTACCTTTGCGGAAACCTAGAATACCACTAACGAGCATCCAACGCGCGTTTTGCAACCGTAAAATGTCTAATTTTGGGGGAACCTACAGAAAACCGGTTCAGAAAACAACGCGTTAATACTCAGCACAGAACACCACGGAATTCCTTCAACCCTAAGTGCGTCCCGCAATTCTCATCTCTGAAGCAAATAATCAAACACTTTTCTCACGTAAGCCTGAAAACTCAACTTTGAGGAATTGACAGCGCTTAGCGTTTTAGAATTTACTGGTATGGTACTTATGCCGCGACCTTCACTGATAAAAACCAACTTTGTACGTAAATAATGAAGATGTCAACACGATTTGTATGAGAAGGGTCCACCTTACAGTTCTGTAATTACTGCGAAACAGTTTAGTAAAAAAAGAACGACGTTTCAATTCCGGAATTTCCGAAGTTGCTCCTCATTTTGCCTACTGTGTTTGTGGTGAAGCAGTGTTATGTCTAGCGTGGTGCTCTGGACATGGTTGTTTACTTTTTTCTTGTAATTGGGTTCGTCCCGTATTTTGTAAATAAATAAATTAGCTTATGAGCATTATTAAACTTCCGTCGTTTAGGTAGCGTATTTGTAGACACGAAAATAGCGTTATGGGCGATTTCCATCGATGGGATTGAGAGGTAGAGCACAAAAATGTACCAAAAACTAGGACTTCTCGTATTTTTCAGGAAAAAGGCTATAACGATTTCGATTAAACTTTCAGAATATCGTCTCCTAGGGAGTACCGGAGAGTTATGTGTTGCTGCGTACGAGATATTTCATTTCGAAAACAGAAAATAATTGAGATGGGGCTAAATCTGGCGAATAGGATGCATGAGGTAACAATTCAAATATGAATTCATTAATTTTGGCCATCGCAATAATTCATCTGTGAGCTAGTGCATTGCTTTGATGCAACAACGCTTTTTTTCAGCCAAATGCGGCCGTTTTCGCTTGATTTTTTTTCACCCGAATGTTGCAATAAGTTCACCTAATGCTCGCAAATTAAAATAAATATCATTTTCTTTTAGACATCTAAAGGAAGCAACAAAAAAAACAGGAGTCGGTTACACAAAATAATATCATCCTTTGTTGGTTATTGAAGAATATTTTCCACCTAATGGGCTATACTTTAAGGTGAATTGCACCAACCAAAATAATTCGTCAAAATTCGTCGCATTATACGACGAAACATGATCAACTACGCACATCTAAGTTGAAAATTTCCCAACGGTTACATCTGAAGACAACAAAGGATTCCAGGAAACGTGCCGAGGTACGTTACGTATCTGTATGCATCTAAAAATATCAACTTTACCACGCCGTCAGCTTCTTACTCTGACCAAACAAGATTACGTCAATGTGAACCGAAATGCGGCTTCCAACGGTTAACTTCCAGATGCATATCATATTCAACGGTGACGTAACGGCGAAATACGTTCTCTTAGATGAGAAAATAGTCGCGTCGGCGTCAAAAATTGTCGAAGCATTTTTTTGTTGCTATTAATTACGACTTAGACTGCAATAAATGCGGAATCGTTATGAAAAGTGTAGTCCGGTACTCAGCATCGATATTCTCTACCGACAACCGAGGAAGTGGATAACTACAAGATTGGCGTACTTTTGGAGCAACTAGTAATAATACTAAATATTTTAGAAATAATTACACGGGACTGGTAATTCCACGGTGATTGCGTACTATCTTCAATGATCTTCCCGCTGTTTCTAAAAAACCCTCCCAAACTATAACCGCCCAGACAACAAGAGATCTGCGTTTACGTGGTTGATAAAAATTGGATCTATTAATGTTTAATTTTAGTTGGTACGCGTCGTAAAAACGTTTTTTCAATCATCTACGCTTTACAGTAAGAGGTAGAATTGTACTTGACATATTGATTGGGGAGATTTTTGCCAAGTCTCTCCTGCTCGTCGCCTTCGTGCCTGTTCCAAATTCTCCATATATTCCCCGATTTATGAATAGTTTTCTTTCTCTCTCCCCTCGTGGCGTTTTGAGGTGGAGTGCAAAGTAATTGTGTCATTTTGAACCAAGAAGGTACTATAGCGATCTGTTCCATCAGGTTCGCGGGAGCTCTTTTTCGAGGGCACCATTTTTTTTTTGAAAAACGATTTCGATCAAACTCATTGAGTAATCTCCACTGGCCAATACCTACATTTCGTTCTCCGTAAATGTTCCTGTAGAAATGCGTTGAACGAAAATATAGCGCCCGAATATTTTTATTTTTAGTAACCATCCCTAGAAACGTATATCTCCTGCGAAGCACCGCACAAGTCTACTTTCCTCACTAGATACCGATCGTTCGACACAAAGCGCCGAATCAGTTCGAGTCTTTTGACCTCGGGCTTCCCCAGTCATTGTCTCCCTCCCAAACCTGCCCCTAGTACCTGCATTAATTCCGCCCCGGTTCGGTTATTTCTAATTTTTTTCCTTTCTTTATTTTCCCTCTCCTCAATTTCGATTACTCTCCACAAGAGACGACTCCTTCCAAAATTCATGATTCAGCTACGAACTATCGTAGAAGTCCCTCGTCTCTCGTTACGATACGGTTTCCCACGCCAGTTCACGTGTTCCGAGGACTATCCTCGTGTCGCCCTTTTGTACACAAACTCAGCTCATTTCTAACTCAACACAGTTCATTACTCACTTCATTGCATTTAATACAGTTCTCACGCTCACCGAGTTTCTATTATTTTCACCTGCACCCAACACCGATGTTAAGTGAAAACTCGAAGTTGAATATTACAATAATAGACGATTTGTGACCGCACTCAATGTACAAAGAACCGGTAGCGCTTAGAGATGCTCCTAATTACCCTCGTTAAGTTCACAGTTCTTCCTTAAAACTTTTTTCAAGGTAATTTTTACGTCTATCGTACCATACATGAAAATCAGCCAGCGAAAAAATCCGTTCGTCCGCATTTTTACTATTTTTTTTTGGTACTACGGAGTAGGGACGAAAGTAATCGACCGACGTTTTTATTAGGTTTCCTAAAATCTTCACGTTTCGAAAGTTTGTAAGAAAATCGACTCAAATGTGGTATTTCGCCTGCAGATCAATGTGGAACGCAAAACTAGGGGTATGGGCGGAATTGGTTAATAACTAATTATAGTTGTCATAGTGATCAAAATTCCAAATACTTTTGTAACTTAATAAGGGCAATAAGGGTTCTTTGTATGAGAATTTCTAAACTGCAAGACAGTACCATCAAATTCTCTTCATTGGGCAAATGAAAGCAGCACAATAAATTATCAAAAACGTCGACGATGAACGATTTTAGTACAGTTTTTTCCTTATTAATTTCGCTCATATTACAGTAGCGTCCCCCAAAAAATCAGGATGCTAGTCGATTGGACTACCGATGTGTAGGCGATGGATGTGTAATAATGCCGATTAGATAATCGCGAGCAATTTCAAAAAATTCCGTAGTTGTAATTGGTCGTTGTTTAGACTAACTTTTATCGCAGCGTTTCCCCTACAATTCCAGGATGGTCGACAAGAACAAATCGCGTTGAGGGTGCCATCAATTGCCTGTAAGTTTATCAACGAAATCCGCTAAGTAGCAGCAGCTAAGTAAATTCGGAGCATCCAAAATTATTTCGTTAAGCGCTACCACTTTCTCGTTATAGTCAAGTTATGAGAGGCGGGACAGTCAAAAATATACTGCAATACTTGACCGAGAAGAAGATTCGTGACGCTCCGTTTTAATTTCGCCTAATCTAAAAACTGGTTCTTTCCAAATGCGAAACCTTATTGTGCGCGTCTCACTCCAGGAGGGGTGTACATTACGACATATCATATTTATTCATTTTGTCAACTGTCGGGTTTCAAAATGCGTTTTTGTGCATTCAACAAATGTGCGAAAATATTTCTGTTGTTACGTTACTCTTTTTCCTACTGCTCTACTTTGGGGTAGCATGAAAAAGAATCCAACGGGGATTATTCAGGTAATTAAATATTTTGAACTTAATAATCAAATAAATCCTTCTGGACGACAATCTTCTCTGATAACGCAAAATGTTGCTTAAAAGCACTCTACACGCTTCATAATTTCATAATTTAAAAAATGGATGAAATAACGCGTGTTTATCATTATTTTCAGTTTTTGCGTATGGCCGAACATACATTTATATTTACCCTGCGCAAACCTTTTGAGAAATTTGTGTCAGTCGAGGCAGAAGAGCCCATTTGATTAAACGAATTTGGAGCCAATTTGTGGTCTTCCTGCGTTTAACCGCTAATTAAAACAAAACCGATAAATTATTGACGTACAATTTATTAGTTTTTCAAACGCTTTTTCGTCATGCCCGATTTTATTTACGCCCGATTATGTGCGCGTTACTATAGATTAACATTGATCCTTTACCAACGCAGTTTAGCCGGGAAGTAGGAGCAGAACGGGAAGCCGGCCGGCGAGAGCTTCAGCTTCGAAAAGTAACATTCGCTCAATCGAAATAAGTCACGCCGAGCCAAATTAACTACCTAAAAATATTGACAAATCATTTGCCAATCTACAAATCTAAAGTTAATTAAATGAATAATCATTCAATATCAACAAATCTACTTTACAAATCAGCGCTCGTACGTCAACGATAAACCGGGACAGACCGTCAAGCTTTGTGCACAATTTCAATTCGATTTTAGCATAACAAACTAGTCTTATAACAATTAATTTACTCAAACAATTGTACTTCGGTAAAATTTACCTAATGTCACACAAGCGAGAAATCAGCATTAAAACCGACAACTGCGGCGTTGTCAAATCAAACCGAAATTCCGCGGAGGGTGGAACTTGGAAAAATAAAATAAAAATTCACTGTTGAAAAAGTGTGGGGGTGCGAACTTGAAGGGCGAACTCGTTAAAAGCAGTACAATAGAGTCGAAAGGTCGGGGGTTCGAAGACGACTGGTCGTGGAGGGGGTGGCATGTTGCCGGTCACGCGGCGGGGAAGTATCGGAGGCGGCAGCAGAGGGGTATTTTCGGAGGGGTGTTGGGAATCGACGACTTGCGCTCTGGAAGCTGTCTCTGAACTCAATAACGGCGGAAAGCTCTCGTCTTTTCCCCTCCCTTCGGCCTCTTTTGCACGGGACATAACAAATAACCCCCGATTTATTAGTTTAATAACTAGGCTCGGAGGAAACGGGAGCAGTAGTTAGGAACTGTTTCGTCGACGATGGACATCTTATTAACATAACAGGTCGATGTGGTTGGATCGTTGTCTTAAACGCGCCTTCCTTGTTTACAATTTGCTTGTAGTTTCAACCAAGTCGATGATCATTTGAAATCTGCTCGCACAGACCATCACAAAACACTGATTCGCATAAAACTTGGACAACTCACAGGGTGGTCATGTATATGAATAGCAAAGTAAAATCGACTTCCTTCTCAACAAAAAGAGTAGCCCTTTTTTCGAGCTTCAAGGATATCCAAACTGAGGACTGAGTTTGTTTCAAAGAAAAGAAAAAAGAACGAAAATCGAGGTTAATTAAACCTTGGGCATCCAGTGACCTAAAGTTGGGAAATTGACTCACCTCAAAGTGTGATGGATACACGAGAGGGGGGAGTGGGAAGGGGAGATGGTTCGTGGCGTTTAGGTTGACGGATAGCATCAGTTTTCACCGAAGGCAGTCTGAATTAGTTGGGATTTTTGGAACTTCCCCAACGGGAAGTCCTTGTTCCAGGACTTCCCCGGACATCGAGTTCAACCCTTCCTGACGTGAAGCCTTCTGTTTGTACCTGTGGGAAAGTCCAGCCAGTTCAGTAACAACCCCTCTACAAGGTTATCCCTTTTGCGCTGTTATTGCTCTCTTTTTTTTACCCCCTAATAATTCATCTTTCCCAACCTAACGACAATTGAAGAGGTTTTTTGTTCCTTTTCATTTCTTACGTTTATATTAATTTCTATTCTTTCTGTCTGCTGTTATCCTCGAACGTCTACATCTTCGCCATCAAGAGGTGAGCAGTCGGTGGTTAAACTCGCATTCCTCCCTTTCAATAATTTTTTAGCCCGCGAATTAACGGCCAGTTTTCCCCTTCCTGAACTTCCCAAAATATCCTCTTCCCATTCCTCAATTTACTTCCTCTCTACACACAGCTCTTCACAAACTCACCTGTCTCTCAGACATTACACACTCATCTACCAACTCTCGTGCTATTCACAGCTCTACCAGTTCACGGATTCAGAGAACTATCATTCTAACCAACAGACTGCGTAATCTAAGCTCTATCGTGTTAAGCATGTGTATCAACACAGTACTATATCTCGTTCAATTCGAGTGGCTATCCCTCTCTCTTTCGTGCACCCAACATTCGGGGTATTATTACATGGAAGTCTTGATCTTGGTCCTGGTTCCTAAGTGATTATTCAGGGATGACATTCACCCGAATGGCCGGTGGTGAAGAACGCCTGGGCAACTACCTCCGTAGATCGTGAATCAACTAATACAAAACAAAAACAAAACTTTTTATTTAATGAGCTTGGAGACCAAACGACTAACACATCAATTCGTCATAGAACAGTTCTTTAAACCTTGCATCTCTGGGGAAACCCACTAGAGGTGAAAGGAACGTCTTGAATAGTCAGCTTATTGTGGATTCTAAGTCTTTTTTGTATAGGGGGCTTTCTCTTCGTATATAAAGACCACGACCAACTGACTTAATGGCCAGACGATGATGTCTTTACATCAAAAGCGCTTGCCCACACTAACTCACCAGCCAGAGGAGACGGACTCACCTAACAGGTACGTTAACTTTACTGAGGAATTTTCTACAAGGCGTCTTCGAAAGGTGGCCAAGAAAATTTTGAATTTGAAAGAACGGGCAGTTTTTCACTGAAATTATTCCTTTCCACTTCGTCAATCATATTTTTCGAATATTTTCACATACGCCAGCAATGCGAAATTTTTTAACGTAGTCTCTCTGAGTAACACTATTCCTTTCCCCTCCCCCCAGCCTGACGCAACTGGAGAACCCCCCCATGGGGCCTCAAATGGGCCACCTCATGTCTTCCCAGTACCATACCCAGTTCCAGTGGAGCAGGCATTCCCTGCGATTCTCCCACAAAAATGCAAGACGACCATCCCTGGAAACTCCTCCGGCCGAACATGAGAGACCCCAAGCACTCTTAAGGCCATTATGAAGTTTCGTGGCTGAAACAGGTGTAGTGGATTTTTTCCCCTTTCGATTGCAGTGGAAACGGTTCGGTAATTCTACTTAGAAGTTGCTGGAATTACTCGATTGCGTTATGACGATCCCAAGGACCGCCCCTAATCATCATACCCCCCCCCCCCCCCGGCCTTCAACAACGAAAAAGATTTTTCCGAAAGAGCAAGTTCAAACATCAAAGGGGAAAAAAGAAATTAAAACAAATTAATTGGCCCTGATAACGCCATCGATCTGACTCTCGAGCTTTGACTTCCCCGCTTTTTTTCCTGATGGCCGTTTTAATTACCGAAGGCCTGCGCGGAGGGGCACATTTCCGAAGCTGGGGGTGCATAATGGTATTTGCTGCCGGAGCATACGGTGCAGCGAGGGCCTGTTTCTCCCCCGTCACTACTCCCCATGTAATGCAACGCGTGGTTAAAGTGCGTTCAACTTATTACTGAACGAAGCGCGTTGGACCAGAGCGTCCCTTGGCGCAGCTGCTGCCCTCTCGCCACGTCGGGGAATTACGCCGTTGATCTCAGCCCCAGAGCCCAGTGAACAGACGTTAATTATTTACGGGACGAAAGCTCAAAACTGTTTTGTGAACAGATGACACAAGCGGTGATGCCGAGTTGAGGGAAATGCGACATCAGGGAAGATAGGCGCTATGTAATCAGCCTCTTAGAGGTAATCAGTAATTCTTCTTCAACTCCAGCAAGCTGAAATGAGCCTTGAAGCGAAGGCTGACAGAGGTATACGAGGTGTGTTCAGAAATTAACGGGAACACTGTGTTCTTCGATTTTAATGGCATAGAGCAGGGGTCTCCAAACACAGACACATCCGGCCCGCGGAGAGCTAGCATACTTGAAAACTCCTTTTAACGAACACATTTTTTATAGCAAATTCAATTTAGTTTACTGATTTTGCGGACTTTAGTCCGATTTACAGCCTTTTTAAACGTTGCGTACTTTTTCGGACTTTTTTTTCCATCAGTGAACTACTCCACTTTTTATCTCCGGCAACAATGACTATGTGGTTTTCGCCCTCTGAACTTACTAGAGAAATCAGGTTGGAAAGTTTGGAGACCCCTAGCATAGAGCATCATGAATTCTTGCCAAAAGGTCAAACGGTACCATCAACAAATTCGACGCCGACTCCGTGAAGCAATCCGAAAACAAACGCTCGAATTTGTGGAAAAACAATTCACGGCTTTTGCACCACGATAATGAACCTGCTTACACTTCGTTGCTTGTACGTGAATTCTTGGCCGGAAACAATACTGTAACGATGCCTCAACCTCCATATTCGCCAAACATGACTTTCTCCTATTTCCAAAAATAAAGAGAACGTTATAGGGCCGTCGTTTTACAAGCATAGAAGACATTAAAAGCGCATCGCTGAAAGAGCTAAACGCTAAAGTGGAAGAAGCGCTAGCACAAATGCATAATACTAATGGGGACTATTTTGAAGGCGATAACATTAATTATTCATTATTAACAGTTATTTTTTTAACACACCACGTACACCAAAGCTCAGTCTGAACAACGCGATTTCATTCCTTAAGGTGGCTTATGAGTCCCTCTTAACATTCCATACCATGGTACACTACCTTTCCCTGATTACGCCCTTTTTTGCTGGTTTTATTGACTTTGCCTTCCAATCCTAGTTATTGTATGGAAGCGAGCACACGAAGCTTATTATCTCCTTCATCTTTCTTCATCGGAAGGACCACCAAGCACGCCTTAGAAGCAATGAAGGGAATCGTAACGTCCTTTCAATTCAAAACACCAAATTTTTTTTATCTCAAAAACGGCTCGAACGATTTTAATTACATTATTTATACAGACAGCTCCTATTGAGACAACAATGCCATAAAATTTCCATCCATGGGAAAGTGACGAGTGCAGCACAATAAATTACCAAACACTTCGACGAAAATTGATTTTGGCGCAGTTTATCCCTTATAAACTCCGCACAAAAGTTACTAGGATATTTAAAAAAATAAAGGTACTACTCCAATCGAATACCTGTACGATGAGTTTTAAATAACGCGCATAATATACATAGGGGCTACACCAGAAATTCCGGAACTTCAACCCCCGCCGTTTTGCTTACTGCCATTTTTAAAAGTTTTTACGCGATAAATCTGGAAATGAGATTGTTGTCCTTAAAAAAAAATCGAGTTCACAGCTTCATTATTTCTTCGTGTACCATTGCTCAATAATGGTCAGGGCATGAGTACGAGCTGTAAGCGCTACCGCATCCTTCCTCCGTGAAGCGATGTTTTACCAACTTCAAATGAACTGAGTGGTAATAAGTTAAGTAGAAAAAGCCAAAGAACACAAGTGAGTTGACGGAGAGCTAAGAAAAGTTGTGTGATACGGCGCAATGATATTTATCTCAGGGACTGTCAAGGAGTAACAGATTCAGATGATACGTTTGTTCGAAAGAAATTTTAGAGCAGATCAGGGAAAGAATAGCGCGAATCATGACGTTTAATTTAAATGTTTTCACAAATTCGGTCATGAAGCTTCTGAATGTCCATGAAGAGGTGAGCAAGCAAGAACGAGTAAAAATATCTGGTGCGTTGCAACACACAACTTTCCTTAGCTCTACGTCAATTCACTTTGTACATGGCTAATTCTATTTAATCAATTCATTTATCAGTCAGTTCATTTGAACTTGGTCAAACAACACTTCACAGCAGCAGGAAGCGAAAGCGCTTACAGTTCCAGAATTTATTGTGCTGCTCGTACTCATTCCAGGACCATTACTGAGCAATTGGTGCACAGAGGATTAATGAGCCTGGGAACACGATTGTTTTGAAGAGGATAGTAATCATTTTTGCTGAGTTATTGGGTAACAACTGTTTTCTGGACTCTTCTTCTTCAATTTCTGGAGTGAGCCCCATGTACCTCATGAGCGTTTTTCTACACTCACCCTATAGGTATTGGATTGGACTACAATACCAATTTTTTTAACATTCTACAAGAATTCCAGCGGAGTTTATAAGGAAAAAACTGCGCGAAAATCGCTTTTGGTCGAAAATTTTGATAATTTATTGTGCTGCTATCGTCATTTTCCCACGGATGAGAATTTTATAGTATATTTGCCTTATTAAGAGCTATCAATATAAACAATTTAATCAAAATCGTTAGAGCCGTTTTTGAGAAAAAAAAATTGTTGTTCTGATCACTATGATAACTATAGTTAGCTTTCGGTGGATTTTGTTCAAACCCTTATTTTGGCGTCCCATGGTGACCTGCGGGCGAGATATCAAGTTTGAGCTGATTTGGTACGGTGGTTTTCTCTAAAAATCGTTCCCACACACAGACACTCAGACCATTTTCCCAAATAGTGTTTTTCGGACTCAGGGGGGTCTGAAACGTAAAGATCTGAAGAGAACTCAAAAATTTTTTTTTCAGCCGATTACATAACTTTCCTTTCTACTTCGTAGAGCAAGGAAAGTAAAAAGTTTGAGTACCACAATGGTGTGCTCAGGAACGAAATTTACGAACAACTTAAGATTCTGTCTGTACAGTGGGTGTAGCAGTCAATGACGGGCGAAAGTTTATTGAAACTAATTCAGTAAGTGATGTGAAATTAAACTTAGGTTGTTTTAAAACCACTGATGCTTTTGGACAAGGTATTGTAATGTTTGAAGCACAGAATGGGAACAAAACTAGGTCTACTGAAGCGAAAGACACTCTGTATGTGCCGGATATATGAGCTGACTTGTTGAGAGTTGCGAAGATCACGGATGTAAGGTAGTATTCTCTCGAAATAGGCCAGTAGTTTAGCGGGGGTGATGAAGACTACACCCACCATCACCATGGAGAGACTGTTCGACCTTCTTCCCCTGGCCCTGGACATTTATGTCAAGGCAGAGGCGATGGAGGTAGCATACAGACTCACCAGGCTCGGTATAGCTAAGGTGCCACAGGCGACTGATGGACACTTGGCTATATTCAGGGACTTGGAGATTTACAAGGAGCTCAGCATGATCACGGACGCGATTGTGCCCATGTGAGAGTTCGAGAGGAAATACAATGCGCAGCCATTGGGAGGTCCATGGAACAGCGACAGTCGCCAGTTTCGGCCTCCCAATGGCATCAACATCTTTACAGATGGAGGATCGAAAACTCCAGAGGGAACAGGCTCCGGGGTGTGGATAAGTGGATCTGGAGGGAGTGGCACACACATTGCCTAAGGCCCCACTCCAACGGTTTTTCAAGCACAGATTTACGCTATTATCACCGGGGCAATCTTAATGCATGAGAAAGGCTATAGCAACAGAACTATCAATATATTGACCGATAGTCAAGCGTCGTGCAAGGGGCTAATGAACTACCGTACAGCGTCAAAACTGGCGCGAGAGTGCAGGATGTGGCTCAACTCCTTGGCAAGTGCGAATAGAGTTAATGTGTATTGGATTCCAGGACACAAGGGGATCGTTGGAAATGGGAGAGGGGACCATCTGGCCAGACGCGGTTCGTCTACGGTACCTATTGGGCCACCGCCCCATTGTGGGATTTCTCTGTCACTAGTGAAGATGACTGCATCAGTCTGGAATGCTGCAGGAGTAGTACACTCCAAAAGTTTTGTCTCACAGCAATCAAGTGAGATAAGATACAACCTTCTGAGGATAGAGAGGAAAGCAGATTGTTGGGATCATCACCGTGCACTGCAGAATGAACAAACACACGTACGTTACGGGTATAGTCGACACCCCTCGATGCAAGTGGTGTGGCACGGATGAGGAGACTCCCTACCATGTCCTGGCCCAGTGCCAGAGACTTGAGAGAGACTTTTGGTCTTTGGCATCACTTTTCCCAAGGTGCATAACAACGAAGACTCTTTCAGGAACCACCTGGCTTTCCTCAGGAGGCTAGGATTTGACCTGTAGGACATTAGGACTGGCACAATAGGTCATCTGGCCGCGGTGCACATCCCACCTGTAGGACAGTCAGTAGACTATATATAGGGCAGTAGTTTACAATCGAAGTTACGAAACTGCGTTCTTTGCAAAAATAGTGAATAACTTATACCGCGTGAAAGAAGTTAGAGATGCAGCAAAGACAATAGGCGAAAGTATGAGAAATGGTAGAAAACTAAATGAGAGATCTAGCACAGAAGATTTGAACACTAGGACTTTCCAATTCCAACAAATCTCATTTGAAATACAAAATAGCACGCTTAAGACGACCAATGAGATTAAATAACCGTGAAAACACTCGATACTCTCTCAAGGTTCTTCTAATTACGCCCTCTCGACAGGAAGAAAACACGGCACATACTTCGACTCGTTCAGAAAGTAAATGCCCTCAGTAAGGGCGATTAGCAAATAATTCAAGATCAAGATCGACCGGGTCTGGTAGGATGTCCAGCTTTCGCCCCGCAGCTCAAGTTAAATGCGCGATCCTTTCGTTAGAAAGCGAACGAGTAGAATAACAAGGAAACCGTTACTTTGCAAGTTATTCTACTTTCCTTCCTCGTCTGAAGACTCGGAACGATTAACAATAGAGCTTGTCGATCCAGAAAGTCGTACCGACGAACAAGTTTCATTTCCCCTTTAAATTGTTCGATGAATTATTCCAGCTCGTGCGGTTGTTGCAGGTGAAATTTATAACAGGTCAGCAGAGTCATTAAGCAGGTCGCAGTTAATGTTAATAAATGTTGTGTAGTAATTACGTTCAAGTTGTATTTAATGATTACTAGATAAAATTTATCTTCGATATTAAGGAAACAGAACGTATTTGATCGAGGCTCAGAACGATCAACCCTTTAGCCTCTTAATGAAGGCAACGGGCAAATTAATCAGCCCAGCGTATTTCTGTTATTAATTGGTTTAATCATCAAATTTAAAGCTTCGACTCCCCCTCGTTTCCTGCATAATCCTTTATTCTCCTTCGCCCTCTGCAATCATCCCCTTGAGTTGTAGCCTCTTATAGTTCTCGAAGACGGAATGAAAGATGGAATTAATTCGAACGTTTTGTAAGAGCTTCTATTCTTTCATTAGAATCAAGACGAAGGGAGCCGCTTCTGCCACCATTTTTGAAAAGGGCGCCGAGCAGTAAGTTCATCAAGTTTTTCAAAGAGTTGTTCGCGGTTGAGCGGACGCATTGTGACGACGCCTATCAGGACCACACACCCTCGCAGGGGCATTTTCGAAATGCCACGCAACGGGGGGAGGTGGAGGATCGATTCTGCAGGGCGCAATTGAATGCCGCTCGTATAGAAAGAGATTTTCAATAATTCTCACCCCTCCCTGGGAAACCCGCACGATGGATGAAGAACGTATTTGATTCGGTATATTGGCACTCGACTGCTGGACAACGTCGACAAGCCTCAAAATGGGTTTGGTGGTCCAGCGTGCTAATCGAACAATGTTTGAGCGAATCCGCAAAACGTTTTAAAGTGAGACTCTAGCTCACGAGTCAGCGAATAGCACCACCCAGCAGCCCCTTGCAGCACAATGAGGAAAATATCACTCAACTACATTTTATAATTAAAATCAAAGTTGATAGTGTGGAAACTTATAAAAGGTAAGTTGAGCCTGCATCTTCTAGTACAACTCTTGCAGCTCTGAATGCTGGAATTGTGGTGGTTCTCGCGTGTTCTCTCAATGCTTAGAGTCACGTAAAAGGTTTTGCTTTCGCTGTGGTCACCCGGGAATGGTGATTTCATCGTGCCCAGTGTGTAGCCCGTTAAAGGGGAAAGGGAGTCAGCATTAGGGATCATGCTATCTCCCCTACCGACTAATGATCCCACAATAACTATCAAGCCTACAGAAATCTACTGCAGTGTTGAATTTCAAAGTTCCGTCTCTCCAATACCTAAAATTACCTCTGAGTAGGGTCTGTTCAAGCAGGGGAGGAGGAGTTCTTGATCCTTGACAAGGAGGAGCCCGAACTGCATGTGGTAGACTCAATGCAAGCGAGGTTCAACTTCGTGTTACCCTTTCAGATACTCATTCATGAGCGATCCAGGCGGGAAGGGGGAGTTTTCGCTTTCGAAGCTGGGGCCCGGGTATACTACACTGATGGCTTAGTGCAGGGTGGCCTTGCAGGGGCAGGCATCTTTGGGCCGAGAATCAGAGCGGCAATCCCATTGGGGTCGCTGGCTACGGTGTTCCAGGCAGAGGTGGCAGCGGTAACAGTCTGTGTGCAGCGGCTGCTGCAGAGGGGACTGAAGCGGCAGAGAATCTACATCATGGTGAACAGTCAGGCCACTCTCAATTCCTTAGCCTCATACTGTCTTACATCGGCAGGTGCGAGAGTTTCTGACTTGACTGAAGGCCCTGGCTGAGGACAACAGTGTAACACTGTGTTGGGTCCCAGGGCATCAGGGTATGGAGGGAAACTAACGGGCTGATAGGTTGGCTAAGAAGGGATCGGGGCAGATCCCTATTGGCCTGAGCCCATTGTTGGGACTGCCAGGAGCCACCCACGTAGAGATGATGGCAAATGGGAGGATAGGTGCAAGGCTGCCCGGCTGCGGACAGTCAAAACTCCTCATCCAGCTCTCCAGAGGGAGGTCCAAGCAGATGCTTCCACTGGGGAGGAAGGATATGAGGAACATTTGTGGCCTGTTCACAGGTCACTGTCCGCTGAGGTACCACCTTGCAAATATTGGCAAGTGCGAGGTACAGGTATGCAGGTTCTGCAAGGTAGGGCTCGAGACGGCAGAGGATGTGCTGTGGGTGTGCGATGGACTCGTGGCATCGCACTGTTGTGTGTTGGGAAGGCCCTTTCTTCAGCCAGAAGAGGTGGCGAATGCTGAACTTGCAGAACTTGCAGATATCCTCCGCTTTGTGCGGGGGTGGTGGGGCGCATAGGTGACCTCACACCAAGTGAGACTAGTGTCGTGGGCCTTGGGGGTGGTGCAGGGAGGCTATGATCTGACCGTTTAAAAAAAAAAAAAATTACCTCTACTACACTGTACTTCTCCGATTCAACTGGCTCCTGGTTTATCTAATGTGTCAACACCTACTATATCTTTACCTTAAGTATAGATTCCAGTACCAGTGCCACTCCTTATGACCTCTGAGCTTTTCAACTGGCCTTCTGTGAACCTATTCTTCTGTCTCATATTCTACCAATCTCATCTTCCACATCACCATTGGACTCCGCGTCTGGAAATCAACTGAGTACTTTACCTTCTTCCTCAGCATCATTAACATGTATTCCCCATAATGTAGCTACCCACCTAGACTCTTCGCTTGTGGGATCTTTTTATGCTCAGAATAATGACATGACCTAATGTCCCTCTTCATTTGATGTGTCCCATGAGTCTTCTCCTCTAACGGAAGAGCTGAAGCACTTTCCCCTCATTTTCAAGAACCGAAGGGAATTATAGGGGTTTTGATGTAATCTAGCATCGAGAAATACCACTAAACAATAAGAAATACCTAACTACCTATTATTATTTACCGTTTTTCCTACTACCTACCAACCACCATTCATCTACCTCGAAATTAGCCTATAACCGGTTTTTGGTTTATTATTCATTCTGAATAATACACCATTATTTTAGATCAGGAAACATTTTTTACAACCACCCCCCCTTCAAAATTTGATGCTTGATTCCAAATTTGTCAAGTCCGTCCGCCGTCCGGGCCGTTTTGTGCGAAGTCTTTGGTTGTTATGGGCAGCAAATGGTGTAAAAAAATTAACAAACTGAATTTCGGCAGTCATCTCGCAAATACGCCGTCTCAGTATCGTTTTATAGGCATTTATAGATGCTGGGACGAATGGAACAATTCTCAGAGGCGTACTATTGCGTCTAGACGGAAAATAGTATAATTGCGCACACGTGCATGTTGCACTCCACTTTCGTCACGGTCAGAAACGTTATTTTAATTATTTCATCTCCAGCAGTGTGGACTTTCAGTTTAATTTATTATTTTATTTAGTCACGTTTGTGAAGGGGCTCCTTATTTTCGAATTAATTTGAACTTTTCTTTGCCAATGCTAAAGTTTATTAATTTCTCTAATAGTAAAGTTTTACTCGAAATTTGCCTCCGCCAGTAAATTAAGCTAATTTATCAAAATTTCGATTAAGATTTTTATCTGTTATTTTCCAATAAATGCGTTGTGAAAAAAATCAAAATAGAAGTCCAATAAACCGCCTAAACGGCTAGAGTTTATTAACATTCATGAGATAATTAGGAGCAACCCTAAAAATCCCGGAATTCTAACCAACGTCATTTCCCTTACAGCAATTTCTTAGTTTGTCAATAAAAACATGTTGACAGTCTGATGAATCACTGTTCAATGGTTGCAGTAGATGGTGGCAGAACTAAGGGCACCTAAATAAATTCTATAACTTTAAATGCTACCATTCCCTACGTAAAATATGAAGTTGTGCTCCATCAGTTCAAATTAAACAATTAAATTAAATTGAGTAAAAATGGATTGGATCAGTAGTGACGGCCATGAAAACAGCAGAATGTAGGTGTAGGTGTGGAACAAGGAGCGAAATGTGGTTCAGCTTATCGGAGTCGTTCCAGCAGTTAATAGTCCCAGAGTAAAGACGCAGTCGATGCAGAAAGGAGGTGGGGGGAACCCTTGTGGCTGCGATAGTGCCCGAGATTCATTTATTTCCAGCTCTGACGAAGATCGAGGGTAATCTTTAACACTTGGAGTCGTACTGTGGAATACATCCCAATACTAAAGGAAGTGGCCTTATTATTGTACGAGTATAAGCCCGGTACGTATTCATTACACCTACAAGGTTAGCAAGCAAGAAACAGAAGAACCCCATAATATTAAGAGTAACGACAGGACAGCGTGTGTGTCGGGTCCGCTAGTGGGACGTCTGCGAGGAAGCCCGCCTACACCTGGCTCGTCTGTGGACGGTCAAACGTTGGTAGGCGGAATAAGATGCAGCTAGCAGGGCACGTCATTTGCACACTCTAGCGCCCTCCATGCACCTCTACGACTACCACCTGCACCGAACTGCGGGTGAACCTCCAGCCTCCACCCCAACAGCACCCACCCAAAAGTAGGGTCAAATCCTACCTGAGACCTCAGTTTCCTTATTAAGTGACTGTTCCTAAACTCTTGGCAGGGGCTATGTCAGTCAGTAGGGTGAAACCAACCGACGAAACTTTCTTTTCTTTTCTGACGAAAATGGAGACAGGGGAGGACTGCTGATGGCCTTCTCTTCTCCCACCGCGCCCCATGATCCGTTTATTCATTTGATCAGCTAGTCAATCATAAACATGCATAGAGTGAATATTGAATGCCACATTTGGCTTCCTCCATTCAAGTAAAACTGACAAATTGGTAAACACAGTACATCATAGTGTTCAACTCGATAAATCACAGACTCTACCGAAAGAGCCCGCGAATATGAGAGGAATTGCTACAAGATTCAAGTTATGTTAAATTTCGGATAGTCCTCTACCCACGTTAATTGAAACTGAGAGGCCACTTGTAAATGCCACTGAAGAACAACATGCGCAGAAGATGGTCACCTCAGATTAAGAACGAGAGCCCGAGTATTTGCCGAAATCTCACAATTCGCTTTTATATTCACCGCTCGCGCTTTTCATAACGTTAAATATGGCAGAATGGAGCGCGTTAAAAAGGTGCTTTGCAGTTCCCGGAACGCGTTGAGTCATATCGCCGCGATTATCTAACCGCGAGGTGACAGCGAATGCCTTCTCGTTCCAAGCGGAATTCCACGAGCCGCTGCCACTTCTGGTGACTGTCCAGTGCCCACTAATGATTATGTATAAAATTATTATACAACGCTACCACCGTAATCCGACTATTGCGCGCGCGTACCATCGAAAACGTTCTTTTTTAGTTTCTAATTCACGTGCAGGACTGTTGAAGACACGAAGAGAGACCAATCGTTTTGACAGAGCCCTAAACGTTCCCGAGTGGGCTAAATTTAAATTAAAATTAGCTCAATTCTTCTGCTTATATAATGTGTAATCGTAGGGCTGCCGGTAAAACATGAACTAGAAGCACAGTTAGATATGATGTATTGTTGAGGAAAGATTGGAGCCTGCAGTGACAGGGCTTCCTTGACCCTGAACCCTTGGGGAGAGTTATAACCGTCTATCAAGGAGGTTGCAGTTTCGCTGTCATGCAAGAGGCTGGCCCCTCGCGCAGCATCCACCGAACTCAGGCCTGTGAAGGTATGGAGGGTATTTTTGGTCTAAGCCTGTTTCCGCCGCATATTTTAGCAAATGGAACTCACTCAAAGCCGCACTCATCTCTAAACACAACTAGGAGCAGCGATATCAAACTGTTTACCCCGTGGTCAATTGCAGTCCTTTTCGTTTTTATTATTGTCGTTGTAGTTGTTGTTTCCTTCCTATTTACTTCTTCCCGTTTTTGCGATCGTTCCCCGACCTCGTGTTTCAGTGCGCTCCGCAGTCTTTTAATTCCTGATCCCGGTTCTTTTACACCTCACCTGTTGTTACCTTCCTTACGCGGCACCATCGTCACTGCGACATCTCAAAGACTGGTTCGAACATTCGTTCTCTCACCATTTATTTTTATCCATCTATTTGTTTTGTGTTGTGCCTGGACCCGGAAGACTACATCGAGAAACCTCATATTTGGACGTATTTATAGTTCACTATTCATTATAAACGTTCATTTACGCATTAACCCATCACCAAGAAGCTGTTATTTATTTCCAAGGGTGCCATATCCTGCAAGTACACAGGTGTTTACGTTACCGATCACAAATCCTCTAATTGGGTGCTCATCCGGATATTTTAGAAGTCTCATTAATCTGTACGCTACATAGCCCGTTTCCATGTTTAACTGCGCGGAGGTATGAGCGCTTGGGAAATCTCGTATCACCCGGTTTTTCACCTGATCCAATTATTTAGTTGGGTGGCAAGTTTCATACGGACAGATGAACTAAGACCTTCGCAAACTGGGCGAAACGGTTATTGAAAAGATGTGGAGCCTCTCATTATTGAAGTCCCCTACATCTCGTAAAGAACTCGCTCGTCCAGTGGTCAAGCCTGCTGTGACTATGGAACTGAACGAGACTGCGAGCTCTACTCATTGGAACGTCTAAGTTGAAGTTGGGAGATGAAGCAAAAGAGTGGGCCAACAGCAGAAAGTGGCCTCACGTGGACGCAATACGTCAGAATCTTGTACAGGCTATCGAACGATGTCAACCTTGTATGAAGTACAAAGCAAACTGTCGAATACACTTGTTATTCAAAGAAGGAAGCTTTATTAACATACAGTTGATCCAGAACCATTCCATTGCATAATCCCTCAGCAACACCACACAAGAACGATTTTGTTCCTAATTTAATTTAAGTTAAACATCAATTTGTCGTTTTTACAGCAGACGTAAACAGCAATATGTTCGACTATTCCTATTTTCTTCTGTCTGTTTGCTCTATTGTTGTATTTCTGTTTGTTCTGGTATATTTGATCTTTACATTGGGAAGAAGTAATGGCATCTGTCTCAATTCGGCAGCCAGCACTAGATTAGAAGAACAGTCCGATTGAGAGGCGGCTGGCAGCCATTTTCCGCTATGACCTCCCCCTCCGCTTCATCTTACGCCTTCAACTTTTGTGGTAGACGTTCTGGTGAGTGAACCCCGTGATCTCGTTCCATGACATTATCACCTCTGGTTCCAATCGTGCCCATTCATATCTAACCGATTGTGTTACTGCTTAATAGTATTGAAGTGATTTTGTTTAACCTCTGAAGGCATGCGGTACATGGTCCCTTTGTCACTGCGGCCACACATGGGCCTATTGTGACACAGGCCCTTCCTTAGTTGGCGTCGTACATACCCACCCCCTTTATGAAGTATGTCCTTCACCGCAGATTTCGCCATGATACGGGGCTCAATAGTTCCCTGGGCAAAATATTCGAAGCGTTTGACTGCCAAGGCAGGGCATTCACATAGAATGTGCTCTGCCGTCTCGTCCTCCTCACCGCAGAGTCTCCATTCCACCGCCTCTGAGACGCCCACCTTGTTGCGGTAATACCTCAGTGGGCAGTGTCTGGTGAGGAAGCTAATCAAGACCCTCAGATCTCTTCTGGAGAGTGTCAGTATCGCCTTTGCCCTTGGACCAGAAGGCGTAACAAGCCTTTTCGATTGTCTAAGTCGTGGTTGGCGATGCCAATGGGCGCTGTTTTCCTGTATCTCCCATCGAGCCACCAAACAGTTAAGGTGACTTTTATTCATACCTACGTAAAGTTCAGGCCCAATGAGCACGGTTTCTGTGCCCCTTTTCGCAAGGTGGTCAGCCCTTTCATTGCCCTCATGCCCCCTGTGAGCTGGCACCCAGATGAGGGAAAGCCTATTGTGAGTGCCGAGCTGCTTGAGCGCATGAAGTCATTCCCATACCAGCCTGGACCTGAAGCTATAGGCTGCAATGGCCTTTAATGCGGCCTGGCTGTCCGAGAATATGTAGATCCGCTTGCCCTTGAGTCCTTTAGACAGGATCTCTTCCGTGCATATCTTTATAGCTAGGATTTCAGCTTGGAATATCGTGGCGTGCTCTCCCGGCGGCTCAGCAAGACTGTAGTTGGGCCCAACAATACCCAGTCCAGCCTCTCATGACTGAACCATCGGTGTACCTCCGCAGGGCGCCCACCTCGGTCCGGAACGTCTCCTGCTCCCATCGTTCCCATGAGTGGATACAGACCCTGCATGGCAGCCGAAAGTTCTTCCGCTCTGACATGCCGTCAGTAGCAAGGACTAATGCCTCTTCCAGTTTGAACTGTCTGGTTCTTCTTTGGAGGCCTGCCTTAACCCTCGTGGAGATGTTCCCTGTCTGCAAAAGCCTTACTGCTCCCAGTTAAGCGGTCCTCTGAATATGTATATGAAGAGGTGAGATGTTCAAAAGGACTTCCATTGCAGCAGTAGGGCACGTATTCATTGCCCCAGTAATAGCTAGGCATGCCTGTCGCTGCAGTTTCTGAAGTTTCCCTTGGGCTGCTAGCCGGCATGTTGCCTTCCACCACACCGTGGAAGCGTAGGTGACGCGGAGTTTAATTATCTCTTTTATTGAAGTGATTGGGTAAAGCCATGTAAATATTATGTTCAAAGGATGAGATTTTTTAAACGTTGTAAACAAGTCAGTCCCCCCATCGACACCCTCACGTATTCATGTTAAGGAACCTTTCGACAGCCACTTACACTACGCCTAGAACATCAGATCACCTCCCTAGGCAATGGGACTGGAACCCAAGAATTTGAGCGTCTCGCAGAGCAATAAAATCATTGTGTTTAAGTAGCGCATTGAACTACAAAAATACCATCATCTGGAAAAGGTAACTCTATTACTAATAGAGGGGGTTTAATTAAGATCTTACTTACCTGTGTTCTGTTATGCGAGGCAATAAAGTGATATACGTTCTTACCTGAAAGGAAAGGAAAAACAAAATTAATTACGTAATTGGACAAATTCACACATTCATACACAATTTTTTTTTTTTTTGCGTTTTGGTTTATTATTCATTCTGAATAATAACCTTATGTTTTCGGTCACGAAAAATTTTTTACAACCCCCCCTCAAAATTTGATACTTTACGTTTCAAGACATGGAGATTCCGAATTTGCAATGTCCGTTCGCCGTCCAGGCCGTTTTGTGCCTTTAACGTGGTCTAAAAAATTCGTTCTTTCGCACAAAAATCCCATTTAGTATCTAGTTGGGTTGAAACAAAGAATATGGACCGACCACTTGATAACGCTACGACTGCATGTATCGATATCAATTCGTTAGTTATCTCATATTTATTTCATATACCCATTCTTAATTTCATTGAATTAACTCCTTTTCATAGTCTTTGTACATTTAAAATAATTATATAACGGGGTATTACATAATGAACATTAGTTAATTGGCATAATCGTATAGCTGTCGTTATTTCTAATTTCAAACCTGGCGAGTCAAGCCTATGATATTAAAGAAATTGGGTTGTGTCCGCCAGTAGGCAAATACGGCCAGACGATGATGTCTTTACATCGAAAGCGCTTGCCCACAGTAACTCACAAGCCAGAGGAGACGGACTCACCTAACAGGTACAAGCCTATGATGTCGGGCATATCGATAACCTGACCTCGGTCGTGATATATTGATATATTGCCTTATCAGAAGGAGCGGTCCATATTCTTTGCTTTTACCTCTAGTTGTGCCCGCCATCTCGGCAATCCAATCGGCCGAAGCCTATGGTTGTTATGGGCAAAAAATGGTTAAAAAAATTAACGAAACGCAGTATAACGCGGGAACTACAGCGGAAGTCAACGTTGTGTCGTTAGTACTCCCTCCCTCCCGACATATCAAACTCAATCACCCGCCCTTTCGACTCGCAACGCCCTTTCGACTCTTTTTGCCTGATGGGGCGCCAAGGCCACTTCCTCCGTACACCCCTCCATCGGATCATAAACGCCCTGCGCCGGGGGAATATTTAGTTTCCGTAGTTCCATTGTAGTCAGGTCATGTTTCGTATGGTTTACTAGTATTCGATGCTGAATTGAATGGGATGGGTCTCGGAGCAGTAATACTAGGTCAAGCTGTTCATGAGAATAATAAACCATTGTGTAATAATTTGCAGGGTTTTTTCTTCAACTATCACTCAATAGTGAACGGCCTTATACATCAGGACTGAGCATCGATGATCCGCCTTAGTATTGTTTGTCGAAGAAGCAAACCTGTAGAAGGAAGTAATCTAAAAGGGCGGATGATTGGAGGGGAGGGGGAGCCATCTCTGACCTTTACTGCTCACATCCTCCGTTTTCGCGTCTTGTAGGGCCAACTGATGTCCTATCGATACCCTCAGGGCAATTTTTTTGAGGACTTAGGAGTTACGTGGAATAACTCCAGAAAATGGCTTGGAAAACGGTTTGTTTGTTCCATCTAACGTTGCTTGGCAACAGAAATCTCCGATAAGTAAGTTGATTAACGTTTGGCGTGGGACGAAACACGAAACAATGAATAACTATTGGAATTCCTTCGCTGCGCCTAATGCACGAGTCGTAACTTTAGCTCCTGCAAACGCCGGACGTGAGCTCTAGAACTCAGTTCAAAACGGAAAACTTACTTCGGAGTTCGCTCTCCCAATACATCGAACAGGGGAAACAAACAAAAAGCGGAGAAGAGACGAAATTAGGTTAGGAGCGTGTAAACATTTTCCGAAGGCAAACCCTCGACGAAGGTAAAGGCGACTGTAATGACCCTAACGCCTGTCAATTGAGCGTCGAGCGGTTGGGACGATCCTGCGAGAGTGAAATCATATCTGCGTTAAGTTGGGTCGTAGAAGGAAAACGGGGAAAGCAACGAGAGCGTCAAACAACAACGTTCCAACGGGTGCCAATGGCAGGAAATCGATATGGTGGTTAATTATCGCACGCCTTGTTTGGAGGGAAACGTGAAGCAGCCGAGGCTCCTTCCTGGCGAACATTTGCCCGTCTGTGTAACGTCCAGCGACAACAAATTGAAAACTTCGCACGCACGATTCGCGCTCCGACGTCCATTAATCAGACCAATTTCCATTTTACTCTTAAAACGTATTTCAAATGTGTGGGCAACACGTTTGAGCATGTAACAAATTTACAACACGTGTTGATTTCGATCTGTTCGTTATTGCTAAAGGTTCCGTTTTCTTTTTTGAACTAGTTCATTCATTAGTTATAGTTAATACATCCTCTCATTTGAACCCGTATTTCTTTCCTCGCTGTGTACGGGCCATTAACCAGAGACAGTTAAGGATAGTGGAAGCAAGTGCGCCTCTGCTACCTTCACCGTTAGTCCCCGCCCACCTGACATCAATCGGATACAATCGGATATCATTCTTCCTTTGTAAATCACCTAATTTTCGGTAAAACCCACGTCAAGTTTAACCGTATCTGCAGTCTTTTTACATTCCTTGGCTCTACGAAGTAGAAAAGAGAGTTACGTAATCAGCTGAAATTTTTTTTAGTGAGTTCTCTTCAGATCTTTATGTTTCAGACCCAACTAAGTCCGAAAAAACCCCATTCGGGAAAATGGTCTGCGTGTGTGTGAACAATTTGTAGAGAAAACGCTGAACCAAATCAGCTCAAACTTGATATCTAGCTCGCAGGTCACCATGGCGCGGCAAAATAAGGGTATGAGGAAAATCCGTCCAAAACTAACTATAATTATCATAGTGATTGTTGGGTGCGCGAGAGGGTGAGAGTTGAAGATCGAAATAAAAAGAAACTCGGTGAGTGTGAGGAGTGTGATATGTGCAAGGAATTGAGTAGAGTTTGTGTACGAAAGGGCGACACAAGAGGACAAGTCGTAATACGCGTGAACTGGCGAGGGAAACTGCATCGGAAGGAGATAGTGAACTGTATGGGCCGAGTGTAGAGGAATGTGTCTGAGTGAGCACAGGGACTTTCACGAGAGTTTGTAGGTGAATGAATTTGGGAGGAGCTGTGTCTGTTGTGGAGAGGAATCTGAAATTGAGGAGAGGGAAAATAAAGAAAGGAAACCCCCACTTCAGGGAAGACCAGTAGCTGGGAGCTGGAATTTCCTTCCATAGGTAACAAAGTAAGCAGTCGAGGACGAGGGCTTTTTGGGGAAACGTAGACTGGGGAAGTCCGAGGTCAAAGGCGTTGAACACTCGACTTACCAATTGCTCAATAATGGTCTGGGCGAAAGTGCAAACAGCATAATAAATTCTGGAACCCTACGCGCCTACCGCTTTCTTCCACTGTGGAATGGTGTTTAACCAAGTTCAAATGGATTGAGTAAGTAGAAAATGCCATGAACACAAGTGAATCGGCATAACGCCAACGAAGGGTTAAGTGCACTGCCAATAACCGTGGAGATGGAATTTCCGCAGGTACGAAGGTCTTTGGGGAAACAATGACTATACCGTTAAGGGCCGGGGAGTCCTGTTAGGGCAGGTGCAGGAACTCAGGGCCAAATAACTGATACTGATTTGGCGTTTAGCGTTGAATTTGATCGAAACACCAATTTTTTTTCCTCAAAAACGGCCCAACAAAGTTTTCATTACATTTTTTATATGGACAGCTCTCAATAAGGCCACTATGCCATACAATTTCCTTTCGTGGGAAAATGACGAGAGCAGCACAATAAATTACCAAACTTTTAGCGCAGGTTTTTTCTTGTAAACTGAAATGTTACTTGAATCTTCAAAAAATTGGTAGTATAATCAAATACCTGAGCGAGGAGTGTTTAAAAACGCTCATAAGATACATAGGAGCCAGTTCAGAAATTTCGCCATTTCGCTTGCAACCATTTCTAAACGTTTTTACCCGATAACTATGGCAAAGTGATTATTATCCTCTTCGAAAAAATCCGGGTTACAGCCTCATTAATTCTCTGTGTACCAATTGCTTGATAATGGTCTGGGAATGAGTACGAGCGGCACAATAAATTCCTGTGAACTGTAAGCGCTACCGTTTTCTGCCGCCATGAAGTGATGAACTGATCGGTAATAAATCAAAGAAAAAGCCAAGAACGCGAGTGAATTTGACGTAGAGTTAAGGAAAGTTGTGCGATACGGCGCACCAGATATTTTATTCTAAATGAGAGCTCCCAATGACTTTCTTGGACGTTTAGGCGTTGTAAAAAGTTGACCGGATTTCGGTTTATTAGCTCGACGTCATGAATCAAATCGCCTAGGCTCATCTTTGACGCATTTCCAACAAGTGGGAGCGAATGAGTCAGTTCGACAAATAATAACTCCGATACTGTCAGAAGATTCATAGAAGCGACTCTAACTCATGAGATCAGTGCCCCGCCAGTGTAAAATGTTTGAAACGACCCAAAGAACTGACCGGAGCTCTCGTGACTCACATTTCTGGGGAGCCGTTTGAGTTGAGACACTTTTCCACTGAATATTGTAGTGAACGGACAGAATGGAAAGTGAGTCCTTGCAACGTTCGAAACATCAGCACGTTCATGTACATCTTATTGACTCTGGTGCAAATTTAATTGAGCGAAACTAGTCATCCAATCACTCAGTCAACAACTAGCACTGACTGGATGAGCAGAGGCCGTTTCAATAATTTCAAGGCGCCGCGAACGAATCGTCGTACTATTTTTAAAAATACCAGAAAAGAAAAATCAGGGCTGACGAAACACGAAAAAAACGCGTTCAGGCGAAGGCCTCAACGGAAATTGTCGTTTAGCCTCAAAAGTAAACGAATGGGGGTAACAGGGACGGTTGCCTTCAACGTATATAAAAATAAACCACCAGGATTAATAGCCCTCCCTCGTACGCATTGTCAAGTTAGGGCGCAGCTCAGTCAAAGAAAGAATAGCGCTATTTTGAGAAACGAAGAAAGCCCATTAACGTAAAGACCAAACAATTTAACATCGTCGTTCGTCATTGCTTTCCGTTTTCTATTTAGTCGCCCCTAAGTTCGTTTGCAGAAACTTGGTGTAATTAGAGGAAAAATTAATTATAGTCTTGTCGGCGAATTTAACCGTTCCACTGATCCCTGAGTTGAAAACTCCGAGGCGGATAGTAATTCGGAACTTTGAAGGGAGGGTTTTTTGGTCTTTGCCGCAGAGAAGAAAGTACAACGGACTGTACGGCTTCTCGAAGGGAGGAAGTGTAATGGCCGGAAATGTGGGAAATACCTGGCAGTCCTAAGGAAGGCATGGGCCAGTGAGCTATTAATAGTGCCACAATAGAACATTATGCCACGGAGCTCGTCTCAAATAAGGGGCAAGCAAAGTTATATATGTCGGCGAAGAATTCCTAAAATTCCTTCTTACTATTTTATTTAATAGAATGCCAATATTATTGAGATCTCAAGAGATGATGTAAGATTGGATTAAGTTCAACTTTGAAGAGAAACACTGACTCTCGAGAAAACCCCTGGGATTACCTACCTACCTGGCAGAATTATTTCGAATTCAAAAGGGTGAGGATGGAAGCCCCCAAACCCCTTCGTCGAGGCCCTTGACAGTGAGGGTTACGTAAGAGTTCTGCGACGAGAAGGGGAGGGTTGATAATCAAGGAGGGAGTGATCCGAGTCTAATGATCAGCTGACTTAATTAATTCAAACATATTCAGTTTTCAGCGTCAAAATCCATAGTTTCCGTTAAAGAATTTCGTAACTTCAAGATTCCTTCATCGTGAGCGGATTGTTTGGGTCTAGAAGTAGGAGACATTCAGGAACACCCACCTTATTCGCCTTTGTATATATAAAAAATAAGGAGCAGCAAACACACAACTTCCGCAACCCCCGTAAATTCGACGATCTGCTACATACGCGGGCGCTATATCTTCGTTCAACGCATTTCTGCAGGAACATTCATGGAGAACAAAATCTAGGTAGCAGTCAGTTGAGAATATTCCGTAAGTTTGATTGAAATCATTACAGACGTTTTTCATAAAAATCGGAAAAATGGTAAATTAATAATCGACAAATAAATCTCGTTTTGTTAGCAATCATGACTTATCTCCGTGCAACAGATAAATACAGAAATAATTACATAGAACAAAATGTGGGTATAGGTTGCTAGAAGACACTCCATTAGGGTTAATGAAATCCAGTGACGCGGTTACTCGGGAGTTTACAAAAATGTTCAAAAAAACCATTATTTTCAACTGACTTCAATAGGCTGTCAGAGGAACATTTATTGACAACAACCAATAGGTATTAATTATGTAAAGACATGCTGTGAATTCGGTGAAACCCGATGAAGCCACTTGGCCTAAAAGCGTAAAAAACCTATTTTGTAAGGCCTATGTCTCCGTTTACCGTTTTTCATGGAGTTAATTGCACAGAAGAAAAGTTTTTTTACAAACTAGGAGAAGATAATTTGAAAGTTTAATCAAAATCGTCGAAGCCATTTTCGAGAAAAATACGAAAAACCCTAATTTCATCCAAGGAAATCGCCCATAACCTTATATTGGCGTCTACAAAAAACAACAATCAAAACAAAAAAATAACCAGCTCAATCGTGTAACGAAAAATAAATAAGGAAAAGGGAAAAAAATAAAATAAATTCTAGTGGGGATGAACCCATGCATTTAGGGGAAGGAAAAGCAACTGAGACCCATTTATTCGGGAATTAAGTATTAAAAAGAAATGGAGCCTCCTACACAACCAAAAAAAGATAAATATTTACTGGTAAAAAAGAAGAATTAGAAATTAAGCGTCCTCTCCTACCTATGACATGCCTAAAGAAAAAAAAAATCGAAACAAGACCCACAGACTCGAAGCGACGGGAGCAGGGAACAGAAGAAGAACAAAATTTCAAACGGGAAGAAGAAACCGGCCTAACCTTCCTTCAGTAACCGTCCATGGGCCTTCGTTTCTGAACAGTTTTGTTCCCTGCAGCTAAGGACGGTTCAAGGGTTTTTCGTAGCCCAAACCCCGAAACTGTTTCTGCCAGATTTCATGTCACAATCGGTTCAGCTGTTCTTCCTCAAATCGAACTACAGAGACACACAGACACGCGGGAACACGCGCCGAAATTAGGTTTTGGATTCAGTAGGTCTCAAAACGTTAAGACCTAAACAAAACCCACGATCATTGTACTTACCTTACTCTTTGGGTCGTGGAATGTAAAAACGAACACGGTAATGGTTACATTTAAATCGGAATTTTACTTAACGAGAAAAGTTTGAAAACCATTGGTACATGCAGCTGATTCCCCTTCCCAAGCTTGCATAAGTGAAAACGGATCATAATCTCAATTTTGTCGCACTGAGGTGTGAATAGGTAAAGCTCGAAAAGTAACTCCGCAACGTTGGAGGCAGAACCACCACGCACAAGAGCGAATAAAGTTGGTATCACACCTCAGGAGACCTCATAACTTTAACGTCATGGAAAAATGAACTTTTTTGGAGCAATTTCCCAACATTTCTTACCATTGGGGTCGAGGAAGGTGTACGATAATAGATTTCCCTATCCGCATTTCAAATGATTCCATTCGGGGGTTCCTCAATTCGCTAAACTTTCAAAGAGCCAATCCTGGATTTATCGTCTAATCGGGAACTCGCTGGACCGGGAGACCCTTCCACAGTCCTCAAGTTAATCCGGCCTCGAGAGGAAATCCCTAGTCGACTTCAGCCTCCGAACTTATGATCCAACTTATTCAATTCTCTCGTTTTATCAGATGAGAACTTCATCCCAACATTTCAAGCTTCCGGCATTCATTCTCGTATTGTCTTTACCCCGAGGGTTCGAAACGAGAATCGATTTCCCCACTGAGATGAAACCTGAAACCAATTGCGAAACCTTTCTATCAGTTTCGGTGCAGAATGGACGAATCAAAAGACAGTCTTCGCGGGTGATCAAATCAAAATCGTAAGGAATGGAAAACCGCTTCATTCTATTTTTCGTTAAACGCTTTGTTATAAGATTTATAGTTACTATGAGTTCTTCAACCGAGAGAGCAAGGAAAGTGTCGCGACCAGACAAGAAATGTCTTATTTGTGCTTTGGTTTTGCAACACAGCCTCTCGAATAAAAAATAAGCGTTTCTGTACTGGGACAACGGTATATTATGCAGACGGATCAGTGAGAAGTAGCCTAGCACGAGCTGGAGTAGTTTATGGTCCAGGGCCAGACCGCTCGTTGCGCTGGCTACAGAGCCCTTGGCAGTGACAGCGGCGTGCATGCTGCACCTTCTGCGTAGGAGCCTGAAACGGAACAGGATGTATACTATGTCAGTGCTACACTTAAGGCCCTGGCTTCCTATAGCAGCATGCTGGAGCTGCTTCGGGACTGCCCGAAGGGCCTGAAGAACTTATCAAAGTAAAAGCCTTGACCTTGAGTTGGGTGCCAGGTCATACAGTGTAGCGTGAATAATTCGTAGTCCCGCCACTTTCATATTTCGCGGTTCTCGGCGCCACCCGTTCCAGTCTTCCGCCAGATGGCAGTAAATGCGTACGGGAAAATTATGTTTATTTCTGTTGCACCCATTGTTTCCAATTAAGAAGTGGGACTTTCTATAAATAATATTCTTCAGAACAAAAAAATACTGATCGGTCCAGATAGAGAGTAGAATTCGTTGATGAATTTGGAGACAAATTGTTCAATCCATCGTGTGCTGCTACCTGCAGGCGATTTGGGAGAACAGGCCCGGTACCACGTTTCGGAGTTCCTTTGCTCTTTTCCGCCGTCCAGCATTGCCATATCTATAGTCAGCTCATCACTATTCTCGTCTCTTCCAAGATTTCACCATTGTTGGGATTGAAAGAATAATTATTCACCAACTGCTATGGCCTGGTGGCCTCTGCTACATCTGCCTGTGGGACCAGTATTCGCCGTCAGCAGCTACCAGGATTATTTCGCTTCCCAGGAGTCTTCCGTCATCTAGTTCGTCCATTCATCGCTGCGTCCCTTTGTGGATCGCTGGGAGGTGCGGTGCCATCTTTGTATCCTCTCCGGGGGTGTCGCTGCCAAGATACCCACTCATCACGTACCGTTTCAGGTCGGAGCTCAAAAGCTAGATCACCGGCTGCTCCAAACCCAAAGAATACTGGCGAAGGTAATACCTCGCGGACATCCAGTACTACGTTCCTTTCCTGTCCCATTTCGTTGGATAAGTCCCTATCCTAGAGAAGTACTATTTAGTAAATTTATAATATACGCCACGGCTTTCGGAAGTAGTGAGTACCCGCTTAAGTACCTGTTCAGAAATCTATCGTACCTACTATGTATATCTGTGACTAAGAGATCTACCCTGAGTTGTGCCTACTTAAAGATAAAGTTAATTTTTATTTTGATTTGCTTAAATAAAGCGACACTTATCCAAATCAAGTTTATTTTGTTGTTTCCCACTTACCTAGCCAGGGTATTATATTAACCCTTGATTTATCTTGGGTTCATCCCCACAAATTTCAATTCGTTTATGTCGTCACAACAGGTATGAAGGACCACCAAGAGCCACTTGAATAAGGAGGTTGGCAAGTGAGAGAAGAAGTTCAGGGCTGCCTATTGGCGGGATGTGCTAGGTCAAAGGCAGTCAAGGTTATTGGAATCTCAAGGGAGCGATGCAGAGAGGTCTTCAGTATGGAGAGGACACTGTCCTTCGTCCTTTGGTGAGTCAGATTCTGCGAGGTGGAGCTGGAGTCAGCGGAGCGTGTACTGTGAGCTGTGAGAAGCTGGCTGTGGCCGCTGAGTGCTTAGGGTTCCTCAGTTACGGCTGGAGGAGGTTGCACGGGTGGAACTCAAGGTCGTCTTACGTATTGTGCAAGAATGATGGGGATGTTTGGGGACGTTGCATCAGGGAATACCAGCTCCACAGGAGCTAGGGATGGAACTGGGAAGAGATGGAGGTGGCTCATGTACGCCCACACAACAGGCCCATTTGTAGGTGCAGGGGGCAGTTACCAGTTGCTCTAGAAAGAGAGAGAGAGGGGGGGGAGAGATATATGTGTTGAAAAAAGAATACAGTGTGTGAACAATACTGTTTTCTGAATCCACCTAAGGAGCTTCGGGACGACTGGAACTAAGAGAATCGCGAATTTTCCCCTTGATTAGGTTGCTCACTCAGTTTACATTCAGACATTTCTTCCATTCACATGGCCAGACAGAATTCCATGACAGAACCCAAGGATGAAGAACCAAGGAACCATCTCCCAGCATATCGAGCCCGAGTTCAACACGTGAGGCATGGAGAATGGACGGCTATGGCACCCTGAAGGAGTTCCCATACAAGCACCCGTTAAAGAGAAACCCCGGCGATGGTAACTTCTCGAGCTTTGTATTGTGGTTTTCTGTAGCTTTCGTTTGAAATCTATCACAATGTGATTCTGTTTGACTTTGCTCAAGTCAAATTGATTCAGTGGCCCGGCCTTTGTTGGGTACTACCAACATCAGATCCCCCTTTCAACGAATTTCTCTTTGAGACCTTTCAAGACCTGGTGATACAACTTGTGTACCCGTATTCTCTCAAGGAGTTGTCCACATTGTCTTCCCTCATCCCAGCTCTTACTTGCCACCCCTCAAACTTGGCCAGACACTCGACTCTCAGCTCCTGCTCAGTTACACTCACGCACTCTGTTCATATATCCATAGACCCTCATGTGTACTAAACTCTGTCACTCTCAAGTCCTCTCTTTCATTTATCTCACCTCACACGCCAACTTTTATTACGCCACACTAAACTTCACATCCCTCCCTCTCCTGCACTCCTAAGATTCAACTTGAAAACCCTCTCATCCTGCCGTCATTCCCTAGGTTGACACAGGATTATCACTAATATTTTACTGCGCTCTCCTGATCAGCGAATTGCCACGAATCGACGCAGAACGAGTCTCCGACCATGCACAGCGCATAAATTACACTACAACTATACAGAATTCTCCGCAAAATGCAATCTCTGAAAATGAGCGAGAAAAAAATCATTTCTTTGACCTCTCACAATCTTAAGAATGGTCTTTCAGGGGCGTAGTGACATCACAAGTTAAGCCAGACAAGCGACGATGAAGAGCAGGTAGGAATTAAGTACAAGAGAAAGAGAGACCGCTGACTTAATGGCAATGGATGGGAACAGCGACAGAAACAAGTAGGTAACGACTCCGGTGTGGGTTTCGAGGTTTTTGAAGGCGCGTCATCGACCCACGGAGCAGCTAGCAATTTGAATACGTCATCAACATCCTGTCCCTTCTACCGACGAAGAGGAAGACGCGGAGCCACAAATAGTCGCCGCTCGGCGGGAAGTAAATAGGACATACGCAGCGCAAGAAGAGAGAGAGAAAGGCTTATTGATGGCTGTTCATAAGCGAAGGAACAAACGAATGAATGAGACCGCCCGACTGCCACGACAGTTAGACAATAGGAAGGAGGTTCCGGTAGCTTAATCTGATGAGAACAGCCCATGTAACTGCAACTGGGCAAAGAGGAGGAACGCGACAGCTGCTTGAAACGATCGCCAATCGACAATAAAGTTTTAGTTATACGCACTGAAAACGGTCACGTACACTACAAGCAGAGGTTCATACGGAATTGGCTCATATCTGGTGCGACACATCTCACAACTTTTTTCAGTCTTTCATTCACTGAACGATTTTTAAGCCATTACCAATTATTTTAATCTGTTGTTCACTCCAGAGCGTTTGAACCTATTAGAGCATAATGTTCTTCATACAACCTGTTAGTGCTCAATGTTTTAACCAGGGTAGAAATGAAACAACCACGAAAACGGGCATTACTGTCGCAGGAACTTGTAATTGAATCACAACAAGATTTGAACACATACATGTACAAAAAAAGAAGTGAATAGAACACGATATGAGCTTGAGCATAAAAACCTGAACAAGGGGGCTCTGAAGGTAAGAAACTGGTTGTACTGGGAAAGTGAGAGGAATCCGAATTAGATGTGGGGGAGAGAGAGAGAGATTTATTTACTGGAAAATTAATAATTATAGACATTAAAAGAAAAAGAAAACTTCTTATCGGTTAGTGAATAATAGATACCAACTATCGAACCCAAAAAAAATAAGTATGTACATTTCACGGACTCAAAATAAACACAGGAAGGATGTAATTTACCAAGGGGAAATTATTAATTAATTATTAATTTATGTAGAGAAACAAGAGGGAAACTCCTTGTGAAACTTAATGGGAGCGTACACATCTCAAGTTCGTGTCAATTAATCATTCCCTTCCAAAACAACCCATGAAAAAATTAGCTTTCTATATTTGCTTCTATTGTAGCGACTATGTGACTCTGAAGTGCAAATCTTGTTTGGTAATAAAAAAGCAGGATGTTCCTCTCAAAGAGCTGCTTGAAAGAGAAAGCAAGGTTCTCCCTGAAGAGATCAGTGGAAGGATATCTGCATGGCTTTTTTTTTCTTTTTGAAATGGCGGATGCAGGCAATACCCTCACTGCAGCCACAAACGGGCCTATTGTAAGGGCGTCCATGATCCTCGGATCATGGCCCCCCGGCACCACGACACTGGTCTCACTTGGTGTGACGTCACCTATGCACCCCCACCACCCCGGCACAAAGCGGAGGATATCTGCAAGTTCTGCATTTGCCACCTCTTCAGGCTGAAGAAAGGGCCTCCCAAACACTGAATGGTGCGATGCCGCGAGTCCATCGCATACGCACAGCACATGCTCTGCCGTCTCTAGCCCTACCTCGCAGAACCTGCATACCTGTACCTCGCACTTGCCAATATTTGCAAGGTACCTCAGCGGACAGTGTCCTGTGAACCGGCCACATATGATCCTCATGTCCTTCCTCCCCAGTGCAAGCACCTCCTTGGACCTCTCTCTGGAGAACCGGATGAAGAGTTTTGACTGTTTAAGGCCGAGCAGCCCTGCACCTGTCCTCCCATTTGCGAACCTCTCTACGTAGGTGGCTCCTGGTAGCCCCAACAAAGGGCTCAGGGCCAATAGGGATCTGCTCTGATCCCTTCTTAGCCAACCTATCAGCCCGTTTGTTTCCCTCTATACCCTGATGCCCTGGCACCCAACACAGTGTTACACTGTTGTCCTCTGCCAGGGCCTTCAGTCCAGTCAGACACTCCCACACCTGCCGTGATGTAAGACAGTATGAGGCTAATCTGCATGGCTTACTGGCCATGATTTTCAAGATGGCTCTGTGGGCAACGCAAATTTTATTCAAGTGAGAACTCAGTGCCCCTCCCCGCAAAATAATGCAGCACGGACTGTACAAGGAAATAATATATGGTTTTTAAGGTCGTTCCACCCACTCTTTCTCACCAATATTATAGAAAATGCGAGTGAATTTACTAAGGTTCCGAACCATGAAACTTTCTCCATGAGAGCCTGTCATCCATAGTCACCCCTAGATATCTGTATTATCTCACTCTCTCTAGAGGGAAAGAAGCACATGAACCCACATGGGTGAGATGGTCCGAGCGGATTATTAAACAGCCAGACATGTGCAACCTTAGTTGCGTGGTGCTTGAAATTGTCATGAAAATTGCCCCTCTTTTTTATATTGAGAGGGGAACGAATGTCTGGGAGAACTGGGAGACGACTGAGTTTAGGAGGAGCTTTGTTGTGGAGAGGAATATAAATTGAGGGGAGGGAAAAGGATATTTTGGAAAGTCCAGAAGAAGGGGAAATTCGTTATCACTCGGAAATAGCTGAAGAGCTGGACTTTACACAGTTACAAACAAAAAGGTGTTTGAGGAAACAATGACCATTGAGTCCCATTAGGACAAGTGCGGACGTTCCGAGGTCAAAAACCACAACTAATTTGGCCAGGGCCGAACGATCGACAACAACATTTAATGAATGTTGTCGTATCGAATTAATACACACTTAAAGGAACTGCTTCACACGAGAGTTCTCAATTTTGAGAGATATCCTATTTGGGGGCAACAAACCCCCAGTCACATGATTGCAGCTTGCAGGTAGGCGATATTGAAGGGAGCTAACTGTCTAAGCGTGTGAGCGGGCAACATTGAAATTGTTTACAGGAGGGTTGATATTTTTGGAGGTTGGACAGTATATTTAAATTAAAAATTAAAATTGGCATTATTATTAAAATGTATACGCAATTCGATACCAATCCACATGACACTGCTGGAGCCACGCGAGAGATTCAGACCTGTAACGGTGTTGATGAGAACCACCTCAGAGCTCGAAGAACGCACATCCTACTCCTGCAAGGTATTCGAATTGCTACGAGAAAATCTCTGTTGGAACCTGAGTACGTAAACTAGTGACAAATCTCCCGGATTCCGCGCTCCTCCCTTAGCGCCCGTCCATTCTCGCGCTACACTTCATTCATATTTATTTCGCCACAGCACTAAATCAGGCCAAGATAAGCTCTTCAGCTCTGCCCTCGTTCACCGGGGCTTTTTGTTAAGGAAAAAAGCGCCGTAATAAATTGTCGCGTTGAGTCCAGCGTGTGCCTCCCCCGAGGGACTAACACAAATACTCACGCCGCTCCGCGCAGTTTCTTCAGTAGAGAGATATTATTTATATCTCACCTAGTCCTTGTTGTTCCAACTTCAGGTATCAACCGGGGACTCAAAAAGTTGGAGAACTTGGAGGGCTTATAAAAATTTATGAAGCGCTCCAGGAGCAGGTGGGTGTTAATGTAAAACTCGTAAGAAACTAGTTGCGGAGGGATGAGGGAAAGAAGCCGCGTCGACGAACGAGTGATCAATACTGCAACACGAGTCTTCTCAGTGTAAGAAAACTGAAACTAATAAATAAATCATTTCACAATTTCGTCAGAAGTA
Organism: Pachypeltis micranthus; assembly: GCA_020466155.1. Taxonomy (NCBI): domain Eukaryota; kingdom Metazoa; phylum Arthropoda; class Insecta; order Hemiptera; family Miridae; genus Pachypeltis; species Pachypeltis micranthus. The sequence continues at coordinate 8,855,416 of CM035778.1, forward strand.
GACTGGCTTGAGCTGACAGTTACGTGTTGTGCACGAAGTGCATTTTGACCGAATAATTTTGGTTGCCAACCGACATTCCATGGATGGATGACCCCAAGCACTCCTTCCGTCTAAACAGTCCGAAAAACTTAACCAATTCTGCCTTCCTTAACTGACAACAACTCAGCAAGACTGGCAACAACTGATACACTTGTGTTAACTGTCGAAAAAGCTGCATTCTTCTAGTAAACTGGCTGAAGTATGACGGTTATGGTCGTCTTGTTCAAATTTCACCATCAACCCAGGGCCTTAGAAGCGTCTGACAACTTCTTCGCCACAACGCCATGAAATTTAACCACCACACTCGACTAATTCTACAAAATCAAGTACATGTAGCAGTTTAATATGGGAAAACAAGATAGGTGCTCATGGTAGGGCCTTTAAATCAAAGGTTCTGTTCCTGCCTATATAATCAGGCAATATTTATTTATTTACAAAAAATGGTTTTCATTTATCTGTATTATAAACGTCTGTTAGTGATAAGAGTCTGTATGGCGTTGAACTGTACAAGTAAGTCGCGACCAGGGGTCTACCACATCCGCCATTCCTCGATATTCCTCTGCCCACTCGACACGGTTTTCTGCTTATGAACGCGTTTTCTACCGGCTTGAATTTTTCTCCCTGCAGACTGTTCCAAATACGAGCTATACATCCCTTGTCAGAGCCGCCTAGGGAAGACGATTTCCAAAAGCTAAGCCAATAAAGAACTTCCAGAACAGCGCATCCGTCACAGCAAAAAGCGGACTCTATCGTCATGTAGCTAAGGACTGCCATGATTGGACGTTTCAATTTATTTTCATTTTTATTTGATAATGAAAGCGCATTTATTTTCCATTGATTTAATTTTTGTAAATATAGTTAAGAGCAACCAGATTTTGAGGCTACGTTACATTATTCTCTGCTAGGAAACCCCTAACAAACACAAACATCCAAAAATCACACGTCACACTCTAGGCTTAATAGAAAATATATAAAAGAAACTCGATTTGCACCACTGACTGTATTACGGATAATTTTAGTTTGATAATTGAAAAATTGTGACCGGCTCATTTGAATGCTGTGCTCATCACTTGTACACATCGACTGAATCTAATAATGGGGGGGTGGGGGGTGGTGGCGAGCAACCTGACGACCATTCCTCTTCATTACAGCTTACTAAATTTTTTTTATATACATTTCAACGGTTCAGTACTATTTCAGAAAGAATGTTTTAGGTGTGAAGTTCGAGGGAAAGAATAAGACAGGAGGGAGTGAGCCGAAATTGAAGGAACACAGGAATGTGCCATCAGAATCTCCTGGAACAGACTCTGTAGGAAGCATGTATCATTGGCACCCACTGCCTCACCCTCCTGGGTTTGGAATAGGGGAGATGCCTGGTCGAGGATCGAACCAGAGTCTGCTTCGACAGTCCCCTCAAGTTGGAATTTGCAATGATTTTTAAGTACACAACATTAAACTTTCATTCACCCTAATTATCTCAAATGACCACTTGAAGATGCTTCCCACTAGTTTGTGGTAAGAAAACCTTCCCATGACTTTAGGCAGACGACTGTGAATTGCGAACGCGTAACAGCTGGAATGGGTTGCCTTTGGCCCTGAAGGCTACGTAATGAAAGCGCAAGGGAAATAGAAATGGGGAGATTGTCAATGTTTGGCGTAGGCCGCTTTCGCACTTGCCCCCAATGGGAAGTCCTTGTTTAGGGCCCTACCCGAACATCGAGTCCACTTATTTCTAGACTGAAGCCTGGCTGTGGGAAAGTCTGGCCTGCCTTCTTCAGTTGGTTTCTTTGGCTGGGTTTCCCCTTTCTGACTCTCCAAAAATATTCTCTACCCCCCCCCCCCCCACCACACGATTTACTTCCACTCCAACACATGCAGCTCTTCTCAATTCACTCTCGTCTACCACCTCTCGTGCTACTCACCGCTGTACTCACCCTCTCTCTGCTGGAGTTCCCAGCACAAGCAGTTCACATATTCAGAGCCCCCTTGTGTCGCGGTATATACTCACACCAAAACTCCACCCTTCAGTCTAGTATCCAGAGAACTATCGTTCTAACCAAGTGATCGTGTAATCAAAGCTCTACTGTGTTAATCAAGTGTATCAATACAGTCCTATATCTCGTTCAATTCGTGTGTCTTTCTCACTCTTTTTCGAGCATCCAGTCATCATGCCTCAGCTTGGATTAAGAGGTTTGTCTACAAAAGGATAAAAGGTTGCGAAATTGGATGCTCACTAGGTGAAATGTGGGAATTCATTAGGATTTACGACGATAGTTAGGGAAGAAGGAAGAGGGGAAGTCCAAACTGATCAGTAGCTGAGGGAATACTGAGTGTGTGGAAGGTCAATTATCTTTGCACAAGTCGAGCTTTTATGGGCAAAAGCTGGCTCATTGGAGGTGGAAAAATCTGAAGGCGCGAAGGTGTTGGATAATCAATTCTTCCTTCGCCAACTTATTACTCAATTACTGTGTTCGGCTCAGGAAACTAATAAAGCACGGACACTAATTTCAACGTGCAACACGCTGTGACATAAATCAAACTGATTGTTTACGACCGGCCCAGCAGTTCTCAACCATTAACTAATACTTGCGGAAAAACTTACGAGACGCCCTCGCCAAATTTAGTGCTTGTTGCTCCTACCTCACGCCACGCCATTTCGTGCTTCTGGAATTGATTGAGCGGTACGCGCTTCTCATCCTAATTCATTTCCCGTCGGTTTCATGGGAAAGGCCGTGCTTCGCTCGTGAAATATGTGCTCCAACTCACCCACCCCCTCGCCGCTTTTCATCGCGAAAAAAGTGGTGCGAACTTCCATCCCCCGTGAAGCGCATTCTTATAATTTGACGGGGATTCTAACATAAATTTGATCCGTACAAATAATGGGGGAGGAGGTGGACGAATATATCAAAATACGTGCACGACGTAAAGTGGCGTGACTGGACAGTTGTGTGGAACGGGAGGGAAATTCCGATATAAAAAGCAACGCAATAAATTCGATAAATCATTGTGAAGACACGGTGAGGAGCAGACACATTTTTTGTAACCTCAAGGAGCAACTCAACCCGTCATTTTTTGGGGAGCCCATGAATTGAACACAATTTCCGACGGTGTTACGTCTGCACCAAATCCTCGACTGAGACTTCACATTTCTAACAATTTACATAATATTCTAGCGTCCTATTTATGTAATCGAACTTTTGCATTTTCAGTTCAAAACATCCTCCTGTTGGCCGGTGTACCACCGGGCAGCGTGTTAAGACCTTACCTATTTGTGATCCATTACCTGGAGCACCAGACTTCTTGGGGCTATAAGTCGATGACTTAGTTTACACAGACCCAGACTCTTCTATCGCCTCCCACAGACCACAAGTATCAGTCTATAAGCTGGAGCAATACACTGGACAGTGGAGCAATAAATGGCGATTGAAAGATGACCCCACAAAAGTAACCTGTACATTTTTTTTTTAATTTGATGCAACTGGAATCGAATGGGCCTATTGTGTGGACGTACATGAGCCACCTCCTGCCCTCCCAGTTCCAGCCCCTTGAAGTTCATCCCTGCAACTTCCTCTCGCTGCAGCTGAAGAACTCGAAGCACCCTGAGGCACACTGCATTCAGCGCCTAACAATTACACAATACATGCTCCGCTGACTCCCCCGCCACCTCGCAGAGTCTAAAACCCTGTACCACTGACTTACGAATCTTGGCATTAGTAGAGAGTGGCCGGATTAGGGCCTGGATTATCCCAACAATAGGCAGCCCCGCACTTCTCCACCCACTTGGAAAAGTGGCTCATGGTGGCCCCTACCAAGGGCTCAGGTCCCACTGGGAGAAGCACACATTCCTTTCTCGACAGTTTGTCCGTCCCCTCATTCCTTACTATCCCTGTATGGCCTGGCACTCAACTCAGCGTTATGTGTTTTCGTTTGTCAAGGTCTTCAGGCCAGTCAGGCATTCCCAAACCAGCCCTGACGGTATGGTATAGGAAGCCAGGTGTCAAGTGCAGCCTGACATAATGCACCCTTTTCCATTTCAGACCCAGCGCAGGAGGCGCTGCACGCACACCATCACTGCAAAGAGTTCTGCATGGGAAACTGTTGCCAGTGCACCCAGTGGCATCACTGCCCAGATCCCTGGTCTATAAACTCCAGCGCATGTCAGGCCACCTCTCACTGAAGCCAAATGACACCAAACATGCCATGACATACATGAAGATCCACATGCCATCAGTGTCCTCCGCTGTATCGGTCTGTTTTCTTATCAAATGACTGTTCCTGAACTCTCACACAGGGTTATATCAGTCTACTGTCATGCGGTTTCGCTATCATGCAAAAGACCGGCCACTCGCTCAGCATCTACCAAACCCCGACCTGCGGAGGTACAGCAGGTTTGGTCATTTTGCCAGTTTCACGGTGGAGAGCTGTTGCTCGTACCTCAGTACTTCGTTGGAACACCTCATATAAACCATGAATGGACTTCTCCCGTCGAAAACAGTCCATCAGAAGACTACAGCCAAAGAGGGTTTTGCTTTCCTTACCAATCGCAGCCTCATTAACTCCACGCCACATCCTTGATTACCTAGAGGTGTACACACAATGCATAAAAGAAGAATGTAAATACAGTCAGTGTTACCGCCACTCAATCTGCTTTCCCCCAGGTGTGTGGAAAGGGAAAACAACCGACCATTAATCCCGAGTGCACTACTACTTTGAATCTACTCCCTACCCTAATTCCCATTATTAACTCTGAATCCACTGTTTGGAACAAGGCATCGCACTTTGACGTCTAGAAACTAAGGCAAGTGGCAACTTAACATTGTTTGAAGCTTCACAAGGTTTCAAATATGGTAATCGGCAGACTAGTGAAATAACTGAAGGGAATCGTTTTTTGACCTGTTGGTAAATGGGACGCTGTGAGATCCAAAACACCAGATGTTTTTCAAGTGGTGCCAACTCCGCCGTTCCTCCTGATTCCGGAACAAGAAACAATCTGACAACAGCATTGGCCAAGACTCGGATTTCATGCTAATTCTTAGGAGTGGCGGTGGAGGGGTGGTGGGAGGGGGGGGTTGCTCAGTTATTTCCTTTGTACAAATGCAAAAGGGCTTTTTCCTTTCATTCCCGTTTTCCTGCAGCCAGCTTCCAACGATATGGAAAACAGTCGGGCGTATCGTTTGTATGTCGGGGCAAATCGGCTTCTTTCCACTCACTTGTTCCCAGTGGCCTCTTTCAGCTCCCTCTCACTCCCTCTGCCACTTCGCTCAAAGCTAACTTCGCTTCCATTTCGGGCCTTTTTGCGCTTTAATTTCCGGGGGGGCCGAAAAATAAACGAGGGAACGCGAACATTGTTTTATCGGTTGGGAGGAGCGACGCGCTTGCATTGAAGCATCACATCCCTCCGGTTGAACGTCACCCAGGATGATTCGTGCAGGGGCATGTTGAACTCATTATCATGGAAAATGAAGCCTTCGCTGACAAAAGACGTCAAAAGTTGGAAGTGAGGTAGCATAACTAAACAGTTCATTACTTCGCCCTTGATAGGGCTTTAAACAGCCAGCGGCTCGTCAGGACTTGTTAAAAGGTTGAAACCAAGAAGACTTGCTTCGGAAAGCCCCACTCTCCCACGGAAAATGCCAATTCAGAGATTTTCAGGACCCCCCGCCAAATAAAAATTGGAACACCTTCGCGTATTACTTTCCTCGACCCGACGAAAGAAAAGTAATCGGCTGAGAAAAAACATCGGTGTTTTTTTCTGACGTTAAGACAAAACTTAGTACATGCACCTTACACGTTACATAATCAATAGTACATTGTGGGAAATGCTACTTCTTGAACCCTCGGAGAGAGTGATAATAGTCAACAGTAGTGGAGTGTTTTGGCCAAAGTAAACTTGAAAGAACCACCGAAACGAATATTACTGTAGTCCTAACTTCTAATTGAAGAGTTGGGAAATCACAAGATTCGAACACTTACACGTACAAAGAAGAAATAACTAGAACAGGATATGAGTTTGAGTATACAAGCCCAAACAAGGGGGCTCTGAAGGCGTGAAACTGGTTGTACAGGAGGATGGAGAGACGAATCCGAATTAGATGTCGAAGACAGGGGAAACGAGTGTGTCGACCTTGGGCACGAATGTCTGTTGGGAGAACTGGGAGACAACAAAGACAGCGAGAACTAGTAGATAAGTTAGTATTGGGAGAAGCTGTCTGTTGTGGAGAGGAATGTAAATTGAGGGGTGGGAAAGGGTACTTGGGAAAGTCCAGAAGTAGGGGAAATCCGTTGTCACTTGGAAATAACTGAAGAGCTGGACTCTACACAAGTACAAACAAAAGGGCATAAGATCAGAAAAGGGTTCGGAGACACAATTTCTTTCCCTTAGTCCTGTTAGGGCAAGGGTGGACGTTCTGAGGTCTAAAACCCCAACTACTTAAGCCTACCCCGAAGATGGAGGTTGTGAGTTTGCTATCAGAAGCAGGTGTGGCAGGTTTAGTCACTTTGCCAGTCTCCCGGGGGAGAGTGTGTATTTACCGCATGGAAGTATGACCCCCAGGGATTCTCATACCATCTGGGAGGAGTTCTTAATCTGGTTACCCACCTGAGCTAACTATTCGCTTAAGTGGCCTGTTTCAAAGGGAAAGATCAACCATGGCCGTGTTTCCATGCAAACGGGGCAAAACAGTTATTGGGTTAATCCCACCAGAAGGTAAATTACTAAAGTTAACTGTTTGGTGAGTCCATCTTCCATATCTCACCAGCCAGAGAAGATGGACCCACCAAACAGGTACGTTAGCTTCAGTAGTTATGGGCTTGCTTAGTAGCGATCAATGCTGGTAGGTTTGGCTGCTCTTCCAATCTGTTGCTCACTGTTGTAAGTACTACAGTCGAGTAGCACGTGATTTGTTGTTTTTCTCTGCACTGGAGTGGCAAGACGTGCAGAATGGAGAGTCTCTGAGAGAAAAGAAGGGGAGTCGCTCATTGAAGTGACCATGTCACGTAAGGAACTGGCTCGTTCAGTGGTCTGGCTCATCCCACTTTCCCCTAAGACGTTCACAGGTGTTGGGGAAAACTCATATCGCGTCCCTTTCGTGAGGCTTTACCTAATGCTTAATCACCTAGTGTGGCAAGTTTTCATTCAATAGGGAGATCTATGTGCAGTTGAGTCCAAGGGTGTGGACAACAATGGCCAAGTCAACTGCCGATTGAGCAGCGCTTCAGTGGATACTGTCTTACAGACCTTGGTGATCCACAGAAGAACAACTTCATGGGATTGGGTCAATACTCTGATTGTGAGTTTGCTTTCCCTAATCACGCCTTGCTGGCCTTGTACATGAGATCACGTCCCAGTAACACACTCCTCAGTGGCCTTGCTAATTGCTCGTAATGAGCTTTGAGAGACTGAACGTGTTGGCCCACTTCTCAACCACATTCACTCCTAGGTTGACTTGCTTCTCGAAAAGGATACAGCACAATTGCAGGGAACAAGCCAAAGCTACACTTTTCGATATCGTCGCACGAACGCTTTGAACATAATCGTATTTTGAGTTCTGCATCAACGCAGAGAAAACTATAACAGAAGGTCAAGGGTAGGATTCGGACAGCTCGGAAATATCAACAAACGGTCTCGAATTTCGCCATCCAGCTCGCCCTTTGAGTAACATCCACGAAAAATACACACAGAGGCGGTGGGAAGGTCGGCCGAACGCGAGATTATGATAATTTTTCGAGCATCGAGGAACCGTTTGTTACGTCAGGTTCACAGGGGCGCGGACGCCCACTTCTTCCCCTAATTGGCTCTTTCGGGCAGCCCCCGTCAAAGCCTAGTCTCCTCCCAGGCGTTGGCTCGTCTCACCAAAATTGACGAGAAGCTCAGGATAAGAAGTTGCGTAACTTCCGTTCGGCTGACAAAAATAAAATTTCCTTCTGCGATAATTTCTTTCAAAGTAGTCGCCTTCTACCGTCATTTCCTTTTAATTGAGCGACGAAAGCTGTTCTGATGGGATCCTTGATTTACGAACACCCGCACCCTTCCACAATACTATAAAGCTCACCAAACGTGTTTACGGAACAGCTTTTGATGACCCAGTGGGCATTTTAACGAAACATTTTTGAATCACAAATGAATTGGGATCCACCGGGGACCAGGAATGGTTCAAACCGAAAAGTTAAGCGATATCGGCGAAGACCGCAGAAATAAGCAGAGATTATTATATCATAATGACTGATAGTTACTGCACAATGTCAAAACTGGCGAGGGAATGCAGGATGCGGCTCAACTCTTTAGAAAACTAGTATAGTTGACGTTTATCGGATTCCAAGGCGTGCTGGGATCACTGGAAATGAGAGGGCGGACTATCTGGCCAGCCTCTAACCACCTATAAAGCCACTTTCCCACTTTGGGGCATCTCGGTCACTAATCAGGACATTGAGAAAATATTGCAGGAGAATGAATCAGGCAGTTTGGGATGCAGAGAAAATAAGCCACTCCAAGTGCTTCATCTCAGAGCAAACACATGAGATGCGACGTAGACTTCTGACGAAGGAGAGGAACGACTTAAGACAGATAGTGAGGATCATCACGGAACACTGCAAAATGAGCAAACGCACGTATGTTATGGGCACAGTCGGGCACATCGGTGCAGTTGCCAAACTCGAAGGGAGCGATTTACGGTCTTTCCAACTACAGCAAGAGTCAAAGAGGATTCTTGCAAGAAAAAGATCAATTTCATAAATTGCTGGGGATATTTCCTCAATGATCCATCATAAGAAGGACTCAGATTAGAAATTACGTTTTCATTGTAGCATGCCGCCCCTTATTAGATCGATGGCTCTTCAGTTAGGTACTCATTCGTTGTTTCTTCTAAGAGAGTCACGCAGTGATATATTGCTACTCTCGTCTACCATTCTGAGGTTGTGGCTGATGTGAATTAGCACTGACATTATCACCGAGGTGTCACTTTACGAAATATAAGTATTTGATGTAAATCAATACGGAACACTCGAGCGATGCACAATAGGGGGTGGAACAGATGATAACTCTCATATGGGCGTGGTAGGGAGTCTCCTAATCTGTGCCACACCAACTACACCGAGGGATGTTTACTATGCCCATAACATACATGTGTTTGATCATTTTGCAGTACCTGGTGATGATTCCCACAATCTTAGGTCCTTTCTGTCTTACTTCATATGTTCGCTCTGGACTAAAGCGTTAGAAGCGAGTGCCTCACTCCCACCACGTTCCAGACTGTCTGATGCGTTCTTCAGGCATATTCTCCCACAGTCCTCTTGACTGGTGGCATGTATTGTCCCAATTGCCCTTCTGGCGGCCGAGTGGAAGGCGTTTCAAGAGGACAGCTGGAGTAAGCCACAAGAAGGGAAAAAGATAAGCTGGGACCCATGGGAGGGGGCAAATGGGTGGGGGATGGTGGACCAACCGCTGATTCTAGCACTTTCCATAGCTTGGACGGCCCCACAATGAGGTGTATTTCTACCGAATCCATCTCTAAGCGTACGTGAACTGAATTATTAAGACTGCAAGCAAAAACTATCTTACCTTGTGTGTTTGCTCTGAGATAAAGCGTTTGCCTCACTCCTGCAGCATTCCAGACTGTTTGATGCGTTCTTCTGGCATTTTCTCAGTCCTCTTGACTAGCGGCATGTATTGTGTCCCCAATTGCCCTTCTGGCGGCCGAGTAGAAGGCTCTTCAAGAGGGCAACTTGCCTAAGCCACCAGAAGGAAACACGAGGAGCTTGGACCTTGCCCATGGGAGGGGGCAAGATGGGTGGGGCACTGCCTAAGAGGGATGGTAGACCAACCGCTGATTCCAGCACTTTCCATAGTTTGGACGGCCCCACAATGAGGTGTATTTCTACCGAATCCAGTATCTGAGCGTACCTGAACTGAATTATTAAGACTGCAAGCAAAAACAATCTCACCTCTTGCAGCATTCCAGACTGTCTGATGCGTTCTTCTAGCATATTCTCTCACAGTCCTCTTGACTAGTGACAGAGAGGTCCTAGAGTGGGGAAGTGGCCTGGACAGACCAGCCCTTTCATTTCCAATGATCCCCTTATGCCTTGAAATCCAATACTCGTTACCTCTATCCGTATTTGCTAAGGAGTTAAGCCGCATCCTGCAGTCCCGCACAAGTTTTGATGTTGTGCAGTAGTTTACCAGCGCCTTACACGACGCTTGACTTTTATTACTATAGCCTTTCTCAGGCATTATGATAGCATAGATTTCTGCTTGAAGAACCGTTGGAGCCCAGGGCAATGTGCGACCCTCCCCTCCCAGAGCCACTTATCCACACTTCAGAGCCCGCGCCCTCCGGAGTTTCCATCCATCCATCTGCCTAAACATTGATACCGCTAGGGAGCCAAAACTGGCGACTCTCACTGTTCCATAGGCCTCCTGGTTGCACGTTGTATTTCTTGACGAACTCATACAGAGGCAACATCGTGCTGAGCTCCGTGAAGGTTTCAAGGCTCTTGACTATGGCAGTTGACGCAAAGCGTCAAAGTGGTTAGAGTCTTTGACCTCGGACTTCCCCGTGTCATTGTCTCTATCTATTTCAATATCTGCCCGTCACCTGCGGTTGGTTAGTTCTAACAGCCCCCTTTCTTTATTTCTTTCTCCCAATTTCATTTTCCTATCGACGACAGAGCTCTTCCAAAATCATTCTGCTTCCAACTATCGCCCCAGTAACTTCTCACTCTCTCATACGGTTGCCTGTGCCAGTTCACGCGTTCCGAGCACTGCCCTTGTGTCACCCAGTTGTACTCCATCTCAGCTCAATTTTAATTCAACTCAATTCCACACGCACGTGTATTACAGTCCTCCTCACGCTCACCGAGTTTCAGTTTTATTGCGATCCTCAGCTCCCCCTCTCGTGCACCCAACAGTGGCTAAGCCTGGCGAGTCTGTATTTCACCTTCAAAACCTCTGCCTCGAGAAACATATCCCTTCCATGTAAACTGTTAACCAAATTTCAACCGTCAACCCGATCGACGAGCGTAAAAGTTAATTTGTAAATGGTCGAAAGTCTTTAGGGCTGCCATGAGCCAGAGGTACGAACAAGAGTGGGGCTGTTAAGAGGACGTTTTACCGGGAGGGGTTTCACGACTCGTGGGATTATTACCACCGGAAAGGGAAATGCCCGGGGTACTAAAATCAAGCGGTTAATGCTCCATAAATTCGAGGTTCTGCTCAAACTGGTCGACAAATAAGTGATTATAGTCGTGACAACGAGAGCCGAGGGCTCGTTTACGTTCTCCCGAAGTTAAAATGAAGACTTTTCGAGCCCTTCAAGACACACAACATAAAATGTCTCCTCTGTTCTCCCTCAACCAAACTCCATCGGAACGGCTCATAAAAGGCAGACGCTCTCGGGAGCGCAGCGGCAGTAAAAATTTGGGACGACGAGACTCCTTTTTTCAATAATAAAATCGAAGTGGCCGAAGTGTGACTGCATCGCGTGACGAGGTGCCGTGCAAAAATGCGACGCTGCGTGATAAATTCGTTTTTCGTCGGTCAAGAAGTAGTACGTAACACTTCGTCGCTGTGGTATACCTCATTCGTAATGAATATTTATAATGCACAACATAAATTAAACTCAGTGGCCACTGCCCTAGGAGGGGCCGTAATTACTTGGATGTAAAAATCACACGGACTGACAACGAACTACAGTACGACATTTTTAGAAAACCTCTGATACCGACCCGACCATACATTATACAGAACAACATAAACTAAGAGCATTCAGACACATGATACGGAGACTAAATACCCGTACATAGGACAAACATACGGACCAGATATTCAGAGCGCATTAAATCCCTTAATAGGAACAAAGACTATTCAAACTTTGCCAACCACCTCAAGACAACTGGACATGAACCTACCAAAATACAGGACTCCACCACTTAACTACACAAACAATACAAAGGACGAAAACTGAACATATCAGAAAACGCGGAAATCTATTAACAAAAAACTTCAATGGACAGATCATAAATGAACAAATCAACGCACAATGCGACACTATATCTACACCACTAAAGACACTACACAAACGAAAACAACCAACTAACCGATTTACAGACCATCCTATACAAAAACCCTGCAAATTATTACACAATGGTTTATTATTCTCATGAACAGCTTGACCTAGTATTCCATTCCATTCGATTCAGCATCGAAAAATACTAGTAAACCACACGAAACATGACCTGACTACAATGACCTACAGAAACTAAATATTCCCCCGGCGCCAGGCGCCCGTAAACGTCTGTAGGCATTTATGATCCGATGTAGGGGTGTGCGGAAGAAGTGGCCCAAACCTTCCTCCGCCCTGTGGGGCAAAAAGGGTCGGGGAAATTGGGACGGGGACTTCCAGCGAACCCTTGGCAATTGGCACGACGTTGCGAGTCGAGCGGGCGTTGCGAGGCGAGCGGGCAGGGGTGGTTTTGATGAGACGGGAGGGACATCATCAAACGATGAAACGTTGACTTTCGCTGTAGTTCCCGCGAGTTCTTTCAATTAGTTGACTCTAATAATTACTGTAATTTCACTATACGCAGATACACACGTCTGATACTCATTCCGTTCGACCCAGGATGTAAAAATACCTTGGAAACGATAGGAAACACGGCTTATCTGCGATTATACTGCGTTTCGTTAATTTTTTAAATCATTTTTCGTCCATAACAACCATGGGCTATGTCCTATCGGATTGCCGAGATGGCGGGCACAACTAGATACCAAATGGGATTTTCGTGGGAAAGAACGAGTTTTTTAGACCATGTTAAAGGCACAAAACGGCCCGGACGGGTTACGGCGGACAGACATTGCAAATTTGGAATCCCCATGTCTTGAAACGTAAAGTTTCAAATTTTGAGGGGGGGTTGTAAAACATTTTTCGTGACCGAAAACAGGGTTATTATTCCGAATGAATAATAAACCAAAAGACTTGGAACCGACAATAAACAGACTATTTAAGACGCACCTTACATTCTTCTCCCTTCACCTCCACCATGTTTCCCCAGAGATGCATGACCTCCTTCCCATAATGTAAGGTGGGTGTGGCGAGATAGTGGACATCCATCTTATAAAAGACGAGTTAAGACGAAGTAGTCTATTTCCACGGGTAAAATAAAAGACAATGATAACTTGTAGACGCGTTTCGGTTTACTAGGCCATCATCAGTACAAGACCTCCTTCCCCTTCCTCGACGCTCCGCCCTCCCGTTTACCTTTCTCTTTGTATATGAAGACTACGACCAACTAACTGACTTAACGGCAAGACGATGATGTCTTTACATCGAAAGCGCTCGGCCACAGTATCTCTCTGCCAAAGGAGAAGGACTCACCAAACAGGTACGTTAACTTTTGTAATTTATCTACTGGCAGAACTAACCCAATTACTTTGTTATCTACCAGAACAGTTATACTCTAACTGTGGAACCAACTTTATAGGTGCAAATAAATGGCACGACTTTTTTCAATAGAACTGTGACGATTCTACTCAGAACTATTTGATCCACTTTGCTATTTGGCCATGGAACATTAATACTCCTGATACTAATCATATGGGGGAGCAAGGACAAAGTCCACCAAAGGTTTAGTTGCAGAGATGTTCGGAAAATCTTTATACCCTCTGTCTTCTAGTCCTACCTAAATAGACTATTTTGGTCCTGCACTTTCTCATAAGACATCATAATTTACGAAATCTTGAGCCTTCTTTATTGAAAGTGAATGAGAATAGTTTATCCAGATGACAGCTCGGTAACGTCATATCGTATATCTTTCCGCGTTGCAGCGGCGAGCGAAATGGATAAAGACATAAAAGTATCGGAAAAAGGGTGATCTGGTTTTGAAGAAGGAGGTCAACATTCCACCTCTGCAGTGGCCTATTGCAAGAGTTACGGCTGTACTTTGATCTCAGTTACCCTTTGCACCGGGGATTCTCATTATCAAAGATCGGTGATGAAACTACAGCCATTATCTGTCATACCCCATTGTTCGACTCAAGCCGAATCAGTCTGGGTTTTTTGACCTAGGATTTCCCACACCTGCCTTAACGGAACTCCCTGGCCCTTAACGGCAAAGTCATTGTTTCCCCACACACCTTCCTTCGTACCTGCAGGAATTCCACTACCGCAGCTGGACATCCCGAAATATCATTTCCTCCCCTCCTCTTCACATTCCAATCCACAACAGACAGCTCCTCCCAAATTCATTCACCTACAAACTCTCTCAAAAGTCACTCGTTCTCCGCCTATACAGTTCGCTATCTCCTTCCGATACAGTTTCCCGTGCCAGTTCACGCATATTACGAGTCGCCCCCGTGTGCCACTCTTTTGAGAACTAACGTAACCCAATTCATTGCAGGTAATACAGTCCTCCTAGCACTTACCGAATTTTTTTTATTCCGAACTTCAACTCTCGCCCTCTCGTGCGCCCAACACCCATAATGCATGAAATTCCATGTAAATTTTGGTAGGCGACGGTCATTCTGCATGTTTATTGTTAATAATATATTTTTATTTCTGGCCTCTTTTTTCCTTTTCGCGACCCAAAGGACTGGGGTTTTTCGTATTTTTCTCGAAAACCGCTACACTGATTTTGATTAAACTTTCAAAACATTTTCTACTAGTCAGCACAAAAAGTTTTTACTGTACGATTATCTCCGTTAAAATACAGCGAACTGAGATAAAAAGTAAAAATATGTTTTTTGCGCGTTTTGGCAAAACGGCTTCAACGATTTTTACCAAACTCACAGGATATTTTCGAATAGTTAATACCTATATATTGTTCTCAATAAATGTTCCTATGACAGTGTATTGAACAGACACAAAAATAAAAATGTGTCAAAAATACTGTTTTTTTCTAAGTTTTGTAATTTCCCGAGTAACTGCGTCACTGGATTTCATCAACCTAACGGAGTGTCTTCTAGTCACCCATACCCACATTTCGTTCTTCGTAATTATTTCTGTATCGATCTGTTGAACGGATATATACGCCATGATAGCTAACAAAACGAGATTTGTCGAATGTTAATTTACCATTTTTCGGATTTTCTCAAAACCCGCTGTATTGATTTCAATCAAACTTGAGGAATACTCTCAACTGACTAGTACCTACATTTTGTTCTCGATAAATGTTCCAGTAGAAATGCGTTGAATGAAGATATAGCGCTCGTACATGTAGCAGGTGGTCGAATTGACGGGGGTCGGGGAAAGTTGTGCGTTGCTACGCTTCAGATTTGTCGTGAGGATAGGATTCCACTGAAGCTTCAAAAGGAGGCAGGTACTAGATCAACTTGAAGTGCCCTTTACAAGAAGCTTTTGATATAATTCGGTGTTTACGGAAGTTGAACATTTTAACGGGTCGTTCTTCAAGTAGTTATTTTTTCTAAAAAAAAAGCCTGAAACGGTTCAGAGCAGCTTTATTACTTTCCAAGCTTACACTAACAACAATTAGGGCCCCCAGGTGAGTTAGTTCAAGTCTGACAAAAACCTGGAAACGATGAGCACTTGGGACGGCTTTGGAAACAGTTTGAAAAGACTGAGAAGCTTGGAACGGTGCTCCAGAACCGAATGAAAAAGGTGCTTAGAAAAAAAGGAGTTTTGTAGAACTTCGTGATACGGCGAAAGAAAAAAAAATGGTCGGGTGCTAGAGCTCGGATTGAAAGAGATGCTCCGGTTGGGAGCCTGGTCTTGTTCTGTGAACCGAGAAATTACGAGCTGAAGATACAAATGAGGACTTGTTGGGTTGTGCGGGTACCGTCGCAAATTGGGCAAATAATGACGATCGCTTCTTCGCTACCCTCGGGCGTTCCCCCGCAGGGATTTTATGCGAGGAGACTCGTTCGCTCGAAAGAGACAGGAATTGAAGGTCTCTGGTTCGTCGTCGGTTTCCGGTAGTAACGACGTCGTGAAACTCGATGACGTCTTTCGAGTCCAGTTACGAAAACCTACGCTAAAAATGAGGTAAGGTCAGCGGACGTTAGCGATTTAATCGGGAAATGGAAGGATTTGAGGGAGAAACGGCGGATTCGACAATAGTTCGTTGGATCTGCCTCTTAAACGCGAAACTCTCTGCAATTTCAACCTATTTAACAGAGAGCCCTCGTGTAATTGCTGGGGGTTTTCCCTTTTCAATCCCTGGAGCTGGACAACAATGCTCAATTTTCGAAGGGAATTGCCGAGGAAGCTGAAACTGCCCCTCGGTTCAGTTGCCTATTGTGAGCCCAACGGGCTGACTCGCCCTTAAATCTGTTCGAATCCATGGCGTCCCCTTCTAACCAGATCTCTGCTCACTTTTTGATAGAATCCAAGAGGTCACCACGAGTCATCTCTGCGCTCTGCCATTAACTCATCCACACATCGCGCTGATTACCCGATTTTTCCAGAGTTTGAATCAACGACCTCATGAGAACGAAGTAGTTCAATTTTGTAGGAACCACAGTATTGCAGCACGGGGAGTCTTTGGGACAAAAGAAGTGGGAGTCGCCATGTTCCATGAGGTTCCAAGTGTTATGTCCGTTTGACGAGGATTCGCATCCCGCTTGACATTTCGTTAATGCGTTTATTAGTTTTCGTTCAGTAGAGAGATCCACACGGAGTTCAGCACTAAGTGAGGCTCCCATACACTCAACACAGACACCAGCGAATAGGTCTGTTTCCATATCAAGTGGCTGTTCCTGGACCCACAAGGAGGGTTATATCAGTGATGGCAGTTGCGGTTTTGCTATATTGCAAGAAGCCAGCCCCTCGCACAGCATCCAGACCCAGATCTGCGGAGGTACGGCAGGTATTGGGTTGTTCGCCAGTCCCCCCGTGGAGAGCGGATATACCGGGCGGAGGTTTGACCAACTGAGGAACCCAGTACCATCTGGAAGGGAATTCTTGTTTCCCTCCTGATTCAACTATTTACTTGGGTGGTAAGTTTCAAAGGGACAGATGAACTAGACCACGTTTCTTTGCTATCAGCTTCTTCGCGAGCTCAGCGAAACGGTTACAGGCGTGCTTTGTAGCAGTCAATGCTGCTAGGTCCTTTGTCCTCCCAACAACCGTCGCTCACTGTCGTAGAAACTACAGTGGAGCAATACATGGTGTCTTGTTTCCTCCGCACTGGAGGCGCCAGATGTCCTTAACGGAAAGTCTTTGAGATACAAGAAGTGGAGCCGTCACGCATTGCAGTCCCCAAGTGACGTTAAGAACTAGCTCGTCCAGTGGTCTGGCACAAACCACCTTCTCCAAGGACGTTTACGGATGTTGAGGAAGAACGGGATGTGTCACGTCCTTTTGCCGGGCATTCCCAGCACGCTTGCCATTTCTCCAATGGCAGCAAGCTTTTGTTCTTTGAGAGATCCCGAAGGAGTTCAGCCCCCAGTTGCGGAAACTCCACTCACCATTTGTAAACCATGCACTCAACGACCAAGTCCTCTGGTAACTGACCACTGGCTAACTGGAGCGCTTCTGTCGATAATCTTACGGGCTTTGGTGATCCACAGGAGCGCAGTTTTCTGGGATTGGGCTAGCATTGATTGAATGTTAGTTTGCTACCCCACACAACAGGGCAGTAGCCAGTCACGCTTAGGTAGATGGCCTTGTACATGAGGATAGTGCCATGGAAACACGCACCCCAAGTGGCCTTGCTAATTGCACGCAGTGGGGCAAACCTTGTGATGGTAGTGCCTTTGAGGGACTGGAGGTGCTACCTCTCACCTATTTTCACTCCTAAGTACTTGACGTAATTTGCAAGAAGGAGCCAGTGGCCGCCAAAGCTTATTGAAGGTTGGCTATTTGATTTTCCCTTCAAGAGGACTAGCTGGGGTTTTCCCTCAGCCCCCTGCATCTTGACATGCTCGCACCATTGAGTGAAGGTTCGGAGTGCATGGTGGGTTTTGCCTCGGCCAGGCGGACCGTCTCTGCACTGATCAGCACCGTCGGGTCATCCACATAGGCGTACGGCTAGCAGTCAGTCCCCATGAGCCTCGTGAGAAAACCTTCGAAGAAGGCGTTCCAGAGGACTGAGCCCTGCGGGCACCCCTTCTCAATCGTCCACTGAACAGAGACATACCTGCATTCGATCGTTACAGTTTTCCTTTGCGGTAACTTCTGACGAGCAAGTACAGCTTGCGGGGGATGCTCCTACCTTTAAGCTCATTGTGCTGGCCACCAAACGTTGTCAAACGCTCCCCTGAATCACACTAGCAAACACTTAAACCAACACTCACAAGCACATTTAAGAATGGTGAGTACTGGGGTATTCCTCCTCTTTTCCGCATTAAATTTTATCACCAACAAACGTACGTAAAACCAAATGTGACCATACATTCAACACGCCCGAAAATTCTCCTTTGAAAGCGTTCAGCGTCATTGTTGGGTTCTGAGTAATAAAATTCGCTCATCAGAAGGCCCCGCCCACCTCCAACAGTTTCGAGGCGATAATATCGCAATTAACGTGCAATAGGCATTTCCCAGGGGAATCACTGCATCTCATCCACTAAAAAACGAAACGCGGGGGATCACCATCTCGCGATCTGCACGCGATGGGAATGACCATTGTCGTCGCCCGTTCAAGCGATGCTTCTCTAATTAAGACAACATAGACGACGTGAAAAGACCGGCTCTTTTCGTACAACCGCGCTCGAGTAAACGAAAAACTGGAGTTGGAGCTTGAAGGTGGAGAATAAGAAATTCAAGAGTGGAAAGATACGGAGGAAATTGCAAGAAAGGAGAAGTTGTAAGAATGGTGGAGAGAGGGAAGAAGTAAGAACGTTATTAGGCTCCTGAATGTACCTGAGGGCGGTGTGGGATTATTGTGGGAGTATTAAATGAATAAGACCGCCCCTCGAGAGCAGTAACCGAACCCCATGAAAGATTTCTCCTGAAAAATGGTGCTCCTTCCGTTAATACTGAATGTTTCATTTGTCCGGCTGGACTTATCGCGGTTCACGACTTCAGAATTCTAGCAGTAGGCTGGAGCACAAAAGACAAAATAACGAACATAGTGAGCATTGTAGGGCCTAACTTCAGTCTTGCCGAGTCGCTGGGAGAAAACGCCGCGATATAGCAAGCGGAAATTCTACCATGAAGATAGGCGCAGAAGAGATCCTGACAAAAGGACTCAATGGTAAGCGTATGTAAATATTCTCGGAGGTTCAGGCTGCCTTAAAAGCCATCGCGGCCTTTAGGTGACACGGGAGCTGTCTTCAGTCCCTCAAGAGACTCTGTCAGTGCACATTCCTCCATATGGCTCGAGGGGAATGGAAAGGCATGTGAAGGGTTGTGAAAATGGGACCTCAGTTCACATAGTTCACGGTGCCCACTGCCACTGCCAGCCATGACTAAGACAGGCGAAGAGGCTCATGGTGCCTTCTTGTTCAAGGGCGAAGGCTATGCTGATACAGGATCTTAGAGTCTTTACTAGCTTCCTCACTGGACACTGCCCTCAACAAGACAGGCATTTCAGAGGTAGTAGAGTACAGCTTGTGCAGTGAGGAGGACGAAATGGCCGAGCGCATCCTATGCGACTGCCACGCCTTGGCAGCCAGGCGAATTGAATACTTCTCCCAGGGGTTCTTCAAGCCTCAAACTATGGTTGAGTCTGCAACAAAGAACAGACTCGTCTTCCTAAAAGGGGATGGTACCCACAACGTCTTTACCAATCGAGGATTGCGTGAGGTGACAGTTCACCATACCACGTGGTCCCCGGAAGCAGACCACAAGCAGTCCCTCATCGATCCTACAATGCCTGGAGAATTCAAATGCGCTCGTCCCTTATTACCATGGAGGTTAGCTTCGTTTGCCTTCACAGGTAAAAACGCCTATGTGGATCTACAGCGTCCAGACATCGTGGAGACATCGTGCGTCGTCAACTCAGCCCACCCTTACTGCTTCTTCACGTTGGACGGCAGCCATACGCTCACGTTGCTCTAAACATCAATACCTCCACCGCCTTTCGAAGCAGCCTGTAGAAACGCAGTTTAGTCCCCTATGTGTTGCTCACCGGCCAGAGGAGGTAGTGTATTACCATGGACTATGCATCGCACCTGTTCTCTACTAGAGTCTTCACACACTGATGCCTTATCCAGAATCTTAATAATTCGATGTCTCTCGTAGTTCCAGGTGAACAACATTCAAACGTCAGTTTCGTCCAAGACGTTAATTAAACTCGAAGGGCAGAAAAAGGTCCGAAAGATCGATTTGGAGAGAACTTCAAACAAGCGATGAATATGAATCACGAAACGAGGTTGCGTTCCCACAGATTGAAGGTGGATGAGGGTTAAAAAAGATCACACCCCTCAACTTCCCGACGTGACGTCATGTCATAATAACCTCAGAGCCGGCCTTATTGTTGAGCCAACTCCCTCACAACCCATCGAAGCCTCTCACTCACATAATTAGGGGTCCCCTTGTCACACCTCCATTGTTTGAAACTCCAACAGAGGCCTGAGCTCGCATCCCATCACGAGGAACATTTATTTAAGTCTTCCGCCTTCTAATGCCGATGCTCTTCACGGCCAGGAAACCGCGCTAGCCCAACTATGAATCAGGTATAAACGGTATCATAACAGATTTTTGGACGTACACAACATATCTTGTGCGAAGTATCACACATCTCCTCAGCCCTACCCTAATTCTGCCTAATACATTCTATTTCATGCATACCTTCATAGAAGAATCAACGCATGGATGAGCTATAGGATTGTCATCATGGCGTTCATAAGTCACAGTAGAATTTCAGTATTTCTGAGGTTACTTCTGACTATTTTACTGTTTGGCAGCGCAAAGCCGAATTAGCTGGGATTTGTTTCTCCAAACACCTTTCTATCTCAACCCTTTTGTTTGTACCTGTGGAAAGCCCAGCTCATCAGTGATTTGCCCCTTTTCTGGACTTTCCCAAATCACCCTTTTCCCACCCCACAATTTTACATTCCTCTTCACAACACATAGCTACTTCCGACATTCAGTCATCTGTCAGTATCGCGAACGACAGTCGTCTCCCAGTTCATTCGTCTCGCACTACTCGCAACTCCACTCTCTCTCTCTCTCTCTCTCTCTCTCTACTTAGTTTCTCACACAACCAGTTCAGTGTATTTAGAGTCCCCTTGTTCGCGTTTATATAATCACACTCAACTGATATTGCTATTCTTTCAAGTGAAGCGTAGAAGTTCCAGGTGAACAACACGCACTCGGCATATCCATTTATTTCTCAGTTCCAGCCCAACAACCACTATTAAAGTTCCATCGTGCGGTGTGGCATGTAAGTATGAAAATAGAGTGAAGCAGTTGCAAATCACCCCCCATGCTACTTCCAGAGTAATGCGAGCACCACTAACCTGCAAAATGAACTGCTTACAAAATAAAATAAAAACATATGAAACCTATTTTTGCTTCATAGAGCTATATCTCCGTTTACCGAACTTTATGTAGATATTTACAGGGGAAGAAACGTTAGGTACTACCTGGTAGAAGATAATTTGAAACTTTTACAAAACCAGCGCAATGGTTTTCGAGAAAAATGCGAAAATACCTAGTTTTTGGTACACTTCAGTCCCTCACCCTCTCCTTCCTATCGATGGAAATCGCCCATAATTACCTTCCTTGGCTCTGCACAGTAAAAAGGGAAGCTATGTAATCGGTAAAAAAAAAATTTCGGGTTCTCTTCAGATCATTACGTTTCTGACTAATCTGACTCCGAAAAACACGATTTGGGAAAACAGTCTGTGTGTGTGTGTGTGTGTGTTGGAGGGCTGGAAAGTGGGGAGAGAGAGTTGTCTTTGGAACCCGGACTGAGGCCTGACATTGTAGCCATTGGTCCAGGCGCCAGCCCATACTTTAGGATAGATCTTCATATGGCGGTGTCGGAAGCTCATAGAGTGGAGTGGAGGCAGGTAACATCAGGGTTGGAGCATTGACCGTGTCCTGGCGCATTGTGTGGTACGAGAAAAGTTCTGAGAAGATGACGCATCCGACGCCGACGCGGCTGGGTGTCTTAGCAGGCGTTCTCTGAGGTATCACCAGCCGCGTGTGGTCGTTCTATCGTGGAACATTCATTCATCGTTCCCAATCCTACTATCCCAAGAGCCAGCGTAGGGTAGTCTCCCTATTTCCCTAATTTTGTTGATTTAGTTTCTCCTTTTTGGGTGCCACCGTCCCAGTCTGTGAACGCGATTGAGAGAAAACGGTTGAACCAAATCAGCTAAAACTTGACATCTAGCCAGCTGGTCACCATTGCACGCCAATATAAGGGTACGAGCCACATTCTCCAAAAACTTACTATAGTTATCATAGTGATCAAAACTATGATATAGATGATGATGATAGATTTTTTTCTCAAAAACGACTGTAACGATTTCGATTAAATTTTTAATATCGATAGCTCCTAATGGGACGGCAATGCGATAAAATTCTCACCCGAGGAAAAATGACGAGAACCGCATAATAAATTAGCAAAAATTTCGACGAAAATCGGTTTTAGCCCAGTTTTCTCCTTATAAACTCCGCTCAAATGTTACTAGGTTCTTCAGAAAAATGCAGGTGTTAGTAGCTGCATGAGGTGGGTCGTTAATAACAGTCATAAGATATACAGGGGCTGAACAAACGCACAATATACGATTCGTATAACTAAGCAGTAGGTGAATCTTAACTTTGATGAAAAACTAGGTTAATTTTCTCAGTTAAGACCCCAAACTAGGTGTAGCGCCTGATTCCCATTGTAGGCACCCTAGTTATCGTAGTCTAGTGGTTATAGACGAAGATTCATAATCCGAAGAAACTTAGGCATTGGATCGGAGCTCGTGATTACTCTAATTTTTGCCTGAGTCAGCGGACATTTCCAAACACCCCCTCAAAACATAGGTATGTGGCTATCTCATTTCAAATGGGCGTCAATAATTCGACGTAGAGATTTGGTGGAGGATTTTCTGACAATATGAGGGCACGCTGTACACAGACGCTTTTTGGAACATTAGAAATGAGCCACTCAGAACAGGAACCACCAGAGAAAAGATGGACGCCAGCAAACATAACTAAATTACCGTTGATATCAGCTGCTAAGTCCATCAAGTAACAGCGAAGACCTCAATACAGTTCCTCACGGCACGTTGAAACCACCTAACGAGCATGATCACTCAAAACACCATTTAATCGTGCAACTTGTCTAGCCAACTGGTAGCTCTCAACCCATTATGCTTTAATTCTAGCGATGCCAAACGACTTCTATTTGAAGCTAAGGAATTCGCGAGAAATAGTCAAACGCCGTTGCCAGGTCAAGGAATGTAAGTCCCTGATTTGGTGATGAAGTAAGTTAGTCGCAACAACCTAAAGAGTCTTCCATAGAGACTACTGTGACGTACTTGTGGAATTGTCTCACAATTCCCGCGTACAGAACACTCGTGAAGGTCGTGTCTGGGCCCAAAAGAGAAGAATAAATGCCAGTGTTGCCACCTCGCGCAGTACGCCGCGAAAACCATTACACTACCTACAATCTAAATCAAATAGCCCCGCGCGAGACAAAGGATTGGCGTCCAAATAATGTACAAGTTGGCTGTTTTTTGACATTTTATGTCTTTACTTTTCTACATAAACTCGAAAATGTAACGCCGGAGATGTAACGGAGAAGCGTCATGAAATTTTTTAACCCAAGTTGCTAACCACAGCCCCTGTGGCCTAGTGGACAAGGCATCGGTCTCCTAAACCGGAGATTGTGGGTTCGAGTCCCACCAGGGTTACGATTATTTTTTTGACATTTTATGTCTTTAATTTGCTACATAAACTCGAAAAACGTTACGCGGGATATGTAACGGAGAAGCGTCACGAAATTTGTGTTGGGTTAGGTGCATGGTAACGTCTGTTACAAAATCTAACACTCGGTAACACCACACGTTTTAATAACCTCAGTGACTAAGTGATGATGTCAATTGCAATTGACGCTGCCATTATATCGAAACCATCAACGAGCACAATCAAACATAGTTATCATTGCATATAAACAAAAATAAAAGACATAAAATGTCCCTAGTGGTTGCGTACTTGTACGAAAGCTGTACCCACCGTTTGTGTAACAGTTTATTGAGTTACCAACGTATGGAAAATTCATAAGATTGTGGACACAGTTTTGGGTGCGGATGGGAGCGTGCCCATTCCCGTAGTCAGAGAAATAAGTGGATTTTTATCTTCAATGTCACTCGTTGAGTTACCATTGCAAAGGCAATTTACGAGACTGGCAACATTTTTTTCTATCATATTTATATGCCAATAAATTTCATTTCAACTCATTTCGATCATGCAATTCCATGCACGATTCCATGCAATTTTGGCTGGCGTACCACAAAGTAGGTTAGGCCTGGTATACATCAGCGACCCGCCCTCTAGAACCCAATTAGTTGAACACCCAGTATTAATCAGCATCGCTCTACGAGGCTACTTATGCATAGCACACCATAAAGTACTCTACTACCAGGCACATAATCGGAAAATACGACTCTATCCACATCAAAGGGTGTAACCCTCGATTACCTGGAAAACTTCCTGATTCCACAGTGCCAAAATACTCGTATCCGAACAACACTTTGAGTGACCGGGGTTTTATTCATAAAGGTAGTATGAATTGGGTGGAATGGCTTTGGTGTAACGCACTGGGTGGGCAATTAGAATGTGACAGATGACGTGTCGAGTGAGAGCAGTCGGGAAATACATAGGAGCCTCTTCCAGTGGGTAGAACGAACCATCGTAGTGATTGTTGGAGTGTGGACTCCCATTTGCTCAAGTTTTGTTTATCACTCGTAGCCCTACGATCAGAAGGGATTAAGGAATGCTACCTGCGAAGAGACGTATGAGGGCTTCTTCATTTTAAAAGTGTGCGAATAAATGAACTAAGCGCGAAATACCCTCACAGTTCACGGATAAATACGTGGTAATAATTATTCAATAAATTATTCGTTTTTTTAACATTTCTCATTGAAAACGTGGCTGTATGACAGGCTACAATATCAAGAATGGTATCTTGGTTTCAATGTCTTTGGAGATTACGCCGACCAAAGAGATCGGCTGATAATTTCGCATCAAGGTTGAGTCGCCTGCTTTAAGATAGGCGAGACGAGACTTCGTAGGGAAGATCCCTCGCTTGACCAAAGGTCCCTGTTGCTAACCCATTCGGACACGGGCTAGTCCTAGGTATTTGGTAGAGGATTTTCGCACCATTCCATTCGCAGGGCACTCGTCAAGGAAAAAGGGACGTCGTCTCGTTCGCATCTTAAGCGATCAACCGGGAATCACTTTATCCCTCTTGTCATGCGTTTCTCTGCACGTTCCTCAATCTTCGTGCTTTTGAAATCGGAGCGAGCAACTTTTGATAGAATGAAACCAATATAAAAAAAAAAAAACTGTCTGTTCGGTTTCCCCTTCGGGCGAGTTCTCATTTTTCCCTGTTCCCTCCTAATGAGGACTTTGCTCTCTAGAGAAAAGGGGAAGTCGATATAATGATCCGCTCCGAATACAAATTAGCATCCTCGCGTATGAATGGCGAAAAGAAAGCCTTCCCCGACTTTTCAACCCTCGAAGCATTTCACGTAGGCTCTTCTTGGTCGAAAATATTAACTCCCCTTCTTTTCGACGACCTTTGACTTCGCGCTACTCCTTTTAGACGTGTTCGTCTGTGATGCCGTTCTTTAAAACTAAACGTGCTTACGTATACAACAAAATCACAAACTAGTCTTTAAAAAAATTTAAATTATGGTTTATTGTTCATTCTGCATAATACAATTACGTTTTCGGTCAGGCAAATTTATTTTCAAACCTCCCTTCCCCCTTCCACAAATTTGGACTTAACGTTTCTAGGAATGGAAACCCCCATACCCAAGGCCACATTTTACTTAAGGGTCTAAAATATCCATTCTTTCGCGCAAACAAATTCCGACTATACGGTGGTTGTGGACCAAAAATGGTTCGAATAATTAGCCGAAACCAAAATTTTGGAAGTTTTACTGCATTTACGCACCGTTTGGTATCGTTTCTTAGGTATTTGTCCTAGAGTGTATTCAGTCAGCCGAAGGGGCGGCTAACGAAGCGATGGCAGGCTTTCTTTGGTTTCAAAAAACGTTAAATGTGCTGGAAGAATATATGGGGAAGGGAAGTATGGCACTGACAAATCTAAAGGGGGAATTATCGACGGTGTTACGAAAGGACGTTTGAAGATGCTTTTTGAAGAGCTGCTGACTAAGGCAAAAATTACGGCAATCGCCCCGGAGATTCGATCCACAATCCTCAACTTACGTCGAGGATTATGAATCGACTGTCTTATCCACTAGACCACGATCAACCGCTTGCCTTTAACAGGAGTCAGTACAACGGTATCGAGAAGAAAGACGTAGGAAAATGTGCGGGAGAGGCATGCAGGTCAGGAAGTTTATATTCGGCATTGGATTTGGCATGCAACGAATATTTTTCGATCCTCAAGAACGCACATATGGTAGAAATGATTGTGAGAGCCTCAGTGAGCTGCCTGCCTCTAAATTACACGCGTCATAGGGCCGACGGGCATTTTGATTGCGCTACGTGCGCCTGAAGATCTGACTCACTATACAACCAAGTGCTCACTTATGGAAGAATTCCAGGTCAGATACCGCGGCGCACCCACACTTGAATAGAGATGGGTTGGTAGATATTCTTAACGCGGGAAACTGGATGGACCCGTTCAACTTCCTAAAGTATGCTGGCAAGTTGAGGGTGGTCCACTTCTCCGTTGACCAATTCAACTATTTTTACTTTCCGCTACCCGAAATTTGGGTTTTCCCCGGATCTTACCGTTTTGAGGCCTACTGAGTCCAAAAACCCCTAATTTCGGCAAGTGGTCCATGTGTGCGTGTGTCTGTAGTTCGATTTGCGGGAGAACGGCTGATCCGATTGAGCTGGTTCTTTTTTGTTTTCTTTGTTATTTTTTATAGACACCAAAATAAGATTATGGACAATTTCGGCCGATGGGATGGGGGCATTTTTCTCGCAAACGGCTGTAACGATTTTGATTAAACTTACAAATTATCTTCTTCTAATCAATACCTAACTTTTCTTCCTCCATACATATCTCCATGGAAATACGGTGAACGGAGATATAGGCCCGTGAAGCAAAAATAGGTTTTTTACGCTTTTTGGCAAAACGGCTTCAGCGATTTTCACTTAACTCACAGGATGTTTTCAAATAGTTAATACCTACATATTCTTTTCAATAAATGTTCCTGTGGCGGTCCAATCAACAGAGATAAAAATCAAAATGTGTCAAAAATAACGTTTTTTCTAACATTTCCGTAAAGTCCAGGGTAACTTTTTCACCAGATGTGATAAATCCTAATGGAGTGTCTTTCAGTCACACATACCAACATTTCGTTCTCTATAATTATTTCTGTATATATATGTTGAACGGAGATATAAGCCAAGTTAACTCAGAAAAGGAGATTTGTCGAATATTAATTTATCGGTATTCCGATTTTCTCAAAAACGGCTCGGGCGATTTCGATCAAACTTACGGAGTACTCTCAGCTAACTAGTCCCTACATTTTGTTACTGATGAACGTTTCTGTAGAAATGCGTTGGATGCAGATATACCGCATATGTAGGTGGTGGTCGAACTTACGGGGGTGGCGGAAAGTTGTGTGTTGCTACGCACCGATCGTAATTGCGAGGGTTTGAGGGGAAGGAATTAGAGACGAGAACGGTGCTGCGCGTAGAAAAAATGGGAGAGACGAACAAAACGGTGTCCACTGTCCAATTAGGTGTAATAAATTTAAAAACTGATACTAAAGTTTTAAAAAATAGACGAGGCGAAAAAAGATAAAAAAGATGGAAACAGTACTGCAGAATAGTACTATGAACGGACTGTTTTGTTTAGTTAGGTTATATGGAAGCATTGGGTTTACTCCGTTTTGTATATTATCGTATTTGAACGCTATGAATATTGTAGGTATTTAACTATCTTCTTAGTACTGTATTTGTGTTGTGTTTTTTCCACTTTTTGTTCTGGTAAATAAACATCTACACTCTCTATATGAGAGAGAGGGTGATTTCTCAGGTATTATTGATGCCAAGTCGAATACGACGGGGGCCAGAAGTGTAGGACTGCGTCAAGACCGAAAACAGTGAAATCACACTGTTGTGAGGCTACTCGAACTACTTGAAGGAACTCGCGAGCGAAATGTTTTTGATGTGGAAAATTTTTTCACATTAAAACTTTTACATCTCCCTCCATCCCCTCAAAATTTGAGACATTACGTTTCAAGGCGTTGGGATTCCAAATCAGCAATGTCCGTCCATCGTTCTAGCCGTTTTTATCCCTCTAGCGAGGTCTAAATATTCATTCTTTCTCGAAAAAATTCCATTTGGTATCAAGTTGTGCTCGCCTGCACGGCAATCCGAACGGACGAAGCCTATGGTTCTTATGGGCAAAAAACGGTTAACAAAATCTCAACTTTGGCAGTTTTAACGCAAATACGCTAAGGTATTTTTAGATGCTGCGTCGAATGCGTCGCACAGGTATACGACTGCGTCTAGATCGAAAACAGTGCAAACTGCAGTAATTATAGTTATCCAAAGTCTGCTAATAAGAAGAACACGCGGTGCATTACAGCGAAAGTAATCGATTCATTAATTTGCACTCCCTGTAGCCTCACTCCAACCACTCGTCGGGTCGTGTCAATTGCCTACGGGCGCTCACAAACGCGTGGAATGAGTAATTTTAGTCGTTCCGTCGTAGTCAGGTCATGTTTCAAGTGGTTTTCAATGTTGAATCGAATTGAATGGGTCTCAGAGGTGTGAGACTACGTCAAGCTGTGCAAGAGAATAATACACCGCCGTGTAATAATTTGCAACGTTTTTGTTTCGTTCGTGATTGTAGACGCGAAAATTAGGTTAAGCGTGATATCCATCGATTGGAAAGCGGTGTAGGGGACGAAAACGTACAAAAACTACGGTTTTTCGCATTTTTATCGGAAACGGCTCTTTTCGGAGTTTCTTTTCCATAAATATATCCACGAAAAATCGGTGAACGAAGATTGGTTACATGGCTTTGAAGATATTTCCCAAACTCAAAGGATGTCTTTAAATAATCAAAACCTATGTATTGTTCCCAATAAATGTACCTCTGACGGTCACACCAAAACCAAACGGGTGAAAAATGTTTTATTAAACATTTTCGTAATTTCATAGTAACTGCTCCACGGGATTTGATCGCTCTTTCAGAGTTTAACGGAGATATGAGCCACGATATACTCCGTCTTAATAGAACAATGATATCGAGATTTACTGAGAAGGCCGTTCAACAAAAGTCTGTTGGGGAAATTCACGATACTCAGCGATTGGCAAGAAAGACAAAGAACGGCGAATTTGCACTCAGAAATGATATTCCACACACGCTATACCTGTCAAACATATACAGTACATTTTTGTTGTACATCTGCGCATACTAAAAGAAGATTTAAAGAATAAAACGCGCTCAAAATGTTCCGCTTTTGAGAGCGCAACACGCATCGCCACGGCTGACGCCTAGTAGCGAGCGTATCAATAAACTGCCAGCCTTGCACTACTTAACGTAGTTGCAGGCTTAGTATACGCGATGCATTGTCGGCGCTTCGTGAGCGGGGGCAACCGAGCGAGTTGGTGAAGGATTTTGTTTAGGTTAACGTTTTTTCAATACTTCAAAAGCGATTAAGAAGAATTATTCGTAATGAGAACGTATTATTGAGGAATAACAAAACAAATTTGAATACATCATCGGGCCAATTTCGATAGCATCGTGTACATTAAACGAGTTGTATCGCTGAAATAGCCGACATGGAGCGGAACCCCGATCGAGACGGAGACGATGTTGGTAATTATACAGGAGGGGGGGGGGTCGTACATTACAACCATCCTTTGAACAACTTAGCCAGGACTCCTTGAATTGCTTCGTGCGCATTTTGGCCAGCGGGGTGACATTTTTCGGAGAACAAGGAGCACGGAGCGCGCGAGCATGGCCAATAGCGTTAGCACGAAGTAGATTATTATTAAAAAACTCGCTGGGATATACCCTAAATGAAATGAAAATATCTAATATTTGGTGCAATGCAACACACAATTTTCCTTAGCTCAACGTCAATTCACTTTGCACATTGCTTTTCCTAATTACTCAATCCATTTATCAGTCAGTTCATTTGAACTTGGTCAAACAACACTTCACAGCAGCATAAAGCGGTAGCGCTTAGTTCCGGAATTTATTGTGCTGCTCTCAGCATTTTCTCATTGATGAAAATTGTATGGTATAACTAACTTCTTGAGAGCTATAAATATAAAAAATTGATTCAAAATCGTTAGAGCCGTTTTTGAGAAAATTGAGTAGGGGAAGATGACTCGAGAGTGGGAACGATGGAAAGAAATGACTGCACATTTAGATGGGTTCAAGGCTAGTCCATTGAGCGAGGGCATCCAGGTTCTGTTGGAAGAGGTGGCAGTCTGAGGAGTCATGGAAGGAGATGAAGAGCTTCAGAGCGTCAGCATATATCAAAAACTCTGTACGGTGCAGGGAGGAAATAACGCCATTAATCACCGGATTGAAGAGAACGGGGCCAAGATGCGAGCCCTGGGGAACTCCTGAAGAGACAGAGAAAAAGTGTTCCCCCGTCCCAGTAACTAATAAAGTTCCAGAAGGTCTTACGATCACAACTGATATTGATACCATCGAGGGAAGGGCATTGCGGAATTGAAACAAGCGCTGCTATTAGTAGTTAGGTTAGAGGCACTTCTGGGACAGTGACGTCGCACTGCCCCTCCCCTCCCCACAGCTGATGTGATGTAACCCCCCCCCTCATGCACCATATGTCTACATGTGACGTCACGCTCTTCTATTATAGTTATCTCTAAGCAGACGTCACTATAAAATGAAGAACGGGAAATCCCCTGGAATCGATGGCATACCTGCGGAAATCCTGAAAATCGACGCAAGAGCCCTGGCGAGTATAATCGAACCTCTCTTCAGGAAAGTATGGGATGAGGAAGCAGTACCGGCAGACTGGTAATAGGGGCTTATAGTGAAGATCCCAAAAAAAGGCGACATCTCGGAGTGCACAAATTGGCGAGGCATTACTCTGCTCCCAGTACTGAGCAAGGTGCTGAACCGAATAATCCTGAAAAAAATCAAACAGCCAGTTGAGCAACGTCTACGGAAAGAGCAAGCTGGTTTCCGGGAGCACCGTAGCTCCACCGTTCTCATCAACACCCTGAGAATAGTGTTGGAGCAGAGCATTGAATGGCAGAGTCCCCTGTACATCGCCTTCATAGACTTTGGAAAGGCATTCGATTCCATAAACCAGGTTACCATGTGGAAGATACTGGAACGGTACGGGCTCCCCAGCAAGATTATTAACCTTATAAGGAGCCAATACGAAGGATATGAATGCCGGATTGTACGTGAAGGAGCGCTCTCAAATCCCATTAAGATCGAAACTGGGGTGAAGCAGGGGTGTGTACTGTCACCAACTCTCTTTATCGTGGTCCTAGACAACATAATGAGGGCGTCACTTGGAGGGAGAAGACGCGGAATCCAGTGGGGATAGCGGGAAAGACTGGAAGACCTGGATTTTGCCGACGACCTCTGCCTCCTGGCTCAGAGGTTTGGCGATCTGCAGGACAAGCTGGATGCTTTGAGCCGAAGCGCAAGCCGTGTTGGCCTTAAAATCAACCTAGACAAGACCAAAGAAATGAGAGTGAATGAGCGGTGCCGGGACCATCTTGTCCTGCAGGGCGGCACTGTGGAGGGGATTGACTCCTTTGCCTACCTGGGAAGCGTGGTCGTGAAGGGGGGCGGATCATCGGAGGATGCTAAGAAGGCAAATGGGGCTTTCGTTCAGCTCTATCCAGTCTGGAAGAGCAGGAGCCTATCCAGGAGCACGAAAATACGGCTCTTCAACACAAACGTGAAATCGGTCGTGCTGTATGGCAGTGAAACATGGAAAGTCACAGAGAGCATCACCCGTCCGCTGCAGACCTTCGTGAACAGGTGCCTACGAAGAATCGTGGGTATTTGGTGACCAGAGCACATCTCAAATGAAGAGCTATGGAGAGCCACTAACCGGCTTCCGATCCGCTTGCAAATTAGGAGGCGGGAATGGAGATGGGTGGGACACACCCAACGCAAACCCGACGATTCTGTGGAGCGCTACAGTGGAACCCCCAGGGAGAGAGGAGAAGAGGAAGACCCAGGGGGACGTGGCGCAGGTCTGCAGAGAGGGAGCTAGGCCAGGTCGGCAAAACATGGCAAGAAGCAAAGAGGATGGCCGCCAACCGGAACGAATGGATGACTCTCGTCGAAGCCCTGTGCTCCAATAGGAGTTAATGGAAATAATAAATGAGACGTCACTATCCCAGATGTGTCCTTAACCTAACTACTGCTGTTCGTGTGAATTTAATACGTGACGCATGTGCCAAAACGTCCCTCCATAGGTCCCCAAAGATGTGGAGTATAAGCAACAGCCTAGAACCTCTTGCCCTCGGTCACTCAGTGCTCTAATCACCCATTCGAAGTCATTACCCTATTTGCAACATCTTTTGTCAAATATTTAACGAAGTGGCGAGTAACAAGCCATTAACGACGACGTTTTCAACTCAGCGTACTGCAAAGGTGGGTAAATAATTTCATGAGATGAGCAGACAGCAATTAGTTTATTTCTCGGGAGAACACGAATTCCAATTAAGTCGACGAGTAAAACGACCAAAAAACAAATAATCACCTGAAAATATGGGGGACTCGAAGAAATCTTGGCGAGTCGGATTAGTCGCACTTCAAGTCTCGTACGAGAAGAGTCACGAAGCAGCAATTAGAGCTAAATACGTCTTCGGCGCGACCGGATGAGAACGCTCAAACGCGCGATGACAGAACTAAATGCGCCAATCTCGAATGCAAATCTCCATCGTACAAGACTTCTCTTCTTTACTCCGGATTATAGGGAAATTCATTTCCGAGAGAAACGCCCGCTCGAGGGCAAAAAGGTAGCGAACTACTTCTCTAATTCGAATGAGGAGCTCTAGCCGTTCATGAAGGATAATTTCCTCCGCTCTCTCGGCGCGATAATAATGTGAATCCCGCCGCTAACCCTTAAAACCTCTCGTCCTGCGCGTTTATGAATATAGAAACCCCTAAGATGAAGGGAGGGAGGAACATGTTTTTAATTAGTTTAAGCCTCTTGGGGCCAATCACCGTCGACCTCCCGAGCGAACCAGAAACCATCGCCGGAGGGAAGGGAGGTTTACGTTTCAATTCTCCCCTGAAAACCGCTCTTGGAAATTCCTCGTGTTGTGCCACACCGCTTTAATTGAACTATGCGGTATCACTCTGTTCATTACTCAAAATGTGCCGTGTTAACTCCCCACCTCCACCCCCACACCTCAAGATATCAGTTTGGAGGGACCAGTATAGAGATGGCTAGTTGGAACTATTTCAAAACAATTCCAAAATGTATGCGCGAGAAGAGCGTTCCATTATTAGACTCCATCATTGAACTAAATAAGACCACCACTACTAACACAGCACAGACACACATTGAAAACACCCGATGAGACACAACGCACGACCTTCCAAACTTTTCAAAGGTGGATTTATTTATTCGTTTATGGGCAATCACCCAATAACAAGAGAGAGCGAAGAGACATGATATTGTATTGTGAAAGTTGAGTCTTAATAAACCAGTCAAACATATAAGTTATAATAGACCAGTCAAACATCTCTTAAATCTACTACATTACAGCAAAATACATCAATGTCCTTTTCACATTTTTATTGATAAATAGATTATACTCCCTCAAATTAAGCTCGTGGTATGGATAGACCAAAGGAGATACTAAAAGTATGAATGGAACGTGTTATATAAATATCTGGTACGTAGCATCATACAACTTTCCTTAGCTATACGTCAATTCACTTGTGCACACGGATTTTTCTACTCACGCAATTCGTCAGTTCACTCATGTTTGATCTCAATTGCGGGGTTGGGAGCCGTTTTTCGCCGATAAGGTTTGGCGCTACGGTGCAAACATGAAATGTGTGTCCCTTCTTCTTAAGCCCCCTGCAGTTCAGTGGCGTTTTTGCATGTTCCCCGTGTTGTGCGAATTTCCTGCGATTTCCTTCCTTTTTCTACCTTATCGTTCTTTTGGACCCAACATCTCCAGACGCACGTCCATTCTCTCCGCTGGAGGGAAGCACGAGGATTTGCCTCGTCGACGGGAGGCCGCTCCGATCTGCCAAACCCAAGGCGAGCCCTTCACACGTTTTTCTCACTCATTTTGTGTTTGCGTTGAGGGCTGTTCTTTGTGCAGCGGGAATCGACTGCTATTCTCCGGATACGGATATACAGTCCACCCGTGCGCTTCTCATGTCCTACCTTTTCCCCGGAAAGAAGCGGACGTACAACACGGTTCATTTGATCTCGGTTCACTTCACGGTGGCAGAAAGCGCTAGCGCTTACAGTTTCGGAATTTATTGTGCTTCTAGTAGTCATTCTCGGACCATTATTGAACAATCGGTATACAGAGAATCAATGAGGCTGTAAACAAGATTTTTTTGAAGAGGACAGTAATCACTTTTGCAGATCTATTGGGTAAAAAAACTGGTAGTAAGCCAAACGGCGGTATTTGAAATTTCAGAATTTCTTGAGTGCGCCCCTTGAATCGTATGAGCGTTTTTAAACGATGACCCTATAGGTATTGGATTGGACTACCACACCAATTTTATTAAAAGATCCTAGTAGCATTTCAGCGGGGTTTATAAGGAAAAACCAGTGCTACAATCGATTTTCGTTGAAAAGGGTTGGGAACAAAAATGTATCAAAAACTGAGGTTTTTCGCATTTTTCTCGAAAACTTTCAGATTGTCTTCTATTAGTTACTAAAAATCTTTTCTTCTCCATACCTATCTCCATGAAAATACTGAAATACAATGAACTGCATATGAAGCAACGAGCGGGGCGTAGCAACTCCCAACTTTCCGCCACCCCTGTAAGTTCGAACACCAGCTGCATATGCGGGCGCTATATCTTCATTTAACGCATTTCTACAGAAACGTTTATAGATAACAAAATGTAGGGACTATTTAATTGATAGTCATTCGTCACTTTGATCGAAATCGTTGGAGCCGTTTTTGAGAAAACTGGAATACCGATAAATTAATATTCGACAAATCTCCTTCTCTGAGTTTACTTGGCTTATATCTCCGTTAAACATACATATACAGAAATAAAATTGGAGAACGAAATGTGAGTATGGGTGACTAAAAGACACTCCATTAGGATTTATCAAATCTGGTGAAAAAGTTACCCTGGAATTTACGGAAATGTTAGAAAAAACGTTATTTTTGACACACTTTGATTTTTATCTCTGTTCAATGGACTGTCAGAGGAACATTTATTTAGAACAATATGTAGGTATTAACTATTCGAAAACATCCTGCGAGTTTGGTGAACATCGCTGAAGCCGTTTTGCCAAAAAGCGTAAAAAACCTATTTTTGCTTCGTAGGCCGATATATCTCCGTTCACCGTATTTCCATGGAGATATGTATGTAGACGAAAAATTTAAAAGTTTAATCAAAATCGTTAGAGCTGTTTTTGGGAAAAAGGCGAAAACCCCTAGTTTTTGGTACTTTTTCGTCCCCCACCCCCTTCCCATTGGCTGAAATCGCCCATAACCTTATTTTGGTGTCTACAAAAAATAACAAACAAAAAAAGAACCAGTTCACATACACACGGACCACGCGCCGAAATTAGGTTTTTTAGACTCAGTAGGCCTCAAAACGTAAAGATTTGAAGAAAACACACTTTTTTTTGACACGATTACTATACTTTCCTTTCCCTTTGGGTATCGGAAAGTAAAAAGAAGTTTTTTACTTTTTTTGGCAAAACGGCTCCAACGATTATCACCAAACTTTCGAGATCTTTCCGAATAGTTAACACCTACATATTGTTCTAAATAAATGACAGTCCATTGAACAGAGATAAAAGTCAAAGTGTGTTGAAAAGATCGTTTTTTTGAACATTTCTGTAAATTCTGGGGTGACTACTGCACCAGACTCGATCAATCCTACACAGCATCTTCCAGCCACCCAAACCCAAATTTTGTTCTCCGTATTTATTTCTGTACATATCTGTTGAACAGAGATATATTAGCCATAATAGCTAACAAAACGAGATTTGTCGAATGTTAATTTACCATTTTTCCGATTTTCTCAAAAACGACTGTAATAATTTCACTCGAACTTTCGGGATACTCTCAATTGACTAATACCTACATTTTGTTCTTGAAAAATGTTCCTGTAGAAATACGTTGAACGAAGATATAGTTATGCAGCTGGTGCTCGAACTTACGGGGGTGGCGGAAAGTTGCGTGTTGCTACGCACCAGATATTTTCTGACTCAGTAGGGTCAAAACGCGGAGATCTGAAAGGAACCCAAAAATGTTTTTTCAACCGATTACATAAATTTTCTTTATTATTTGTAAAGCTTTGAAGGGTTTCTTCCACATAACACTAGGGAAAGTCTTCAAGAATTTGTATTGATGTTACAGGTGTCTGAATCTTATCGATAACTATTTTTTGTCTGCTTCACAAGTTTACCAAGTACACCCCGTATGAGACCCCGTTCAACGGCAAATAACTCCTTTTCTTTTTTTCATAATTGTACCAATAATTCCCACAATAAAATCGGTCGAGGAGGTTGCTCAACTAGCAAGCATTAAAGTAGCAAGTAATTAAAATTTGAATACCAAAAGGCGCGCTTGCATAATAAATGGGCCAACTAGGGGATTTTGAAAAGCATCAGGCATAGCTAACTCTCTCTCTGGATAATTAAGAATAGATATTTCGCGTTGGACAGCTCAATAGCCATAAAGGCCCTATAACTTCGGGTGCGGCGCTTGAAAATGTAAATTTGAAATCGTTTTGCAAGTTTATCAGGTCGACGAGAAAAAAGTCCCTAGAGAAGAGAGAAACGTTTTGTGTGGGACGAAAAGCTTCGTCGAATGACTAAATAAGTTGCGGTCTACTTTTAGAAGCTAGGAGGGATTAGGGGAAGTAGAGAGCCGTCCGAGGGAACGACTCTAATAACTGATTCTGGAGATAAGCGAAGTTTACCGATCTGGTTTAAGTAGAAACGACGAGGACATCTGGATATGGGATTAGAGTGGAACCGTCGACTTTAGTGCACTTAGATATTGATGATGAGACTGTAAGAAGAACTCGGATACGTTCTGAGGGTTCAATGTTATAAAATTGCATAGCTGAACGGGGATATAATCTAAAACAAACCAAAAAGTAGATCTACCGATGTTTAGGCAATTACGTAAGTTGTTGACGTGTATTTTGTTTCTTGCGGTCTTCTACAACTCATCAGACACATGACTCACGCCTTATCACCGAGAAATTCTAGCCTCCTGCTCTTCTGGATCTGCTCTGCTCCTCTCATCTCCCACTGACCAAACTTTGTTTTCATGTATTCTTTCCATCTTCCGCGTTGCTTTTTTTTCGCCCTGTTCCGTTTCAAACGTTGTACTATACTGACTTTTTCTAGTCCAAGACGCTCTGTTCCTCCACGAGGAAGTCCGCATTGCGTTTTTTAAAGGGCGATGAAGACAATTTGTTCTCCCGAGGAGTTCAACACACATTCTCAAACAACACCGCCATTCATCAACTGACTCGTCATCCGCAATTTATCAGAACGATTCCGGTTTAATTTTCCAATTTAGAGTCATTCTATGTAGCAGGTCGTCGAATTTACGGGCGTTGTGGAAAGTTGTGTGTTGCTACGCATCAGATATTTCATGTGTTAGCAGTGGGAAAGTTCCCCTTCTCCAGAGGAAGGGCTTAAGTTCAGTTTAGTTTCCCAAGCGACAACAGATTTCCCCTATTTGGACATTCAAAGATATCCTCTTCCCAAGGACAGTTCTCACGATAGACACTCGTTTCACAGCTCTCCAGCTACTAACTCACTCTCCTCTTTACTACGCAACCAGTTCACATGTTCAGAGCCCCCGGCTACTCACTCGCCATTCTGTCAATGTAGTACAGTCCTCACTCATGTGTTAGCACATAATATTGACTGATATTTCATGTGTTAGCAGTGGGAAAGTTCCCCTCCTCCAGAGGAAGGGCTCAAGTTCAGTTTAGTTTCCCAAGCGACAACAGATTTCCCCTATTTGGACATTCAAAGATATCCTCTCCCCAAGGACAGTTCTCCCGATAGACACTCGTTTCACAGCTCTCCAGCTACTAACTCACTCTCTTCTTCACTAGGCAACCAGTTCACGTTTTCAGAGCCCCCGCTACTTACTCGCCATTCTGTCAATGTAGTACAGTCCTCACTCATGTGTTAGCACATAATATTGACTGATATTTCATGTGTTAGCAGTGGGAAAGTTCCCCTCCTCCAGAGGAAGGGCCCATGTTCAGTTTAATTTTCCAAGTGACAACAGATTTCCCCTTTTTGGACATTCAAAAATATCCTCTTCCCAAGGACAGTTCTCACGATAGACACTCGTTTCACAGCTCTCCAGCTACTAACTCACTCTCCTCTTTACTACGCAACCAGTTCACATGTTCAGAGCCCCCACTACTTACTCGCCATTCTGTCAATGTAGTACAGTCCTCACTCATGTGTTAGCACATAATATTGACTGATATTTCATGTGTTAGCAGTGGGAAAGTTCCCCTCCTCCAGAGGAAGGGCCCATGTTCAGTTTAGTTTCCCAAGCGACAACAGATTTCCCCTATTTGGACATTCAAAGATATCCTCTTCCCAAGGACAGTTCTCACGATAGACACTCGTTTCACAGCTCTCCAGCTACTAACTCACTCTCCTCTTTACTACGCAACCAGTTCACGTGTTCAGAGCCCCCGCTACTCACTCGCCATTCTGTCAATGTAGTACAGTTCTCACTCATGTGATAGCACATAATATTGACTGATATTTCATGTGTTAGCAGTGGGAAAGTTCCCCTCATCCAGAGGAAGGGCTCAAGTTCAGTTTAATTTTCCAAGTGACAACAGATTTCCCCTATTTGGACATTCAAAGATATCCTCTTCCCAAGGACAGTTCTCGCGATAGACACTCGTTTCACAGCTCTCCAGCTACTAACTCACTCTCCTCTTTACTACGCAACCAGTTCACATGTTCAGAGCCCCCGGCTACTCACTCGCCATTCTGTCAATGTAGTACAGTTCTCACTCATGTGTTAGCACATAATATTGATTGATATTTCATGTGTTAGCAGTGGGAAAGTTCCCCTCATCCAGAGGAAGGGCTCAAGTTCAGTTTAATTTTCCAAGTGACAACAGATTTCCCCTTTTTGGAAATTCAAAAATATTCTCTTCCCAAGGACAGTTCTCGTGATAGACACTCGTTTCACAGCTCTCCAGCTACTAACTCACTCTCCTCTTTACTACGCAACCAGTTCACGTGTTCAGAGCCCCCGCTACTCACACGCCATTCTGTCAATGTAGTACAGTTCTCACTCATGTGTTAGCACATAATATTGATTGATATTTCATGTGTTAGCAGTGGGAAAGTTCCCCTCATCCAGAGGAAGGGCTCAAGTTCAGTTTAATTTTCCAAGTGACAACAGATTTCCCCTTTTTGGAAATTCAAAAATATTCTCTTCCCAAGGACAGTTCTCGTGATAGACACTCGTTTCACAGCTCTCCAGCTACTAACTCACTCTCCTCTTTACTACGCAACCAGTTCACGTGTTCAGAGCCCCCGCTACTCACTCGCCATTCTGTCAATGTAGTACAGTCCTCACTCATGTTCATTTATTTCTCAAGTAAAGCTTCCTCTCTCCTGCGCCCTAGAATAATCATTTTAAAAAGCCTGAATACACTTTTCGCCATAGATGAAGAAAGCAGTTTTTGAGAGTGACGACCAGAGGGGTTTCGACAATAGAGAAGTTGCGCAATGAAGTGACAGGAGTGATTCACCGTGAGTCCTGTTCTCTCGACAGTTGTCGCTGCATCAGTCCGAACTGTGGCTAATACGGAGACGCGAACGAAATTACCGCGGACTAAGGTCGTTTCCCCGGCTCTTAATGACCCCAATGCGACCGAACACTCGAATAAAAAAAAAGTTTTCTCATTTTGCTGTTAGCCTCCTTTTCCGTAATGGCTCTACAACTTTTTTTCTTTCTTTTTCTTCTTTCCTCTTCCGAGGGTTCTTCAGGTGCCAGCTGTTAATTGCTCTCCAACCTTCGCTTTAACCTCTTTATGAAGATAATTCGTCGTTTAAAAGCGGTTATTAAGTATTTTCCCGACCGAAGGAGCGAATTGCTGTTCTGGTTTTACTTGTTTCACCGGTCGGACGAACGTAACAATATTTCCGGTGGCTCTGTGGCTGTTGTGTTATATTGGAAGGTTTGACAAAAAAAAAGAGAAACTGATGTGACGCATCACACAACTTTCCTCAGACACACATGAAAGAAATGTTATGTAATCGGCTGCAAAAAAATGTTCTCATCAGACCCTACTGAGTCCGAAAAACACAATTTGGGAAAAAGTAAACGCGGTTAAGAGAAAACGGCTGAACCAAATCAGCTCAAACTTGATATCTAGCCCGCAAGTCACCACGGGGCGACAAAAAAAGGGTATGAGTAGAATCCGTCAAAAACTAAGTATAGTAATCCTTCACCTGGGTGCCGCTACTGCAGATACGACTCAGGATATTTTCAACTTATTCAAGGACCATTTTTCTTCCGTGTCCTCCTCTGCTATAGTGCGACCTGTCTGTGGTGGGGTGCCGCCCCCATCCCAATCTTCGTTTTCTTTGAGTTCTGACGGCATCACCACGGATATGGTTAGGGCTGAACTTCGTTCGCTCGATCCATCCAAGGGAATGGGCCCTGACGGTGTGCCTCCCTCTCTTCTAAGGGAATGTGCTGATACGCTAGCTGAACCAGTCTCCTCTTTGTTTATGAGATCACTGGATTTGGGTGTGGTCCCCGACTACTGTAAGTGCTCGTATGTGACTCCTGTTCCGAAAGGTGACAGCAGAGCAGGAATAGACCACTATCGTCCAATTTGTTCTCTGAGCACATTACCTAAGGTATTGGAAAAGGTTATGGTGAAACAGATTGCACCTTTGCTGCGAACCCATCTATCGCTGCACCAACATGGGTTTATGTCTGGCAGGTCTTGTGCAACAAATCTGTCGACATTTCAACATACTGTCATGGAAGCGTTTGCTGATGGTGTCCAGGTTGACAGTATTTATACAGACTTTGCTAAGGCCTTCGACAGGGTCTCCCATGCGATTCTCCTTGAAAAGCTGGAGGCTTTTGGTTTTTTTGGGTCGTTACTTGCACGGCTGAGGAGTTATTTGCTGGGTCGTCGTCTGGTTGTCAGGCTGAGGGACATAGTCTCTGATTCGTTCATTGCCTTCATTGGTGACGTGAGTAAACTGTTTGAGGGGACTGTGAAACATCTGTTATTCGCTGATGATTTGAAGATTTTTTTTAGAGTGGTCTCAATGAGTAATTGTTTGGTTCTTCAGAATGCTCTTACAGCCTTGCACGGACGGTGTTTGAAGAATGAGCTTGGGCTGAATATTGATAAGTGCTCAGTGGTCACTTTCCGTCGAGGTGTATCCAGCCTACAGCATGACTACTCGATGGGAGGGGCGTTGCTCCGGCGTAAAACCCTAGTGCGGGATTTCGGAGTTTTGATCGATTCAGGTTTTACGTTTTCGGCCCATATTGATGAAATATGCTCGGAAGCAATGAGAAAACTGGGCTTTCTCTAAAGAAATACGAGGGATTTCAAGGATTCAAACGCCCTTAAGCTGCTATTCACCTCCCTTGTCCGTACACCTCTCGAGTTTCCCTCCCCTGTGTGGTCACCGTGGTATAACAGTGCCAAGAATACCTTGGAGCGTGTTCAGCGCCACTTCCTGCGCTATGTGTCCTATAGGAGAGGCGATATTTGGGAGGAATTTTCCTAAGCGGGTGTTGACGCCAACGGATATCGCCAGAGCTGTTCAACTGTTTGCCGACCCCAACTGAGCTCCTCAAGGTCTCGAATCCCCAACAACGTGCAACTCGCACAAACTCGTTGACCACATCCTCACAGCCATTGCCGGATTTCATTGCGCCTACGATCGACAACGTGAGCTGTTCCTCCAATGTTCTCATTCCTTTTAATTCACGGTCTCTGGATCTGAGGCTTCTCAGGATAGCCAAAATTACTGACATTTTGGACAAGGTAATGTGCCATTCAACCCCGACACATAATATGACTTCCCATGTGGGGCTCAATTCCTATTAAATCCTTTGTTTGGTCTTCCTCCAGGAACACCTGAAAGCGTGGAGAAGACAAACCAGATCTCCCTCCGCTTCCATTCGTCTCCTACCAAAAGTCTTGGTCAGGATATTCAGTCTTTATTTTCTTTAGTTCCTGAATAATTTCATTTAACCCGTATTCGACATTTAACGAGAGCATTATTCCTTTTTTCTTTACGTTTATCTGTACAGAGCTCTTAGCTACATTTTATTTAGTGTCCATGATACCACTACGCATTTGTAACAATACAGTCCACTTTCACCTTTAATTTTGCAGTTCTTTTTTTTCTCCGATCTTTTCTCACATTTTTTCAGGTTCAGTTATCCTTCTCTTTCCTTTTTTTTAAACAGGAAACAGGCGTCAGATTGAGCGTAGCCCACTCTTTGGAGAGTCGGCGACGTGTGGCGGACATACTTCTCCTGCGGGTCGACTGGATTGTCCGTATCTCCTTTCCAAGTTGAACTTCTACGCCCCTCCATACCCTACCAGACTCCATCAGCCTTTTTATGTCTATACCTCTTCGACCAACTATCTCCACAATAATCCCATGGTGCGCTTCCAGGATGACTTCAATAGGTTGTCACACGGTGTTTCGGAGGACCTACAGTTGCTGATGGTTGATGGCTGATGATTGTGATCTCCATTACTTGGCTCGGGATTGGTGCTGATTGATTTGTGCTATTTATTGTGGTTTATATTGTCCTACTTTTATTTATTTTTTGTTTCTCAGTGTTAAATTGGGCACTGCCCGTATATGTTATAAATAAATAAATAAATATAGTTATCATAGTGATCAAAACACCAAATTTTGTTTTCTCTCAAAAACGAATCTAACGATTTTGATCAATTTTCTAGTGTGGACAGCTCCTAATCAGACAACAATACCATAAAAGTCTCAGCCGTGCTAAAATGACGAGAGCAGCACAATACGTTAGCAAACATTTCGACAAAAATCGATCGTGGGGCAGTTTTTTTCCTGTTAAACCTCGCTCAAATGTTACTAGGATCTTCAGAATTTCAGTGGTACTACAACCAAGTACCTATATGATGAGTCTTTAATAACGCTCATAAGATATACAGGGGATCCTCCGGAAATTCCGAAATTTCAACCACCGCCATTTTACTTATAACCATTTATAATTGTTTTTACCCGATAACTCTGAAAAAAGTGATTATCCTTTTGAAAAAAAAATCGAATTTACGCGTCATTAATTCTCTGTGCACCGACCGACCGGAGCACCAGCAGCACAATAAATTCAGGATCTGCACGCGATACTGGTTTCTTCCGCCGTGAAATGATGTTTCAAATGAACTGAGTGAAAAATAAATTGAGTAACATAACACCAACACGAATGAATTGACGGAGAGCTAAGAAAAGTTGTGTGATGACGGCGCGCCTGATATATTTTTTAGGAGATATCAGCGGGATTTACAAAAAAAAACGGCTTAAATTATTGTACGGTCACTATGACCGTCCACCTAGTAAATCGATTCAATGAAGATGAATAATAAATTAGTATAACGAAACAAAAAGCACGAGGGAACACGAGCTTTAAATCAAATTTCAGGTTATAACGCGCCAAAGAGCAGATTGTTCAAACTAAAATGAAATTAAACGCCAAAAGGTCGTAGACCTTGGGAAAACAATTTTCCCGTTGATTAATAAGGAAAATTTTTGTTAAGAGAAGAAACGCGCCTTATTCCACAGATTCACTCAACAAAAGCTCATTTAACCGAGAAATATACTCGATTTCAGGCAACAGACTGGAGCGCAGTGAGCGCTATTGAATAATAAGTGAACTGAAATCGCATTTTTTGTGAGAGAAGAGCCTTCTCGAGTTAATTCATCATTCATCCACTTTTGCTCCTCTCATTTCTTTCCTGGAGGAGCGAAATAAATTAGAAAGAAGCCGCGTGTAGAGTCAAAGAGCTTGAGAATTATTATTCATGAGCATTTGTTGTTGATTATATTCGACAACGTCGAAAAATATTTTAACGCACTTTGAGCATCACAAATAAAA
This sequence comes from Pachypeltis micranthus, assembly GCA_020466155.1. Classification (NCBI taxonomy): domain Eukaryota; kingdom Metazoa; phylum Arthropoda; class Insecta; order Hemiptera; family Miridae; genus Pachypeltis; species Pachypeltis micranthus. Next base: position 8,899,812 of record CM035778.1, read on the forward strand.
AAACAATTTTAGAAGGAGAACGATGTTTTTATTATTGCGCACATAACTTCTTAACTGCGCAACCAGAGACTTGCTATAATGAACCGTTAATAGGGGGGTTAAAAACAATTTTTATTCAATTCTTGACTCTAATGTTCTTGGGAGGTATAATGAACATTAAAATAGATAAAATTATCGCGAAATTTGCCTTCAATGAACGAATTGGAGGGAATCCCCGGGAAATCCGATCAACGATTCGGAGAACGCGTCCAAGCTTCAATGCCGAGTCAAAGAGGTGCTAAGGAAAGGACGCGTACTTATTTCACATTGTACTTGACGCGATACCTTCGACCCAGAGCCGAGTTTCGACAGATCGCAGTGGAACAACTGTTCTTCCGAGTATAACATCAAAGTCGACAAACGATACACAGTCGCAACATCGAACTTCCTTGGAGTGCAGATATGTGGAGTGACACCGTCGATTACAGGATGTACCATGGTTGCCCTCGTTGTGGGGTTTAACGTTGGAAACTCTCCACGTAAGAACAGGAGCAGTTAGAGTCTGGAGGAAGTCAAATGTTCACTCCAATCCGGCTGATTCTGTTTCCGTGCCAATCAACTGAAGATAACAGTTCCAGAATCCATCATCCAACCAGAATGACTAGAGTTATTCGAAACCCTTTCACTGGGTTACTGAGTGACAACGCTTACTGAATAAGCAGTGTTTGGCTGGCCGAATTAGCTGGGTCATTGACTTCCAGAATATTCACAGTATCCAGCTACCAGTATCTCAACCTTTTGATTACCTATAGAAAGTCGACCTTTTCAGTTATTTCCAATTGACAACCTTTCCCCCTGTCCTTGTTTTTCCCCATCTACCTTTTCTCACTCCTAAATTTTAGATTCCTCTCCACAACAGGTAGCTCCTCCCTTACTCATTCACCTATGAAGGTCAGTAGTCTCCCGTTTCTCCCAATACACAGTCATCCTTCAGCTCTCGCGAAATACTCGTCTCCCAGTGCTCACGCAGACACATTCCTCTATCAACTCTCGGCCTAGTCACAACTCGCACTCTCCATCCGATACAGTTTCCTGCGCCAGTTCACGCACATTCTGAGTCCTCCCCTCGTGACACCCTTATATACTCAAATCAATATTCATTGCACATATAATACAGTCCAGTTTCTTTTTATTTCGTTCTTCAACTCCCCCTCTCGTGCGCCGAACAAGCATAATAGGATTTATGCAGTACCTGGGTACTCTACGCCCAGGTGGCAACTTAGACATCGATAGGGGGGAAGGAAAGCATGGGATTTGTGGATTACTGTTTGGGTGCATCGCCGAGTAATCCTCACTCTGTGCATCCCTTGCTTTCTATCGCTTCGGGTACAAGTTTAATGAATAAGAATTGCAGCACCATCAGTAGCCAGTAATATCTTGAAGTACACCTTGTGTACTCTGTATCTAAGCATTTAATTTCTATGTCTCCTGGCTAGCTATGTTCTGTGATTTCTCTTAAATTGTGTCATTGTAATTCTATTTTCTTCTGTTTCGATTACTATTTGTAACATTTGAGTCAGGTTTCCTCTCAATTTCGGCTTAATGTCGTAGCAAGTTGACCCTCCAGTCCCTGAGGACGATTATGAAGGCAGCGGCAGGTCTAGGGGAACCTCTAGGTAATCTTGCTGGTACCTCACTTTATCGGGGACCCATCGCTCAAACCATTCTTCTGATTCTACTCTCGACTTATCTACCTGGCCCAGGCAAACCAGGCCCACCCGCTGCTTCGGCTTAACTGGTCACATGAGGACACTGGGGAGCCATGTACTGCCCGATGAGCGACGCTTTCGAAAGGAATGACTGCTCCAGAGTAATGGAGTTTGACAAGACGGCCATTTTCAACGCCAAGTGGTGTAGTGGTTAGACTGTTAGTCCCGATCATTCATAGTGAGACTTCGTAGGGGGGAAACTCTATTTTACCAGCAGAAATCACGATTCCCTGTATGCCCACTTACTGAAAACTTCCATTTGCAAACCACATTCCTCAACAATAACCCTAAAACCGTCAAGTTCGGAAGATGATCCGAGTTTTTGGTAATATGAAGCGGTTAGCCGAACTACGTTAATAAAGCAACAACTAATTCGCAAACTATCATAACAGTAGATTATTTGCCTCAGGCAGGCAATAGCCAGCCATACACGAGCAGATATCTGCGGCAGATTTGGTCGCCCGTCTCATCTGACCGATATCGCTAACCAATGAGATCGGTCGTTGCCCCTTAACACGAAAAACTTATCGGCCGATCTTTCATGCCCGAGATCTGTCACCTGACCAGTGCCCGATGTCATCTGTTCGTTCGTAGGATGAAATCTGACAGATTCAGTTCTGTCACCGACGTTCGTCTGGCAGACTCGAGTTATCGGTCGAATCCGAAATATTTTCCAGATCGGTCACACATTCCGTAAGTTGATGCCATGGGGTTAGTGACTGTTCGTAGTAAAAAAAGCGTAAATTAGCGGCTTTTGAGGCGGGTATTTTTTTTATTGCCCATAAAACGGCTAAGCCAAAAAAAAAGACAAATTTGGGAGAAGTCACGGGTTTCGGAAAGGAGAAAGTTCGGGCACATGCAGGTGTTGGCGCACCTTAGGGAGAACAACCCGCGGGATTGTGAACATTTTGCTAGCTCATCTCCCCGGCTCCCGTAATTCAATTCATTTGGTTTTTCGTAAATAAAAAACTACAACTAAATTTGAAAATATTATTCCCCCCCCCTCCCCCAATTCTGAGTGAGTATGCCACTGGGGATAGGTGCCAACAAGTAATAATGTATCTACGAATTTATTAGGTTGTGGGGAGATCGTTTTTTGTAGTTACGAACATTGTAGTTTCCTACGAATGTTTGCAGTTAAGCGTTTTGAATTACTTATGTGAAAACAGGGGAAAACACTCGTGGACAACAGAACATCTTAACGTTAAGTGACTGCCCGATCCAATCGAACAGTTCTTTGAACCACAGACATCGCTTCCGAGAAGTCTGCAGGTTAAAGGCCCGACTACCATCTGCCAGATTTGAACTCTCACAGATATCTCTGGTCGATTTTCACATCTTTCATCATTTTTTAACGCCCACTAACGCACAGATCTTTCCCACAGATATCGTTTAAAAACGCGATATCTGTCGCAGATATCTGCTCGTGTATGGTTGGCTAATCTGGGACCTGAGAAACCTTCATTATTTTCAGAAAAGAGTTGAAAGGGGGACAAATGGCGGTTTTGGGGCTCAACTCAGTTCGTCTGCGGCTCAGTTTTATATTGGGAAAGGTAGGGGATGTATTTAGGAAGAGTAAAAATAACGGAGGCTCTTCCTATTTCATCTCCGTCTCGTCTCATTTCAAAAACGTTCAGACAATCTATTCGAAGCTTTGAGACGATACGATACTGCCAGTTCGAACGAAAGAAAAAAAATTGAAGTTAACGTACCAGTTTGGGGGCCGTCAGTACTGACTTGCATCTTATGATGTCTTTACATCGAAAACGCTCGCCTACAGCCAGCCAGAGGAGACGCACTCACGTAACAGGTACGTTAATTTTAATAATTTACCTACTGGCGGAATTAACCCAATCACTTTTAAAAAACATAACCCCAGAATGTGATAACCAGGGGTGGAATTCAGCCTCAAACTTACAGGATAAGAGAATTCTGACGTTTCAGGACGGAGTGCTCAGAATCATCTCCGGCGAACGTCAAAACTCCCTCCTACGTGGTCTCTTCGTCCTAGAGAATCAGTGAAGTGCTATTGTACGAACTCATTGCCTGTATTTCAAACAACCCACCTCCACCAAGATCCGAACGACGCCCGAAATGACGAGCGGTGCGGAGCAGCACCCAACTTTCCGCCACCCCCGTAAGTTTGAACACCAGCTACATTACATGGCTTATATCTCTGTTCAACAGACATATATAGAAATAATTACGGAGAAAAAAATGTGGGTATGGGTGGCTGGAAGACACCCTGTAGGATTGATAAAATCTGGTGCAGTAGTCACCCCATAATTTACGGAAATGTTCGAAAAAACATTATTTTAGACACTTTTTGATTTTTTCTCTGTTCAATGGTCTGCCAGAGGAACATTTTTCGAGAACAAGTAGGTATTAACTATTTTAAAACATTCTGCGAGTTTGGTGAAAATCGTTGAAGCCGTTTTGCCAAAAAGCGTAAAAAATCTATGGCTGGTTTTATGAAGATGTTGTGAAACCCACTCATCTCACACGGGTGGCATTGGTATAGTGGATTAAGATTGACTCGGCATGGAATAGGTAAAGTGCCACTTGGCTATATTCAAGAACTGGGACAGAGCTAAGATCATTGAAATGATAGTGCGAGTTGAACAGGAAACTCGAATACCAACTGCAACCAGAAGAAACCCTGTGGAACAATGAACAGCCGTCCCTTACAGCTACCGAATGTTATCAATATTTACGCAGGAGCGTTTTTTTTTGGCACAGTACACGGAATTCACAGCGAGCCAACCCACGAGAAGTCGGAAAGCTCGAAACGGTAAACAAAATCGATCGTGGGAGGCTCAAAAGGGCCGCTGAATTCCCGGCGCAATATAAAAACTCTCCTTGGAAGGCCAACGCTTTGGGCACCAGATGGACTCAACGTTCGCTGAACCCTTTTCACGTCAGACCCCCAAGTTTATACGACCGCTCATCCATCACTCCCAAGTTACCACCAGCTGCCACGAAATGTTCGAATCACGCCGACCGATTCACATGAACCACGAAATTCGAATGAGTGATTTGGACGAAATAGTTGATTTACGTCCGGTGAATATGAACAGGAAGAGACTGAAAGGATTCACGCTCGTTTGCCTGTGGACCCTTCTCAAAGTGAATGAAATGGTTGGTACAAATGAGTGTGTCGTTACCTGATGAAGAGCTTCCACGAAGCTAACAAAGCCGTCAACGTACCTGCAAATAACAAAACAAACATCAGAACAAAATAATCATTCAACGTTAAATTAAAGGACAAACCTACATGCGGTGCATAACTGGTTAAGTATAATACCGCAACTAGTTTCATTTAAACACAAAACTGCCAATTTCTCATTAATATACTTAACGCGCCCACTATTAGGCAATTCAAGGTGGGAATGGCAACAACATCTATTATAGCGTAGCTAAAGAGGATTAGAAATGAAAACCCGGAATATGGTGCATCAAAACGTAAGTGTTCCCGGGTAATCAACGTCAATTCTAAAACTTGGACCAATTCAAAAATTCTTTTGTTGGTCCGATTCAAGACTGCATCGCTCAAGCCTTAACTTTGTACTTTGGGCAGGGAATGTCAAGGTTTGAAATTCGTCGCACAGCAACAAGTAGTCAAGTGTTACAATATCGTCCGAACGCAATTGGAACAAGGAGTTTTATTCGCAATTACACTCGGAGATGTTTCACCATCACTAACAGGGAACTGAGACGACGCCTCGATGAGACAACAGCTCCGTTTCGACTGCTGGCACCGAAGTTTTGAAAGAATTGGGGCGTTTGTGGTGCCTAGTTAGCACAAATGCCCTGGACCTGCCTTCGCTAAATTGAAGAGTTTGGTTCGTTCACTCTGCCGCTGATGAAGTGCCTGCCTAGAGGTAATCATGAACACTGCAACCAGAGAGCTGCTGTAAACCCAACTAAACTGAACCTAATTTTGGGGAGAGAGAGAGAGAAAACAAGAGAATTTCGATTATAGTTTCAGAAAGTTGCCCCATGTTTGTGCTGGAAGTATTGAACTGACTAATATAAAAACGAATAAAAATCATCGGCAGATAAGAAATTTATCTAATCCTCTCCCCTCACCGTCATATTAAAGCATGTTTATCAAGTTCTGCGGGGTTTCCTATCGGGCCACTCTGCTGGTATAGATGAAGCTGGATTTAATATGTGGCAGCCAAATTGAAACTAACACAAACGGTGGGTACAGCTTTCGTACAAGTACGCAAAGACGAGGGACATTTTATGTCTTTTTCTTTAAAAAATCTGTTAAAAACTACGTTTGATTGTGATCGTTGATGGTTTCGATATAATGGCCGCGTCAATTGCAATTGACATCATCACTTACTCACTGAGGTTATTAAAACGTGTGATGTTACCAAGCGTTACATTTTGTAACAGACGTTACCATGCACTCAACCCAACACAAATTTCGTGACGCTTCTCCGTTACATATCCCGCGTTACATTTTCGAGTTTATGTAGCAAAGTAAAAACATAAAATGTCAAAAAAAAATCGTAACCCTGGTGGGACTCGAACCCACAACCTCCAGTTTAGGAGACTGATGCCTTCTCCATTAGGCCACAGGGGCTGTGGTTCGCAACTTGGGTTAAATATTTCGTGACGCTTCTCCGTAACATCTCCCACATTACATTTTCGAGTTTATGTAGCAAAGTAAAGACATAAAATGTCATAATAACTTTATTACCTTTACATTTATTTTTAATATATATCCTGATAATTTTTATCTACACTTTGTAAAAACCAAATTGACATTTTATGTCTTTACTTTGCTACATAAACCCGAAAATGTAATGCGGGATAGGTAACGGAGAAGCGTCACGAAATTTGTGTTGGGTTAGGTGCATGTATGTTTATGTAGCAAAGTAAAGACATAAAATGTCAATAAACATGCGCTTCACAATACTGTCTCTGGCGTACACATTTTCTATAGGTCGTCTTCGTTCCACACAGATACACAGAATCGGTTCATCTCATGGCAAAAGGCGATTCTCTCGATAAGGGGAGTTGGAGCTTCCTTCGTCCTCAGAAGACACCTGACCTCAGGTGATCCAGAAGGGGTAGTTTTGTGCGAAGATGCTGTGACAAACCGTGCACTGGTCAGTCGCACCCTTGGAAAGAACTTTGGCGTTTTGGTTCATCAGATCGAGAAGCGTGTGGTGCCTGTGTTGACAATATTCACATTTGTACGATGAGTGGCAGCTTTGGAAAGTGTGTGAAGTTGCCGGGTTTTTCGTACAGGTCTGTCAAATGACTGTTCCAGAACCCTCGACGAAGGTTATATCAGTCTACTGTCATGGAAGTTGCGGTTTTGGTATCATGCAAGAGGCCTGTCTCTTGCGCAGCATCCACCGAGCCCAGGCTTGCGACGGAAGGCTGTTGCTCATATTAAACCGTGCCAAGGTCTGACTACCTGAAGAATCCTGTACCATCGAGGAGAATTTCTTAATCAGGTTTCCCAGTTTCAAAGGGACAGATTAACCCTGGCCACTTTTCTTTGCCACGACATTCGTCGCCAAACTGTGGAAACGGTTATAGGTGCTTTGTAGCAGTCAATGCGGGTAGGTTTGTCTGATCATCAAACAAATTTTGCTCACTACAGCGTAGAAACTACAGTGGAACAGCGCATGGTTTCTTGTTTCTTCCATACTGGAAGTGCAAGACGTGCATGATGCAGACTCTTTGAGGTAAAAGAAGAGGAGCCTCGCATTGAAGTCGCCATGCTGCGTAAGGAACTGGCTCGTCCTATGCTCCCCCAAGACGTTCACGTTCAGGCAATTTTTACGCAGATTGTGCATCCCACGTACGTTCCTCGAGCATCCAGATTGGATTCGAGGAAACGTGAGAACTTTCTCCCCACACAATGTTTGCCACTGGTTGGGCAGAGATACTAGTCTGGCAGTCGAGCTCTTTCGTCACAAGACCTTTTCACGCAGTTTCCCGCGATTTCCTCAGACTCGCTTTTTAAGAGGTGGTTCTGGGGCAGTTTTCACGCGAGAAGATGTAGATTCTGAGTAAGGTTCCAGAATTGAGACGTTGCTAGAGGGTCTTTTGGACAGCAGACAATGTGAATATCGGGATCCAATCGAGTTTGTAAATACCAAGCACTGAAATTATGCCTGTTTCGTAAAGGAAACCTGATTAAAATGAAGTAAATAGTATGCCTTCAATCGAATAAACGCCTTCGACAGCTCACCACATTTAATCGCCAGCTGAAGAAACACGAGAGACCTCCTCAATTGGATTAAAACAATAGATTTTGTTTGAGACGTTAGGTTGCATCAAATTAATCAGTCTTGGGATAGAAAAGACAGGAGTTGAAGGTACTTACTGACATCTAATTCATTTTCGGGCTGACCAGACGTGACAGCTTTGCCTTCGTTATGCGGTGTAATGTATGTTGTAGTAAGTCCAGCCTGACTGGTAGCAATGAATATGAGTATCATTATAATTAAAACTGAACTTATCGATCTTTGTTTTAATTATTTATTTATAACCGCAATAAACCATTCATTTATTCCGGTTTACCCTGCTCTAATGGTAGTTGTGGCTGCTCGTTCGGAGCGTGTATTCGGTTAAATCGTACTAAAGAGGATTCCTCGATTGAAGTACGGCCGTGCGAAGGCATTTTCGTAGTCACGATGATTTTAGGGAGATAGAAACGTTAACGAGTGGAAGAGTATTTGTAAACCTAAGGAGCACTCAAAACTGAAATACGTCGAAAAGTAAGCTGAAAGTGTTTCTCCCTGCCGATTACTATACTTTCCTCACTTTTTGTCTTGAGGATGAAGAAAATAGACTCCCAAACAGTTATGGAAGAAGATTTGAAGGTGAAAGGGCAAAGGAGGTGATTAGCGCGGCGGAAAAAGGCGTGCACAAATTGACTCTTGGAATAACACAAAGTCAAAAGGTTAACTTCATAAAGTCCGGTCTTGTGAAATCGCTATTCGAAGATGGAAGACAAAAATGAAAAAAAAAGCGACAAGTGGCACCGCGTCTAGTATAAATGGAGAAGAGAAGAGAATGGCCTTTTGATCGTTTAGATATCAGCGACATTTCCCTCCTCTCGCCGCGTCATCGGATACTGATAACCGGAAGACGAGTTACAGGAATATGGAAATGGAATTTCGATGCGGAGAGCGCCAATATTTCAACGAGGGAGGCTTTTCCGACGTAACCGAAGCTCCAAAGTGGATTGCGACTCCCTAAAACACTATTCAACTCCCCTTTCGAGGACCGGGAGAAAATACGAGCGTTCGTTTCCTGGGGGCGTGAATATGCGTTTCAACCTCGGCGAGGCTTTTCAAATATTCGAAGATCCAGAGTCTCGCTATGGAACCTCAACCGGTAAGTCGCATGGAGCGTTGGGTAATATGTGAGTAACGAACCCAGAACAGTTCAGGAAGTAACGAGAGATGCAATTGTGAAAACCACTTTGCCAAGATGAAACTGACACCAGGGGCCAGTGGATTTCACTGAAACGCCTGGGCGTTGGACGAAAGCTTTCAATTCTGACGTTAAAGAAGGTTGCTGGTACTCAACCCGAAGGCAGTTCCAGTTCTTGAGCTGCTTCGGCCTGTCACTTATCCGACAATCGACCGCTTTTCCCAATTCTCACTCCAACAGTCTCGAGTGCCTCTCAGTTGGGTTCCTACACGGCTGGCTCCCAACTTACAACTTAACCCAAAGTCAACTTTCCACACGACCAGCTACGTATAGGAGCGCTATATCGTCGTTCACCGCATTTCTACGAGAACATGCATGGAGAACAAAATGTAGGTACTGGTTGGTTGAGAATACTCTGTAAGTATGATCGAAAACGTTTCAGCCATTTTTGAGGAAATTGCTGAAATGGTAAATTAATATTCGACAAATCTCGTTTTCCGAGTTATCAAGGCTTATATACCCGTTCAACAGATAAATACAGAAATAGTTGCAGAGAACAAAATGTGGGTATAGGTTGCTAGAAGACTCCATAAGATCCATGAAACCCGATGATGTAGTAATTCGGGAAATTACAAAAATGGTTTAAAAAATTAACAAAAATTTTGGCAGTTTAACGCAAATACCCCGCGTTCGGTATCGGTTTCAAGGTATTTTTAGGTACTGAGTCGAACGAAATAAGTCTCACGAGTGTACAATTGCGTCTAGATCGAAAACAGTGCAATTGCAGTGATTATAGTGAACTAATTAAAAGCACTCGCGGGACAATACGGCGAAAGTAATCGTTTCATCGTCGTGCAAATTGCCTACAGGTGCCGGCAACAGGTAATGTTCGTCGTTCCGACGTTCAGCGTGGCAGCAAATTTTCTTCGCATCGCCTAACTGCGGGACTCGATGAATTGACTTCTTGCAAAGAGTTTCACTAGGCGCGATGCGAGTGTAACTGACCACGTCGGCTTAGACAAGGTTTTTCGAGTTTTACCCACGAATAGCAGCTACTAATGGTTAATGAATTATTTACAGTGACAAATGGAATTTGAGGGTTACTCCTCAGCTGTGTTCCAATTTGTCTACCATTAATACAAGAAATTATCCGCGAAAACAATGCTGCAGTATTGGGTTTTTGATAAACATCTAGTTTGAACTTCAATGTACGAACTTTTTCTTATACGAACCACGGCACTCACGGATCCAGATGGGAAATAAACAATGAAATGACGGATCCCCCCTAAAGAAACATCTGGTCTGGAAACTACTTCCCTGTGCAATAACCTACTAGAGGTGGTTTGGGAACACGGTAAACGTCAAATTGTGCATTCGCAGAAGTGAAGCACAAGTCAAATTGCCCCATCCCGTCCTGGTGCGTGCAAAGGTTTGTAAAATCAAGAATGTGACGATAATGGCAGAGTTGCTATGGTTCAGAAATGGGTTGAATCCTTCATTCATGAGCGAGTTGGAGTGGGTGAGGTTTCAGATACTCAGATGGGTATGCGCCATTTGGAAATCCGTTTATATTGTCGAATTTCCAATAAATGACGGGAACAGGACAATTTTTATGTGCAGTTTTGTTATTTTTCAACGCAATAATAAGGATAACAATAAACCGTTGCGTAATAATTTGCAACGTTTTTATCACTGATTTGCAGCGTTTTTATCACTGAATAAATATGAAGATAGAATATGAGGACTATCAAAGGAATGTTTATTGGGAACCCACGATAGATGCTAGGCAAGCGTTTCAATAAGTGTTTAGACAACTTCACTATTACTACGAGGGTGCATTTCTACTGGTTTAGTGGTAAGACGAAGATTCATAATCCGACGAAAGTTGGGCATTAGGTCGGACCTCGGGACTGACCAACCTGAGTCAGTGGCTCTCCAAACATTTCCAAGCCCCTCGTAACACATCGTGTCAGAAGTTCCCAACTCCAACACGCTCCTTGATTCTAAGAAAAAGATGAGAATGGTAACCCTACTACAATGTGAAAGAAAAGTGGGCGCCCTTGCTCCGTTGGCCTGGAGCTTTGAACGTATTTTCCACGGTTTCCCTCAACTCTCAAAAATCCGTTTGTTGTGGCAAAGTGGAGAAATTCTTATCAGGCCAGATTTTGACCACAGACGTTTAATGTAAGAAAGTATTAAAAAATTGGTGAAATTAATTTATTGAGTTGCTCCTACTTATGCCACCACCATAATTGAGGAATCAGTGAATTTCTTTAAAATGTCAAAATTTAAAATCACTAACACAAACGGTGGGAACAGCTTTCGTACAAGTACGCAACCGCGAGGGACATTTTATGTATTTTTCTTTCTTTTAAATAAAGAAATATAAAATTACAACACAAAAAATATTCTTCATTTTTGTAACAGACGTTACCATGCACTTAACCCAACACAAATTACGTGACGCTTCTCCGTTACATATCCCGCAAGACATAAAACACAAGTGAACACATAAAATGTCAACAACAAAAATCATGACCCTGGTGGGACTCGAACCCACAACCTCCGGTTTATTAGACAATTGCCTTATGCATTACGCCACAGGAACTGTAGTTGAAACTGGGATTAAAACGTTGACTTGCCCAATCGGCCTCAAAGGTTAATTTTCGTGACGCTTTTGGCCGTTACATTTTCGAGTTTATGTAGCAAAGTAAATACGTAAAATGTCAATAAAGAAATCGTTGAGCTCATAAAATAGAAATTGAAAATGAGGCTCAATAGGCCTCCGGCTGTATATTGGTCCAGGTATGGCGCTGGTAAGCGTTGTTTTACAGACTTTCGGGATACTGCGACCCGACGAGAATGCTGAATGCGCGGTAATTGCGATTTTCACAGCAAAAGTGAGGGAACGACAATGAATACAATATATCTAAGCCGTTTTAACGAGGCACGTAGTGAGACGACGATGGTTGGAATGGAATAAAATAAAATGGCGCATGGAGCCCCTGAGCTGCCACTAATTGTTACGATTAACTAATCGAAATATCGCGCGAACACGATGGAACTGACGCAGAACTGAAGCTACGAACGAGTTTTCAGAGAGCGATAGACTATAAGTGGTAACTAAATCAACAGCAACGTCCCAAACAGTATTATTTGAACAATACCATAGCAAACGAAGCAATTTCATAGCTGTCCCACCAAAAATAAAGTTCCCCGCCGCAATATTTCCTTAACCTCTTACATTATGCGAGAAGTCACAGCGGCTCATCAGACTCACTCGAGGATCTACGCGGCCATCATTTTTCCGCTCCCGCACGATCCCACGTGCGAGATGATTCAACCGGCGGGGAAAATGGGAAGGAAAACTCGTCAAACAAACCGACGACAAAACGATAAATCCGTTTCGGAAATTAAATTTACGACTTTTGATACACCGAGAACGTGACGTCTTAAGAGGGAAGAAGAGAGCGCATGCAAATTGAGTCGACGGTGGAACAAATTCTCTACGTGACCTCTTTCGTCTCGAGTGTGGATCCACAATTCAGGGGGTGACGGATCGAGGAACGAAGGAGCGATGCCGGTGAGCTTTGTCCTCATGTCACACGGCTTTCAAACTTTTTCACCTTCGTTCTTTTTTTAGTGCGCGTCATGGAAAAAAAAATACGGGACGATCTTCTCACTTAACGTAACATGCAATAAGAATGACAGAAATAAAGAGGTCGCTGAGCACAGCGGTCTAATTTCGTAAAAGGGTCGTTTTGTTTGGGGAACAGATTCGAACTACAGGAAATGGTCGATTTACATACAGAAACAAATCAAATTTCATAAAATGGTTAATTGGTGAAGGAGTACGATTCGGAACCGAGGAAATCTAAGATACTCATTGGAAAATCAGAAAATCGTCGATTTGTTCGGAGAATAGAATCAAAATTGACGGATTGGTCTTCTCTTCTTGCGAAACGACTCGAAATAGAAAAAATGGTCAATTTTTATAAGGTGTGATGTGTTGAAGGTTTTCTACTCTCATAGTTCGCGTCTGGGGCAAATATGATTTATCAGAAAAACCGTTCAAACTCACCAAAATCATAAATAAACAAATAATTCTTCTCGAGGAGAAAATAAGGAAATGAGATTGGTTATCTGCGTTAATGTAGAAAGAAAAGGATTTGAGTTATTCAGTTCAATTATTGGAGATGGAAATAGGTGACAAGACGATTTAATTTTTTTTCTTCTTCTCGACCTCTTCCGCGCCAACCGTCATCCAATTCGGATACCAGCTATAAAAAACCCTCCAAAGTTGTGTGATTCCCTTGAACATTTGGCGCGACTTCGTATCTTCGTTGTGGCCAGCCACAAAGGAGCGGCGCCTTCCATAACGCTGCTAACTGTTTTTCAGTTATTATTATTTTTCCATTTCCAATTTCCTTCAATTCAATTTTTATCAACTACTTAATATATTCGTTTATTTGCCACGAGCCACATACCTCATCGATCATCATTACAGTTCATTTACAGTTCAACATCGTATCCTGTGCTATGCTTCAATATGCTGGGGATTTCAGGAGTATTCAAAGGCGGAGGGAGTGCAGCTGAGGTATATTTGAAAGCTGTTCCAGTTGCCGAGGTTTTCCCCGAATTACATTTTACATCTGGAGACAGGGGTGGACACCTTATTATCTTTTACTCTTGAAGCCAATCTAAAGTACTTGAGGAAAGTATCTTGTCTCCCGGACACGTGTCTACCTAAAATAATTGCCATGGAAGCGATGAGAAGCAGAGTGTCAAGGGCTGGGCATCTTGGCCGCCTCGCCAATGGTGTCGTAGATGGGTTGGATACCTGGTCCTTTGAATCTATCTGGCTTCATGCAGCTGACATCCTTGAGGGGTTTAGGGAACGCAAAAAGCAGTGGTTCTGGCAAAGGGCTATGAAGTTCACACTATATAGGGGAGCTTGACACCCGCTTCAAGGCCGCGAGCTTGGTCAGTGAGCCAGTGATGGATATTTTCTCGGCGAGGTGGATTTTTAAGTTGAAGGGAGAACTGCTACATCTCAATGCAAAGCCGAGCCAGACTAACCATAACGAGGAGTGTGCTCTGTGCAATAGGCATGAGAGGGAAGACTTGCACTTGCCCAGTACTTGGAGAGTTTAGGATTGAAGTTTTTAATAAACCTGTCCTTTCACGGAATGAGGCTGTGGCTTTGTTGGATGGCAGTGGATGGCCTCAACTGGTGGTTTTTAGTAAAATAGCCTGGATATATCGCTCTGCGTTGGTACATGAATTTAATTTTTAATTTCCTTTTATTTTTTTGTATTTTGTTTTCATTGTAGGTTATTTTTTCTTTTCGTATTTTTTCTAGCATAATCTGCTGACGCCCGCGACAGACGGTTTGAAAAACCATGTCGGTATTGTTTTTTTTTTAATGCAGAAGGAATCTTTTACTTTGTTTTATTTTGTCAATAAACTTTTTTCTTCAGTTCAACATCAAACTTGGCCTTGCCGGAGCCGAATCGTAAATACTTCAATCAGTTAGGATGTAATTAAATGATTTGAATTGGTCTTTGGTAATCAGTATATAATTAAGAGTTATAATTTTCAGCCACGAATTGGCGGAATTTGTCTTTCGGTTCCTCGTGCAGCGGTTGAAATCGTGCAGAACAGGCGTAAGCGAGAACAAGCAGCAATCCGTAGTCTCATCGATGAGTTTGTTTTGATTCCGCTTGTTTAAGGTTGCGGGTGAGAAAATCGACCCCGACTCGGGACGCGTAAACATAATCGAACTGTTTCCGTCCACTTTTCGTGTTTTTCACTCACAACGCCGATTTTTCGGTTGGAAACTATCGTAGCCAAAATTGATAGGATACACCAGGCGCGGAAGAGCCGTCTCCGATAATTGAACTGAATAATTCAAATCCTTTCCCCATTAACGAAGTTAACCAGAAATTAAGAACGTAATGAGACCCACTTTGAATTTAAGCGAAAAGGTAGAACTGAAATGGATGAATCGAACTCCTTTTCAATATTCAATTACAGTAACCTAATTGCTCGGGTCGTGAGTAAAGAGAATAACGGGACAACGGGTTTTTGCTCACCTTTGCCCAACAATATTCAAGCAAAGGGGAAGGATACTTGAAACCTGGGTGATAAGGGAGAGGCTCAATCGGTACGTCGCAGGGCGCGTGAAAAATCACAATGCAACCTTAGCAAAAGCCGAACTCGCCCCGTCCCCAGAGAAGCACATGCCGCCTCAAGACAAATTGACACGAGCCTACCAAAATACAGGACTGCACAATACAAAGGAAGAAAACTGAACATCTATAAACAAAAAACTTCAATGGACAAAACAACGCAAAATGCGCCACCATATCTACACCACTCGATAGACGACACAAACGAAAACAACCAACTGATTTACAAAGTGGATTTACAGACCACCCTATACAAATAAAGACTTAGAATTGACAAGTTGGGAAAATCGTCCTAAAGAATATTCAAGATTCAAAAAGCAACCGTTTTTTTTTTTTTAAAGAAAAACTATTCACAATTCGGAAAAGATGCGATTTGTTTTCAAATAAGATTCTCGCTTGACCTTTGGAAACGTTGGTAAATGGAGTAGTACATAGTCAATTCGTGATGAGAAACGCCTAAAAAGTCAACAAACCGTCGATTTGTGTGGGGGAACGATTAAAAATTGACTAAGCAGTCGTTTCGTCTGGCTAACAAACACGATGAAATAGTCGATTCGTTCAGGGGAACGATTCAGATTCGAGAAAAAGGTACATAATATTATTTAAAAAAGTTTACGAATTCATAAAATCGTCGATTTGTTAAGGAGAAGGATTAAAATTGAAGAAGCGGTCGAGGTTTTAAGGGAAACGATTCGAAGTTCGGAAAAGGGTCAATTTGTTTGGAGAAACGATTGATTATGTTTTAAAACTATCCTTAAATGAGGAAATGGTCCATTTACCTTTGAAAATTCGGAAAATGGTTGTTTCGCAATGTGAAACGATTCAAACCTCAGAAAAGGGTTGTTTTCTGAATAATACACTGACAGTTTTTTTTTTGGCAGGAAAAGTATAACTCCCCCCCCCCCCCAAATCTAAAAAAGTGACAGTGACACTTTACGATTCAAAGTAAGAAGATTACAAATCTTCAATGTCCGTAGGAGACATTTCACCTTCAATACGGTGGCTGCCAACGAATCGAGTATTTTGATACGCTCGACGACGTAAATTTTCATATTAGGTTCCGATTGTCGAAAGAAACAACGGTGTTAGTACTTTCGCTAATTCTAACGCGGATAGAATCGCCAAGTAACCCAAATCACGCAATTTCGTCAACGAAGAAACTCCTAACGCTCAGGTTCTACTGACTCGGTAAGTACAGACCTAATATTTTATCGATCTATCACGTTACATTCGTGCGTGATGTAACTTACTTCAAGATCAAAAAGTGATTTAGAGCTTTCATCGAATGTTTACGTCTCAATTCCATTAGTCCCAAAACTCTGATTCGGCGTTCAATTTTGATTCTTTTGGAATTATAGGAAAAAGTGAACCGTATAAAATATACGGAGAAGTATACCGTACTTTGTTTGCTTATTTCTGATTATTATTGACCTTCCATTTTGTAGCTTATTGGAACATGCGTTTTGTGTGAACGATAGGCGAGAATTATGCGTTTTGACCACGGTGAGAAGTATAATTCTGTGCTCATAACTTTCAGTGACCGTCTGACGTTGGCGTGAGATCGTGAATATCAAGTTTGAGTTGACTAGGTTCAGTCGTTCTTTCTCATTCGTGTCTACAATCGCACACCATGTTCTGAAAAGGGTGGTTTTGGGAATTAGAAACGTAAATATCTGAAGAAAACTCAATAATTATATTTTTTACCAATCACATAGGCTATACGAATGAAAAGGTCCTTACTAGTTTCCCAGACCATTTTTCACTTGCTCCCACTTTCATAAAGATGATGGAGAAGAAAAAAATCTCAAAAGCCCAAAGAGCGTTTTACCACTGGGCTAGAATGCCACAGGCCATTGGTGCTATCGACTGTAATCATGTGAAAATGTCACTGTTTGTGAAACACGCCGCACATTTGGTGTTGAGAAGCTTCATGTATCGTTTTTCAAATAAGGAAAAATGAACAACAATGAACAGCGTAATGTTTTCTGTAGGGAGCATTTTTTTACTTATGTTGCCCACAATCAAAACGAAAAGGTATAAAATCGACGGAAAAAATGACGACAAACACTGAACAAAAATAATCGCAATACGAAAAATGAGCTACACAATAAGAAGAGGAGTAAGAAAAGAATGGAAGGTAAGGCAAGATAAGAAGAGAATTGAAAAAAAATAGAGAAGTATCAATTTATTATTTAAAAATTCTCCAACTGATATTTTGGGTATTTGAATGAAAATGTCAAATAATGAAATCGACAGGCGGCAAATGCAGGTGGCCCAACACAAAGTTGCATCTTTGTTTGAGGGATTCTTGTTTGAGCGAAGTGGTAGCCATTTTCCCCCGCGTTGAAAACTCCCGCTAGCTAACTGTTCGTCATTTGGTGATTGATGAACGCGAGCTCTAGTAGTTTTTCACTCACCGAATATCGTTGACAGATCGTCACCAAATCGGCGTTTTAACTAAAGAATAGATAAACCGGTATTAAAGAAATTGGGTTGTGTCCGCCAGTAGGCAAATACTAAAGTTAACGTACCTGTTAGGTGAGTCCGTCTCCTCACAACCAGAGGAGACGGACTCACCTAACAGGTACGTTAACTTTAGATAAACCGGTCTTTAAACTATCGTTTAAACAGTACATTGCCAGTTCAGTTGTGAAACCCCGTCTGTGCTAATCAATGGATTAAATGAAGTAGATTTCATGTGGCCCCCAGTCGGTAGGTATCTTATATTTGTAAATTTGGCTGGGGGTTTTATGTTTAGTGTTGCAGTTAGCTAGTGTGTTGAGTTTGTGATAGATCCTGTTGGATGGGTTGGGATTTTTTTAGGGGACGGAAAACCGTTGGAGCAGTTTTCGAGAAAAGCGCTCCGTTTCGGGTACATCTTGACAGGGTAAAATCTTGATTTTGCATCTTGGAAAAATAATTAATAAAACAGAACTAGTGAGGTTACTCATTTTTGCTGCTCTTTAAAGTTCGTTACAGTTGTCCTGGTGTGCTTTTAAGTAGACCACAATCTTAGGAAAATTGAACTATTTTCCCAGCGGTGCGCAATATTTTCGTGTCTTGCGCGAAGAAAAGTAAAAACAACCAAGCAAAATCAATTTTGCCTAAAAAACGATGTCAATCTGTGGGAAACAACGAGCTAATCGCCGAACCTGCTTCGAAAATAACGGTTTTACGGAAAAAAAGAGAGGTCGGAGGATATTGATGGCCCGTCTGAGTATATACGACGGCCAATCTAATCTACAGATCCGAACGATCTCAAACAGCCCCGAACCCGACGGTTGCTGTCGTAGCCGCCCTGAAGGCAGTTTAGCCGCAAGATGGATCGCAACTGTGGGATCACGATCACAAAATCCTACGGATTTATATCAACTGAAAAAGCCGAAGGACCTTAACAGAGCTGTAACCGGAGGATTGATGTTGGGCTCGAAACCCATTCGCCGAACTTCTCCATTTCTTTAGAGTTCAAACGGAATCGCTATGCGGCCAGAGGGCACGAGTCGAAGGGCGGAGTTCGGCGAGGGACTCATTTAAATCCGACCGCAAACACACGATCTGCGCGAGTACAACGGGATTTATTGTTTTTGGTTCGTAATCAATTGCTAGGGCACAAATAAATCACCCTCCCGCTAAAACAGACGATATTCGTGTTAGTGAACGCGAGCTCTTAATCACCGAGAGATATGAACTGCCGGCGATCTGGAAGGTGCTAGAAGGCATTTGCCGCACGCGAATCCGACCTTTTTCGGTTCAGTTCAACAGCTGCACGGGTCGTCGAGTAAGGAGATTCCCTTTTCAACGATTGAGAGGAAGAAATTGGTGAACAAGAGCGGGACGAATCAGAGATTAATGTGGGACTAACAGGCACAATGAGAGCGAAGTAAAGGGGTAAGTACTGCAGGTAATGAAGTGTCACCTGTTGAGCACTCACAGAAGTTCGGTTGCGCGGCGGGGATACGCGACCATATCATCAAAAGAATCCTTGACCGTAACCCATTGGTCTTACGTGATGCAAGTTCTCAGAAAGTATCGGGCAAGGTGTCTAATTGTTGTGGATTGACAGAACACACTTCAATACGCGCATTACATTACGTTCAACATAATTACAACTAAGGAGCAAGCCCCAAACCGGAACGAGGTACCTTGCAAAGGATGTGCAGTATGTTAGCACGAGGAGCAGCCAAAGCACCTGTCAATGTCACTTTTTTCGAGAAAAGGACAAAATTTTGCGACTTTTCCATGTATTTGTTCGAAACAGAAAGTCCTTCCTGCCATAATTTACCACAGCCTGACTTACGTACAGTCTGTTCAGAACAGGCCGAAGTAGTTGGGCTCTTGAGCTCGGGCCCTTCTCAGGTGCATTCAGCTCAATGGTTTCGAACCCTTCTTTTGTGTTATCCGCGAAGGAAGGCTGAGAACTGTCTGTTCAGTCGGCTTCTCCTCCAGGCAAAGGAAATGGGTTAACTTACAATGACAACGGATTTCCCCTTTTGGACTTTCCAAAATGTCCTTCCCTCCTTCGAGTTACCTCCTTCTACAACACACACAGCTCTTCCCAGAGACACTCGTTTCCCGGTCCTCAGACTGACATTCCTCAATCAACTCTCAGGCCAGTCAGCTCTAATTCACTCTCTCCCCAATCTAGTTTCCCACGCAACCAGTTCACGCATATTCCGAGTCCCCTTGTGTCACCCTTACATACTCAAACTCAAATCACTATTCATTTAACGTGCAATGCAGTCCTCACTCACCCTCAGTTCCCTTTAATTTCGTCCTTAAACTCCTACTCACGTGCGCTCAATACAGTGCTCATACTTATCTCCTCCCTTTTCACCCATTAACGAAGATATTTGAGTCACCTAGTCTTCCTATTTTCCAATTCTTTGTCGTCTGTTCCGTCCAACTCCGAGTTGCGCGTGACTCTGGACTGTCAATCAGCACTTTCCATGCTTCTCTTCTCTTCATTCCCGGATAATCCCACGGAACAAGATCCAAAGCACGACAGAAAACATCGAGCACCTTATTGAAGATATTGTACTATCCAAGTACAAGTACTAGCAGCCCCTTTAACAGGTCATGGTAACTCGCACCCCAAGTGGCCTTGCTAATGGCACGCAGTGAGGCAAACCTTGCAATGGTAGCGCCTTTAAGGGACTGGAGGTGTTGTATCTCTTCTCGAAGTGCCGTACCTATAGAGGGCGTAGGCAACCTCTCACATATACCTGTGCTGTGTATCATTAACTGTTATACACAGGTATATGGGACCTACGACGGTTGCGAACGGCACTATTTTGAGAGGCTTACTAGGCAAGTGTACACGTGGTGGTTTGCCATTGCCTTCCACGAGGTCACGGCCACAAATTGTTTGGTGTTACGCTCGGGAATCGAACCCGAGTATTTGGCATGGTAGGCTGATACACTAACCTCCACGCCACGGCCGCAGGTGTTGTATATTCCCTCCTAAATACTTGACGTGCTATTCAAGAAGGTGCCTGTGGCCGCCAAAGCGTATTGAGGGTTGGCTAATTAATTTTCCCGTCAGCATAGCTGGGTTTTCGCTCACCCACCTGCATCTTGACACGCTCACACCATTGGGTGATGGTGCAGAGCACGTGGGCGGTCCTTGCCTCGATTGACAGGCCTACTCAGCACGGATCAGCACAGTCAGGTCATCCACATAGGCTCGCAGTTAGTCTCCATGAGCCGTTCCAGAGTCCAACAAGCCAGAAACAGGACACTATCTGGTTGTATCCTTTCCTTTAAAAATCGACGGAGCGAGCCTAATATTAACTTCATGAAAATTAATTTGCTTTCTTGCTTTAACTTCGGGTTGAAGTACGTAACCCGTTGAGCGACGATTGGGTGCAGCCACTATCTCTCAATACCATGCACAGGCACACACAAACCTTCATTCTGAAGCGAGTTTATCGGAACCAGCAGTAATTGAAGATAAAAAAGGAAGTTATCCGCTCTTCGATTCGCAATAACACAAGACTAAAGGGAGAGAGAGAGAGAGATAATTGTGTCAGAGAAAGGCCTCAGGTGTGGATTATCCGAACGAGGACTTTCCATTTACAATCGAGAAGATTAACGAAGGACTTAATATCGGAATTGGATGAAATATATGGCCCCCGGTGGATTAAACCTTTCCATATTCAACCCTTTCTTTAACGCACACAACCTCGAGCACACTTCTTCGTACAAACTCTATAATTAAAACCGAATCTTTTTCAGCGCTCACTCCAACTTATAAAACTCCACATTGCGTTACTTCAGACTCGGTAAAGTTCACGTAACAAGCTGGAAGTCTCTTAACGGAACACATCAGCGAATCAAATATTAGAAAAAACACAAACCCAAGAACAGTTTGGCCGAGGGTTGGAAGGCGAAAGGCCTGAAGATGCCGAAGTCAGCAGGGAAAATGGCGAGTTCTAGTTAGATTGTTGGGGAGCTTCAATGAGGTCCGTGTTTCTTAGTGGGAGGGTGTTACGGAGAAAAGGGAGCTCCCGAGATTGAGGGCAACCAGCCAAACAACTGCCGAAGAAGTGAGGGGTATGCGGTGACTTGAGGCAAGTTTTAATTCGCTAAACTTGGCACTCGAGGAGCTTTCTTACGAATCCTCGTCGCCTTAACTTCATTGTTCTTCCCCCCCCCCATCCCCTCCAATCCTTCACAGCACTAGAACTACTCGAACCGCAACAAATATATTGGAGTAAGCGGAAGAGCGTTTCTCTTTAATAGTTGGACCCGAAGCCCCGTTATATCAAATAGGTTCTGGAACTCATTTACTCAGGAAATTTCTGGAAAAACCATTCTGAGTTTGTCCGCTGATCAGGTCTGTTTCCTTATCGATATGACTGCACTGCACGTCTAGCAGAGAGTTAGATCAGTCGACTGTCATGGAGGTTGAAGTTTAGCAACCATGCAAGAGGCACTCACTCAGCATCCAACGAATCCAGGCCTGTGGAGGTAGGGCAGTTTTGGTCTTTGTCAGTCTCCCAGTGGAGAGCTGCTTCCCACGTTTCAACAGAGGGTACCGTACCATCTGGGTGTTCTTAATCTGGCTCCCCACCAGATCTAACTTAGGTGGCAAGTTTCTAAAGGACATCTCAACTGCGACCACGTTCTTTGCCACGACCTTCTTCGTAAACTCGGTGAAACAGTTATAGGCTTGCTTTGCCGCTGCTGGTGGGTTTTTCTGCTCTCCGAAAACTGTTGCTCACTGTTGTAGAAACTACAGAAGAGCACACGTGGTTTCTTGTGTTCTCCGCACTGGAAGGGCAAGACAAGCATGATGGAGAGTCCTTGAGATAAAGGAAGTAGAGCCGCGCATTGAAGTCGCCACGTCGCGTCGCTAAGGAACTGGCTCGTTCAATGGTCTGGCTCAACCCACTGTCTCCTAAGACCACGAATGTTGGGGAAAAAATCGTAAGTGTCACGTTCCATTGATGAGGATTCCTATTTATCCGTTCACCGACGGCAGCAAGTTTTCGTTTTAAAGGGAGGTCTGTGTGGAATTCAGAGTGATTCTGTCGATACTGTCTCATAGGCCTCAGTGGTCCACAGGAGTGCAGCTCTCTGGGATTGGTCCTACACTCTCTTATGATTTATGGTGTGTTTGCTACTCCAGACAACAGGGCAGTAGCCAATCACGCCTAGATAGGCCTTGTACATGAGGATCGTGTCACAGTCCCCAAGTGGCCTAACTAATTGCTCGCAGTAAGGCAAAACTTGCAATGGTGTTGGCTGAAGCTCCACTTCTCACCTATATTCCCCCCTAAGCACTCGACTTACTTCTCAGGAGTTGCTCTCAGTCTTTTGATCAGTTATGTGCACTCCAAAACGTTCAT
The DNA here is from genome assembly GCA_020466155.1 of Pachypeltis micranthus. NCBI lineage: Eukaryota > Metazoa > Arthropoda > Insecta > Hemiptera > Miridae > Pachypeltis > Pachypeltis micranthus. The sequence continues at coordinate 8,923,011 of CM035778.1, forward strand.
ATTGACCTTCTTTCGCGACCCTTGCTGTACTTTGAAATTGAAGGCGTTTGTCCCCAACTTTTCATTCTCCAAGACTTCCGTTAGTTGTAGCGTTTTCAACTTAAGTAACTAAATGTAAAATATTGCATCGGCTGTCCTTAATTTCTGTATCAATGCTGCCCTTTTTAGTGCTATTACGTAATGTGCATTCAGTGCCGCGTCCTCACTCTTCAAGCTCTAGTCAGTTCTCGTTTAAACACTCGAGCCGATTCGTTGGTGATCCTGAAGTGTGCAGCTCTTAAATATGCGAATCCCAAGGGCATAGTTCATCCCAATACCCGACTAGGAATCCAATCGGACGCTTACGCGATCGCGGGCTCGCCACAAATTCATTATACCTGCCTTTCTGTGTGTCCCGCGTCAGATGCATGTAACCCACGGGGCGCTCTTGAACGAGAATCACGTTCGCTGGAGATATCGGCGAGCATGGCTCTCTTTTTCTACCTATTCACGATAATAAACTCGTGACAGTGTCCTTGAACTGCACAGTCGATTTCCTCCTGATTTCATTTGGTTTTACACCTTCGGGGAGGAAAAACTTGGTGATCACTCGTGATTGAACGAAGTTGTTTTGAACAGTTTGGATATTACTTATTTGAAAGTTCGACGCACAGCCCTAGATTTACCAACAATACTGCCAGATTGGTCTAATTAGGGTGAGACAGAAACCGTTTCAAGCGTGTTGTAAGCTGTGAGTGGTTTCAGTGACACGGGTTGTAGTGATATGCGCTTGCCACACACGTTTTGCGTTTAACCGTAGACCAAATGATCTTATTTCCTAGCTAGTGGTTTGTGTAGATGTATTTATGGGCCGTAGGCTCTGGTTGTAAGTAAAGCGTAGATTTACGAGGGTTGTCTCGACATCGTCAACTCATAATCTGCTTGAAAAAGGTGAATACGCCTCAGGTCAGACGTAGAAAGCAGTGATTCGTTAGGTGGAACTCCGCAAGAAATAGTTTCTTTTTACTTATATTGCATAATAATAAATATCTGGTGCGTAGCAACACCCAACTTTCCGCCACCCCTGTAAGTTCGAACACCAGCTACATATGAGAGCGCTATATCTTCGTTCAACGTATTTCTACAGAACAAAATGCAGGAACTAGTTAGTTGAGAGTCATTTGTAAGTTTGACCGAAATCGTTGGAGCCGTTTTTGAGGAAATCGGAATACCGATAAATTAATACGACGAATCTCCTTATACGGCTTATATCTTCGTTCAACATACATATACAGAAATAATTACCGAGAACAAAATGTTGATATGAGTGAGAAAAGGACACTCTGTAAGGTTGATCACATCTGGTGAAGCAGTTTTCCCACAATTTATGGACATTTTATTTATTATTTTCGACACGTTTTCATTTTTATCGCTGTTCGATGGACTGTCAGAGGAACATTTATTGAGAACAATATATAGGTATTAACTATTCCGAAACATTCTGTGAGTTCGGTGAAAATCGTTAGCGCCGTTTTCGAGAAATATGCGAAGAACCCTAGATTTTGGCACATTTTAGTTCCCCACCCCCTTTTCCGACCGAAATCGCCCATAACCTTATTATGGGGGTCTACAAAAAATAACGAACAAAACAAAACAAAAAAGAACCAGCTCAATTGGTAAGGCCGTTCTCCCGCAAATCATACCTGACACACACACGGATCACGCGCCGAAATTAGGTTTGTTTAGACTGAGTAGGTCTCAAAACGTAAAGATCGGAAGAAAACCTAACTTTTCCTTACTTAGGAATACCATCCTTTCCCTTTAGGTAGCGGAAAGTCAATGAAGCCAAACTGTATAAATGCTCAATTTTGCTATACAACCACAAGACGTTCTCGAGACGCTAATTAGACGTTGATGTGACATCAAGAACGTCATCTTCCGCATCAATGGAGAATGACTTCCCACAGTCGCCGTTTACAAGTGTAAGGGATTGTTTGAACCACTGAGGAAGTGTTTTCATTAATTTGGCAACCAATTACCCAAGTGGTAAACGAAAAAAGGAAAAAGTTTATAATAAAAGATTTGTAACAAAAAAGGAAGTACAGTATATACAGGGAAATGAAATTAGGAGCTCCTATTATACTAATTTAAGCGAAACTAATCTAAGGTATAATTTGAGTGGAAGAAATGTTCGAATGGAAGGTAGTTTAGTCTGAACGTAGTTGCTGAGACGTTGGGAAGGCCGAGGAAAGCGATCCAAGCGAGCTATCAGGTTAGATGACGGTGTAGCAGCGTATGGGGTGCGGCAGTTGGAGTGATGCAGATTGTCGATTCCCTAATTGCAATATCGAATGGGATTGGGATGGTGATGGTCCAATAATAGCGGGATACTGATGACCCAGCTATTTCAAGAAGTTGGACAAAAAGTGAGAACCACGCGCGCAGGTGAACGAAAAGGCGAACAAACGTTGGTATGAAGGCGAGGGCAGTTGAGCGTTGGAACGACTTGAAGAAGAAGGGCTAGCCACGTTCACTCCAGACGCGTTTTGATTATCGTTCAGAAGTCCAAAGAACTTCTTACGTGTACCTTATTATTAAATACAAACAACTACCTCCAGCGTTAACAGGGATCATGCGCAACTCAAAACGCACGACAGGTACAGCCGTATCCCTGGCCCATAAACTCCTGCCCTTGCTAGGCCCTCCATTGATCCATCCGCATAATATACCAACCAATTGCCCTAACTTCAATCAGAAGATTTCGTTCGATTAGTGACTGCCAACCAGGAGGTAAACACTTATCGCGTTAAACTGTAGTTTTGGGGCAACCTGAGACAGAGTTTCTTCCATAGCGAATGGAAGAAACAGCCCCTCGTTCAGTGAATCGACTCACTGTTACATTGGCAATTACGACGAAGCCCAGCACGAGCAATAGACTTTTATTAGGAGGGGCACAACCTTAAAAAGCCCCTTTTTCGCCGTTTGGGCTCTCCAGAAATTGGCTTCAAATCCAACACAAAGTGCAAATAATAAAACGACTAGTAGTTAGGAAATGAATGGGTCGTTTTTATAACGGCAAAAGGAGGTAGTTACGCTCTTTAGCGGTAGAAGTAAGAAAAAAAAAGGCTCCTGAATTCGAGAGAGGAAAAAGATACGCGCCACTAATTTCGAGAAAGAAGTGACAGGCTCGAGAAAAGAAGCTTCAGGAGCTTCCTTTTATTTCCCAGCAACGAATAAAACTGTACGGCTCTGAGTTTAGTTCAACGGAAATGGAGCTAGGAAGGAGTCTCCAGATTTTCTCCCTTCTTCTTCAATTCTCGAGGATTCGTCTTTCTATGGCTCGGCAGATATAACGAGGTTAAGCTTGATTTCCTCCTCTGTAAACTCGCTGGTATAAAGTTCTGCTCCCTGAAAAAACGGAAAAGCGATTTTTTCCCGAACAAATCACTCTTCAAAAACAGACTTCTTTTGTAAGTCCTTCGGAAGCTGTTAAAATTATACACCCAAAGGCTGCAACTTTACCACGCTGAAGTTTAGTCAATCGGCAAATCGTAAATTTAATAAATAATGTCAAATAAATATGAACACTTGTCCCACTGCTGCATAGAAGTACTATTGAATATCTCAACCATCCACGTACACATTCAGAGGACAGCATACCTGGGAATGGAAAGGGTATTGCAGACCAGTAATTCTACGAGGGCGAAGGCAAGCAAGCCTCCAAGGAACGATTAGATAGTTCAAATTAGAAGAGGCAGTAGTTCTTCCTACTCACCAGAGCGGAAGAATGTTCAGTTGTTGTTTGGAGACCCCCGGAACAGTGGGAGGGAGGGCTGTTGCATAGTGCGGTGGGCGCACTGCCATAATACACTGACGGTTCTGCGATGGGAGGCACCGACTGGTCTGGTCATCGTAGCGCCCAACTTCAGCCGCTGGGAGAGAACGCCACGATATATCAAGCAGAAATTCTAGCCATAAAGATGGGCTCCTGACAAAAGGACTCAAGGGTAAGCGGATCTACATATTCTCGTACAGTCGGTCTACCTTGAAGACCATCCTACACCTTCAGGCGCTCAAATGACTTAGTGCCCAAAACAGGTTTCTCCTTATTTGGGTGCCATCTCATACTGGGGCACAAGGGCAATGAAAGGGCAGACTGCCTTCCAAAAAGGGGCATATACCCTACCCATCGGTCCTGAGCGAACAAAGTAGCGACGAATAGTCACATAAATCGGCAGGTCGCCCAGCGGGAGATGCAGGTAAGTTTCCTGTTCAAGGGCGAAGGCAATGTTAACACTCTCCAGACAGATCTAACTAGCTTCTTCACCAGGCAATGCCTGCTTAGGAACAGCCTCAACAAGATGAGCAAATCAGAGGTAGAGGTAGAGGTCAGTTGAGTTCAGGGGTAGTTGAGTGCAGTTGTTTGCCGAGACAGAGGACACGACAGAGCACAGTCCTAGCAGCGAGGCACAAACATTTTTCCCAGGGGTTAGTCAAAAGACATACTCGGATGGTTTGTAAAAAAGGACATCGTTGCATTACCCCATGCGTTCTCCCATTGACTAAAGAACTCAGTCCCGCGTGCCTTCAGTAAAAAAAAAAAAACAACTGGTAAGGCATTTTGGGTAACGCATCACTGTAGTTGTTCTTGCAAAGAGTAAAAACACCAATTTTTACTTTCCACTACCCGAACGGTAAGGAAGGAATCACAACAGCATAAATTAGGTTTTCTTCACATCTTTACGTTTTAAGAGATTATTTCAGCATGTGTGTCTAGTTTTGTAATTCGGATTCGCGGAGGAACGGCTAGAAAGACCTAGGTATTAAATCAATTGGGCTAGACCCGCCAGTAGGCAAATTACTAAAGATAACGTACCTGTTAGGTGAGTCTGTCTCCTCTGTCTAGTGAGATACTGTGGGCGAACAGAAAAACCAACTGACGGATGTACAGACCACCCTATACAAAGAAGATTTAGAATCGACAACTGACAGACTATTTAAGACGTCCCTTTCCCTCCACCTCTAGTGGGTTTCCCCAGAGGTGCATGACCTCCTCCGTCCTCACCCTTCCACGACGATCCACCATCCCATTCACCTTTCAGTATATAAAGACTGACTGACTCTAGTACTGACTTAACGGCCAGACGATGATCTCTTTACATCGAAAGCGCTTGCCCACTGGCCAGAGGACTGACCTAACAGGTACGTTAACTTTAGGAATATACCTACCTTGGAGTGCCGTTTAAATCGTCTCGGGTGTTTATCATCAATGCAGTTAAATCCATCAAAGCAAAGGAGCTTCAGGATGGGGCAATGCTCGGCACGCATTGGTCAAATGGATGTGTCGAATACAGGTCAAGTCGGTGCTATTCTGTTCATTGGGAGTGGTTCGATGCTTCTGCGCAGTTACGTGCTTAAGTGTAGACGGGGGGAGGCAAATTGCATGTCAAGGTTTTTGACAGAGTTCCGAGTTAGCAGATACAAGTGCTGGGAACCCCATCTCATGATTTGCTCCAGCCAACTTGCAGCAACTGGACGTGTGGAATCGGGAATTACGATATACAGGGAAGGCTAGATCGGCAGGAAATCCAAGAAAAACGGGAGGAAATGGCCAGATGCTATCAAACGAGGTTAGGCTACGGGGACCTAACGAGAGTTTACAATTCTGCGTTGTGACGGAATTAAAAATCTTGTGCCCTTGATGAAGCCCATAACACGAAGAGAACCCTCTTTTTCGGGAAACAGGAACACGCGGAAGAGACCAAAACAGACCATCCCGGGGGAGAGAAGCAACCGCCTCCTCAACCTCTCATAAACCTCCCATCTGGTTATCACCTTGGAAGGCCTGTTCCAAGCCTCTACCTAGGGTCTGTTCCAGGCGCTCAACCACACTTGAAAAATAACTCGTTACACATGCCAAGTACCTGCATCCTTACCCCAAGAGTCTTGGAGCATGCCGGTGCGTCCGGGGCTGTCACCCCTGCATAGGGGCCCTCATATATGTGACAAAGCTTGGCTGCTGACTGATCGTGAGCTGACGAGAGATTGAAGGATGTACGTAGCACTAGATTCCCAACCTGTTGGTGTGCAGCGCGAATTATAACGACAACTTTGAACTCTGTGTTGAAGACTGCAGAGTTCGACTGGTTGGCGAGTTCTACAGCAAGGCGTCATTCCGTTGTTTCTACCAGGACCCTAGTCTTCGAGGCACAAGTCACGGATAAGCTCAGATTATCGAGCCAGCACACATTGAAAGGACGGATGCGCAGGGCTAGAAGAGGCCAAATCACGCAAAGGGATAGACAATTGAACTATTCTTCAGGAGTTTGCTGCGTCTCACTGCTTTTTCCTCAGTCGAAGTAACGCATTGTGGGTGGCAACCGAGGGAAGCGACTTATTCTCGTTGTAACGTAAAAAACATTGTCAAAACCAAACTACAGTATCGAACAAACAGCTTTATTTCAACGCCTAGTTGATTAAAATAGTGAACGACACCACTAAGCTTTGCAATTAGACGAACGATCGTCATAGATAAGACTCTCACTTCTTCGAAATAATTCTTTCCACTCCTTTTCATTTGGTGCTACTAATTAACGTAAATCCCAAAGCACTGGGCGTTTGGGGAAGTAAGATTAGAGCGACTTTGAGTGAAAAGAAGAGATTAAAAAGGTTCTGTAGGTATTAAATTCGCGTGATTATAACGTCCGCGCTTACCACGCACGCCTCGTTTAATACTGTCCTGCCCTTCGAAGTGGGAAGAGAGAGGGAGAGAGAGAGAGAGGGAAGACAGCGAGAATCTTTCGGGACTAATTAACACGCAAATACGGGTTAACTGCCAACGTCAAAAAAGACAAAAAATAACGAACATAAAAAGTAAGCGCTGTTGAAGCAAAGTGAGAAAATATATTAATCATGACCCTTTTGTCACCAACTGGGCGAGACAAATTTATTTTCAAATAACTTGTAGTTACACTCAGCCAGTTGTTTTCAGTCATCCGTTTTCTGTCATTATGAGTCAGCTGTTTTCATCATATGAGCCACCAAGACAAAAATAAAAGGCTTCAGTGTGTTTTAGGAACTCGAATAAAAAAAGGTGTTCTTTTAGTTCAAATTTAAATAAACACTATTTTGTGAGGATTAGGAGCGACGCTTTTCAATACAAAATAATTGGTAGCAGAACGCGGTTAGAATAAAAATGAGACGACGTCAATTAGATTATGTGACGGAAGAAATAGACGCGTTGATTGCTGCTGCTACGGACGCCATTGAAGAAAACCTTAGAAGCGATTGGTATGCTTGAAATTAATGTCGACGCCTTACAACTTCGACAAACAGCAGAAAACAGTAATAAAAGGGATGTAACCGATGTATTATGAATAAGAGTTGTTGAAAATCGAGCGCGAACATGCTTCAAAGAAACCCCTGGCAGATAGCCAGACTGTCACTCAGGGAGATCATATGACTCTGTATTACATGCACTAGTCGGGGAGCTAGAACAGTCAATAAGGGTCTTTCTGAATATTGAGGGGGTCTATGACAATACCTCTATGTGCAGCATTGAAATGGCACTGGGAAGATTTAATGTCGATAGAAATGCAATAAGATGGATTGTTGCTGTGCACAACTTCCCAAGGACACTGCCCACTTAGGGTGAGGACTGTGAGGGAACGCCCTCAGGGAGGGGTCTCATCTCCACTCCTATGGAATCTGGCGATGGACTCCCTTCTTGATAGACTAAATGCGGCGGGGTTTTTACGCCCAAGGTCACGCTGAAGATGTGGCTGTACTAATTCGGGGCAGAGTGCAAAGCGTGCTGCTATCTGACCTATATAGGGCAGCTTTACAGACGGTGTGATCGCAGAGCGGGATGAACTGTCCATCAAGTCAGCACGAACGGCCATAATGCCATGTACAACGCAAAGATAACTGTCGGTACTGAGACCCCAGGCAAAGCAGTTCAGCTCAGCGAGCGGGTCAAGTATCTGGGTGTGATTCAGGATCTCAAACTAATCTGGAAAGAGCACATCAGATATACGACCAAGAAAGTGACAATGGCCATGAGGACGTGTCAAAGAATGTGCGGGAGGACATGGGGCATAAAGCCCAGAATGGCCAGATGGTTTCGTGAGACCAATCATATCATGGTTCATACCTGGTACCTCGTGGCTGTTAAGTCAGAACTCCGTTAAGGGATGATGTCTTTACATCGAAAACGATCCATCGCCAACAGTCTCTCACCAGCCAGATGAGACGGACTCACCTTATAGGTACTTTAGTTAGTTGCCTACTGGCGGATCTATTGCTTTAAAGACACACGCATTATGCTCTTCAGGTCGTGGAAAAGTATAACGAACTGTACTCAAAGGCGACAAAAGAAAAGTTAGCTAAACCTACGATTCTAGAGTAAGGTCATTCATTGTTGAACGCACGAGCGGGGGAGTTGCAGAACTAAATGAAAAGAAACTCAGTGAGCGTTAGGAGGACTGTATTCTGTGTGCAACCAATGGAGCTGAGTTCATGTACAAAAGGGCGACACAAGGGGACTGGCGCGGGTAGCTGTACCAGAAGGAAAGTGCGAGCTGTGACTGGGACGATATTTGATAGCGGAATGACTGTGTGACCACTGGGAGACGAGTGTCGCTGAGAAGAACGGTGTGTCTTGGAGAAGGAGGTAATCGAGGGAAAGTACAAAAGGGGAAAATCCGTTGTCGTTGGAAGTTAACCCGAACTTTAATTCCTTTGTCGACTGACGGGGCAGTTCTCGGACTTCCCCACGGCATCACACGAGAAGGGCTGAAACCGTTGGGTTGGGCGGACGCACCACGTAAAAGAATGAACCTTTCAGCAAACTCTGAACAGTGATCGTTTGTATGAAGAATAAAAATGATCTTTGTTATGTGTTTGACTTATTATTTTACGAGTGTGTGCCCATTACTTTTCAACAAATTGATTTATTGACAGCATATTCGATTTCAGCGTAAAATCGTAAGTATACGAAGTTTCACAATTTTACAAAGAAGTTTGTAAAAGTTATAATCAAATAACTAGTTATATTTTTGCAATGCTAAAAAATCTGAAAAAATTCATGGCATTTTTTTGACATTTTAAACCAAATGTTGATATTTCTGTGAACTGTGACTTGTACTGAACTTGTTTTGGTTTAGTTTAACTATTCTATTTTTCAAGGGTTAGATGCGCAAACATTTAAATTATTAAGTACAAAGGTCTAATTGACTCAACTTTGTCTGATTAAGAATCGAAAGGGCGAAGGTTTGACTGCGGGTACCCCTCGCGCATGTATTTATATTATCATAACAGCGCGTGCTTTCCATTTCTAATGCGCTACTTCGGCAAGTTTTTTTGCTAACGTACTTGAAGGATCATGTCAGCAATTTCTCGAGTTCTTAACGTTACCATGAGGTTTGGTTGTTTTCGCGACCAAAAGACGTACGTATCGCTGTTTTTCGCACTCTTCGCTTGTTTCAAACTAAATTACTACTAAAAAATAGTTTATGAGATCAACGCCTGTATAACCCTTGCTCCACCCGTTGAGAACTGTGGTTGTAATCGTTCTAAACTCGAACGTCTTTCTGTTGAGTTGCAAATATTAGAGAAGAAAAAATGTGATCTTCACAACACGAGTGGTTTGCTTACCTGCGTAGTATTCCTGACTTTTACTATCACACGAAAAAGCTCGCGTTTACTGTTCTTTCCCTTTTCGGTTGTACGTAAGTTATATTAATAATAATGGGTAATATGGTAACGTGACGCACAATATTCCAGAAAACCGCCTGCGAAAAGTCTTTAAACATAGTGACTCATATTGAGTCGCTACGTCGGCTATGCGAACATGTATAAACCCCCTCTCGAGCTCAGCTCGGTGTATACGCGTTTAGCTGTCTTGCCATCTGTATCTGTCTCTGTCAAATCTTTGTAATTTATGGTAAAATAATAAAGGTTGTTTTTAAAAACTTCTTCGTCCCTAAGAAGAACTTAACTCGTATGTATGCGAACAATCTTTTTCAAGCATGAACATTGTCAAGAGTAAACTAAGAAGTCGTCTGATTGACGATAACTTGGAATCATGCTTAAAATTAAAACAACAACAATACAAACCTGACTCACTCAAAAGTTCAAAGGAAATTCAAGCACATTGTTCGTTATAAATATTTATTAATTATGAAATTCGCTTTGCAATAGAAGTCGACTAAACAAGCACATTTGGCTCCCAGTCTTTGGCTAATTACTTTACCGACACAGAGCTAACTAAAAGTGAAACTACGGACTAATTTTGCACAATTTAGTGTTTAATAACTAGAGATGTGGTTCCTGGTCCATACTGATAAATAAACACTCCTAGGTAGCAGTTTAAACTTGAGAAATATTTAGGCATTCACAACCGCTCAATAAAATCAACAATTTTCATTAACGATCTGCGCGGATACAGTTGTTCACGAGCGTCTCTCCCAAATTTAGGGAAGTTCAAAGAGAGCGAAGGCGGGGGAAAGCCGAAGACGATTTTTCGAGCGGTTTCTTTTCGACGAACGTATTCCAAAGACAAGTAAAAGAAATCCATTTGAGCGCGCATTAAAACAAACAACTGCCGTTACGCTAATTTCACTTTGAAAAAGTTGTTCAGTGTTTACTCTCGGAAAACCACGGAGTTCCTATAATTGATGTTTACAAGGAGGAGATTGAGGACTCTGACAATCTCCACCCTCTTCTCTCATCGGACCATAAAGACCTACCAAAAGCACTCAATTTGCTGCGGTAAACACGGCGAAGAGTCGAAGGAGCCTTTTCCCTCCCCACAGCTAACCACCGACGAGTAACCGACATTGAATTTAGAAGAAAGGGACAGAGGAGAGAGAGACGGAATGAGAAAGAAGTCGGGAAGAGCCGGTGGTTGAAGAAAAGGTAGACGAGGGCATCTTCAGTTCATTCTGAAAGACAGGGCTGTACGAAGTTATGAAAAGCTTAAGCCAAAAAGAACGAGGCCCTTATCGAGTTACCAATACTTCGGGAGAGGATTCTTTTCACGTTGAAGAGCTTTGTCGAAAGTAAATGAAGAATACCTGCAGCGAACAAGGGCCCATTCACTGGAGCCCTGTTGAGCTCAACTGAATATTGACACACCGGTTGAGTTTACTGTCTGAAAGTGAAACTGACGGGAGGGAGCGAATCAAAAATTATTCAAATTCAAAGTTGGAAGCGTACCAAGTATGTGTGGCAGGTCTGCTTCCTTATTTGATGACTGTTCATAAACCCTCGACGAGGGTTATATAAGTCATGTATGTTGCGGTTTCGCTAGTATGCAAGAGGCCGGCCCCTGCAGCATTGACCGAACTCAGACCTACGGAGGTACAGTATTCGGCCAGTCTCCCGGTAGAGAGCTGTTGCCCGTGTGTGACCACCTGAGGAATCCCGTACCGTCTGGGAGTAGTGCTGGATCTGGTTTTCCACCTGATCCAACTATTTACTTGAGTGGCAAGGACAGATCACGTTTCTTAGCCGTCACCTTCTTCGCGAACTCTGCGAAATGGTTATAGGCTTGCTTTGTAGCAGTCAATGCTGCTAAGTTCGTTTTCCCTCCTGACAACCGCCGCTCACTGTTGTAGGAACTGCGGTGGACCAGCTCGTGGTTTCTTGTTTCCTCCGTACTGGGCGCGGAAGACGTGCATGATGGAGAGTCTCAAGTATGCGTGGCACACATTTTCTTCGTATCTTAACGTTTTCCAATTTATATTCTTCTTAGGTCTGTCACTGTCAAGATGTCATCAGATCTTAGCGTTTTTGGTTTATTATTACCCAACAAATGTTTTCGATCAGGAACACTATACCCCCCCCCCCCTCCACACAACCATAAAAATTTGATACATTACGTTTCAAGGCAGGGGGGATTCCCAATCAGCAAATCAGTTCTTTCACTCAGTTGTGCCCGCTTGCTCGGTCTAAGTAAATGGCCTCTCACACGTATTGACTCCTAAGAACTTTCTTATTTAATTTTCTCGTCGAAAGGACGAGCTGGAACTGCCCCCCGCAAGAAGCGCACGCACAGCGCTACACGTCATGACGTAGTATGACACGTACACACTTGAAGTCGTCAAGTAGAAACATCCCATCCGCAGCCCGTTTTTCCCAGATCGAAGTGAATTTTATCGGATCGGGTGTTTTAATTTTGAAGCTCATACCCAAATACGTTCGCAGGCTGGAGGATAGTGTGATGAGCTGCCAACTCACTGTGTAATGGTTTGCGACGGGCTGCCAAAAGTGGCAACACTGTTTCCGCTACCCGTGCAGTTCGCCGCTGTTTATATTAGCGGAGGAGTCCCCAAGTACGTCACAAATTGGTAGCAGAACGTGGTTCTGATCCACGAACCTCTGGGTTATGGGCCCAGCACGCTTCTACTGCGCCACTCTGCGATTGGAACCTCGTTCTGCTACCAATTTGTGACGTACCTGGGGAATTCTTTTACAGAATTACCCGCGTACAGGACACGAGCGAAAGTCGTCTCAGGGCCCAGAAGACGAACAAGTTTGTAGTAAATGACAATAAAGGGGCAATGGGGAAAATGAAACACCAAGCCCTTACTTCACACAATATAAAGGGACTTTAAGTACTTGTTCACTGGCTTAAAGAATGGGAGAGATTCGTAAGCGATGTCAGTAGTAGCCGTTCTCACGAAAATGTGGCTCCTCCGCTAATATAAACAGGTGGCGGCAACAGTGTTGCCAACATCGGCAGCCGCCCAAACCATTACAACTGTCAACTTAAATTTTGTCATTCCTAGAAAATTCGTTTCGAAGCTTTGTGTACAGAAAAGGAAGTCAGCAAACATTCTTGATTTCAACCGAGATCTCTAGTAAACCCAATATTTATAAAAATCAGTACTCCTGTTTTGTAACTTTGTGAGTGGGAATCGTTAAATCGGTTTCGTAGTTACGCAGGGAACGAGGTGGGACTTACAGGGGAACTACTACGGGTCAAAACACCAGATTGAGGTAAGTAAGTTATGAGTGCTACCATACGATTCGAACAACAAGTCCAGGGCCTTTTTGGTACAACCTCAGGAAACGGCTGGAGACAACTTAAGCAGGATGAGGGAGAGTGAGGAGGCTGACAGTTGCGACCCTACTTAGGATCTGCTGAGGAAATACCGACTGGTGGGCCCCTACTTCCCTCAGACTCCTTGGGTTTAAAGAATATTCGGGAGAGGACGAATCACCTTTTAGGGATACCAGGATGTCCGCAAGGCTTGCCCATTTTAAAGCTTTGTAGCACTATGGGATAGTTCACCGTCGCAAGCCCCCCCCCCCCCTACATGTTTGCTGGCTTGTATGGGACATAGGGCTTCTCACGCCATATCCGGGTAAATTGGACTTACTACCTTTCTTCTTCGAGGTTACGCAGCGTTCTCTCGAGTCAATGCCCACCACTCAGGCAATGCGATTGCGATGTTCGTTGTCTAAGTAAGGAGACCGACAGTTACGATCTATGGGGTGTCTGGGGGAGTACTGACTGGGTGGCCTCCACCTTCCTCGGACCCCAAAGCTTAAAAATAATATGGAATGGACGGGCTACCCTCCAGCGCCCCACAACCACCACGATGATCACAAGGTAAGCTCATTTTCCAGTTTTTTCAGGCCTTGCACTCGGTAGGAATAGGGTTGCTCTGTTCTACCCACCTTTCCCTGTGGAGGACGCCACCTTCGTGGTGTTAACCCATGATGCTCCTGCACGGCACTTACGGCTTTTCCTCATCTCAGATCCGGACAGCTTGGACTCCCTGCTTCCTCAGAGGCCTGGGAAGACCCCAATAAGACTCGGTAGAGTTCACCCTAGCCTCAACCTAAAGTAAGGAGGCCGATAGTGAGAAAGAAAACTTAACCATTTAGACAGGTCTGGGAGAAAAAAGACCTAAGTTTTAAGCGCGAGCCCAAGGCAAGTAAATTCCGAGTGAAAACACTTTCGGCTCACTTCACTATTTTTCGAAGGAAAACAACAACAATTTTAAACAAATTACAACGTGAGCGAACCTCTACACACATATTATTGCGGCCTCAAGCGGAGAAGTAAAGTCACAAGCTGACTCTAAGTACGACAACTTTTCGAGGAAACTGCCCGTAAATCCTCGTAACTGTTGATTACGTCCCGTGCTAAGCCTTGGCCGACTCCACGGCTGACCTCGAGGTCAATTGAGCAGTCGGAAGTCTATCATCATCTTACGAGCAAAGCACCTTATTTGGAGCACAAAACCGTTCCCCGTTCGAACGGTCTGAAGGATTTGTGAAAATGAAAACCGTAACCTGTTGTACTTCAAGGCGACCATTGTCTGGTTGAAAATAATGACGAAATCACATTACGGGGATAACGCCGGAACTGTCGCTGCCTGTTCGATCATTATTACGCAAAGCGGTTCTATCGGAGAACTGCTCGAAGTGTTGAACAAACTGACAAGTACTTAAGGTGTTGACTTTATTAAACTAAATATTACTCAATCGCAACGATCAGAGTAAGTAGAAACAATTACACCGTATAACACATTTAAGATCAGTTAGCAAAGCACTGAACTTGTTTCGTTCAGCTCTATCCGAACCAGTTGGGTGTCATTCGCCTTCATCAACTATTAACTTCAGCCCCGAATCCTGGTATCTCCTGATAATCAACTCTTAGACATTTCAAGTCCTAATCACACAACGAAGGACCTGAGCTAACAACCCGTTACCCCTGCAAGAGTTTCCCCAGTAGGTTTCCTCACCCCCTTAGATCACCTCACTTTTCAGCCCTTATTTTCCAGCACCTCTCTCTCAGTTAGAATGTCGGTCCCACCTTTCATTACAGACCATACTAGTTTACCTATCCAGGAACTACTTTTGTCGGGTTAACTAGACTCTTTCATATTTTGTTAAATTGCAAATGAAATTTTTTCCCGATCACTTCGGGTCACTACGATTCGCTTTTGGATCGCCTTCGACAGTGTGTCACATCTACCAACAAACGAGGTAAGCTGCCATACCACCAGATCATACCTTCTCCAATTAAAACCAATAGGGTTCCCCTTGGTTTTTTAATTTAGTGAGCCCACTGGTTAGAAGACTCAACATAATTTACTCTGAACTCAATCTCTATCGTGCCTCAAGCGATTGGTGTTATTAACAGTTTAATAATACTCTTGTCTCATTGTCATTGTTTCCCCAAACACCTTTCTGATTTCAACACTTTTGTTGTATCCGTGGGAAGCTCAGCTCTTAGTGATTTCTGCGTGATAACGGATTTACCCCTTTCCTGGACTTCCCAAAACATTTTTTCCCCACCCATCAATTTAACATTGCTCTCCACAACACACCGCTCTTTCGAACAGTCTGTTATCCATCAGCTCTCGTAAATGACAGTCGTCTCCCAGTTTTTCCAGTGGAAAACCAGTGAACGAAGCGATTGCTAGAGGCAATGGTTTGGCCGTCCATAGAAGTTTTGGAGTCATGCAGAGCAGAGCAGAACGAATGTTTGCTCTTGATGAAGACATTTCGGTAAGAATTTATTGAAGAAACCCGTTGAACCCAAAAGATGTGTAGTAATAATAAGGTACTGGAGATTTCTCAACAGTATTCGTCTCTCAAGTCTCACGACTCACTCGTCTCTCTTTCTCTCTCCACTTGGGTTCCCATTAGTTTAACATTGCTCTCCATAACACACCGCTCTTTCGAACAGTCAGTTATCCATCAGCTTTCGCGAATAACAGTAGTCTCCCAGTTCTCCCAACCTATTCGTCTCTTAAGCCTCACGACGCACTCGTATCTCTCTCTCTCTCTCTCTCTCTCTCTCACACTTGGTTTCCCATGCAACCAGTTCACACGTATTTAGAGTCTCCTTGTTCGTGTTTAAATACACTCGAACTGATATCGCTATTCTGTCACGTGTAATACAATCACACCGCGCCCATTCATTTCTCAGTTCAAGCTCCTCCATTCGTCTGCCCAACAATACAGACACTAGCGTACTTCCACATGGAGATGCAAGAAGCATTTCTGTCGCAGTTTCATCAGCCTAACGGTAGTTCAACCCTTTTGTTGTATCCGTGGGAAGCTCAGCTCTTCAGTGATTTCTGCGTGATAACGAATTTACCCCTTTCCTGGAGTTCCCAAAATGTCCTTTCCCCCCCATTAATTTAACATTGTTCTCCATAACACACCGCTCTTTCAAACAGTCAGTTATATATCAGCTCTCGCCAATGACAGTTGTCTCCCAGTTCTCCCAACTTGTTCGTCTCTCAAGTCTCACGACTCACTCGTCTCTCTCTCTCACACTTGGTTTCCCATGCAACCAGTTCACACGTATTTAGAGTCTCCTTGTTCGTGTTTAAATACACTCGAACTGATATCGCTATTCTGTCACGTGTAATACAATCACACCGCGCCCATTTATTTCTCAGTTCAAGCTCCTCCATTCATCTATCCAACAATACAGACACTAGCGTACTTGCACATGGAGATGCAAGAAGCATTTCTGTCGCAGTGTCGACAGCGTAACGGTAGTGGATGACAGGCAGTTAGAAGGCAAGAAGATCCTGATTTTTGGGCAGAATATCACAAGGTTGTACATGAATGGGAGCAAAACGCAAAATCGCGTAATTTACCCCAGTTGACCAAAGTAACATCCACCGTGAGTGCTGAACCGAATGGGATGAGACTACGTCAATATGCCCAAGATTATAATAAACCATTGTGTAATAATTTACACTCAAAAGACCTAATTTTGAGAAAAACAAACATTCGGTGTTTCGATCACTAAGGTGAATAGAGAGTTGCCTTTCGGGCGATTTTTTTTTGACACCTGGCGTATCATGTTAGTCTACGACCTGAACGAAAAAATTTGAGATATTTTCGTTCAATCGTTCCCTCTGAATTTTCTCAAATGGTGCCTTTCAAACGTGAACGAAACTCAAAATTTGTTTTCATACGAATTTGTTCCGCGAGGCTAAGAAAAGTAAATATCGGACTCTTCATACAAATACGTACAGGTCACTCGCTGAAATTGGGTACTTTTTTATTCAGATATGGAGAAAAATTCATTCCTTCGTGGAAACATTCATTCATCTCTCCGAAATTCTCAGGATAGAGTTGTGAGATCGACACCCTGGCGATTGCTACAGATTTGGCAAAATTAGCAGGTACGCTTGTGAGACAGATGAACTGGTTCAAAGCCTGGTGCTCGTGAAATTGCTGAAAACAGAAATCTGAATCGTGACCGGACGGCGAAAAAAAACGAAAATTGGAGAGGTGTATAAAGCGACTGACAATGAGGACCTGGAAGCCGTTTTCACAGCCAACTTCCAAATCCCTTTAGGCGGCTTTCGGTAAGTTGGTGGAGCTGGATAATCTCGAGATCGTCGGATGCCTTAGGAGGGAATGCGGGAGGCAATATTCCACTTGAAGACTTTTTCTGACAGCTAGCGCTTATTAAAATGTCAATGACGCCAACCCGCGCTAACGGAGGAGTCATACATCACCAGAAGCCTGACGGTTGGAAGACGGAGGATCAACAGAAGTCAAAGATGACGGGGGTCGGCAACCCCCCCCCCTCCCCCACATCACACCCACAATCAGATAAAACTAGAAAAATCGAAAACGGCCCGGGGAACGTAAATCGTTATCTTCCTCACGGAAATAAATCGTGTAACGTCGTTGAACGATATTCGTATTCAACAGGCAGAAGAAAGAAGACAACATAATACACTGCGTCGTTAAATATGTATGTACATAAATTTCGAGGGTAGCGATCTGGAATTCTACGTCTCGATGTTCAAGACGCAATTGGCTGTTAACTTCCGAAGAATCTATTTGGTTCAATTAAGTTCAGTTCAGCGTTTGATATAATTGCCATCAGCTGGACTGACATGACCTTCGGTTCAACGTTTCTAAGAGACATAAATTTATCTTCAATTATTACCTCCTGTTATCGTTAGACAGGGCTACGTACTATTCCTCAGACGGCTATTCCTCTTCGAGCGAAATATGGAGCTCGGCTTCTGACTCGCAGATCCGCAGAATTCAAACCGTTCAAAACAGAAACGCTACGACGCATCACAATTTTCCTGTGGTACGTTAGAAACACACTCCTCTACTCTGACTTGGACTTGCTGACAGTCAATGATGTACTAAGGTCATCGTACAACAACCTCGTCTACCGATTGCTACGGCCATCCCTGCGGCCCCTACACCCTCCAGGTCAACACGGCGTTTAAAGCGTAAAAAGCATTCTGATCAAATGATAATCCCTGATGAACCTGACTGATTCAATTCAGCAGACGCTCTCGAACATCCACTGAACATCCTCACTGTCACTACTTACTCCTAACTTCTAACTCTACTGCAATCACCACTCCTCACCTGAAAACTACTCTATTATACTATTAATTTATAATCTATTTAATATTTGTTACAGTACAAACGTTGTGGCTACCAATGGGTAGTCTACCTCTAACTGTGTCGAATTGTTAGTATATAACTTGTAATGGTTTTCGGCGGGCTGCCAATGGTGGCAACCCTGTTGCCACCACCCGTGCAGTTCGCCGTTGTTTATAAAAGCGGAGGAGCCACTTTTTTTGGCAGAACGGCTACCGGTATCGCTCACGAATTTATCCCATTTATAAGCCAGTGAATCAGTATTCAAAGTCCCTTTTATATTGTGTGAATTAAGGTACGCGATCACAGCTTGGTGTATCAAATTCCCCATTGCCCCTTTATTTATCATTTACTAAAATCCGAGCATAGGTTATTCGTTTCATTCTAAAAGGAGTTCATTTCATTTCTATTTTTTCCTGATTAAATTCGAGTGGGTCCTATTTGGTTTATAATTTCATTTCCCAGTACTCTCCTGAGAGGCATTTTGTTTATTTTATTTCAAGTGAGTATATTCGAGTATATTTCACTTGTTCTTTTTTGGGGCCCTGACGCGACTTTCACTCGTGTCCTGTCCGTGGGTAATTCTATAAAAGAATTCCCCAAGTACGTCACAAACCGTATTAGCTACTTAATAGTGTTTTACACAAATAAAGTCTATATATTCAATTGAAAAATAAATAAATACAAGGTCCCCCTTAAGTTTTCGTGCCCTCTTGATCCATCTGTAAACTCGCTCAGTTAGGTGGTAATTATTGTGTCTCGTTAGGAGGGTATAGGCGCGATAGGCTGCTCTCTGGTTTACTGCGCAGTATTTTTCATGGAAAGCGGGAGCCTGGTTCGTTATTATAAGTTGGGACTCATTTATTTCGCAAGTTGGAGCTCATTAAACCAAAAGCGCGTTTTACATCGTGAACACATGCCTCAATGCCCTTGTGCACTTAAAATCTAACAACCTGCCTTTCGAAATTTTGATTCACGAGCGCTGATTAATTTTACTCCTCACGATAATCACTCAACTTTCACATATACTTTACTCATAAAATTCTAAAATATTTTAGAGCGTCCTGTAAGTATTTCATTTCACGATTAACACAATATTCGTCGTTTATAGCCCTTAAAAGTTGGTACGATTCCAGTCACCAAGCGTCCCAGTTCGTGGAATTCTGAATTCTCCAAGCGCGTGTTTGCCCGTTCTAGGCGACGCCCAACATCAAGGCAACTACTTAATTCAAAATGAAACGTCAAGTCGGCGTCGCGAGATGAGAATAACTTGAAGAAAAACGACTTATCGGTCTGAGGGGATCGGGATAGAACGACGGAAAAGGAATATATTATGCATGGCGTTTTAATGCTAAGCTCTCAGGCATGAGGGTTCAGAGAGTGAGGCCTAACGGTTTCCATACCTCAACTTCGAAGACGCACGGCGAGTTTTCTTTTTTTCCAAGAACCACTTATTGAGAACGTGGAATTCTAGCGAATACCTCCGACTTCTACTGTCAATAATACATAGCGGCCCGAAGCACGGATTGTGTGAATGTCAACAGAACCGATGTTCAAGTACAATTTCAGGCAGAAATTTCATTCTACGTTTCAGTCAAGGGCTCTCCAGCTAAAGTTGTTGTTTTTTTTTTTTGCTTCCTAACTTCATTGATCCACTCTGCACTACGAACGCCTATTACATGCACGAGATGAGAGCAAGGATTCTTCCAAGTCTAATGACAAAAACAGGGCACGACTACGTCATGAAACGAAATCGCGTTAACTAAAAGCCTTGGCAGGGTACATTGAATTGCGAAAGCTTCGAAAACAGTTACCGAGAAAGATAGCGACTAGTGCCTCTAGTCAAGAGGACTGTTGGATAATATGCCAGGAAATGCATCTGTGCAAGAGTAATTTAAGAGGACTGTATATTTAAAAAAATGATATTGCACATCAGCGCTTTTGCAAGACATGAAACGGAGCAAACTGATGACAACCCTGAAAGAGAAGGCGTAAGCGAATGAGAAACAGAGGGAATACCTTTCGTACGACGTCCTCGAGTCTTTTTCCCAGGGCTCTGGGGTGTCTGTCTGGCAGCAGTGTTCCTCGTAGTTTTGGAAAATCGCGAGCTGAGCTGGTGTAAGCGACTCAGCAAATTAATGCGATGAAAATCTCAAAGGGGAAATAATTTCAGGGAAATTTGAAAGGAAATAGAATAAAATAAACCCTGCAAATTATTACACAATGGTTTATAATTCTCATGAACAGCTTGACCTAGTATTATTGCTCCGAGACCCACCCCATTCGATTCAGCATCAAAAAATACTAGTAAACCATACGAAACATGACCTGACTACAGTGGAACTACGAGAACTAAATATTCCAGTCGCCCGTAGGCGCCAGTGGGCAATTGGCACGAGGTGGTGAGTCGAGCGGTGGGTGGTTTTGATGAGACGGGAGGGAGGGAGTACTAACAACGAAACGTTTACTTCCGCTCTAGTTCCCGCGAGTTCTTTCAATTAGTTGACTTTGGCTCACTATAATTACTGTAATTTCCCTATACGCCATAGTACACGTCTGATACTTATTCCATTCAATCCAGGATGTAAAAATACGTTGAAAACGATACGAAACACGGCGTATTTGCGATTATACTGCGTTTTGTGAATTTTTTAAACCATTTTTTGTCAATAACAACCATGGGCTTCGTCCGATTGGATTGCCGAGATGGCGGGCACAACTAGATACCAAATGGGATTTTTGTGCGAAAGAACGGATTTATTAGGCACAAAACGTCCTGGACGGCGGATGAGGGATGGAGGACGGACATTGCAGATTTGGAATCCCCATGTCTTGAAACGTAAAGTATCAAATTTTGAGGGGGGGTTGTAAAAAATGTTTCCTGCCCGAAAACATAGGGTTATTATTCAAAATGAATAATAAACCAATAAAAAAGAAATAAGATTGGGGGTGCACACGCATTAGGCGCAGGTCAGAGAGCAAGTGAAAAAGGAGGATGTACAGTGAAGGATAGGAAGAGGGCACGTGTCATGGGTTCCCCAACTTTGCCCCTTCCGATGTCTAGGAAGCGCTTGAACAGCATCAGACAGCCTGGAACGCTGCGGGAGTGAGGCACTCCAAGGCATACACATGAGATACAACAGAGCCTTCTGAGGATGGAGAGGAAAGACCTAAGGCAGATCGTGAGGATCGCCATAGAGCACTGCAAAATGAACAAACACATCATGTTTTGGGCATAATTGACAACCCTCGGTGCGGGTGGTGTGGTGTGGACGAAGAAACTCCCTATCATGTCCTGGCCCAGTGCTGGAGACTTGAGAGCGAGCTGGTCTTTGGTACTGCTTCTCCAAGGCTGGACATCAAAGACTCTTGCAGGAAATACCTGGCATTCCTAACTCCCTCCGGAGCTGGCAGCACAAACGATTTTTCCATTTATTAAGGGGAGAAACAGAGGTTACCACCAAACCTGGGATGAAGTATCTCGGCATCACTGTGGATAACAATCAGAGCTTCTGGGCACATATCTAAGCAGTGAAAGCAAAGGTGCATGGTGTGGTGAGCAATCTTGGCGGGTTGATGGAAAATGTGGTAGGGCTGAAACTGTGTGTCCGCCAGATTCTCCTGATGGCGGTGGATACTGCTCTATGGAGAAGAGTTGTGGGCTGATGATCTCCAAGTACAGCAGTAACTCCGCCGGATGGCTGTGGTGCAAAGGAGAGGAGCACTCAGGGCAGCATACTCCTACCGCACAGTCTCAAAGCCTGCCATAATGGTGGTGGCTGGCGTCATTCCCATCTGGCTGCGGGGCGTTGAAGGCTATTCATGAGTAGGGCTCTGGATATGACCACAAGGGAATGCCTTCGAACGCTCCAAGCATGGTAGGGTCGATGGGAGACATAAACCCGAGTGAAGTGGATAGCCACCCTCATCCCACAAGTCCACTCCTGGTGGAGAGAATGCACAGTAAGGTAATTTGTTGTCTCACCCAGTTCTTGAAGGGGCATCAAAAGTTCAGGAGTTAACTCCACAGAGTGGGAATAAAAGAAGATTCCTTCTGCAGGTACTGTTGGTTGAACCCTGTAGGTGCCTGCAGGAGGCGTTTGGGGGGTTCCTACCATCCACGGTTGTCAGTAAGACGTTGGAATCCATCCACGGTTGTCAGTAAGACGTTGGAATCCATCCACGCTCTGTCAAAAGAGGATGGAAGAGTTGGATGAGTAGTGGCATTCGGCTTCCAAAGAAGGGTGAGGCGTTCTTATAGAGGGTCAGGGGACATGGATCCACCCTGAAGAAATGCCAATTAGCCGATGCCAGGGTGGGCCAAGTCATGATGGAAAAGAAAAATCTCATGTGTGTGTGACCCGGGCCGGCCTCTGAATGGCAAGAAACGCTGCTACCCCAACGATGCACCGTAAACGCTGTTTCCTTTAACCTGCGGTAACACTGCGCCAACAATCCAGGCTCACCCTCCACGCCCGAACTTAAACAGGAGCCGAGTTAAATGAAAAGGGCTCAGCCTAAGAATAATTTCTCTCCGTTCGGAATATTCATGAGATATTTAATGGAGCGAGAGAGTCAGGGCCAATACTGTTGGAGGTATATCACTAAAATAAGATGTCTTAATAGCGACGTTCGGATTAAATTAGGAACGTTTTAATTAGCGAAATGTCTGCAAGTCGAAGAGGGGGGGTGCATGACAATGAGCCGTTAAACTGATCCCCAGGCGAGCCGCAGTTTCCAGTTTTCCTCCATAAAGCCACAATAGTTAGAAGGGAAGTCGTCAATGGTATATTTGCTCCTGCAGCAAGAACTGAGGCTATTGAGCTTCACCTCTCGACTTTAATTAAACTTGGTTTCATCGGGCGTGGATTAACTCGCGAACATAACCAACACCCTCAACTTCACTTCTTTCCCTCATAGCAATCGGTGGTCCAATGATATGTGAAAAGAACTTCCAGATTCGCTAATATTATCGTTATGCTGAACGTACGTGGAATGATCGTAATCAGAATACCTTCAACAAATTCAGAGCATCTTTACAATAATATTTACAAACCTCCATTGAGCCTAACCGTAATTGGACAGAGTTAAAAGATTCTCAACTTTTGATTGAGATTTCAGAAACATTTTGACATTTTATGTCTTTAATTTGCTACATAAACTCGAAAATGTAACGGCAAAGCGTTACAGCAAAGTGTAACGGCGAAGCATCACGTAATTTTTTAACCCGAGTTGCAACCACAGCCCCTGTGGCATAATGGATAAGGCATTGGTCTCCTAAACCGAAGGTTGTGGGTTCGAGTCCCACCAGGGATACGATTATTTTTTTGACATTTTATGTCTTGCTACATAAACTCGAAAATGTAACGCGGGATATGTAACGGAGGAGTGTCACTAAATTTGTGTTGGGTTAAGTTTAACCCAAGTTTTGGGTAACGTTTTAATAACCTCAGTGACTAAGTGATGATGTCAATTGTAATTTTATTATTACAATTATATCGAAACCATCAACGAGCACAATCAAACGTAGGTATCATTGCATTAAAAAAAAAAACAAATATAAAAGAGATAAAATGTTCCTAGTGGTTGCGTACTTGTACGAAAGCTGTACCCACAGTTTGGGTTTTGTAGTTCCCTACCAATCGGAATACGGTTTTTGTGTATGGGCCCTACTTCGCTTCAACATCTTCAAATGGTGATCCCACTACCTATCCAGGATGCTCAGTCTTTCAACGTCATGCGCACATGGTTTATATTATTACCTCCTGTTCGACGCAAAGCGTAGAAGTTGTCAGGGTCTTCCACCTCGGGCTTTCCCGCGTAATTGTCTCCGTCCGCCTAATTGTCTCCAACCATTTCAATACCTGCCCCTCACCAGCGGGAATCCCTTAGCTGCGGGCCCCCAACCCCCTTTTCTAGGTTTTCCCCTTTCTTTATTTCTTTCTCCCAATTTCATTTTCCTATCGATGACAGAGCTCTTCCAAAATCATTCTGCTTCCAACTAACACCCCAGTAACTTCTCACTCTCTCCCACGGTCGCCAGTTCACGCATTCTGAGTACTGCCCTTGTGTCGCCCAGTTGCACTCCATCTCACCTCAATTTCAATTCTACTCAATTCCGTACGCACGTATAATACAGTCCTCCTCACGCTCACCGAGTTTCAGTTTCATTGCTATCCTCAGCTCCCCCATTCTTGCACCCACCACTTCCCAATATGGCAACTATACCACTAAATTATCATTTGTGGAAATGCACAATAAATTACCGAAACATTCGACGAATTCGATTTTAGCGCGGCTTTTTTGAGAAAACAACAGTAGTGCCAAATCAGCTGAAACTTGATGTCTAGCCTACAGGTTACCATGGGACGCAAAGATAATGGTATGGGCAAAATCCCTTGAAAGTTAACTATAACTATCATAGTGATCAAAACACCAAATATTTGTTTTCTCAAAAACAGCTGTTACGATTTTAATTAAATTTTTTATATTGGTAGCTCCCAATACGGCAACTATACCGTGAAATTCTCATTTGTGGAAAAATGACGAGAGCAGCACGATAAATTACCCAAATTTTCGTTGAAATCGACTTTAGCGTGGTTTCTCTTTTATTTTTGTTTTTTCATATTTTTGTACTTGTAGATCTCACTGTGTTGAGATATTTCAATAAATTATGAATATCTTACAAAACATATAAGGCACTTGCTGTTCCACACTGTCTGGCTAGGCATAAATTTATAATGAAGGTCGCTGTCCAGAATCGATGGGACTCCCACTCCAAGCAGCCAAAGCTCTGACACACTTTACGCCTTTCCTTGGCTCTTTGATGTAATAAGGAAAGGAAAAGGAAAAAACAATTTTGAGTTCTTCTCAGATCTTTACGTTTCAGACAACACTATTTAGGAAAATGGTCTGTTTGTGGCCTTGAGTTTCTGTGGACAAGGTAGGTTATCCGCACATCGTTTTTCCAACTGGTGTGGGGGAGCAGAACCGAGATTTTCAGAGTTCGTGGAGGAGGTATCCCGGTAGAGCCGCGGCTGAGGTGCTGAATAGGGCATGGGGAAACTCTGCCTGCTCTTTCAGGAGTTCGTCGCGTTGAGAAAGCCTCTCATGAGTGCTCTCAGTCACACCCTTGAAAAGTGTGTGGCGTCCCTTGCTCCCTCTAGGGAATCCTTAGCCAGCGTGCGTTCCCCGATAAACATACCTACAACTTCACTACTCATCTGTCAATCAACCTCTTCCTTCTAGCGTTTTTCTCATCTCTTTCATTACCAATCGCGAGTATCCTTCAAATTTAATCCCACAAAGCCCCCAATGTCCTAAGGCAGAAGGATAAACAAACAAAAAAAACGGAGTTTTATCGTTCACCCGAAACGAATTTCATTTCGATCGAGGTCACGTGTCGTAGAACGCAGATATAATATAAATAAAAAACGCTGCAAATTATTACACAACGGTTCATTATTCTCTTGAACCACTTTAACATATTAGGTAGACACCAAAATAAGGTTATGGAGGATTTCGGCCGATGGGAAGGGGGGTGGGGGACGAAAATGTACCAAAAACTAGGGGTTTTCGCATTTTTCTCGAAAACGGCTGTAACGATTTTGATTAAACTTTCGAATTATCTTGTACTAATCAATACCTACCTTTTCTTCTCCATACATATCTCCATGAAAATACGGTGAACGGAGATATGGGCCCCTGAAGCAAAAATAGCTTTTTTACGCTTTTTGGCAAAACGGCTTCAACCATTATCACCAAACTTTGAAGATGTTTCCGAATAGTTAATACCTGCATATTGTTCTACATAAATGTTCCTCAGACCATTCATCGAACCGAAATAAAAATTAAAATGCGTCGAAAATAACGTTTTTTCGAACATTTCCGTAAAATCCAGGGTAACTTCTTCATCAGATGTGATCAATCCTAATGGAGTGTCTTACAGTTACCCATACCCACATTTCGTTCTCCATAATTATTTCTGTATATATATGTTGTACGGAGATATAAGCCAAGTTAACACAGAAAAGGAGATTGGCGAATATTAATGTATCGGTATTCCAATTTTCTTAAAAATGGCTCAGACGATTTCGAGCAAACTTACGGAGTGGTCTCAACTAACTAGTCCCTACATTTTGTTCTCTATAAATGTTTCTGAAGATATGCGTTAAACGAAGATATAGCACCCGCGTATGTAGGTGGTGTTCGAACTTGAAGGGATGGCTGGAAAGCTGTGTGTTGCTACGCACCGCTCGTTATTTATCCCGATGTCATGAAACGTAAAGTATCACATTGCGATGGGGGGGGGTGGGTGTGCGGGGTGTGAAAACTTTTTCCAGACTGAAACCCCAGGTTTATTGGTCAGGGTGAGTAATAAATCAAAATCCAAGATGCGAAAGAAGTACCCTAATTTACATTGACATGAGAGCTTTCTGCCACAACTTGAACACCTACTGTCTTCTCCGGTCGCTATTACAACCACATTCCGCGATGAATAAAATATGAATCGACGTTTCTGCTCATTATGATTAAAGAGGCGTGGAATTAATGGCCGAGGTTTTACTGGACCCTCAATATCAAAATCGAAGGTCGATATGCCTTCAAGATTTACTAAACACTATATGGGCAGGAGGGAGGGGGATTCCTCATTTCGAAGTGTTACTTGTTACTGCGTAAGCGATGTCCCGCCTGAAGAGAGAAGTAAGCGCGTTGTCGGTACAATACACACGACTTCTCTCTCATAGCGTCACAGGATAGCAGCTAACTCCAAGTAGACATCCCTAATGTAGAGCGGTTGAACCGACGACAGTAAATCATCTCCTTCAATCGATACAACATTAAGACCCTTCGGAGGCAATAAGTTAGCCGAGCGATCGCATTGCATAACAAACTATTGCCGCAGGTCTCCCGGGGTTCAACTTTCATCGAGAGAACTGGAGTAATTTGCATTTCCTTGTTAGTTCAAACGCGTGAGGCGAATGTCGTGAAGTGTTTATGGCAAACCGCATCTCCGGTCGCTGGAGCAGTCAACCTTGATGAAATGAAGAGGATTGACGGGGTCAATTTTGCTATCCACGGCATGTAAGGTATCGAATGTTATTGAATTCGCACGACACCGTTTCAACACGAGGAAAATAATTGCAACGCAGCGCTAAATTGAATTTTAAATCCGCCTTCACTGGTCGGTTACAGCCTTCGCAAAAATGTCGAGTGAAAGGAAGGCTAAGTTCTTTGCGTTAGACGTGACATTCGCTGGAATACCGGCTGAGGTACCGGCATTCAAACAAGATTCGGGAATCGAATCATACAAGCTCCAGCTTGGTACATTTACGAGCTGAAGGTTACAAGGGGACTGTATAATTGTAAATATTGTATTGGCAACGACATTATATTGATTCAAATGGCACTGGAAGAGTGATTGCCACTAGCGCGCTCTGCCGAATTTTCTCTTTTTTCATTTCAAATGTACCTGCTGTCAAGTGCGTTCCAGAATCGTTTTGCTCTCATTTACAAAGAGGGCACAACCAGATTTTAGTTTTTTTTTTGGTGCTCGCATCAATATTCTCCACACACGTCATTGTGGATGGCAGGATTCGTGCGGCGATTGTTGCTTACGGCAATACGACTTCACCCTGGGCCCAAGGAACGAGGCAGCGTAGACGCCAGTTTGGTGAGTCCAATTCCTATGTGCCAATTTAGGGATAAACTGCTTCTGATTTCGACCCCCTTTAAAATCATACTGCAAATACAGTCCACGAATAAAATCACTCAAGACTTATATCAAAACCAAACAGGGACCTATAATGAGCTCAGCATGATCACTGACACGATGGTGCCCATGTATGAGTTCGAAAGGAAATATACTGTGCTGCCAGCGGGAAGTCCATGGAAGAGTGAGGGTCGTCAGTTTCGGCCTCCCAATGGCATTAACATCTTTACAGATGGATCGAAAACTCCGGAGGGAACAGGCTCCAGGGCGTCGGTAAGTGGCTCTGGAAGGAGTGGGACGCACATTGCCCTAGGCCCCACTCCTACGGTTTTCAAGCCGAGATCTTTGCTATTATCGCCGGGGCATAATAATGCATGAGAAAGGTTGTAGCAACAGAACTATCAACATACTGACTGATGCTTATGGCGCTGATGAGTTACTGCGCAGCGTCAAAATTGGTGCAAGAGTGCAGAATGTGGCTTGACTTCATAGCAAGTGCGAATTGTGTTGTGTATTGGATTCCTGGACACAAGGGGATCATTGGAAATGAGAGGGCGGACCATCTGCGTCCATGGTACCTATTGGGCCAACGCCACATAGTGGGATTTCTCTGTCACTACTCAAGAGGACTGTGGGAGAACACACTGGAAGGCTGCATCAGACAGTCTGGAATGCTGCAGGAGTATGGTACTTCAAACGTTTTGTCTCAGGGCAATCAAGTAAGATGAGACACAACCTTCTGAGGATGGAGAGGAAGGACTTAAGGCAGATTGTTGGGATCAGCGCCGGGCACTGCAGAATGAACAAACACATGTATGTTATGGGTCGACACCCCTCGATGTAGGTGGTGTGGCGTGGATGAGGAGACTCCCAACCATGTCCTGGCCCAGTGCCGGAGACTTGAGAGTACGAGTCTTTGGTACCACTTCTCCCAGGGTGGATGCCAACCAAAACTCTTGCAGGAACTACATGGCTTTCTTCAGGAGGCTAGGCATTGACGTGTAAGACAGTAGGACTGGCTCAATAGGTCATCTGGCCATGGTGCATATCCCACTTGAAGGTCGGAGAGTCAGGAGGCTACATATATACGTACAAGAAAACAGGTATCTACGAAGCGACCAAAAATATTAGAACTGGCGAGGGTATTTTATTAACGTAGACTGTTTTCATTAACACACTCCTTGGAACAAGTTAATACGCTCGACATAATTAGAAGAAAAGCAACAAGAGCCCCAGGGGTATCATGACGTGCGGGGTCTTGATGAAAATAAATAACCTCCTGCAATCATCCACAAGTGCGTTTCAAATGAGATCTTTGCACTGCGGAAGAGGTAGGTATAAAGCACATCGCTCTCATAATGAAAGATAAGATGCGTCCACATTAAGATAAGAGAGTCAAACAGGTCGCACCAGATATTTTATATTGATACCTCCCAATATGGCAACTGTACAATTGTGTTCTGTGAATGTAGAACGATGGTGGGTGTGTTTAGAGCACCTCTTGCGAATTTCCGATTCGCGGAAATATCGTGCTATAGTCGGGGATCGTCTCTTAGTCCCGAGGATTAGAAAGTAACTACACGGAATTATAGGTGGAATATAATGTATAAACAACTGAATAAATTAAAGTGTCTACTGTTGAAAGAAAATAAAATAAAATTGGCTGATCTGACCGAATTAGCTTCTGGGTCGCCGAGCGTATCGTCTTTGTAGAACGGTCGCTGAAGATGCAGAGATGCGGTAGATGCAGCTGTTGCGGAGGTGGTGCTGGACGGCTTCGATATGGTAGGTAGCGAAACACACTTATGATAGTGAAGTGCGCGAAACCGAAAAATAGAAATCGTCGCTGTGGTACGATTTGTTCGCGTGAAAAAATAGTGTTTTCCCTTTCGCTTAGCACAGCCAACTGGCAACTCGGCTCCTGAAGAAGGTGCGGGGAGCCCCTCCTCCTCCTATGGACGAGAGTGCTTGAGTTGATTTGGCCAAAACCCTGGCAAGCCAGATTAAGAGTCGAAGGGTCCAAATCAACTGCAAGGCTTAGTCGAGATTCTGTCGTCAATCTCCCGTAGTCATCCAGCTGGCTGTTAAGTTAATGGTTCTTCTTATTTTTCTCTTCGTTGCAGTTGGCCGCAACATCAACTATACCATAAAATTCTCATTTGTGGGAAAATGACGAAAGCAGAGCATTAAATTACCACAATTTTCGACGAATTAGATTATTAGCGCGGTTTTTAGACAAAACGACCGTACCAAATCAACTGAAACTTGATGCCTAGCCCGCAGGTCACCATGGGACGCCAAAATAAGGGTATGAGCAAAATCCACCGAAAGTTAACTATAGTTATCATAGTGATCATAACACCAAATTTTTTTAATGAAAAACGGCTCCATCGATTTTGATTAAATTTTTTATCTGGACCATAAAATTATCATGTGTGGGAAAATGACGAGAGGAGCACAATATATTACCAAAAGTTTCGACGAAAATCTATTTTAGCGCGATTTTTTTTCTTATAAACTCGGCTGGAAAGTTACTAGAATGATACAAAAAAATTGGTGTAGTAGTCCAATCTAATACGTATAGTGAGACCGTTGGAAAACTCTCATAAGATATACGGGGGTCACCCAAGAAATTCCGGAATTACAACTACTGCCGTTTCGCTAACAACCAGTTCTAAAAGTTTTTACCCAACAACTCTGCAAAAGTGATTCCTCTTTGTAAAAAATCGTGTTTACAGGCTCATTAATTCTCTGTGTACCAATTGCTCAATGATGGTCCGGGAACTAGTACGAGCAGCACAATAAATTCTGGAACTGTAAGCGCTACCGCTTCCTGCAGCTGTGAAGTGTTGTTTGACCAAGTTCAAACGAATTGATTAAGTAAAAAAGCCATGTAGAAAGTGAATTGACGTAGAGCTAAGTTTATGATAGAATTTAACAGAAGAGTTGTCTTCGTGGCCAGTGAAGTGACACCCTCTCATAATGGCTGTTACGTTTGAAAGTCTCTTAAGACAACTGTTTTCTTACTAAAAGTGAATTCGACGTACGAGGATGAACGGCAAAGTTCGTTGCTGCTCTCTTCAAAAGGACTACTGACTCCCAAAAAGGTTAGGTTGTTCGTGTTCTCTCCAAAGCAATTTCGCTTAAATCAAAACTGGGAGGGACGAATAAAGAAGTTAAAACTGAAATGGAGAAGTTTGGAAAACGAGCGGATATGAACAAAGGGGAAAATGAATCAACATTTGCAAAAGCAAACTGCTAGGGGGGGGGGGGCGAAATAACTACCACTGTGGTTGTTTATTCAATTAATTTACACCGCAAAGCGGTTCATTTCCTTATCTCCTCGCGTTTCAAAATAAACGCGCCACAAAAGAATTTTCAAGGCCCTCCCTCGCTACCCCCCATAAAGAAAGGTTCGCTAATTGAATTCCAGTGATGGATAGGTTCCCTTCTTCTCTCAGCAACAGTTCTATGAGAGCCGTCTCAAGCTACCATATAAGACGGAAAGGGTGATGCTGAGGAAGGAGTTGGAATTTTCTCGTCTAACAGCGCAACCAGAATAAAAGGCCCGTTCCCAGTCCCTTTCCACCTTTCAGCCCTTCGCCAATCAGTAGCTCCCTAAAACGAGTACTTATTGAGGCTCCTATATCACTCCCCTCTCTATTTCATCGGAAGGACTTCCCCATCCACTCAGGCTCGTCTTGCCGAGGGACGACTCCTTCGCATAGCGAGGCATCTCAAATAATTCATTTCTTCCTCATTTTTACAACTCCCCTTCATAAATTACGTAGAATTTAATTCCGCGCATTATTGCAATCGCCGCTTCTCCCTAATGTTTTATAAATTACATTAACGCAACATAACCGCGAGGGCATTGTACATCTGGTCATATAAAACAGAAGGTTCGATTCCCGAGGGTGAAGAAGTGAGTGGGCGAGGGAGAGCGCAGAAGTGGCCTCGTGTCGGATTTACGGCTGCAATGCGCCTAGGGGCACTTACCTCGGAACATGAAGCAAAATATTGTTATAAACGTCGCCTTCAGGTTGAACCAGGTCTCCGATCGATGGCATCAGCGCGGTTTTACAACCAGCCTAATTTGTGAAGAGAAACGAATGGCTATTTCCACTAGGGAAATTGCTACACGCTTGAATAATGGGAGTATGCTCGAATACTGCAGTACTAGAACGTAACGAAAGGGAAAACAAATTAAACAGAACAGGGCTGCTCCTTAACATTTTTAACCGAATCGGACGGAACATTGACACTTCAAACAGTCCTGTGGAGTTGCACGACTGGAACACGAGACCCAAGTGGCCAGGAATATTTGGGAAGTAATTAAACAATGTTTATAAGGCATAGTGGTTTGCATCGATACATTTTTTCGTGATATTACTGAATTGTAACGTTTATATAGAAAGGAACACAAATTCTTCCCGATATCGTTTACCAAACCGCCAAACCTCCCCGTCAACCATCGGGTAATCCTTCGGTTATATTCATTCAAAAACCCCAGCCAATTTCGTCGGATTCTTCCTCCAAGCCGTCATAATTGTCGACAGAAGTTTTCTGAACCGGATAACTGTCAATTTTATTCTCCAGGAGTTTCGCCACTCTTACTCACCCAATCTACCGTGAACAGGTGAGTAAACTGAGTCCATTAGCGCGGTTTTTGGTTTATTATTCATTCTGAATAATAGCCCTATGTTTTCGGTCAGGAAAATCTTTTTACAACCCCCCCTCAAAATTTGATACTTTACGTTTCAAGACATGGGAATTCCAAATCTGCAATGTCCGTCCGCTGTCCCCCGTCCCCCGGCCGGGCCGTTTTGTACCTTTAACGTGGTCTAAAAAATTCGTTCTTTCGCACAAAAATCCCATTTGGTATCTAGTTGTGCCCGCCATCTAGGCAATCCGATCGGACGAGGCCCATTGTTAAAAAAATTAACGAACCGCAGTATAATCGCAAATAAGCCGTGTTTCGTATCGTTTTCAAGGCCCGCTCGACTCGCAGCGCCCTTCGGACTCGCAACGTCCTGCCAATTGCCGTGTGGGAGGGTTCACTGGAAGCCCTCGTCCCACCCCTCCATCGGATCAGACGTTTATGGGCGCCTGGCGCAGGGGGAATATTTTTAATTTCCGTAGTTCCATTGTAGTCAGGTCATGTTTCGTATGGTTTACTAGTGCTGAATCGAATGGGATGGGGGAGCAGTAATACTAGGTCAAGCTGTTCATGAGAATAATAAACCATTGTGTAATAATTTGCAGGGTTTTTTCCTTTTAAACTCCGCTGAAATGTTACTAGAATTTTAGGGCTTCTCGTACTCATTCCCGAACGAGAACGAGCAGCACAATAAATTCCGACCTGTAAGCGCTACCGCTTCATACAGCCGTGGAGTGTTGTTTGACCAAGTTCAAATGAATTGA
Source organism: Pachypeltis micranthus (assembly GCA_020466155.1). Lineage (NCBI taxonomy): Eukaryota > Metazoa > Arthropoda > Insecta > Hemiptera > Miridae > Pachypeltis > Pachypeltis micranthus. Next base: position 8,956,528 of record CM035778.1, read on the forward strand.
GTAAGTAGAATAAGCCATGTACCCGAGTGAATTGACGTAGAGCTAAGTTTATCGAACAACTATCGCTTTTGAAATCTTGTTAGTGTTGAAATCGGGTTACTTATTTCAAAGGTATTTAGTTCTGCATAGTATTTGTTTCATTTGAGAACGAGCAAAAGCTCACTCAATAGCTCAATGAGTCCGTGTTCACTGTGTTGAATAGTACAAAGCAAAACGTTGTTTCGTCGGAGTCAATAACAAACAATTAAAATAACTACGGCGATTATTCTTTGAAAGCAAAATACGCTAATGCGTCCATAAATGACTACCTTCATTGGATAAGTGCACGCGAATCGTACTCCAGAAATTATAGAAATGAAGTCCGGGCGACAAGTAGTCGAGCGAGTGAAGGGAATACAGGCTGTTTCGTTGGACGTAATCCTGCAAGGAGGGTGACGTGTAGCAATAGGAGAAGGCAATTATTTTACGAGAGGGCAAGGGAGAAAGGAATAAAAAGAGAGCGAGAAGAGCAGTCCGAAGCAATTACAGTCACGCGATTTTCGCTGAAGAAACGTATAACCTTCAGGTGCGGGGTGATGGTCAGGACAACTGTTAGTCCCCGGGGCGACAGCGGCGACTGACCAATCTTTGTCGTTGAAAGTGCTCTTTTCTTGAGTAAAAGAAAAGTACTGAAGATGTGTTTTCAGCCGGTCGTTGCTACTTCGTAGGTCTAAAGACCAAATTTGATATGAAGCCAGGAAGCTACTGTAAGTGAGCAACACGTCTTTGGAGGTTTTTCCAAGGGAAAACAACAAAAAAAGCTTCGAGTGGTAGGGCAATAGAAACGGAATGTACGACCTGATTGAGGCAACAATGTCATCACAAGGAGCATCTCAACGAATCAATCATAATCACCAGACGACCGGAATCATAAGAGAAAGAAGGGGGGCTCCGAGCGTCTGTTAAATAATGACTAACGACAAGCGCACAGTCAAGTGGCTAATAGAACGCTACATCGCTCTCCTTAGTTCTGATTAGAATAAGAGCCCCCGTCGTCGACAGATAACCGAACCAACTCCCAAGATTGAAACCATCGACAATTGGAAACGTTCCAGGCCCTGGGGACTAATCAATTGATAAGAGAGTTAGTACATCATTTACGGAACCTCTCAAATACTACGCGCTGCAGGAGGCATCTTTATCGGACTGGACGCTCCAGCAATTGAAGCGACGAGAAAACGTACATCAGAATTATAACTGTGTTGATGGATCACTCCTAATGATGAGTTCGTTTGTTTAGCTAGTGGCCATCATACAAACACGCGCACAGTGATCTGAAACTATACGTTCAATAAAAATTTTGAAAAACTAGCACAGTATGCATTTAGAGCAGAATAAACTGCGTCCGTGTTAGAGGAGAATACCATAATGTGGGCACAAGTACCACACCATAATATAACACATACTAGCTATAAATAATACTCATGATAAACAGTGAATTTACACAATAATTATTGAATTATTAGCAGTTCTCTGTCGCACTGATATCGATCGAGGAGCACATAACAAAGTAGGCAATTCCTAGTACTTTCAGTTAGCGTCATTATTGTTTCCCTAATTTACCGAGGAACTCCTCCTCAAATATCTGGAGCGTAGCAACGCACAACTTTCCGCAACCCCCGTAAATTCGACGACTGTTCGAGACGGACAGCAATGTTTATTTTTCATCTTTTATTTTTACTTTCCTTGGCTCTACAAAGTAGAGAGGAAAGTTATGTTATCGGCTGAAAAAAAAAATAAGAAGAAAGTTTTCTTCAGATCTTTACGTTTCAGACCGTCCTGAGTCCGAAAAATACTATTTGGGAAAATGGTCTGTGTGTGTCTGTGAACGATTTTTAGAGAAAACCACCGTACCAAATCAGCTCAAACTTCATATCTCGCCCGCAGGTTACTATGGGACGCCAAAATAAGGGTATGAACCAAATCCACCGAAAGTTAACTATAGTTATCATAGTGATTAAAACACCAAATTTTTTTCTCAAAAACGGCACAAACGATTTTGATTAAATTTTTTATATTGATAGCTCCCTATATGGAAACTATACCATAAAATTCCCATTCGTGGAAAAATGACGAGAGCAGCGCAATAAATTACCAAAACTTTCGACTAAATCGATTTTAGCGCGGTTTTTCCTTATAAACTCTGCTGGAATATTACTAGAATGTTTAAAAACATTGGTACATTTTCGCACAATAAATAACAAACGAGACAAACCAGCTCAATCGCCCCAGCCGTTCTCCCGCAACCCGAACTACATACGCACACAAGAATAAGCAGAAGGTTCATGGTATATCGCAGTGGGGTAGCGCAGGTGCGGGTCTTCTTGGTCGTGTTTCGGTGGCACAGAAATTGCTCATAAAAGTTTTAATGAAAAAAACTAACAGGTACCCCTCGGATGAGCTGTTCCGGGATATGAATGTGCCCTTTCTTAAAACTGAGGGATAAAATAACAATTATTAAGGCGTTTAAGGAGGTGTGCTGAGTGACTCCTATTAGCGGCAACCGGTTGATCGTGGTCTAGTGGATAAGACAGTCGATTCATAATTCTCGACGTAAGTTGAGGATTGTGGATCGAATCTCCGACGCGATTGCCGTGATTTTTCTTCAAAAGCATCTCCAAACGTCCTCAGTACATTGGCGCCCAACGTGGGGCTCGAACACACGACCCTGAGATTAAGAGTCTCATGCTCCACCGACTGAGCTAGCTGGGCCGTGATCAAGCCATAGGAGAATAAACGAAGTTCTGCCAAGTTTACCTATTCTTCACCAAACCACCACTACAATTGGCGCAGTCGGTTTTCGAGTACCTTCAGGTAAAGTATCGCATAAATTTGGTAAGTAACATTTTAATTTACGCATCTACTTACCATTTTCTTTGACATTTTCCGAGGGACATTGAAAATAGGTTAATTCGTCCTCGTGTGCGATAAATTTACTTGCACTCCCCAGTAACTTAACGTACTTCATATTTATTACATTATTCCCACGGTTTCGTGCCCCTAAAAACTTTTTCATTCCAATTTTCAAATTTTTAGCATATTCTCGACCGTTCGTTTTCATTCGGAACTACAGTTCCTAGATTCAAGTACGAGTTTTCTTATTCATTCAACCAGAGCTAATTCGTTGCAGTCTGTTTGTAATTTGAAATGGCAACTCCCAAACGCATTTTCGGACTCAAAAATCCCCTTGCTTTTAGGCGTAGGACGCTGGGTGGTACAGTTTCTGATCCAGACCTGCGTACGGAAGTCAACAGGCACAGTGCGCCCGATCACAGTGAGTTGGGGTGGCAGGAGCCCAACATTATGGTTCATTCTGAACCAAGGGTTCCCTCGCCTTCTGCACAAGGGCCTGGTGTCTCTTCTCATAGTCCAGTACAGCAAGCGTCTCTATTACCACCTGTTTGTTCCAGCCCGACGCTGTCAGATGCTTTCATTTCCATAGTGGATAGCATCGAGGTACAAATGAGGCACATGCAACTTACTGTAGACTCGTTTCATAGGGAACTGAGAGAGACAAGGGAAACCTTGAGTACGCAGATTTCTGACAGTGTCGCTCATCTTGAAGATCGTTTGGAGGCCATAGAAAACTGTACAGAGGGCCATGCAGCAAATATGATGCAGGCTAGGCAGGATCTACACCGGTTGATCGTGGTCTAGTGGATAAGACAGTCGATTCATAATTCTCGACGTAATTTGAGGATTGTGGATCGAATCTCCGGCGCGATTGCCGTAATTTTTGCCTGAGTCGGCAGCTCTTCAAAAGCATCTCTAAACTACCTCAGTACAGAGGGACAAAAGGGTGAGCTTCCCTTTATAGTAAAAGGGTGTGTCTCGGTGCTCAAACCAAAAATTGATCTTGCTGCCTTTTCGTAGGACAACTGGAGGGCAGTTTGTTTATGATTTTAGAGGAATAAAGCATGTTCACCTTCGCTCGCTCTCATCACTGACTATTTTTAAGAAAAGATTAAAAGATTACTTTAAGTAAAGTAAACCCTCATAAAATATTATCGTATGCATTTAGTTTTTGTCTTCGTAATTCTGGTTTTGCTGTTCTTGTATAGGTTTCTTTTATAATTAACAAAAATAAAAATAATGTCTTTCTTTTATTTTGGCTTTCTCTTGAAACTTGTCATGGTTTTCGGCGGGCTGCCGATGGTGGCAACCCTGTTGCCGCCACCCGCGCAGTTCGCCGCTGTTGATAAAAGCGGAGGAGCCACATTTTCGGTTCTGGTTTAGTACCTCCAGGTTGGCATCCGCAGGGGAGGGGTTTTAGTCGGTAAAAATCCGACACTACTCACTTGGGTGTCTTTTGAACATTTCCCCTACGTGGAAGCGTCCGAAAAAAAAAAAATTTCGGCAGAACGGCTACCGGCATCCCCCACGAATCTCCCATTTTTAAGCCAGTGAATAAGTACTAAAAGTCCCTTTATATTGTGTGAAGAAAGCTAAGCCATCAGAGCTTGGTGTTTCAAATTCCCCATTGCTCCTTTATTTGTAATTTACTACAATCCGAGCATAGGTTATTTGTTTCATTCTAAAAGGAGTTCATTTCATTTCATTTGTAGTTTTTTCCTGATTAAATTCAAGTGGGTCCTAGTCGGTTTATAATTTCATTTCCCAGTACTTTCCTAGGAGGCATTATTTTGTTTATCTTACATCAAGTGTGTATATTTAACTTGTTCGTTTGTGGGGCCCTGACACGACTTTCAATGGTGTCCTGTCCGCTGTGTAATTCCGTAAAGAAATCCCCCAAGTACGTCACAAACTACACCGTTTATCTTTTTTTTTTCTCTCGATAATTGCACTCATTGTTTGCAACTCCTCCCCACAGCACGAGCTATGCTTATAGTGGGAAGTAGCATAGTTAATTTTATTGTGTACTTTTTTTCTTTCTACACAAAGTAAATAAAAGCAAATTTATAAAAAAAAAACACACGGACTTCGCTCAGAAATTAGGTTTTCCGGACTCAGTAGGCCTCAAACGTACAAATCTGAAAAAACACAACTTTTTTCTTTGACACCGTTACAATACTTTCCTTACCCCCTGGGCAGCGAATATTAGTTCTTGCGGATTCACTGGAAAGTCTGGTCGCTGAAGTATCGCGGGCTGAAGGCGACTTTTGATGATTGCACAAAGCAGTGTGTAGAATACCAAAATAGAGCACGAGGTGTGGTTATGAGCTCGTAAAAGGCTGTGGGAGAACGTCAGGGCAGAAAGCACACTCTGATTTTGATCAAAATCGTTGGACCCTCCTTATAGATAATTCTCGTTCAGTGAATTGATAAGTGATTCGACGAAGTATCAGTATTCGTCGCGTTCTAGCGCCATGTGCACTCAAAACCTTCATCGAATGAATCACGAAGTAACAAGAAATCGCGAAAATCGTCTGATTCGTCGGAGAAAGTGGCGCGTTCGTGAAAATCGGGGATTTACCGAGCATTCTCAATGTCATGAGACGGGAATTGCGGCTAATGACACGGAAGCTGGAGATGAGTTGCCGCCGAAGAGCGAAGGAACGGGAGAGCAAGAAGGCGGGTCCTTGGGCTCCAGCTCCAAATATGGAGAGGGTCCCCGGTGGCCCACGGGACCAACTGGCAAGAGTGAGGGGGATGGGCCGCCTCGGGCCTCTTGCTGACTCTTTGCGGGTCAGGGACTCGCGACATCGTCCGTTGGTTCCTTCACGAGAATTGATTCCGTGAAATCGTTGCTGCTCCGAACCGTTTACCTTAATTTATTTTGAAACTTCGATCTAACTTCACTTTCTCGTCGTTTGCGGATGTTCTTTGTTGAGACTGACAACGAAGATACGATTTTAACCCTGATTATACGGAGCCAAACTGTATAAACCGCCAAATCCTGATATTGAAACCAACACGGTCGCAATGATAACAATATTCAGTGAATAAGAGAGGTTGTGAGAGCTACTTTGGCAAAAGCTTCAGGGTGATTCGTCAAGCTCAATTTGGGTAATGCCTGTGCATCACGATGCCAAACGTTAGTATGGAAATACGCCTTGAAGTGAACGCATCATTCAACGAAACATGTTTCAAGTCAAAGCATAGTTGGCCATACTGAGCTCGATCGTTCGTGCTGAAACCACAAATCTTCTCTCTCGACGTTTTTCTGGTCGTACGCTGCTCCCACCCATAGCATGACTTAAAAATCCCCGCATTATACAATTCACTTGTGTTCATGGCATTTTCTAGTTACTCAATCTATTTGAACTTGGCAAAACATCGCTTCACAGGGGAAGAAAGCGGTAGGCGTTAGGGTTCCAGAATTTATTACGCTTTTTGCATTATTGAGCAATTGGTAAGCCGAGTGTTCGACGCAAAGCGCCTAATCAGTTCGAGCCCTTTGACCTCGGACTTCCCCAGTCATTGTTTCCACAAATAACCCTCGTCCTCGACAGCTTACTCATTGTTACCTACTACGGAAGGAAATCCCAGCTCCAACAGCTACTGGACTTCCCTGAAGTGGTTTTTTTCCTTTCTTTATTTTCCCTCTCCTCAATTTCAGATTCTTCTTCACAAGAGCCGACTCCTTCAAAATTTCATCATTCAGCTACGAACTTGCAGAAGTTACTTGTCTCCCTGTGCCCAGCCCCATCTCGTCTTGCTTTTGTACACAAACGCTACCATTGCGTTTAATACAGTCCTCCTCATGCTCACCGAGTTCTTTTATTTTCGATCTTCAGCTCTCCCCCTTTCCTGCGCCCAATACCGAGAATCAACAATGCTGTAAACACTTTTTTTTAAAAGTGTGATAGTAATCATTCTATTCTTCTATTCAAATTCTGTCAAAAGGCGTGAGTTTTTTTTATATGTTGTTTGGCTGCCCGACAAAAAGATAAGGTTTCGAGTGCACATGTTGCTAGAACGTAACGAAAACTGACCATGTTAAAATGACAATACTGTAGCCATGTTCACTGAATTATCTATAAGAAGGCTTAAGAAGATTTTGATCAAACTCTGAGTGTGCTTTTTGCCTTGACGTGCTCCCAGAGCCTTTAGAAGCTGTGCGAACTGTCAGGCTAATAACCACACCTTGTGCTCTAATTTGGTATTCCTCATGCAGCTTTGCGCAATCATCAAAAATCCTCTCATTTCTCTGCTGAAGAAATCCGTAAGAGCTGATATTCGCCACGCAAAGGGTAAGGAAAGTATTGTGATTGTTGGGTGTATGAAAGCCCAACAAATCCCCTGGGTCAGATAAAATAGAAAGCAATATGCTTAGGAAGGCCGAGCGGACAATCTCCAGCGATCTCCTTAATTTATTCAATGACTGTCTGCAGGTCGGACAGTTCCCCACTCAGTGGAAGTCTGCGCGTGTCGTCACTCTTCAAAAGGGAGGCGACCGCAATCAGTCGGACCCGCGATCATGGAGACCACTCAGCCTTCCTTCTATATTAGGCAAAACACTAGAAATCTTGATGTTGCAGTCCCTCGAAGGAGTCTTTGGCCGCAACCTCACAGGCAGGCAATACGGGTGTACCAAAGGAAGGTCCACGCAGGATGTCATTGTCGAGATTCGGCGTGTTTCCCTGCTGGCACCGGCTAAGTACGTCGTAGCAGTTCTGATTGACATCAGAGGAGCGTTTGACAACCTTTGGTGGCCAGCGCTCCTTAATGAGCTCAAAGGTAGGGGAATCCCCCGCAACCTGTACTCGCTCGTCAGAAGTTACCTGACAGACAGAACTGCTACGATCGAAAGTAGGCAAGTCTCCGTCCGGAGAAAGATTGAGAAGGGGTGCCCACAGGGCTCGGTCCTAGGACCAGCACTCTGGAATGCCTTCTTCGAAGGTCTTCTCAGGAAACTCATGGAGACTGACTGCGAGCCGTACGCCTATGTGGATGACTTGACTGTGCTGATCTTTGCAGAGTCAGTCCGCCAAATTGAAGAAAAAACCCGCCACGTTCTCCGCACTGTCAACCAATGGTGCGAGCACGTCAAGATGCAGGTGGCTGAGGAAAAAACCCAGCTAATCCTCTTGAAGGGGAAAGTGAATAATCCACCCACAATACGCTTTGGCGGCCACAGGCTCCTTCTTGAAAAGCACGTCAAGTATTTAGGAGTGAATATAGGTGAGAGGTGGGGCTTCAACCAACACCTCCAGTCCCTTAAAGGCACTACCATTGCAAGGTTTGCCTCACTGCGTGCCATTACTAAGGCAACTTGGGGTGTGTGTTACCACGACACCATCCTCATGTATAAGGCCATCTATTTAGGTGTGATTGGCTACTGCCCCGTTGTCTGGGGTAGCAAACTAACAGTCAATCAAAAGAGAGTATTGGCCCAATCCCAGAGAGCTGCGCTCCTGTGGATCACCAAGGCCTACAAGACTGTATCAACGGAAGCACTCCAGGTGATCACTGGTCAGTTACCAGTTGATTTGGCTGTTGAGTCCATGATTGACAAGTGGAGAGTGAAACGGGAGCTTCCCCCGCTTTGGGCTGAACTCCGTGAGGATCTCACCACAGAACAGAAACTTGCCACCATCGATGAATGGGCTCTAGAGAAATGGCAAGCGAGATGGGAATCCTCGTCAAAGGGACGTGATACGTATGAGTTCTTCCCCAACATCCGTGAACGTCTTTCTAGAAAATGGGTTGAGCCAGACCACTGGACGAGCCAGTTCCTCACGGGACATGGTGACTTCAATGCGCGGCTCCACTCCTTTTCTCTGAAAGACTCTCCATTATGCACGTCTTGTGCCTCCAGTGCGGAGGAAACAAGAAACCATGTACTGCTCCACTGTAGTTTCTACAACAGTGAGCGACGGTTGTTGGGAGGGCAAACGAACTTAGCAGCATTAACTGCTACAAAGGAAGCCTACAACCATTTTGCAAAGTTCGCAAAGAAGGTGATGGCTAAGAAACGTGGTTATAGTTGATCTGTCCTTTTGAAACTTGCCACCCAAGTAAAAAGTAAGATCAGGTAGGGAACCAGATTAAGAACTACTCCCAGATGGTACGGGATTCCTCAGGTGGTCACCTCCGCGCGGTAACACACGGGCAATAGCTCTCTACGGTGAGACTGGCTAACGACCACATACCTGCCGTACCTCCACAGGTCTGAGTTCGGTGGATGCTGCAGGGGCCGGCCTCTTGCATATTAGCGAAACCGCAACTTCTATGACTGATATAACCCTCGTCGAGGGTTTAGGTACAGTCATCAAACAAAGAAACAGACCTGTATGAAGGACGGAGCTTGAAACTGAGAAGTAAATGGGCGTTGTGAGCATGAGTGAGGACTGATTTATACTTGACTGAATAGCGTTGTGCGCAAACAAGGGACTCTAAATAGACGTGAACTGGTTGTGCGAGACCAATCGTAGAGAGGACTGGGAGATAACTGATGTTCGCAAGTGCGAATGGATTACCGACTTGGAAGGAACTGTCTATTGAAGAGAGAAACGTGAAAAGAGGTGTAGGAAAAGGATAGTTTTTTGAAAAGTCCTGGAAAGGGAGAAATCCATCGTTACTTGGAAATAACTGAGGAGCGGGAATTCCCACAAGTACAAACAAAGGCGGTCGGTGCTCAGGGAAACCATGACTTCAAGCCACACCATGGCCATGATTCAAGCGAGGATGTTCGAAAACAAAAAAACCGCTAATTCAGCCTGCTGAACAGTAATCGGGTCAACAAAAAAAAAGTTGGGTTTTCTTCAGATCGTTACGTTTAGACGCCTGCTGAGTCAGAAAAACCTAATTTCCACGCGTATGCGTGCCTGTATGGCTGGACCAATTGAGCGGGTTGTTTGCTATTTTTTGTAGACGCGAAAATAAAATTATGGACGATTTCCATCGATGGGAAAGGGGGTTGGGGGCCAAAATATACCATTTTGATTAATTGAAGACACCTGGTCAAAGTGGACAACACATTTTCGTTCCCCGAGAACGGAATTTTTGGCAATTCCGATTTCAAAGGTGGATTTGTAAAGTTGGATTTTTCACGTTTATAGGTTAAGTATCAGGTATTCCAGGAACATCATTGTAGATATTCGGAACGCATTACGTGTATCTGACGTCAAAGTGGTTAATCGCCACTCGAACAAACCCCCGAAAAGTTGGATTCCCTTCGGTCACAATTTACCTCGAACCCTCCTTGTTAGAAACCAGGACGTACCGGTAATTGGGCGTCACGAACGGTTCCTCCTCACAAAAATAACGTAATCGGGTATCTGATCAGCGCGGATGGGACTGAAGGAATTCGACGAGGTTTTTAACGAATGTTTTCGAGAACTCCGAAGCGCTCGATAGCGGAACGAGTTACCGAAAAAGGAGTTCGGAAGAAGAAAAAAAGGGGGGGATTTTCGCTGATCAATAATTCATGAGAGCGCGGAAAAAGAATGACAGAGTTCCATTGATCGGATTGTCAACAATAAGAGAAGAGGAGAGTAATGGCGAGTGAGCGGAGCAAAGCAGAATGGGAGAGGACCCAAAGGGTTTTTATTTGGTAGGTATCCGGTGAAGGGAGCAACGCAACGTGTCACAATCCAAAAATAAAGATCCCTTTCTCACCTTCCGCGTACTAACATACATGGGCTTCATTGTAGGCCCACAAAATGACGAAAACTTCTATAACAGAAAAAAAGGAAGAAAGTGAGTATTGCGGAATTTGTGGACGAACATCAACAGTTGCAGCGGAACGTTCGCATCAAATGAAATCCTTTGCACAGTAAAACAACGTGTAGGGAACTATCTGCCTGAAGAAATGTTCAGTGAATACCCAGCGTGTTGGGTGCAAGAGAGGGGGGAGGGAATGAGGGACAGAGGGAGACTGACTGACTAACTGGGAGATTAGGGTAATGGGGCCTTTTATTCCATCTCCTTTGGATCAACCAACGAGCAATCCTCTTCAATGTAATGACAGAAGTTTGAACGTCATCCAGGCGCACCTAGTATCTCTAACGCGCACTGCAGAGGTGAACACGAAATTCCTGTACATGTAGGCAGGTCTTTTGAACTAGAGCTCCTCTCAGCGATCTTCAGCCACCTCAATCTCAAACCTCAAACGCACTAACGGCGTATTCTGCGCTCTTTCCGACCTGCACAATTCCATTCCCGCCACACCACAATATGCGGCAGTTGCACGGCCCAACAATGGGAAAATCAGAAGCTGGACCAGCAGTTGGGCGCACTCGCAATACGCCACAGCTGGTAAATGGCTCCGAATTTATTCCTGCAGCCGCAGGTGACCTTACGATCCCAAGAAAGTGGGTCTTGGAACAACCCCCCAAGGCTCTTCGTTTTACAAACAAGTTTATATATTCCCCATCTATCACCAGCCTGGGCACTGCTTGTACGTCAATAGGCGCAAATAATCTCCTAAGCCTTAGCAACATCCAAAGTATTGTGGCTCTGTTCACTTTCGTGCAATGTGCTAATGACCACTTGCTGAGCTCCTCAAGATCTCTATTCTAAACTCGGAGAGAATGAGGGAGAGAGAGAGAATTGCCATTGTTACGCTTGATACACAATACAGACAGAATTTGGAGTATGAGAGAAACAAAACCTCTCAAAACACAAGAGGGAGGGGGGCTCTAGACCGGTGAACTGATACGAGGACCCGAGAGAATGTGTAACTGTCTTCTGAGTATTAGTGTTGGCAAAGCAGGACAAGAGGTGGGCAGTAAGACATGAAAAGCGAGATGAGAGAAGGTGGCAAGGAAAACCCCAACTGGGGAAGCCTCGTCGGTACGGGTTTCGGACTCGTCAGTACGAGTCAGGAAATTGAAAGAGAATGATTGAAGAGGTTCTGGGGCTACTGATCAAGACTGGGGACGGCCTGAAAGCACTGACTTTTTCGCTGTTGTAGCATTATATCGAAAATACTGCGACGTAAGTGAGTCAACGGGTGGTTTTAACGAGCATTACTAATGCATGGGTCGCTCGGGATTATTACATTGGTTTGTAAAATTAAAATAGGGTTTAAAATGATTAAATATTTCATAAACTTGATTAAGCTTCCTCCGTTGAGGTTAGTAGGAGTATCTACGTAGTTTTGGTGAAAACGCACAAATCTAATCAGGATTTAATCTCTTTGTCAATCAATGGAAATAGAATATCGCCACACAGTTGTTTGAAACTTTGCACACAACGACTTTGATCACTTTCATAATAGTTTCTCAGAAGATTTATTTTTGGTATTTTGATAACTACAATAACAACAGAAACTTTTTGACTCAAATATACTGTCGTCTCATGTTGACGTCTTCCTCACCTAAGGTGATTCAGTTCCACCTTCCTTGTTTCATTTAGGTTCCAACTGGCTCCAAACGCTTTATCTCAGGGCAAATACACGAGTTAAGGCGGAGGAAGAGGCTAAAGCAGATCGTGGTGATCATCACGGGGAACTGCAAAGTGTTAAGGGCGTAGTCGATTCTCCTCCGTGTAGCTGGTGGGACACACATGAGGAGATACCCTACCACGTTCTGACCCAGTGCAGGAGGCTTCCTAGAGAGCGATTACTGGTATTTGGTACCACATCTCCAGGGGTGGACATCAAAGACTCTCGCAAGAGATACCTGCCATTCCTCAAGAGGCTAGGCAAAAGCCTTGTGAGATATTTGGACAGCCACAATAGGTTTGTAGGCCGCGGTGATCATCCTAATGTGAGAACAGTCAGAAAGCGATGCTCTCACCTAAGCTGATTTGGTTCCGCCTTACTTGTTTCATTGGTTCAAAGTTCAAACATCATTCTTTCGGTAAAAAGAGAACTGCAAATTTGAAGCGAAGCCAGAACAAAAACCACCCGATAACTGCCCTTCATACCTCGAATGGCTTAGGAAAGTAACAATTACTTCTGGAACACCTCTTAGAGTCCCCCAAACAAACTTTTAGATAATGAGAGCCCCTCGCAATTCTCATTAGGTTTGACTACTGGATCTACACAGCTAGTACTCTTCTTTTTTCTTCAAAATCAGATGCTGAACACTGGTTTTGGGGAAGGGGAGAGTGCCAAAGGGGACATTCACTAGCTTCACCTTTTTCTTAAACGGCATTTCGGCAATTACCCTTGAGAAATGACGAAGACAATACAAATAAGTTTGTTTTTGCCAAAGCGCTGTTATCACGTTGACTTCTGAATTAGCTCGACGAAATGGATAATGTATAATGTATTTCTGCCGTTCTACTACAAATCTGACTACATGCACACAGATGAAAGCACCGGGCTCTAAGGCGTCAAAACGTGAAGATCTAAAAAAATCCCCTACGGTTTGTGGGAAGTAAAAAACCTATCTCAAGGTTGTGTTATAGCACTGCAAGATAACATACGAAAGACGCAATTAACATCATTGCGGTGGATCTATCGACAGTCGTACCTTTATTATCAAACTTCAACAGTAACACCCGAATAACACGGAGAATCGGCCCCATGAAAGTATTGATCCGCACTTGACGTTGCCGAACGCCCAGGGAAGTTGCCACGTGCACTAACAGCCTTCGTATTGTTCTTCCTTCAAACTCTGGGATTCGCGCCGAACAACGTCATTAGGAGCCCGTACTGAATCACCTCCGACAGCGGAGAAACGATTGGAAGGGAAAGGTGAGGAAGTTCCGAAAGCTGATAGAATTAGAGTTGGTCCGAACCTAAATTGTTGTGGTTAATCTATACGACTCTTCAGAAAGTTAACCAACAGTCGAGTACAGAAGCTCCCTCTTCAACGTGAACTTCCGAGGCTCAACTCGAGGGTAAAGTGATGTTACCGTTTCCAGGGCTTCATCACTGGAGGCTTAAGGTGGTGAGGTGAAGGTTGTAGAGAGTAAGACCTATCTGCGGCAAAGGGGAATTGAGACGGCGAAGCTGGAAGATGAATTCGAGGCGGAAGTCACCCTTCGTATCGTCAACTTCTGGAAAGAGCTCTTTGGGAAACGCCAAGGGCTCGACATACTTCATTAAGCACTTCTGACTAAGTAGAAGCGGATAATCATCGTCTCGGGAGATGACTAAACTCGCTCAACTTCCTTTCTGTTTTCGGCAAATCTTCTCAAAAGTGAAACAGTCGTCAACTAACTGTCAACCGCAGCAAAACTCGCGAGATTCCTCCCGCTATCTTCTTGCCGTGATACAAGTAACAAAGGAGTCACGTTCACTGAATACCGGAGATTAATAACTGACGCGGATGCCTTGAAGTCTTTTGGCATTCGACGCGCCTGAGAATAACTCACACAAATGACTAGAACGAAGCAACGCGCTTTATACAAAAATTATAAATTTGATGATACGTTACACACAGCAATCATCGTTCACCACATTTCAACGGAAGCAATTGTGAAAAACCAGAAGAAGAAATACGAGTTTATGATTGGTTGTAATAATAATCAATGAGCCTAATAAACAGCAGCAGTTTATGAACCGTCTGCTCGGAAGTATGAGGGGCAAAATCTGAAGACTATAATTTGTCGACAAGATAAAAAATGATTTCATTGCGTACTCCACAAGAGAGCGAAGAAATGTACGTAATCTTTTTCTTCGAGGGCCCAGCTGGCTACTAGTTGAACTCACGTACCAAAGGTTATTTGGAAATAACTGTTTAATGCCGTCCAATCTGGTCCATTTATCGCGGCAACGGTCTAGTCTCTGGCGAGAGCTGGTACACCGAATCGGGAAGCGGAACTGGAGGATGGGGCGAGTGCATAGGAAGTGACACATGTACGAACTGTGTACTCGAAAAAGGTTTTGCATTCAAGCTCAACATTTCCGTTCTCACCTCGAACGCCCATCGGGAAACGTACAAAGGCTCCCGCACACGCTCAGACGGTTGAACACTTCCAACAAAGTCAACGACACCGATGTCTCTACCCCACGCCAAAGTGACTCAGGCCAATCATCCGTGAAGGTCGTTAGTAGCCTTTGAGTCTCTTCTCACTACAATCGCTTCAAGAGAAAGCACGCGGTAGGCAAATCAAACCTACCAAACCACACCAAATGTTAGCTCGTATGGCCGCTACTCCAGGGAAGAACAACAAGTAGTTGTGGAAAACAAAACGTGTGCATAGTTTGACAGTAGACGTCAGGTTGATCACATTCAACCTAAAAATGACCAGATGGCGTAATGAGTCATTGGTAGTAGGGGCTTTACCACTAGCAACTATAACTCGCGTGCCAGTTACGGGTGATCCGAGAGTGTGTTATTGCGCAGGTTGGGGCAGGGGCTCCCATGACTCCAACCTTTTCTAACGGTTTGCTCAGGCATGGGTCAGTCGCTGAATGGATGACCTGTTGGAGAGGAGGGATGTGGCATCATCCATCCTGGGAGCCGAGCACGAGTGTAGATGTCGGCGTCAGACGATGAGGACGTGAGAGGCGTCCTCACAAACCAGCATGGGCAGTTATCGAGTTAGTGGCGCCCGAAAAACTGCAGCTGCACATTGAATGCCCCATGGCCTGAGAGGAGATAGGCTGTTGGGAAGGTTTGGTGCAACCATTCGGGCGGGAGACTGACCCTGAAAGGTCGAGACAGACCACCCGGTCCCATGCCACCCCATGCATGAGCTCGAAAGGTCATCACGAAGCAACTCGGGTCCATAGGGGGTATACTGGCGAGCACATGCAATGCCTGATGTGGTGATGCGATAAGCTTGTATGGTTGTGAGGAGGCTCTTGAGGGTCCTTGCCAGTTTCTGATCCATTCGGGATGGTGCGACCCGCCAGGTGGCAGCAACATATTGCACTATTGGCAGAGAGCGTGTATTACACGTTCTGTCATATCCACTAGACCACGATCACCCGGTCTTTAATAGGAGTCAGTCAGCACAGTCCTAGCGCCAGCTACGATCTCTATCTGGCGGAAAGGGAGCACTAATGGTGAGTGCAGAGCCACTATGTCTTTGAGGCTGCCAGCTGAAGTCGCCTATGGTGACACCAGTTCACTATGACGCAAATCGCCCTGTGGATCTGCCGTTTTATATTTTGGAGATTTTGGAGGAGCAACCCGGGAAATTCCGCAATTCCAAAACGACGAAGACGAGCTGGAAAAATCGTGTCGACAGTCCCATGAATCTCCTAAACCCTGACTACTCAATAATGGTCGCACTCAATGATGTTGAAGGACTACAAAACGCTACGATTACCAGAAAAAACTTGAAATGAGCATATAACTTTACTTTCTACTTCGTTGGTTAGAATTGCAATACTTCATAACTTCGGAAGCCACCAAAATGAAGCGACACTTGAATTTCGCAGGGTAATTCCTTTATACCTTAAAGACCAGCTACAAAAAACTTCTAACACCACTCAATTCAATTCACAAATCACCTAGTGCAAACGCGGCTTTGCGAAACGGCAAGTAGCAAGTTGGCTGAAATGACGCACCACATGGCGTAAGGTGACACTGGCGTAACAATGAGCTTAACCCAGTTTTGACTACCCGTCGAACAAGACCCGGTTGAATAGAATCCGCGGCGGTTTACAGAGGTTTTCAGAGCTAAATACAGGTAAACACAAAAGTAGAGCGTGATCCGCGTTAAAATGATTCTAACAATTCCACCATTACACGCTTCGTCAGTCCTTTTAAAAGAACTTCCACTCGGGAAACGTGAGGGTTTCTCTTCGCGAGTTATTCAGGACGGCTCTGATTCAAAGAGTCGATTTACATCAGTTCGTTACTGCTGTTATCCCGAGGTTGACCGATTCCGATCGGCAATAAACATCCACTACGAGTGGCTCAATTTATTATTATTTCCAAGGTAAATTGTCAACGAGGGTTGAATTACAATGAACCGTATCTTCGCGTACAACGCGAGATTATCCAAACAACGTGCACCATCAAAGTAAAAAAAAAGCTGCAAATGATTACCCAACGGTTTATTATTATCTTGCACAATTTGACGTAGTGTCACACGACCGAGACCCATACCATTCGAATCGGCATCGAAAAATACCAGTAAACGATACAAAACATGACCTGACTACAACGGAATGAAGAAAATAAGGTATTGCAGGCGTCTGTAGGCAATTGGTGCGACGTGACGAGTCGAGTTGACAGGTGGATGGACAGAGACGGGAGTAGAGATGACGAAACAATGAAATATTCCCGCGCGTTCTTTAAATTATTAGACTTAGGCTCACTATGACTACTGTGATTTCACTGTTTTCGGTCTTGACACTGTCGGACACCTCTGAGCCTCGTTCCATTCGACCCAGCATTGAAAAATACCTAGTAAACGATACCAAACACGACGTAATTGCGTTAAAACTGCCATAATAGCATTAACATGGGCTTCAACTGATCGGATTGCCAATAAGGCATCCACAATCTGGTGTACCTCGCATGATCTATAAAGCTGTCGTCAACATCAGATGTCATGATCCTTCAGTAAAACCCCCTGGCAGTGATGTCACATACAAAATAAAACAGAATGCTGATGGCGACAGACTTTTTTCAATTTTTATAACTCTGGCTGTCCCTTACTGAGGATATGCACTGCAGTCTAATGTACTATTGTATCAGTCCTAATGTCCCACAGGTTCATGCCTACCTTCCTAAGGAATACAAGGTATTTCCTGCAAGAAGTCTTCTTAGATGTCCACCCTTGGAGAAGTTGTACCAAATACCAAATATCTCTCTCTTCCAAGTTTTTGGCCCACCGTCGAAGAACATGATAGAAAGCTTTATCATCCGTACCACACCATCTGCTTTGTGTCCCGTGATGGTTCCCATCATCTCATCGATTGCAGGTTTATCGCAATTACATCGTGTCTGGTATCGTTTTCCTAGTATTTTTCAAAGCGTCTCAGAGGTGTACGACTGCGTCTAGACCAAAACTAGTGAAATCACAGTAACTGCAGCAAGCAAAGTCTACTAATTGAAAGAACTTGAAGGGCAATACAGAGAAAGTAATAGTTTCATCATTTTCACTCCAGTCTCAGTCCACCCAGCTTGACTCATCACACCGCGCGAATTGCCTACAGGCGCGTGGAACACGTCACTTTCGTCGTTCTGTCGGAGTCTGGTCATGTTTCATATCGTTTACTGGTATTTTTCGATGCTGGATCGACTGGGATGGGTCTCACAGGTGTGAAGTTACGTCTAGCTGGGTAAGATAATGATAAACCATCGTTTAAGAATTTTCAGCGCCTATCAGTTGGTTCTCAATTCGCGCTTATTTCAGGGATAACGCTCAGTTTAAATTTAGCATGAGATCATAACTGCCATCCTCCTTTCCATGTGTGATCACAACACGCTATCCCCAGTCTGATATTAGTACAGACTTTTGGTTCTGGACAACGTTTTATGAGTTCTCCGTTAGCTACCACTCAATTTCTACCTTGAACTGGTAAATAATTTTTACCCGAACAATAACTGTACGAGGGGACTTTCATGATTTTCTGTTTTGAATGCTCTTGTACTTGGATATTTTACGAGCTCGCCACAGAATTGACAAACGCTTCAAACATTCCGTTTACCTGTTGAGAAGCCCCCGAAAAAAACAACGATTTCATGACAAGTGAATACAATACTCCACCTTTTGGTTTTACTCCTCTCGTAAAATTCCCAACTCTTCATCAACTTGATCCCATGTTTCCTCAGCAAACCAACCATCCTGAAGAGTCGCTGACTCAGTGTTTCCAATGACCCAAGCGAGTGCCAAGCGCAATGCACCCGAATTCATAAATTTGGCTAACGAGCGTGATTCCCCCAGCGCACGTTGTGTTAAGTTCCCTTAAGTTGTACTTTATGACCTCACCTCCCTTCACACCAACATCATCCACCCTGAGCCACGTACTCAAATAATTTAAAACACCAAAAACTTTCGTGAAAGTAATTTTAACGCTCGAAGCGGCAAAATGTCGGCCAGCAGTTCGTCATATTTCAACTTTTTCAGTATTTAATGAACATCATTTCTCTCCCTAGGACGTTTGAGCCGTCGATTAATAGCAGGTGGTAAAAATTAAATGATGAATAAGCTCAGTTCAGCCATTTCGCAACCAAATAAACACGTAATTTAAAAATGAAAAATAAAACACGAGCGTCGGGGCATAATAAATACCGTTCGATAAATATTAAATGCAGCCCGGGCGTCACAAAAGCACGATGTCATAACGAAACGAGATGAGAAGTCACGGACTAATGGCTGCCGTCCACCGCCGTCTATCAACTTGTCACATTGACGATTCGCTCCACGTTCATCTTGATTCCCTTTGAAATTGAATAGACGTCAAGTCCTGGATTACAGCTCGATAACGTGTAAAACGTCTCTCGCGCCTCACAAGTCAAAAATACGCTTTAATTGCGACGTCTTGAAGACAGATCACCTTCCGTGATCTTAAGAGTGGAGAGTGAAAGAGAGAGCGTGAGAGAGATTGTGTATCGTCGAACGGGCTGTTAATACGAAAAGGCCATTCAAAGGAGATTTTCGAGAATCCATCAAGTGACCTGCTCTCTGCCGTCGTGTCATAAGCGACTACACTAAGTGCAGATTACTCAATTTGACATTGAACCTGAATAAATTAGTAGAACCTATGACAAATGTGTCTGTGAGAACGTAAACAGGTGCCTGACTAGAGCCAAGGCTTGAGATTAGATTTCTATTGTAGTATAGATGAGCCACATGAACTGTTTATAGCGAGAGTTGTAACTGTGTTTCATTACACACACATGAGAATGGAAGGCAGAGGATTAAGTCTGAAGGTTGTTGACATGAGTAACTAAAAACTGTTCCTCTGTTCTCTCGTGGTAACTCGAGCACGGAGGCTTTGTTTAATCAGGGCAGAGGGAATTGGACAAGTGGAATGTCGCAGGTTGGTAGCAGTTAGTGGATGAAATTATGGACAGTATTCCTGTTTTCTCACGCTAGATAGAGAAGAGGAGCTCCGTTTGAACAGGGTTGACATAGAAGTTGGGCTGTTGGCTAGTAATGTGGTGACAGAAGGAGTGAGGGGTGTTTGACGCAAAATGTCGAATCAGTTTTGGGCTAGTTCACCTCAGATTTCCCACACCTGCTCTAACGAGACTACCTGGCCACCAACGGCAGTCATTCTTCCTCCAAAACACCTACGTCCTCGAATGCTTACTTATTGTTACCTACGGAAATCCCACCTCCGTGAGTACTCCAACGACGACGGATTTCCTGCGCTTTATTTACTCCCCTCCTTTTCACATTCCTCTCCATCACAGAGCTCCCCCCAAATCATTCACCTACGAACTCTTGCGGATGTCGGTCGTCTCCAGTGCTCCCAACACACAGTCATCGAACAGACACTTGTTTCACCCCTCATTGGCATCTAATACCAATTTCTCTTTCCTTACCCATAAAACCAGTTTCACGCCTTCAGAGCCCTCCTTGTTCGCGCTTATACTCAAATCACGTCCTGTTTAAGTCACCTCTTTTTGTACATCTGAGTCTCCAAATCTTGTGATATCCCAACTCTTCCACTGACAATTTCGTGCTACACCAAAACCCGTCTCCGACATTCATTCAAATCTATCCAAACAATGGTGGAATGATTCTCGAGCTTCAGTACATCTGCACACTACCCACTACTCTACGTTCCATTTCTAGGTCCTCCCTCCATTTATAGTCTCCAATCCGCAAATTTCAATCGAAATTATTGGAATTTTGCGGCACCGAATGTTAGAATGTTTGAATCGGGTCTTAGAGATGGGTGATTCCCCCTCCATATTTATTTCCACTTAGGGTTGGAAGTAACGTGTGTGACAACCAAACAGCACACTACCCACGCCACTGTCGTAGTAGCTTAATGTGACATCCTCTCTATCCATTATTAGTAACAAAAAAAATTATATTTACTACATTGCACCGACGACAGAGTCTCATGGAACTCTCTTCCTTCAAATTAAAATCGTAAGTTCGCATAGTTCCATGAAATTAAAATCGTTCTCTACAATAATGAAATGAAGATGAATCCCCTCCCCCCCCCGTCCTTAGAAAAAACTACAAATATCATGACGATTAAAACGTGACCTCTTCTTATTGGGGTGGAACACTGTTTTCTCGTCCCTGGATACTTGCTAAAACACTATAAAACGAGCATATACAGTTCCCAATTCAACAAAATTAACATTCGATACCGCAATTCGCTACCTGGTGTCAGGGACTCGCGAAAGACTTCTCGCGAGAAGACGCCAAAAACAATGTTGGACGCTCGCACGCCGTAATAATTTATGAGCCAGAGAATTTGCGGAAGAAGTGGTGCGACTGGCTGCAAAATGTCCAAATATACCTCATCGCAACAGAAAAGAGGAAGGAAGCCGATGAAGTGAAACTTGGACACAGGGGAGCAAAAATTTATGGCACTCTCAGACAGGACGCCGCAGAGCAAGATAAATCAAAGGAGGGGGGAGAAGTCTTATTGAAATACGACGAAGTGGTCAGTGCTTTCTCAAGTTACTACTCCGAAAAGAAAAGTAGCGCATGAAAGGTGTACATTTAATAAACTGAATCTCGCACAGGGATAATCCTACACTCAATATGCTCTCGAGCATCGTGTGAATTCACCGAATTCGATTGGCTTCGCAAATCCCGGACAGCACGCTACTCAACGAAATGCTGGACGAGGGAGAATCCTCAACGCTCGACCGAGCTTTGGCAATGTGCAAACGAAACGAAGCCAGGAAGTAAAAAATCGCGGACTTTCAAGAAGCCAGAAATAGATGCGTTGCGCTCACAAGGAAGAACCGATATACTTATCAAAAAATCAGGGAAATAGACAAATTGTCTATGGAATTGACAGGGAACAATAAGAAATATTTGTGCAAGAAATATAATACTCAACATACTGCCTATAGTTGTCCAGTGTATGGTATACAATGTAGTGCATACCCGTAATATCCACGTCACTATTGCAGTAGCTCAATGTTACAATCATCCCAGTCATTTATTTCACTTTGTTGAACTCCCAATAAAGTGAATCATCACAGAAGCTGTGTGACTAGTTTCATCACACACTGACAACATTAATGCCCTAAATAGAATCCTATGGGGCATAATGGGGTTTTATAAGTTTACAGAAGCTATGCACAGCCCAGGCAAGCCCAATACATTGATAGTACTCGACAAACGCCGTATAATTACATTTCGGAGCTTCTGGAACGTGGAAAAGGCATTCAGAAAGTTGTTTCCGGCATCACACTTTCTGCAATGGCAAGAACATAATTTTAATTGATTTTGTCCTACTTTAAAACTGTAGTTTACCTTCGATTATAGGTTACTTCCATAAGGATAATGAAATTACTAATAATAGAGTCACCGTATGCGTAAATCTGAAATTCTTGCGACCCTAATGTACGGATAGGACGAATTGAGCTATTGATTACTTGAGCCAGTGGAGCCATAGCAAAACGTATCGGAAGATTAGCTCAAATCAGATCTTGTAATGGTCCATTCTGAAGAGAACTGCGCTGTACAGTTAGGGTAGAACTGAGCAAGAAGAGGATGGAACTGACTGATCAAGGATCGGTGCCCCGCAGGGATAAAGAATGGAAACACGAGGATCAGACCGCTGTTGAACCTACCAAATTGTTGGGCAGCGCGAGAGGATGTATGGGATGTACAGAGCGCTGCAGGGTTCTCGTGTGGATGAAGAGGATGAGGAAGCAAAACTGCAGAGGCGTGTGAGCCCTGGTTCCTGGTTAAGGCTTCGACAAGCAGACGCGAATTCCTTGGGCCACTAAGCCCTCCCTCCTACTCCCGTAACAACTTAACTTGGCACCTTGCATTGCAGATACCCAACGAATAAATATGTTCACACTTATCTTAGCCGATACGTACTACGTATTTTGAACGGTTCGGTTATAGCTTGAACCATCTGTTTACACCTTAAGGCGGATCTTATTAGGAAAAGGTGAGGTGAAATATTCGGACCTTGGACTTGTTTGTGCATCGCCAAAAGAAGCTAGTCCCAGTCTAAGCTCGCCGCTTCTTCATGTTCGCCTCTGCCGTCGAGTCAGCAGTATCCTCACGTGCGCACTGTCTTAACAATTAACAACTTTGGGTCATCAGTATTCAAAAACCCAGATCTGTGGTTAACAATTCAGAGCTGCTCTACTTCTTACCACTACAAGGACGATCCACTCTACGCATCACATCGCATCGTCACCCACCAACATCACGGTCAGAAATTCTGTTTTCGTTTCTTTGTTTTTCAGAAGAACTATCGTTTGTTTTCTTTTCTAATTTCATTTATTTTTCAATTTAAATTCGATTAATTTAGTGCCCAGAAGACGCATCTTAATTTCCACAATTTCTTTACATTATATTATATTTTGTTTCAATTATAATTTTTCATTGTTAATTTTATTCATTTTGGAGTCAGTAATTTATTTTCCACGCTAACTCAGTGAACTAGCGAACCAAAACCATCTTATAGCAAGCTGTGCCGGTTTTTTGTCAACTCCATAACAATTTTTCAAAGTTGCAACTGATCAAAGACTAAGATCGCTCTGGTTAACTATCCAAAGAACTCTCCTCGGGGACACACGCGAGATGGGTCAGATTGTGCCTAATTTGCGGTCAACGGAAACAGTCAGACGACAGCTATTAGTCAGTTGTTAAGGCCCGGGCGAATCTGAAGCAGATTAGAGAATCGGGTAACGAGAACACGAAGGGGCCAGATGGAGAAATCGTATAATCCGTGCAGCGCAACTTGTTACCAATCCGATAAAAGGAGTTACAGTCTAGACGAAGTAATTTTGGTTTACTATAAACCACTAATCGTCGAAGTGAACGCTTTTTGATTTCCTTTTCAAATTACTTTTTCTTGGCCAAGTACACGGCAACTTAATGAGAAGAAACTTTGGTTCGTTTACAAGGACATACTAATTTCGTACTGAATGCTAATAACCGCAGTATGCGTGATCATGAGCATATTTCGTAATCTAAGCATGGCAGTGTTGATATGACCTGTTCCAAAAATGACCACAATCACTCATTATGCCCACATCAAGCAAACGAAGTTCTGATGAATTAGTGCAGAAGACAACACAAGAACGCGAGCGTTACTTACTCGATGGATGTCGCAGATCAATGGGCTCTTACTCTTACCTATAAAGAAAAAAACACAGAATTAGATATAATTTTATGTACAGTTTTGAATAAATTTGTTTGTGAATACACAAAACCACTCTTTGTGTGGACCAGAACTATTAACACGTTATTGTATGTTTGTATCGACGTGTTAGTTCACAAGCAAGATCTATATCCTGAGGGAACGATTTCGGGCTCCTGGGCCATGCAATGGGACTCTCCGCTGTCCAACCGGCATACTGCAACCCCCTCCCATCAAGAAGCCCTGGAGCTGGGGTGGCGGCACATTAAGAGGGACTATCCCCTTAAACTATTCAGGAGCTCTTCAGGCACTCGTCCCAAAAGTAATCTGTGCCAATACGGTTGAGCTCGGGCTTTGGGGTGGTGTGGGACTGGGTGGTGGACGTCCGGCTGGCACGCCATCTCTACGTTACACTGCCTTCTGTCCTGTGGTCGACCACCCAGTCCCACACCACCCCAAAGCCTGAGCTCAACCTTATTGGCACAGATTACTTTTGGGACGACTGCCTGAAGCGCTCCTGCATAGTTTGAGGGGTCCCTCTTAATGTGTGGCCACCCCACTGACCCAGCTCCTCTCTGGCCATGGGGCGTTCATTAAGCAGGCAGTTTTGCAGGCGTTGCGCATTCGACACCTCCCCGTGCAGAGCAGGATTCATCGAAGACACCCCTCATATCCTATTCACCTGCTGCCTTTACACCGACATCCGCGCCTGGGGTTGGCTCTCAGGGAGGGTCAATGCTGTATTCCTGCTCTTCAATAGGTCTGCCCACGTTTGCCCAAGCTTGGGCATATTGACGTGAAAAAATGGAGGCATGAGAGCCTCTGCCTGGACTGCGCAATAACATAGCCACTGTGGATCACATGAATGCTCGCTCCTGTTGGATACATAGCCCTGTATAGGTAGTGACTGCCTGTGCCCCCTCCTCTCCGACCAATGAGCTCAGTAGGACATCAATGACGTGGTCCATTACACCCATTTGGTTTTAGGCTCAATATTACTTTATCTTGCGCTTCTACCACGCTCTTCTAGAAAGTATCGACTGCTATAACTCCCCCCGAGGGTTCAAAAACTCAAATTTTAATAAAGGAACAGACCTGTACTAGTATGTATCGGCTTTTGAGAGCAACAATCCAACGACTACCTCAATAGCTTCCATTCACTGTCAAATAATCCACTCGGCTCCTTGCAATTTCCAGGTAGTTGCCATTCGTTCCCCCCAATCCAGGAACAATTGTAGTTGCGTGTTGCACAACTAGAACGAAGAAGGAACAATTGACATTAATTCAGAATTGCAGCCTGGGCATCGCTTAACCCATTTCGTCACACACTGAGGACAAATAGTTTTCCCAAAGTTCCGAATTTAGAATGCCATTAAACGAATTCGTAATTTTCTTTATTAATCCTTCACCTTTGCCATTC
This sequence comes from Pachypeltis micranthus, assembly GCA_020466155.1. Taxonomy (NCBI): domain Eukaryota; kingdom Metazoa; phylum Arthropoda; class Insecta; order Hemiptera; family Miridae; genus Pachypeltis; species Pachypeltis micranthus. Next base: position 8,982,003 of record CM035778.1, read on the forward strand.
CTAGAATTTTAAAATGTCGTGACACAAAATACTGACAATACGACGTAGCTTTAGAAAGACGCTCTAAAAAATAGCTTGGCCCAGAATGCGGGGGTTTCAATGAGAATTAAGGGGTTACTGTTTTTCAAATACTGAATGCGTTATAACGTGCTGACAGCGTCGTCATTTGTAGCGCATTACGTCGAAAATGTTGGAGAAAATAGAAGAAGCAACACAACGGGTGGTGAAGGTTGAAGGGCCAGCGGATGACTCAGTAGCTGAGGGCGTGTCGTCCCTCGGGCCAATAGAGAGTTAACTACTATGTTCTGCCCGGGTGATTCAATTCCCGACCAACTATCAAAATCCCCAGCACAATTATGAGCAGTAAATAAGTAGATACCGAGGGCGGGCTAATATCTGAGGCAGTAACCTTAGCCCTGAACGCAGCCGAGAACAAACCTTGTAGGAGTGATGTCATAAAGCTGCAATGGATAATAGGCGGTTTCCGCGGCGGAGGTTGTAATTCAAAAGTACCCGAGGGAGGGCAGATAAAGAGAGCACACAGCTTCGAACTACTTCTGAGATCGAAGAACTCGGCGTTGATGTTATAACGAGGCGTATCAAGGCCCATAAACACCTTACGGGGTCTGAAAGGGCTGACGACTAGACGTCTAGCGGGGGGCTACACAAGAAGCCGCATTACCCTTATTTCATCGGATAATGTTCCATTTTCAACACTCCGGCTTCTTTCAGACACCAGGAACTAGCAGGTGATGGAATAAAGGGGGGGTTATATAAAATTCTGGTATTTCCTTTGAAAAAACTAGGGTTTTTTCATATTTCTCAATATCTGGTGTGTAGCCGATTCAACGGACTGTTGCATATGCGAGCGCTGTATTTTCATTCAACGCATTTCTGCAGGAACATTGGCGGAAAACAAAAAGCAGTTACTAGTAAGTTGAGAGTACTCACTAAGTTTGGTTGAAATCGTTAAAGCTATTTTTGAGAAAATGGGAAATCCGGTAAATTAATAATAGACAAATCTCGTTTGCCGAGCTATCATAGCTTATATATCCCTTCAACATATAGATACAGAGATAGTTGCGCAGAACAAAAGGTGGGTGTAGGTTGCTAGAAGACACTTCGTAAGATGATCAAATCCAGTCATACGGTTACTCGGGAATTTACGAAAATGTCCAAAAAAACATTATTTTCGACACATTTTCTTTTTTATCTCTGTCCAAAGGACTGTCAAAGGAACATTTATTGAGACCAATATATAACCCGTATATATTTGAAAACATTCGGTGAGTTTGATGAAACACGTAGAAGCCGTTTTGCCAACAAGCATAAAAAACCTTTTTATGACTTTTTGGTCTATTATCTCCGTTCGCCGTTTTTTCGTGGATTTGTGGAGAGGAAAAGTTAGGTACCAATTAGTAGAAGATAATCTGAACGTTTAATCAAAATCGTTAGGAGCCATTTGAGAAAAAATCCCCCCCTCCCCCTTCTTCCCGTCGATAGAAATCGCCCATAACCTTATTTTCGCGTCTATAGAACGTAACAAATAAAACAAAAAATATCTGGTGCGTTGCAACACACAACTTTCCTTAGCTCTACAACAATTCACTTTGTACATGGCTAATTCTATTTAATCAATTCATTTATCACTCAGTTAATTTGAACTTGGTCAAACAACGCTTTACGGCAGAAGGAAGCGGTAGCGCTTACAGTTCCAAATTTTATTGTGCTACTCGTACTCATTGCAGGACCATTATTGAGTAATTGGTACACAGATAATTATATAGGCTGTAAACGCAAATTTTTTGAAGAAGGATAGTAATCACTTTTGCAGAGTTATTGGGTAAACACTTTTAGAACTGGTAGTAAGCGAAACGGCAGTAGTTGAAATTCAGGGATTTTTGGAGTGAGCCCCATGTATCTTATGAGCGTTTTTAAACACTCACCCTAAAGGTATTGGATTGGACTACAATACCAATTTTTTAAAAACATTCTACTAACATTCCAGCGGAGTTTATAAGGAAAAAACCGCGGCAAAAACGCTTATCGTCGAAAATTTTGATAATTTATTGTGCTGCTCTCGTCATTTTTCCACAAATGGGAATTTTATAGTGAAATTATCTTATTAAGAGCTACCAATATAAAAAATTTAATCAAAATCGTTAGAGCCGTTTTTAAGAAAAAAAATTTGGTGCTTTGATCACTATGATAACTATAGTTAACTTTCGGTGGATTTTGCCCATACCCTTATTTTTGCGTCCCATGGTAACCTGTAGGCTGGACATCAAGTTTCAGTTGATTTGGTACGGTTGTTTTCTCTAAGAATCGCGCTAAAATCGATTTCGTCGAAAATTTTGATAAATTATTGTGCTGCTCTCGTCATTTTCCCAGAAATGGGAATTTCATGGTATAATTTTCTCATTGAGAGCTATCAATATAAAAAATGTAATCAAAATCGTTAGAGCCGTTTCTGAGAAAAAAAATATTTGGTGTTTTGATCACTATGATAACTATAGTTAAATTTCGGTGAATTTTGTTCATACCCCATGATGACCTGCGAGCGAGATATGAAGTTTGAGCCGATTTGGTTCGGTGGTTTTCTCTCAAAATCGTTCACACACACACACACACACACACAGACCATTTTCCCAAATAGTGTTTTTCGGACTCAGGAGGGTCTGAAACGTAAAGACCTGAAGAAAACTCAAAATATTTTTTTCAGCCGATTACATAACTTTCCTTTCTACTTCGTAGAGGCAAGGAAAGTAAAAATAACCGGCTTAAAAGGTCGCCGTTCTCCCGCAAATTTAACTACATACACACACTTGCATTCAGTAGGCCTCAAAACGTATGTAGATCTGAAGAAAATCCAAGTTTTTTTTGACACAATTACTACAATTTCCTTACCCTTTGGGTCGCGGAAAGTGAAAACGTTTATGACGTATCAAAGCTGTCTGTCTACATTTTGAAAAAAAAAAGTATAACAAAAAATGCAAACTGCAAAGTTGTACAAACAAAATTCCAATCACGAATGCCATAGGAATTTATGTTACCTTCCACCCTTTAACTTCGCTGACCTTACTGGCCACAAAAAACACACGGTTGTCTGAAGACTATTGGTCAGGCTCCTTGAATTACTATAGCTCCCCGTGACATCATCACTTCTTCATGAGCCCTACTCCTGCTATAGTAGACCAGCAGAGGCCGAGCCCCAGGGAGGCAACCGACCCAACTCGTCAACACAGGAAAGTGGAATGGCTTCCCGCACTAGTAAGGCGAGTGTGAATAGCTGCAGTGTGCATCCGTAGGGCTGTGACACTTGAGAGGTGGCAAGATGAGTAGGACACAGCCCAGAAGGGGAGGTGGGCCAGGCGGCTGATTCCACCAGCTTGGTCCCTAGCGCGGATTTTCTACCTCACTCAGTTCCTAACACGACATGGGTCATTTAGGACTTACTTTCGCTGAATTTGAAAGGCTACAAGCACAAATTGCCTGAATTACGGGGCAATGGTGGATGATGCCTCCCATGCCATCTTCGCGTGGCAGGCTGGTGGCACACAATTGGTCAGCTCACACCAGTCCATTCGTCTGCCCCAGGGGGAAAATGGAGGTGCATTGCTCTATTTGCTAGAGCTTGCTGATCTGGGGCTAATATCTCCCAGGGATCAAGAACGAAGGCGCCCAGTACTTCGGGAGGTCGTATGGGAATGGCGGCACGCTGCAAGATTCTCGTGAAGGTGAAGACAACAAACCAGAGCTGCCATCACAGAGAGGCTTGAGGGCCAACCTGATGCAATGAGATAAATGGTTCTGGGTTGGTTCTCAATGCACATGAGTAAATTCATATATAAGACATGCCCAAAGCTGTCAGTCATCATATTCATCGGCGTCAATAACGTTCCCGCAAATATCGCAATGGACGACTAACTATGTCCAGCAGAGTAGTTTCTAACTTGCTGACTGGATGCGGAGGGGAAAAAAAATACGAGCGAAGCAGACGTAGGTATTTTATCGCTCTAAGCTCCAAGAACCGCGAGAAGAGAAGATAATGCGAATTGCTGGGTCAACATTTTATTTCTTCTCCTCGATCTCTAGCGGATTGAAAGGTGCAACACTATAACTTCGTTGGACGACGTAAGCCAAATAAAACGAAATAGAATCACGAGCGTTTGCGGATGGCCGCAACAGCTGCGTTTTCATAACGAAAACATCACGAAACTCGACGTAATATCAAGTAACGTCGCGTACATAACAGAAGCGAACCAACTTACGAACTGGATGGAGAGCGGTAATTTAGATAACGTCACGGGAAAATGTAACTAGGTATGTACGAAGGATCGATCCAACAGACAGCTAAAATTTGGCACATCAACAAGTCACGAATGAACATGATTAGGGGAAATGGCTCCGAATTAAAAAAAAACACGATTATTATGCCAATGGGCTCTTATTAGCTTTGTACCGTATCACTCAAATTCACTGCAGATCTGAGCCGTGCACCAATTCATTTTAACGGGACGAGTATAATCGCTTCATTGAAGACGGCCTTTGCAAATCAAACTAACCACGATAAGATTCACGAAAACGAGCAAAGCTATTATTTTAGTCATAAACTGTGGTACTGGAGGCCTTGGGTGAAACCTTTTTTAACTGTTCACAGTAAACGTCAGGACCCAGGGAGTCAGGGCGATAAACAACACCTTGAGAGAGAATTGATACGCTATCTCGACCTTACGAGATCTGGGGGCATTCGACAGACAATTACAAACGTTCATAACTACAATTTTCTTACGCCTAAACAAAGAGTTAAATAGAACTGGCATAATATAGTATTCATCAGTCCTCGACAATTAAAACAAAGATGGGAGTCTGATGGAGATATACGTCAGACATTCATATGCATTAACGAGCTTCGTTTTAATTAATCAAAAAATAATAGCGGGGAATTAAGGCCCACGAAGGCCGCCTATATTGTACTTTGTAAAGGCGAAGTCTGCTCATTGACTACAATGAACTAACAGGCGCCCGACAAGATGCGTAGTGAGCCTTTTCACATGAGATAATCTCGAATTGAATACAAAACGCGGTATCCTCAACTTTTTACGTCCAGCAGCACCACAGAAGGAACATGCAGCGATATTAATGCAACCGTACAGGCCCGGTTGACCCTTGGCCATGTGGTTTTGTATGGTGTGACGGAATAAAAATATTTAGTCCAACACTATGGGAATGAAGCCTTCAACCTCCAAGAGATTTATATTGTTTCTGTAAAGGAATCTATTTAAAGGAATAGAAAAAAAAAACAGAACGATAGTTAAACAAATAAGAATTAAATTAAACGTCTAAAAAAAAAACACTTGCGACCAGTTATCTTCTTTTTTTGTTCGAACCTGAAGCTCTCCAGAAGAACCCAAAAACGGCAATTAAAACGTGAAAAGGGGAGAGAGAAGCAACTGCCTCCTCAACCTCTCTTAAACCTACCATCCGGTTATCTCCTTAGGAGGCACTGTTCCAACCAACCCTGGGTCTGTTCCAGGCGCCCAACCGCACTTTGGAAAATAACTCGTTACAATGGGCGGTTCCAAATAACGTGATAGCACCGTGAAAGTTTCTCCCTTGGGAAAGTGGCGAGATCAGCTCGGTAAATTAACAAAAAATGTTGACAAACAGCGATTTTAGTGCATTTTTGTTATAAATAGTCATATACATACTTGAGTTATTGAACAAATGTCAAAATTTTGAGAAACACAAACGATGGGTACAGCTTTTGAACAAGTACGCAACCACTAGGAATATTTTATCTCTTTTATTTTTATTTTTTATGCAATGATAACTACGTTTGATTGCGCTCGTTGATGGTTTCGATATAATGGCCGCGTCAATCACAATTGACGTCATCACTTAGTCACTCAGGTTATTAAAACGTGTGATGTTACCGAGCGTTATATTTTGTAACAGACGTTACCATGCAGTTAACCCAACACAAATTTCGTGACGCTTCTCCATTACATATCCCGCGTAACATTTGCGAGTTTATGTAGCTAAGTGAAGACATGAAATGTTAAAAAAATAATCGTAACCTTGGTGGGACTCGAACCCATAAGCCCTGGGTTAGGAGACTGATGCCTTATCCATTAGGCCACAGGGGCTGTGGCTTGCAACTCGGGTTAAATATTTCGTGACACTTCTCCGTTACATATCCCGAGTAACCTCTCCCGTGTTACATTTTTAAGTTTATGTAGCAAAGTAAAGACGTAAAATGTCAAAATCAGAATGGAAGTCAATATTATATAATGAATATAATACTATATAATCTGGAGCAACCTCAAAAAATCCAAAATTCTCAGTAACAGTTGGGTGCAAGACGGGGAATATGGGTGTAGTATAATAACGGTCTGTAAGGGGGTGAGAACATTTAAAGATGGGGGGAGGGAGGAGCGTTGATTGAAATACACTCACAATGAGAAGAAGATTGTTCACAAACACAACTAATATAGGTGAGGCTTTCTCAATGAGGAAAGGGAAAACTTTCGTGAGTTTCCCTCACAAAATTACCAGTGACCGAGGGCGTGCACAGAGCAACAGCAGAATAAGCCCTCAGTCCAAGCGAGTGGATTGGTGCCTGTGGATCATATGGAGGCCTCCCTTCTACCCTAAAAGGAGAGCTTAAGGGGCTAAAAACAATAAGCTTGATGGGCAGCTCCCAGGACACCGCTTCAAGCAGCTTTTGCTCATACCACAAACATGCAACAATTAAACTCATGTAGTTATAGTTAACACCAACGTCAATTCTGTCCTATTGAAATGTGAAATGTGAAGGGTGTCTACGACCATCACCCACCAGCTGCAAACGTACAGTGGAGAATCTTGGGGATATAGTGGCCCCGCATGATCTTTAATGTGGGTGTGTGGAGGACAACAGAACGCCTTCTGATGGACCAGGAGATAAAGAAAAGGATATGGAGATATGGATGTGGATCGGCCTTACTCTAATGAATCCCGCTGGCGCTGTAGACAAGACTGCTCTTCAATCAAAACCCTAGGGCAATGGCAGAAGAACACGAAGACCAACAGAGACTTGGAGAAAACCGATAGATAAGGAGCTCCGCCTGGTAGGCAAACCCTAGAATGAAACACGGCGAATCTAATCCAACTGGAACGATCTTGTTTCGGCCCTGTGCTCCCCTAACGTTAACAGAATTTAATAGAAAATCATTTAGTCATCACCATTATCCAGCGATCCTTTGAGGTATCTGGATAGGTGAACTGGGACAGGGATGAGAACTGAAAGCTAGTGACTATAAATCAGCAAGAGCTAAACGTCTAGTGTCGCACCTGGCAGGTAAGTACTGAGAAGTGTGATGAGTGAAAGGGGTGTGGCAAACAACCAAGGGGAAAATACGTAGTCGGTTGAGCGCCAATGTTATAAGTTATTATTCGGGCAATACACAATACTCAATACTTCCTTCCAATATATGCGTGTAATAGGTTCCATTTCCATTAAGTGAACAGCCCAGAAGATGCAGTAGACATCCGGAGGAGAAATAGGACGCGGCAATGCAGTCCTCCCTCTCCCTGTCATTCGGTCGAATTCGTCTTCTCCAGTGGTAATCGAGGCAGCACTGCTTTCAGGAATGGCTCTGCCCGGTAGGAGCGTCTCCGTGTTCCCGTAACAGTACCATCAATTATCTATACGTTGTATTCTTTAATGTACATCGCAGGATAGGTAGCGTCAGCCCAATAAATTCCAGAACTTCAAGAGCTATCAGTTTCGTACGTCTTATCGAGTCACATAATCAAATATATTGGTCCAGTAACTAAAGGCATGCAAATTGCTGAATGTACGTGGGCGTAGTTTATTCAAAGTACTACAGTACTTTCGAACTTTTACAGCACTTGTAAAGTCGAGCACAACAAAGTATGAAATGATATTACGCCCAACGAATAAAAAACAATTAAATTAGCCTAGAGAGCGACTCGAAAGTTATAATTTACGAGCTGCGAGTTTATTTTTCCCCCAACAGCCGTACATTTCAAAAACTCAAACTTTACGGCCAGCCCTCTTCGTGAAGTCCGTCTCCGCCACCCTCTTGCCCCTCCACTATTCAAAGAACATTCTAGTAAACTTCGACCATAATTTTTCATTTCCCGAGTTTTATACCATTTTTGTCGTATAAATTTCGGTAAGAAGCTTCGAGGATGAGTTTGAGGCGTCGCGGGGCGTCTAAGCAGCCCTTACCATTTGGTTCACGAACATAATTGTAGATACGTAGAGAGATTAAAATGTTCAACTCAGATACCGAAGTTTGAAAGATGAAAGGACGACTCGCTTCCCTCTTCCTCCGTATCCTTGTTACCGATCGTTAATCATAATATTGGGAAGGTTGACACTTCGACGGTCCTAAGGGCTTCAATCACTGTATCTAAAAAGAAATAGCTGCCAACCGTTAAGTGATGGATATGGATTATCGTCTCCATCAGCGTTCTCAAAATACCCCCACCCCACCGCCACCCCCTTTCCGAAGCCGTTGATTGATATATACTGAGGGAAGCCCGAGGGCTACTACGAACGGCTGATGAAAGAAGTCTTTACGTGACAGCGGGAGAGTGGAATAGGAGGAAAAACGAACGGAGGGCGATAAAGAGGGAGAGAGAGAGAGGTGGTCACTCTCTGCGTAACATCAAAACGTGAAAATTGTTTTTCTTCCTCTGGCAGGGCAATTATTTCGAAATGTGACGTGAAAGGGATGAAAACGCGAATGTAATGGCGAATGTAGAATGGTCGAGGCCCCCACGATACACACAGCGCGCCTTTCCACGACGAAAAGTCTAAAAAACGTGTAGTTGCTGAAATAGGTAGTGAAAATAGTTTTTGAAGCAACGAAGTGAGCCCTTTCAATGTATTTATTATGGTAGAGGTGGGCTCTTCGATAGTGTAATCGTTGACGTTAGCTACATCTAAGCAATGGAGTGGGAAGGGGGGGACACTGATACTGAGACATAATTTATCCAGGAAGGATGTTGGAGAGTTGATTGGCTAACTATAATTTCTCATTCTCTCGCCCAGGCAGAAAACTTCGAAACGTCTCAAGTGGCATGTGGGCGAAGAAAAAATATGTGAATCGATGATCACGGCCTTTCCGAGACTTTGGGCCACTCCGGATATCGATGAGCTCCCCAAGGATGGGCTCCACGGCAACCAGTTGGCCCTTTGAGAGGATTTTAAGAAGAATTTGAGGCTACGGGATGGTTGAAGTCGAAGACTTGATCCAGAAGAGAAGACTTCCTCCCACCACGTTCTGGCCCACTGTCAGAGGAAGGGATTTTGGCTCTTAGGTACAACTACTCCAAGGGTGGACATCTAAGAGGTCTTTGGCATTCCTTTGGAAGCTAACCTGTCAGACATTAGGATTGGCACAATAGGACTTAAACCATGGTGTTTATTCCGAATTGGGGCACTTTAAAAACCCTGCAAATTATTACACAATGGTTTATTATTCTCATGAACAGCTTGACCTAGTATTACTGTTCCGAGACCCATCCCATTCGATTCAGCATCGAATACTAGTAAACCATACGAAACATGACATGACTACAATGGAACTACAGAAACTAAATATTCCCCCAGCGCCAGGCGCCCGTAAACGTCTGTAGGCATTTGTGATCCGATGGAGGGGTGTGCAGAGGAAGTGGCCTTAACCTTCCTCCCCCCGTCGAGCAAAAAGAGTCGGGAAATTGTGACGAGGGCTTCCAGCGAACCCTCGCTCGGCAATTGGCAGGACATTGCGAGTCGAGCGGGCCTTGAAAACGATACGAAACACGGCTAATTTGCGATTATACTGCGTTTCGTTCATTTTTTTAACCATTTTTTGCCCATAACAACCATGGGCTTCGTCCGATCGGATTGCCGAGATGGCGGGCACAACTAGATACCAAATGGGATTTTTGTGTGAAAGAACGATTTTTTTAGACCACGTTAAAGGCACAAAACGACCCAGACAGACATTGCAGATTTGGAATCCCCATGTCTTGAAACGTAAAGTATCAAATTTTGAGGGGGGTTGTAACAAATTTTTCGTGACCGAAAACATAGGGTTATTATTCAGAATGAATAATAAACCAAAACAGCACTTTAGGACACTTGAACACAGTCTACTGTTTCTAGCATGCGGAAATAAAATATCATTTATATCCACCACCCACGAAATGTCTCCATTACTCTTGTTCCGTCCTTCACATATGCAGTTTCATGATCTCCAGAGCTCACAGCCCAAATTCTGCCCTATTCGCACTCAGTTCGGTGACAATGTTCGCAGATTTGCAGAGTCATGTGAGATATCAAAACCTTCGTACTCTTTCCTAGTGGCCATATTATTTATACGTCGCTCTAATAAGAACTCAATATATTCCTCTTGATTCTAAATGTACGCCTTTCTCTCCCCTGAGGCTCAATTTCTCTTAATGGTCAAGGGGAAGGTTCTAGGTTAGAGGGCACACCTACTTCAACAACCGACCAGCTTATAACTTGAATAATTCGTAACAATAATAAACAGTTTGACGTAGGTATTATTTATTTATAGCACCGACTGTCCATATTTGGGATAAACATCGCAGCCTAAGACCTATAGTGCCAGTCCTAAAGCCTTCTAAGGAATGTCTGGTGCCTCCTGCAAGAATCATGTATGATGCCCACTCTTGGAGAAGTTGTACCAAAGACCGAAAATGGCTCCTTCTCAAGTCTCCAGCACTAGGCCAGGATGTGATAGGGAGTGTTCGGCACAGGCCGAATTAGCTGGGTTTTTGACCTCCGAATGTTCGCTTGGCCCTAAATCATTGTTTCCCCCGAGCACTGGCCCTTTTTGTTTATACCTGTCCAACCCTGGGATAAGGAAAAGCCGTAAGTGCCATCAATAGAAGTTGCGGGCCAGTGACCATTCAGGCCTTAAGGGTGGTTTGACCCAAAATGGTACCACGGGAATGCACAGCCTGCGACCTAGCGCCAGTGCATTATGGGTTAGGGCCACGTCAGGTGGCTGCCTTCGCAGGGTAAGGTAGGTAGAACGGAGCAATTCAACTCCTACCCAGGGCAAGGCCTGATAATGCTGGAAAATGCGCTTGCTGTGCGGACATCGTGGTGGTCGCTGGAGAGTAGAAATCCCCTCCTCTTCTTTCCTTTCTAAACTGTGGGGTCTGGGGGAGGTAGGGGTCACCAGGTCGACACTCCCACAGACATCCTCGAATGCAGAACAGTAACTGTACCTGTGGGACAGGAAACTGGATGGGCCCCTGCGTAATGGGTGGATGCTTGGGGGCATTCTATCACAGGTTACTGGGGTCCTTCCAAACCTCAGGGAGGTCAGTGAATCCAAACTGCCCCACACTGGGATGAGGTAAAGCCATAAGTGCCATCGAATGATGGTCAGGTGGGGTTTGTTGGACCCAAAATGGTACCATAGGAATGCACCACAGCCTGCGGCCTTGCACCAGTGCATCATGAGTTAGAGCCACAACAGGAGGATACCTCCGCAGGGTAAGGCTGGTAGAACAGAGCAACTCCTACCCAGAGCAAGGCCTGACAATGCTGGAAAATATGCTTGCTCTACGGATATCATGGTGGTAGTGGGGTCACTGGAGGGTAGTAACTCCATCCCTTCCTTCGACTTTGAACTGCACTGTGTGAGGGAGGTAGGAGCCATCAGGTCAGAACTCCCACAGACATCCCTGAATGTAGAACTGTAACTGTACCTATGGGAAGTCCTGTCCCTCAGTTATTACCAAGTGACCACGGATTTCCCCCTTTCCAGTACTTTTCCAAAATTTCCTTTTCGCACTCCTGTTCAACTTTTCTCATCTTAACAGACAGCTTCTGTCAACAGTCAGTTATCTACCAGCCCTCACGAATGACAGATGTCTCGAAATTCTCCCAACTTATTCATATCTCAAGTCTCACAACTCACTCGTCTCTCAGCTCGCACTACTCACATCCTCTCTCTCCACTTAGTTGCCCATCCAACCAGTTCACGTGTATTTACAGTTCCCTTGCTCGCGTTCATATACTCACACTCAAACTGATATTGCTATCTGTCAAGTGTAATACAGTCTTCACTCACGCTCACCACATTAATTTATTTCTCACATCTAGCTCCCCCATTCGTGCACTAGGGGGGGGGGGGAGTCTTCTCATCTACGCCTCACTATCTGCACCTAGGGGTGTAGATTATGCCCATACCGTACATGTGGTTATTTTACCCCGAGTTGATTAAGGATTCAGTGAGGTGGGAAAAGCGTTATTTCTACCTCTTATTGCATCATATATTCCACATAGGTGTTACATGTGTAGCTGTCTCCAATAACAAAACACCAGAAAGGTCCACGAGTTGAACTCTTTCTGAGGAGCTTTGAAAGTTTTGAGGTAAACACATAGTACCGAATCGATCGGAGGATGTAATGATATCTAACTAACTCCCCGAAGAAAGTTGCGGCTTTGCCATTAGCTTAGTTGTTTCTGTCAAGCTTTTAAAACACCGTGATACAACTTGGATAAGAGTGGAGTCATATTTTACAGTTCCGAAGACAACACCCGTGAATCGAGATTTATCACTTGAAATGCGAAGAATGTTGCATAGTAACATTGATCGATGAATTCTCCATCCACAACGATCCGAACAAATATTTTAGGTCACCTGTTTCACGACAGGAGGCGAGCAACAGAAGTTACTCAGAGTTCGCGTGCTGCCTCGAATGTCAATGGTTTCACGATATTAAACCAATAAAACCTCCACTTTCGGGCGGCTTGATAACCACTCACCGGCAACAGGGATGATTTAGCGGCTCACGTTGAGTCTTTCGCTTCGATATTGGAAGCAGTAAATCTCGATAATCTGTACTAAAGTGTCAACGCTAAGCAGTTGTCTCGACTTCCGTGGTTTCCATCAACGCGAACGTGAACAGTTGAATAAGAAAAATTATGGAGGTTGAAAGGGAATTGGAAAACGCGTCATGACGAATTGTTGCTTTGAAGACCGTTGAAAAAATTATACTTACTTATACGGAATCTGCACTCTCCCAAACGTAACGATGAAAGCTGTACCTGGGTAGAAATTCTTTAACCTAAGTTCCGCATAACACATAGGAGAACTGATATAGGAGTATGTTCTGTATGTGGGGAATGACCAGTGCTTCCATAGTGCCATATTGCCGAGGTTACGAAGGTCGTGGGTGTGGGTTTCATCATTGGTGAATCCCGGGTCCAGGCTGGAGGCATCATCAAGGGTGGCATCGAGTTTTTCCAAGAGGCCTTGTTGGCTGGAAGGCGTGTAGACCTTGGTGACTTCCTTCAGAAAGATGCCGAGGCTCCAGTGAAGCCACAACAGAAGTTGATCCTACTACGGGCGTACCTGCTCCCAAAGCTGACCTAAAGACTGGTTTTTGTGTGGTTGAACATCTGAAGGCTATTAAGCGTTGATAGAAAGCTGTGCGCGCTTGGCTAGGCCTTCTACATAGCGTTCCAAGTGCGCACATTAACCTCCGGTTCAATCTGGCCCACTGTGTATTCCGTGTTCCCTACCACTACTCCGTGGCTGTAAGCGCCTGCTTGCTTTGCAGGCTTCTGGCAGGGATGTCGCGTGCACAGGAGATGAGCCATGACAAATCCATCAGCACCTAAGCCCAGTAAGACTTTGAAGTTTGCTGCTGCTCTGTATGGTTTGGTTGACGGATGGAAACTCGAAAGTGTCTCGACTCCCCCTACTCCCCTACTCTTCTGTGTGGTTTGGAGTGGGCTTCAGAGGGGGTCCATGGAAGGGATTACACAGTCATTACGTGACACAGTGGAGGCCACTATGCTCGACAGTCCAGACTGTTGGACTGTGTTTGTTGAGCACGCATTCCGAACAAAAAGAGCGGGTACTTACTGAGACAAGGATGGGAGAGGGAGGATGCGCGCATATGGGGGCACCCCTAGTAGGGGACGTAGGGAAAGGGCGTAGAGATCGAGCAGGAATGCTGGTAGGATCTCCAGCCTGGCCTAATGCGAAGTGCTAAACAGTCCCAGGCTGTGCTGGGAAGGGTCACTTTGATGCTGGTTTGTGTCTATATTGCATGCTCATACACCCCCCTCCCCCCAATGGAAACATCACCATGATAAGGTAATAAAACTACACTACTTTAGCATTCAACATGTTTTAGCCTCCACCAGCTGCCAGAAAGCGAAAGCGTCACGTTTGGAGGGAATGAAATCATGGGACGAACAAAGCATACGACCCCCCAACTCACCATTCCACCTCTGGCCACCTTTCTCTTGAAAGCAGGATATAATAGATTGTAGCCGTCCTTTTCTTCAAGTTTTCTCCAAAGAAGTTCACCAGTTTCATGTTTTCGATTTTTGGCCACAACCTCTGAGCAGCTTTCCCCCTGATGAATCCCATTGCGTATTATCAACACATTTGCAAAAAAAATATCTGGTGCGTTGCAACACACAACTTTCCTTAGCTCTACGTCAATTCACTTTCTATATGGCTCTGTCTATTTAATCAATTCATTTATCACTCAGTTCCACTGAACCTGGTCAAACAACACGTCACAGCAGCAGGAAGCAGTAGAGCCCACAGTTCTGTAATTTATTGTGCTGCTCATACTCATTGCAGGACCATTATTGAGCAATTGGTACACAGAAAATTAATGAGGCTGTAAACACAAATTTTTTGAAGAACGATAGTAATTACTTTTGCAGTGTTATTGGGTAAAAACGTTTAGAACTGGTAGTAAGCGAAACGGCAGTAGTTGAAATTCAGGAATTTCTGGAGTGACCCCAATGTATCTCATGTGCGTTTTTAAACACTCACCCTTTAGGTATTGGATTGGATTACAATACCAATTTTTTTTAACATTCTACAAAAATTCCAGCGGAGTTTATAAGGAAAACCCTGCGCTAAAAACGCTTTTCGTCGAAAATTTTGATAATTTATTGTGCTGATCTCGTCATTTGCCCACGGATGGGAATTGTATGGTATAATTATCTTATGTATAGCTATCTATATAAATATTTACTCAAAATCGTTAGAGCCGTTTTTGAGAAAAAATATTTGGTGTTTTGATCACTGTGATAACTATAGTTAACTTTCGGTATATTTTGTCCATACCCTTATTTTGGCGTCCCATGGTAACCTGTAGGGTAGACATCATGTTTTAGCTGATTTGGTACGGTTGTTTTCTCTAAAACCGCGCTAAAACCGATTTCGTCGAAAATTTTGATAATTTATTGTGCTGCTCTAGTCATTTTCCCACAAATAGGAATTTTATGGTGTAATTGCCTTATTGAGAGCTATCAATATGAAAAATTTAATAGAAATCGTTAGAGCCGTTTTTGAGAAAAAAAATATTTCATGTTTTGATCACAATGATAACTATAGTTAACTTTCGGTGGATTTTTTTCATACCCTTATTTTGGCGTCCCATGGTAACCTGCGGGCGAGATATGAAGTTTGAGCTGATTTGGTACGGTGGTTTTCTCTAAAAATCGTTCACAGACACACATCAACACACACACACACACACAGACCATTTTCCCAAATAGTGTTTTTCGGACTCAGGAGGGTCTGAAACGTAAAGATCTGAAGAAAACTCAAATTTTTTTTTCAGATGATTACATAACTTCCCTTTCTACTTTGTAGAGCCAAGGAAAGTAAAAACAGTTTGTTCTATAAATTTGAAGAATGACGATTATGAAAAGTCGTCATGTAGCAAATGATCCTATTCAGAAGTTAGTGTGTTCTTTTTAACCAATACAGCCTTCTCACTCATATCAAAACGACTGGTTTATTGAAGTTTTCTTCTCTGTCTGTTCGCAGCAACTTAAAATCGATTTCGGAACTCAGTTATCGCCCAGTGGATATACATCGAAAATTGCCTTAATTGCCTCTTTTTACTTTCCTTGCTCTACGAAGTAGAAAGGAAAGTTATGTAATCGGCTGAAAAAAAATTTTGAGTTCTCTTCAGATCTTTACGTTTCAGACCCCCCTGAGTCCGAAAAACACTATTTGGGAAAATGGTCTGTGTGTCTGTGAACGATTTTTAGAGAAAACCACCGTACCAAATCAGCTCAAACTTCATATCTCGCTCGAAAGTCACTATGGGACGCCAAAATAAGGGTTTTAACAAAATCCACCGAAAGTTAACTATAGTTATCATAGTGATCAAAACACCAAATATTTTTTTTCTCAAAAACGGCTCTAACGATTTTGATTAAATTTTTTATATTGGTAGCTCTTGATATGATAATTATACCATAAAATTCCCATTTGTGGGAAAATGACGAGAGCAGCACAATAAATTACCAAAACTTTCGACGAAATCGATTTTAGCGCAGTTTTTAGAGAAAACCATCGTACCAAATCAGCTGAAACTTGATGTGTAGCCTACAGGTTACCATGGGACGCAATAATGAGGGTATGGGCAAAATCCACCGAAAGTTAACTATAGTCATCATAGTGATCAAAACACCAATTTTTTTCTCAAAAACGGCTCTAACGATTTTAATTACATTTTTTATATTGATAGCTCTCAATAAGGCAATGATACTATAAAATTCTCATTCGTGGGAAAATGACGAGAGCAGCACAATAAATTATCAAAATTTTCGACCAAAAGCGTTTTTCGCGCAGTTTTTTCCTTATAAACTCCGCTGGAATTCTTGTAGAATGTTAAAAAAAATTGGTATTGTAGTCCAATCCAATACCTAAAGGGTGAGTGTTTAAAAATGCTCATGAGATACATGGGGCTCACTCCAGAAATTCCTGAATTTCAACTACCGCCGTTTCGCTTACTACCAGTTCTGACAGTTATTTTCCAATAACTCTGCACAAGTGATTACTATCCTTTTTTTAAAAATCTTGTTTAGAGCCTCATTAATTATCTGTGTACCAATTGCTCAATAATGGTCCTGCAATGAGTACGAGCAGCACAATAAATTCCGGAACTGTAAGCGCTACCGCTTTCTGCGGCCGTAAACCTTTGTTTGAGGAAGTTCAAATTAACTGAGTGATAAATGAATTAATTGAATAGAATTAGCCATGTACAAAGTGAACCGACGTAGAGCTAAGGAAAGTTGTGTGTTGCAACGCACCAGATATTTTTTTAAATTTTGCTTTTTTCGTGCCAATATTACACACGTAAACACAACTTCCTGAAATCTTGTAACCTTCTAAATTGATTTGCTGCGAAAGTTTTAATTTGTTAGTGATTTCATAATGTATTCTGGGTGGAAATTCGACGGCTTGGAATAGTTAACGATTTGAGACGGTAGAGAGTTTCAGCAATCCTAAATCCCCAGGATTCGACAATGTTTAAAAAGATTTCAATAACATGAAGTTATTGAAAGCGATGACCGAATTAGGACGTAAATCCATCCACGTTACTGCAAATTAGGAAAACCGAAACGGCGACGTGCGATTTATGTTTCAAGGCCATTTTACGCCATTTCTATTTTTTAGTGCAATATGCACGTATTTACGTCGTGCGGACAAATTCTACCGTTAAACCATAATGTAAGTGGTTAACCCTGGATTGTTCTATAAAAACGAGAGCAGTTAGTATTGACTGCACCCCGCGTTAATAACATTATCGACAGGGGCCACTCGGAGAATATTACTAAGTTTTCCTGAACAACTTTTCTTCGGGTTGAGGTTTACATGCTCCGGGTAACGTCACCGTTAACGAAGGACGAAAGTTTCTGGAACGGGGTTGAGAGACAGTTAAGGGAAGAGCTGAGAATGAGGAGGGGGGAGGGTGGGGTTTGAATGAGCAGAATGTCACCAATTCGGGGGTTCTGTCTCCAAACCAATTCCCGTCATTAGGATCCCGGGGTTTCAACCCTCCGGAGAAAACCCGAAATTCCCGCGGTCTTGAAATGGTCCATCCGGACAGAACTTGGAGTTTCTATAACAATTTCGAAGGGAGGGAGTTCTATTTTGAGGATTCTCCGCCCTTTTCGAAGGGAGCCGAAGGAAAAAGGAGCAAAAACCTCAGTCGGGTCTGCATGATAGAATTTAGTGAGTTTCTGTCCGATTGTTCAAATGTGTACCAGGCGTTTGCAACACGATGTACATGCAGGCCTGTTTCTTTATCAATACGACTGTTCCTTAACACGCACGAGAGAGACACAGAACAGTCGAAAGTTACGGAGTGGAGGTTGTAGTTTTAGTAGCACGCGACAGCCGGGCATTCCCAGAGCATCAACCGAACCCAGACTTGAGGAGGTAAGGCATGTTGTCGTTGGTCTCTCGTCTTCCAGTAGAGAGCTGTTACCCATGTGTTACCACGTGAAGACCCTGGAGAATCCGTTCCATCAAGGAGGAGTTCTCATTCTGGTTTCCCACCTGATCTATTTACTTAGGTGTCAAATTTAATAGGAGGCCACTTTGAACACCTCATCTCCTCTCTTTCGCAAACTGGGCGAAACATTTATAAGTTTGCTTTAGTGGAAGAGGAAGCTGGAAGGTTTGGCTACTCTTCCAACAACTGTCGCTCACTTTTTCAAGGAACGTCACTTGTACTGACTGACTCCAAAGGCACTGGGTGATCGTGGTCTAGTGGTTAAGACGAATGTCGGTTTATTGAATTGGAGCTCCTCGCGATCACAGTAAATTTTGGCCTGAGTCAGCGGATCCCCGAACATCTCCAACCCCCCTGCCCCCTTGCAACAATTGAGCCCAACTAGCGGTCTAACTTCAACACGCTCCTTCACTCCAAAGAAAAAGAAGAAGCCTTTCCTTGTAGCCTCCTCGTTCTTAGAATCTTGATCGGATTTTCAGGGGATTCGCTCAACTCTCAAAAATACGATCATTAAAGTCGTTCGCTCCAGGAGCAGCAGCTAACGGCGAGGCCGAAAAGGACTGACTGACTCCTATCAAAGGCACTAGGCGATCGTAGTCTAGTGGTTAAGACAATGGTTCATAATCATCATCAAACATCATCATCATGATGTTGGGGGAAACCCCATAGGTGTCCCTTTCCTTTGATATGATGCCTGTCTCGCATGTTCATTCATCTAGCTCTGCGTGTTTCTGTTCAGTGGCTCCCTTTTCTGTCTCCGCTCTTTTACCATGCACTCAATGGCCGAGTCAACGAATGAGCGGCCAGTGATCACTTGGAGTGCCCCAGTGGATGCTGTATTGTGCAAAGTAAATGACCTAGTACATGAGGATTGTGTCACAGTTACACACACTCCAAGTGGCCATCCTAATTGCTTACAAATAAACGTAGTGAGCGTGAGAGAGGATTATATTAACCTTGGAAGACAAGGTATAGCACTATGAGTGTAAAGTGAGAAGTAATGCGACTCAAGGGGGTCTCTGAGAAGGTGAACTGGGTTTCAGGGAAGAATGAGTGTGAGAGAGTGTGAAAAGAGGAAAATAAAAATCGAGGTGGGGGTTGACAGTTAAGCAAAGTCAGTGTGAAAACACGGAGAGTTGGAGTCCTTTATGCTCAGAGGATTAACAGACTGGTTTTAAGGGATAAGGTGTTCGGGGAATAGTTAGTCATCCCTCAACCAGGAGACGTGGACTGGTACGCCTACGTACTTGACTTGCTTGTTAAGAGGAAACTTGCAAAACGTGACGATTGGCTATGTAATTTTCTCTTTAAGAGGATGAGCTGGTTTTTTTCTCAACCAGTGACGATTCAGTGTTGGCACTAATCGCCACTGTTGGGGATGTTTACCAACCCAGAGTCAGGAGTTCATCTCAGCCTCTGACTCTCTACTACGACCCGACTCGACTCCGATGCGACCTAGCCAATTCAGTCCGCTTGGAGGGGCCAACGGCAGTTCCATGGGCCATTCTCCGTACATTTCTGACGCCTAGTCAGAAGTTTATTTATTTCGAAAGGCCCTCTTCCTACACTTTTTCTGGCCGTTCTTAATATTTCTACGAGTCTAATAATTAATTATAATCCTTCGTGCCACCCCTATGCGTTTTTCTTTCTGTCAACTACTCAAGTCACGTCTACCATTACGCTACAGAGTTGGTTCGACTCATCGAGACGGGACAGTGGTCCTCCCACTCCCCTACACAGAGCACTTGTTGGGTTTTTCAGATTTGGGTAGTCAGATCGTCCACATATGCGAATATCTCACAGTCAGCCTCTATGAGGCCCCAGAGAGCTGATTCGAGCCCACGGGGGAAGCTGTGGGTCTCTATCGTTCTACGGACTGAAACATGTCTGCATATGATGGTAGCAGTTCTATTTGTCAGGTACCTTCTGAGGAGCAAGCATACGTTACGAGGAATTCCTCGACCTTAAAGCTCATCGGTCAAAACCTCCTCTGGTGTCATTGATATCTACTACATCGTACTTAGCCAGAGCCTCCAAGGAAAATTGCGGATTTCAACAGTAACGTCCTGCGTGGAACACACAGACTGTTTGCTCGTGACGTAGCGGTTAAATACGCCTTCGTGGGACAGCATCGTCAAAAATAACTGGAAAAATAGCGAGCAGGTTATTGATGTAGCAAATCGGGTGACATTTTGTTGTGTGCTCATAGAAGCCCCACAACTATACCAACAGTGCAGGTAGCGTAAATGGCTCTTTGACTAATAAAGTCCTAACTCAGCTGTACTGGGATGAACCAAACCCCTCCATTCAGCGGAGGCTCGTCCGGGGCATTTATGCTGACTGGGCACCTCAAATGCCTCGATTCGCTCGAGACTTCGCTGCTATCAGTTGTAACTGAGCCGGTTCCCTCGTCGCCGTGTCGTCAACACTCGCGTTCGCTCCCACTCAGTTCCCTGTCTGTGGAGGTAAAACATGTACAAAAGTAATCCACGACTAAAACTGCTCGTTCGAATTTCATTCGGCTTCTATCGTACTACTTCCCGACTCACCTAGTGCGATACCCCTTCAATATTAATCCGACCCGTAACGCAGCAATTAACTCACCACCAGTCATCGTTGCCGAAGGTGCACAGCGGATTTAGTAGCTTTTGAATCTACGGTTCTGTGAATCATCGTGACCATGAGCGGAGCAGCATCTCGACCCTTGACCTGAGCTGACAAATATCAGAAGACCCAGGAAGTCAGCCCTCACTTTAGACTACTCATAAATTTATTACGCTTTTAGAACGCCGCGTGACAAGCAGAATGGGCTAAAACTATCGCCGCTTCACCGCGCTATTTGAGTTCCTGAATTCATCGCTCATCAATCGTCACTAACAATTCAACCGCGGAACGCTCGATCCATAACAATCAGTGCCACTCATCGTTGAGCCAGTCGGCCAGCAGCAGCAATCGCAGAATCAGGTCGAATTACAGCCGACAAATGAAGGATAGAACAACGCACAAGGACGTTTCAAGAAACGGGATACAACTCCCGACATAACGTGTACGTTGAGCTGTGCAACAAATGAAATCGTGCCGTGATATACGAGAACTAATTACACGGCAGATGGTCCGCGGGATAGAGTTCACAGTCGGACAAGAAATTGAGAAACTACGGACGCATGAATATACATTAGTTTTCAAACGGTTCCTTGAGACGACGTTCTTTCTACCACGGTGATATATTAACAGTTTAATTGCAGAGGAAATATTCAAAGGAGAACTGTTCCACGGCGCTGGGTCGGCGATGTATAATCTCAAATTTTTTCTAGTAGTTTGAGGTCGAGTCAAAGATCCTGGAGTTTTTGAGATTTGGCACATCGAATGGAGTTTTATTGAGTCTAAATATGATGCAAACACCAGAAAGTATTCATTATGCAGATACTGAGATTTTCACGTTTCTTGAATATTCCAGACAATTTGTAAATGGCAGGACGAATGTTGGGCGCGCGAATGGGGGAGCATGTAACTGAGAAATAAATGAAAGTGGTGATCATGGGTGAGGATTGTATTACACTTGACAGAATAGCGATATCCGGTTGAGTATATAAACGCGCACAAGTGACTCTCAATACATGTGTAACTGGTTCTGCGATACTAAGTGGTGGGAGAAGGACAGAGACAGAGTTGAGTTGGAAGTAGCGCGAGCTGAGAGACGAATCATTGGGAGAACTGGGAAATAACTGCATCGGGAGAGCTGAGGAATGACTGACTTGGAAGGAGCTGTCTGGTGAGATGAGGAATCTAAAATTGAGGGGTGGGAAAACATAGATGGAAACGTTCATGACAGGGGGAAATCCATCCAGGGGACGTTCCAAATGTAACAAAAAAGCTTGAAGACGATGACATTTTGGAGGTCAAATCCCAGCTAATTCAGCCTGCCGAACGTCGATGATTATCTGTGTATTTTCCAGGGTAGAATTGCACTTTGCTTCTGTACTGCTGGTTGGAAATAAATTGATGGAGTGGAAGTGAAGAAAGGTTATCAGTTAAATCAATCAGCTCAAGGACTTATTCCTAACCCTATAGTTGAAATGACAATTATAAGCAAATAAGTGCGATGTGGGGTCGTTCTCTCTAATGATATCTCTGTTTCAAGGTGCTTGGGAGTGTAAAAACTAATACCATTTTTGGACGTTGTTTTATTACATCTTGAGTGGACGTTTTGCTTCACACTCAGAGTTACTTGGTGGTCGACTTCACGAACAAAAACTGTTATGATTACTACCACGCAGGGTTCCATCACTAGATCAATAACCAAGCAGACTGTGGCTGCGTATGACAATAGGCTTGTCTCATGAGACGCCCTTCAACAGTTGTCAGGGGCATATTATAGCACATGGTGATAGAGCCAAGTGATCCAAGTGCTAAATCATCAAGGTTCAAACGAGAAATACTCTTCAAAAGACTCTGGGAGGAAAGGAACAGAATCCTACGAATAAGCGGGCGGACTGGCTCGACAGAAGATGAATTAGCGTACAAAAAACTGAGAAATAGAGTGAAAAATGCTGTTCGGTACGCTCGTTTTAAATTTATAAAAAATCAACTGTTAAATGTAAAAGATCCAAGCAAATTCTGGAAAATTATAAAACAGCAGGGGATTGGTAAGCGAAAGCGCACGGTTGACGACACCCCTAATATTGATACCAATGGTTTGAATAATTTCTTCTGTAACTTAGGAACACAACATGAAATCGATCACTCTCTTATCCCTTTTTATGAAAACTTAGAGCCCACTTGTACGCCGAGATTTCAATTTTTGCCGGTAACTGCTGACAGTGTGAAACAGGCCATAAAAGATATTTCCTCAAATGCGATAGGGCCTGATAACGTTTCGCCAATCCTAATGAAGATCATATCAGAGAAAGTCGCAGACATCCTTGTCCACATCTTCAATTATTCAATCAAAAAATCCATTTATCCAGATCAATGGAAAAGCGCTTTCGTTCTACCTATAACCAAAAAAAGCCCGGCTCTTGAGTTTGGCGATCTCAGACCAATCTCTGTTATTAGTGTCCTAGCGAAAATTTTCGATAGAATAACCTTTGCGCAATCCTCAGCGTTCATAGAGGAGGGCAATATCCTCGATGGTTACCAGTCGGGCTACCGAAGGAATCATAGCACACAGACCACTCTAATTAAGGTGACTGATGATGTAAGAAAAGCTATGAATGAAAGGAAACTGACTGTCTTCACAAGCCTTGATCTTAGTCATGCTTTCAATAGCATAGACCATAGGTTGATGATCGCCATCTTGAGATCCATTGGCTGCCATGACTCAGGACTCTTCTGGTTCCGGCCGTACCTGGTGGGACAGCGGCAATGCGTAAAGAGGAGCACTGGTGAGGTTTCTTCGTGGGTGGGGTTGGTAAGGGGTACCCCTCAGGGAACGACCTTTTCTGCAGTACTGTTTGCTCTGTACATAAATCGGTTGGCGGATTCTCTATCTGTCTGTGAAAGGGGGATGTATGCCGAAGATCTGAACATATACTATCATGCCAACGGGAGGAGCTTTGTGAGGCCGTCAGCACTGTCAATCAGGACTTGGAGAATCTTTCAGGGTGGTTCAGTGGACATGGACTAATGCTGAATCCTAACAAGTGTAGTGCCATGATTATGGGGCATGCCATATTGCTTGCCAATTTCTCCCTCAGTGGAATCCCGAAATTGGCTGTTAAAAACGTACAGATTGCCTATGTAAAGCAAATGAAATGCCTAGGGATTATATTGAACGATGATCTGTCTTGGACTTCTCAAACAGATGCCACTGTGGGAAAGGTTCACTCATTGCTTTACGCTTTCAGGAACTTAGTTTTCAGCAAATCGGTAAGCCTTAGAACGACCTTGTTCAGGACATTGATCCTACCTTACTTTATGTGTGGTGCTGCAGTCGCCTGCGATCTGGACTCTGTTTGTCGGCTCAAAATGCAGAGAGCGTTAAATGCCTGTATTAGGTACATTCTAAATCTTAAATATGAACGACAGGGTGTACGACAAATATCGACATCTCCAAATCTTGAAAGTTGATGAGCTTGTCCAGTACGTGGTGTCAATCACGATGTTCAGAATAACCTCATCAAGAATGCCCAAGTACCTCGCTGACAGATATCTGATGTTCTCCCCATTTCACTACCTTGAAACCCGGAATAAGGATTTAAGTTACCAGCTGCCGCCGTGCCGTGTATCGCTAGTCATTCCTTATGTAGAGTATTTCATATTATAACCGACTTTCACCTGACCTCAAGAAATTGACCAGTTATCCTGCTTTCAAGAAACATCTGAAGGAATACTTATTATCTTTTTATACTGAATGAAAAATGAAGGACGTAATTACCTATGTGAAATGCAGTAAAGAAGACATTTATTTACTTTTATTTATCATTATTTTTTTTATTAGTAGTAGTAGTTTTTTTCTTAAACACAAAGCTGGAGAATTTTGTAACACAAAGTTGATTGCTATGTAATGTCGCCTTGTGCCAATCTGCGCTCGTTACTTGTTGACTGAAAAGTTCTGGTTAGGTGGAAGAATGGCCAAACCTCGCCAGATTCAATAATAAAGACGTTATCAATATATCTCTCTCTCTCTCTCTCTCGCCCATTTAACAGTCACTGCCAGTTCTTCTGCCCAAATTTTATTTCTACGTCGAAACTTTGCCCTGAACGGCATTTGTCGTGATACTCAGATCAAAACACAGAAAATGTATAACGCCAATAAACATAATATCGATTACATTTTACTCGCGCAGATATTCACTTCAAAGTGAATAATTTGGAGTTGTAGCTAATTAAATTTTCGTCAGCCACTCACCTGTCTCTGTCGTGTACGAAAGTGGGGGGCACGAGGGCAGTTTTCTTGGTAGTCTGCAGGAGGAGAGCGGTGTACTGAGTAATCAACATCTTGACGTCCACCTCCCGAAACGCCTCTTCTAGCTCGTCCTCAGAAATCCCATCTGCTCCTCCTCGAAAGGTCGATTGAAGAGCACTATTTCGTTTCGAACTGGCGAACCGTAAGAGATAATTCGTACGTTAGGGAAGATTTAAAATAACAAAAAAAAAAAACAGTAAAAGGTGTTTTTTTGTATTTTTTAATTCGTAAGACAGCTGGACTTTCCTGGAGGAGGGAAGATGCGGGATCACTAGACACCGCACCGGAACAATCGACGAACAGAGGTGAATTATTCACAGAATAATCGTGTTTCATCATGTTCTACTGACTTTTTAGCAGTTTAACGCTTCGAAGCCGTCCAAACCTCCCTTCAATTAAGAACTGAACATTGGACTGTGGACGACACACCGCACAACGTGGTAAAACACGTAGGAAATCACCAGCATCTTTCGCGGCTTTAGAATAGGGCGGCAACGCAGTAATGAACCAGTGAGCGTTGAGGGTCACGTCGGAGAGAACGTGGAGTACCACAGAACACGAAGGAAACGAGAATGAGCGTTGGAAGTCACAAGAGGGTAAAGTTCTAACGCACCGATATCATTGACTGGCCATACCGACACGAACAATTCCCCTGGATGGTGAAGTGAGGTACCTTCGTCAGGTATTTTAGTGCTAAGCACGCCTAAGTACGATCGACACATTCGCGTAGTCACTCTAGCGGTGGAAAACTTGGAAAGTTATTACAGAAATGAAGCCATCAGTTGGAGTTCAGTTGGAATCACTTTGAATACTCACATTTATCTGAACCGTTACATTTGATCATTTAGCAGTTAGCACATCCAACATACGTCCCTCGGGGCAAAAAGGGAAACATTTTATTACCTGACTGTTGGATCAAAAGTTAAGGAATGGCGAGGTTCGTCCAGGTGATTAGCAAAAGCCGAACCACCCTTGCCATCCTCATAATCCCTCTCGTGCTCCCTAATTCATCACTTAAATTTCCCCTAACTGGTTGCCCCTTACACACAAGAACATTTTAATTCATCCATCCTGCTTCTATACTGAATTCGTATTTTATTTGTTGTTTTTTCAGTTGCGTTCTTGTCATTGATGACTTGAATGTCGAAATCTAACATTGTAACTCAAAAGGAAATGGACTATCTTTCTTTCTCCCTGTTATTATTGAAAGGGGTTTTCACAACTTTGCCGCGAGTGATTTAGTTCGTTACCGAGTTCCTCAAATCTGGAACTGGAGCCTACGCACAACACTTTTATTGTAATCAATTCCGCTGACTGCCGGTCCACGTAGGGCGCATCTACGTTCCTTCGCCGCTCTATAAAGTCTTGTATCTCCCCGCCCGACATTAATCAGTTTAGTGATTTACTGGACGAGAGATAACTCAGAGGAAGATAGATAAGCGTGAAACTAAAATGAGTAATCGAGCATTCACGTTTTGTTGATATCTCATTTATACGGCCGAGGGGACAGAATTAATCTTGAAGCAATAGGAAGGCGGCGGCTCGTCTATCTTCCCTACGTCGGCCTCAACGGCACACGTTTCCCTATTTAACATCCAACTAAATGACCTAATTGTGTTGTAAAGATCGAATAATCGATACAATTCGATCGAGTGTGTAAATAATAACCGAGTTCTGACTGGACACGCGTCGATTAGCACATTTTCAAAGGAAAGAAATCGAGTTACACATTCAAGTTTCCCGGGAAAGAGCGATGATAGAAAAGATAGCAGAGTACTCGAAAAGATAAAACGCACAATGAGAATCCGGTGGTCGCTCAAACGAGATTGAAAAACGAATAATTTACGTCAGTGAGCGTTTCTTCGGTAGACTAGGAATTAACGCAAAAGTTATCGTTGTTACCTATAATTATTTTGTTGAACGCCGTTACAGATGCGACTCGCGAACAACGAAAATGTATATTTTCGATGCCAACTGAAAGTAAAGACGCAGGTCTCGACAGTCGAAGGAAGAAGTCAAATGAACGCTTCCTCGGTTTCACTAAACGGGAAACGAACGACGTGCATAATACAGCAACATGCCCGTTTTACTTTACTTGGCTCTACGAAATAGAAATTAAACGTGCGACGACAAAAAAATAAATTTCATTTCTTCAGATCTTCACGCGTAATGAGTGAGAGACAATTGGCGCAAACTATAGTTATCATAGTGATCAAAACACTAAATATCGTTTTTCACGCACACGGCTATAACCACTTTGTAACCATTTTTTGTATGAAATGCTCAAAACAACACAATAGTACCATAAAATTAATATTTCTGCGAGAATCACGAGAGCAGCACAATAAATTATCATAGGTTTCGTACAAAATGAATTTTGGCGCAGTTGTTTCCTCGCCTAATTTCGCTCAAATGATATAAGAAATTTGGTTAAAATTGTGTAGCTGGTCCAAGTTCAATGAGCTCAACCCCAGAAGTTCCAGTTTTGGTTTATTACTCAGAATGAGTGTTCCCATGTTTTCGGTCACGAAAAGTTTTTTACAACCCCCCCTTCAAAATGTGATCCTTTACGTTCCAAGACATGGAGATTCCAAATTTGCAATGTCTGTTCGCCGTTCCCCCGTCCGGGTCGTTTTGTGCCTTTAACGTGGTCTAAAAAATTCGTTCTTTCGCACAAAAATCCCATTTGGTATCTAGTTGTGCCCGACATCTTGGCAATCCGATCGGACGAAGCCCATGGTTGTTATGGGCAAAAAATGGTTAAAAAAATCAACGAAACGCAGTATAACGCGGGAACTACAGCGGAAGTCAACGTTTTGTCTTCTGTACTCCCTCCCTCCCTCCCGTCATATCAAACTCAATCACCCGCCTACTTGACTCGCAACGGGTTCGCTGGAAGTCCCCGTCCCGACGGGGAGCCAAGGCCACTTCCTCCGCACACCCCTCCATCGGATCATAAATGCCTACAGACGTTTACGGGCGCCTGGCGCTGGGGGAATATTTAGTTTCCGTAGTTCCATTGTAGCCAGGTCATGTTTCGTATGGTTTACTATTATTCGATGCTGAATCGAATGGGACGGGTCTCGGAGCAGTAATACTAGGTCAAGCTGTTCATGAGAATAATAAACCATTGTGTAATAATTTGCAGGGTTTTTATTTATAAATGTGATGAAACGATGATTCTGGTCACGACCAACTCCACTATCAACTGAAACGGCATCGTATTGTTCATTTTATTTCACGTACTCGAACAACACTTACGAGTCACCATTAGCTGGTAAGGGAACCCTTCGCGGCCTACTTTTAAACTAATGAAAGGAAGGGGGGAGTGCCCTGCGGAGGGACCCTCACCACCAGGCAGTAGTCGTCAGGCAGTTCTGTTCGTGTGTTACATACGTAATTGACAATGCTCTCTCGTATTTAGAGTTTCCATACCTGCAGTCATTCAATATTGAAACCTATTGTTATTTAGTGCCGCCGAGGGCAGAGTAGGCTTCGACTGAGTTTCCCAGACAGTTGTACCCCAAAGTAATAATTAAACGCTAGTTACGTGTGAGTTCAGAGTACGTGTGTTCCAAGTGCCTCCCCATGTCTTCAGATTACGTAGAAGGATATTACCGAGCAAAAACATACCACACATACTTTTGTTTTCATTCCCTTCCAACGTGACGCTTTTTCGCAGTTAAGAGAAGCCTAAAGCTCGTTCCATAGTTACAATCATGTGGCCAGTCTCATCTTATGGCGGTCCTGGCATTAGTAGGAGCAACTCAATTCATTCCAGAACCCCCCCCCCCCCACAATCTAATGCAACTGGGGAACACCCACTGCAGCCTCAAATGGGCCTATTGTGTGATGGCGTGCATGAGCCGCTTCGTGTTCACCCGGTTCCATCCCCAGCTCCCACATTGCTGGTATGTCCTGATGGGAGGTCCCCAATACGTCCCTTCCATTCTCGAGAGGGTTCTGGGGTCCATCCTTGCAACCTCCTCTGACTGCAGCTGAGGGACGCTAAGCACTCTGAGGCGTGCAGCAACCAGCCCCTCACATGTACACAGAGCGTGCTCCACTGACTCCCGCTCTGCCTCGCAGAATCTGCAACTCTGTATACCTCTGACTTATCAATTATGGCTAGGTCGTGCCATAGTAGACAGTGTCCTGAACAGGCTGCATACCATCCGTACACCTTCTCTCTCCAGACTAAGGACCTATCTTGATCGTTTCCTGGAGAGTTTAACAAATAACCATGACTGCCTTTGTGCAGGCACAACACTCCAGCACTTCCTGGCACATTTCCCCATGAGTTTCGACGTTGCGCAGTAGTCCAGTCCTTCAGCACCTTACAAGATGCTTGACTGTCAGTCACTATGTTGATACTTTTCTTGCTATATCCTTTTTCACTTATCATTACAGCACTAACGATGTGGTTTGCGACTCATGTCAAAGTATGTCCTATTTCTCCCAGTGCCATTTTTAGTGTCCTATTTATCCACACCTTCCAGGGTTTTAGATATCTGTGTAGATGTTGGTACCATTAGCGAGCCAGAATAGACGACTTTCGCTGTTCCATAGGCTTCGTTTTGGTTGCACATTATATTTCCTGTTGAACTAATACTTGGGCACTATCACGCCAAGGTCCGTAAAGCTTTCCAAGTTCCTGGCCTGTGGCACTTTAGCTATTCCAAGCCTAGTCAATCTGTAAGCTTCCCCCTCTAAACTATTGTTCGTTCTGTGGAGAGTTTGATAAACAGCCTTGACTGCCTTTGTCCTGGCACGTCCCCCCCAATAGACAGCCCTGCGCTTCTCCTCGCACTTGCCAACCTCCCTGATCAAGCGGCTCTTGGTGGTCTTACGTACTCATGTTCCACAAAGAGAAGCGCAGATCCTTTTCTCGCCAGTTTTTCGGCCTACTCCTTCCCTTCTATCGCTGAATGACCAGGGGCCCAACACAGTGTCAATGCGTATGTGAATGGGGCCCAGCAGGACCTCTAGCGCTGCTGTGGTAGCTGTCTGCACGCGACGCCTCACAGCCAAGCAGGCCCTGCGCTGCAGTCCTGCACAGTCTTTTTTCCTGTTCTGTTCCGGAACTTTAAGTACTACATTAAGTTGTTTGTAGCGCATTTAAATGAACTAAATGAAGTAACCAAAACCCTGAAAATCAACGTACGTGGAGCTGGACGGTGACAAGTAGCTCTCAAGGGCTGCACATACGTTCCTCATATCTCACGTACTTGATTGAACTCCATTTTAGCCGTGATTCTACCACAGATTGCCAGATTCACATATAATGCTCCCAGCGAATTTTCCAACGTTACCATTAAGTTAGAAGGGCGTGGACACCTCTAGGGACAGAAAAGAAAGGAGATTGGGGATTTCAACAACTCATCAAATTATATATATATATATAACAACCACGATCCTCGGCGTGAGGAAATTCGATTCAGTAGCTGACGTCGAGGAAGGTTTAGCGGCGCTTCACACCCGACACTTTCTACTCGTTTCAATATTCGGTGCCAACAGAGACCAATAAATATCTCACTTTTTATCGTTCGACTATTCCGAGTAAAGCGTTCGTGAAGATTAGTAAAGCGAACATTAACATTCCCCATGAAACGCAGTCGGCACTTCGGAATACAAATTAGAGCTCCAAAAATACATCCCCTCCATCTCGTTACCTTGACGTTGTGATTCTCCCAACTGATTGCGCTTCACCTTGCGCTTGGTGGTAATAAATCTCTGATTTCATTAACCTACGTCAAGCGAGATAATAAAATTTACCGTCATCTTTTGTATATTTGGTTTTCAAAAGAAAGCCACCGTTATTATAATATAAAATGCGCTGGAAGGTGGCGCAATCGTAGACACGGCTTCACTTCGTCGTTAGCGCTCGTCCGCCAGTCTCCGCGCTTTTGATTATTATTTTATTTTCGCATTACTCATTCATTAATTGATTTAATTTGAACATAGTAAAATTTAATTCTGTTCTCAAAGTAGTTCATTTTATTTTACTTTGGCAAATAAAACTGTTTTCTACGTTTCGGCTGGGAAGATCGTCTGCAGCTTCAAACCGTGAGTGCACTTTCTCATATTAATATTAATTCGGTTAATTCATGTTTTTATTTTCTTGTTGTTATTTTATTTTTTAACTTGAATGTAGTAAAAATGCGCCCGGGTTTTAATTCCTTTAAAACTGCATTGGAGGAACGGCCAGCGCAAACAGTTTCACTTGAACACTGATTGGTACGTGCTCCAAAACGAGGAATTGTGACAAAAGACAGCCCATAATCCACTGCTTACCAGACATTCGTGAGTTTCGTATTGTGATTACACCACATATTTATCTATCTCCCTTCTCTTGCTACTGGCAACTCCCGTGTATTGATCTGTTTTCTTATCAAAATGACAGTTCCTGAGCCCTCAGAGCTATATGTGTCAAGGTTTCGCTATTATGCAAGATACCGGCCACTTGCGCAGCATCCACCGAACCCAGACCTGCGGAGGTACGGCAGGTTTTGGTCTTTTTTAGTTGACCGCGCAAAGGATTGACCACCTGGGGAATCCCGTACCATCTGGGATGGGTTCTCAATCTGGTTTCCTACCTGATCTAACTATTTACTTGATAGGCAGGTTTTAAATAAACGAATGAACAGTGCCCACGTGTCTTTGCCACGACCTTCTACGCAAACTGGGCGAACTGGTTACAGGCTTGCTTCGTAGCACTCACGTTCTTCTGCTCTTCGGACAACGGTCGCTCACTGGTGTAGGTGCACGTGGATTCTTGTTTCCTCCACACTGAAGGTGCAAGGCGTGCAGGATAAAGAATCTTTGAGAGAAAAGAAGTGGAGCCGTGCATTGAAGCCGCCATGAACTATAAGGAACTGGCTCGTCCAGTGGTCTGACTCAACCTACTTTCTCTTAAGACTCCACGGATGTTGAGGAAACAACATGCCACATCGCTTAAGGAGGATTTCCATCTCACTTGTCATTTATTTAATGGCAACTCACTGATGGCGGCAAGTTCTCACTCAATAAGAAGGTCTTTCTGGAATTCAGCTGAGAGTTGGGGAAGTCCCTTATTACTCTCCACTTGCCCGCCATGCACTCAACGGCCAAGTCAACTGGTAACTGACCAGTGATCATTTGGAGTGCTTACGTCGATACTGATGGTCGAGCCCAGTAGGCACTCCTTCTCAATCGTTCTTCGAACTGAGACATGCTTGCATTCGATCGTAGCAGTTCTATTAGGTACGTACCATCTGACCAGCACGTATAGGTTACAGGGGATTCCTCTACGTCTTAAGCTACTTAAGGTTGTCAATGAAAACTGCTACAAACGTAACTAGCCGGTGCCTCCAGGGAAACATTATGGATTTCGACAATGGCATTCTGCGTCTACCTCTGCAAATCCCAAGTACAGATATTCGTTGTTCACCTTAATAGCCAAACTCGATAGGTTGTGTAGTGGCAGGGCAGTGCAACTATTTCAAAGCCCAACTATGTAATAAATACAGTCACTTCTCTCGTTGAGTCTATTTCGTTCAATTTAGCTTGCCTCAGATACACAGCAACTCTTTACGCTACCAAAGTAGACATACTCAAGTTAGAAAACACAGTGTATATATAGGAAACATAGCTGAATGCCTCATTTGTCCTATTAGCATCACACTTTTTTTCTTTAATGATAAGGTTTAGGGATTTATGTAACATTTAATCGGCAATCGATTGTGTTTATGGGGGGGTCAAACAAATTAATGTCGGTAAGCACGTGTTTTGTAAATTTCGTTGGGAAGCGTCATTGTACCTCTTTGGTCGTCTCTGGCATGTAGTTGTCTAAGCAGGGTTCAATTCCACCGGATTAGCACTGACGAGTTCATTTGCTTAAGATATTGTTTATTATCACCGGTGTATTTTTCCTCCCTCATCATCTGACTGACAGCCGCAGTGCGAAGAAATGTGGTGTCTGATGGTTATTTATAGCGACTTTAAATTCTGCCAGTTCGTTCTATACTTCCCCAAAGCCATTACTTTAATTCCGAGGGAGTTTTACTGAGGTCCACCTGCTCTGATCGCTGGATTTCCACCAGTGGCTCCTTGTCAATCAACTCTTTTCTTCCAATATCCCAACCTCAGCCAAACACAATGATAATAGTCTGTCTAGAGCTGACAAGATACTTTCTCACAACCAGCTTTCGCAATAATGCAGTGGGTTTTAATTTAACCCTACTTATCTCTTGTCTCACCCCTCAACCTTGACACCCCGTTGCATTTCAGCCTCCCCCAGTCCATTCGCACAGTCAGTCCCAGCCCATGTAGCTCAATTCTTTAATGTAGAACTATTCACAATCTCTGCAGACAAAGCCACTGCATGTAACTCAGTACTCACGAACCCCTTGGTATTATCTAACATCCCAGTGTTTTTTGTTTTTTTTATACAATAGGGTCCTCTCTCGTCTCAATCAACACTAATTCTTTTGCACGCATCTATCTCTCCTCACTCGCTCTATCTATCTCTTGCACCCACCACATTTTGGCATGAACAATTGTACCAAATGAGAAAGGCCGACAGGTCACCTCCTCAGGGAATGGTTAATTTAAAAAAAATAGTGGAAAGGAAGAAGAGAAATAGTCTTGACGATCTGTGTGAACTTCACAGTCACGTTATGTAAACTGTACTGGTTGAATTCAACCCAAATAATGAGGTACTTGAGGAAAGAAACGTCAAGGGTCTTTTTGTACCCTACTAGTTAAAAAAAAGGCTTTTGGAGTATTTCGCCTGTACCCGGGAAAACCCAGTAGAGCTGACTACAATAGTTTCACTTGTGAGTGCTTACGTGTATAGTAACCACCCAACACTGATGCCCACCTGGAGATTATTTATTCGTCACCCACACGTAAATAGAGTTTAGTGTTAAAAATGCTAACAACCCTTAGCAAGCGTTGATACATTTTTCAACTCCGAGAAATCCCCCCTGGGAACACACAATTATTACCAAAGTCACGTACATGTCGGGTGTGCTGTTGGCGGTTCGAGGTAAAGACACGATTTTTGGTACTTCACATGCTCACCAGTTAAGTAGGTTCGTCCAGTAATTCAATCACTTTAGAGTTGATTACCATAGTCTGTTGTATTTGTTCGTCCCTTCTACGGGGCGAGGGAGAATTATTCCCCAATGAAAGGTAAACCTCGAACTTACTGTCTCCAACTGACTCACAGTACCAAAAGAAGATTGACTAATGATTCTGGAGTGTTCTCATTACGCACGAAAATTGGTTTCCTAGGCTCTTACGCGAGTGAAATGCGATGAGGGAGCCAACTTATGGTATTAAGCGATCGCTGGGGGCGAAATGAAGGTGAAACATCGCATGGGGGCGATGATGAGGGTCTACTCAGTTTGACAGTAGTGTCCGGACTTCACTACTCCAGTCACGAAACTAACATTAACCACCCCAGAGTGAAATAATTAGTTGACGCGGCTCAACAGGCTGACCACGCAACAACACCTCTTCACTCCGAATCCGACTCAAGCGAATTACCGTATTTCACGACTCCGAGAGAAATTATACGTGACGATCATGCGGCAGTTTGCAAATCCTTTTGTCACCATATTTCAACTTTACGACAGTCACTCTGAATCATGATGAGCCCTTGAAAACCTACGGATCTTCTAACGGTGCGCTTAGAACACGACAAGGGCGAAATAAGAGGTCAAAACTAAGTCTTAGTTCCGATTTATGAAGAAAAAAAAAGGATTTCTTTAGAAACCGATAAGGACGGAGAGTAAGAGATAAAAGAGAAGGGAAACACTTGGGGATTAACTAACTAAACGCCAATTCATGACGCGGCTCGTCAAACGAGCGCTAAGAGGCAAAATTGAGGTTTTACATTGCACAATCCTGCTTAAACTTACACAGTTTCTCCATCCTCTCAATACCGACATACTGATTACCGCTAATATTTCTGTGAGCGTCCGTCGAGTAGGACGCAACAAAAATGTACCAAAAAAAAAAAAAAAATTTATTGAACGTTGAACGAACGAATGAAGTGAAAAATATACTTTCCACAACCCCAGTAAATTCGACGACCTGCTATATATAAGCTGAAACTGCCAACGGTCCTTATCTGATGAACTCGTAGATGAAGCGTCAGTGATCATGTTGAGTTCTGGAGCATAAGGTGCTCCCCTCCAGTATAGATCCTGTGCAGAGTCAGATAGTCGAAATGAGAGGCCACGGAAATCCTCTGGTAATAAACTTCCATTAAGCCTCGAGCCGTTTCAACAGTTTGTAATCAAGGATTGTCCTTTGACTGGGCTACGCAAAGCCTGCCGAGGCGGAACATTTGTAGTCTCGTATAATGCACCATCGTTCGACGCATTTCTACGGAGAATGTAACGTAGGTAATAGTTAGTTTGGTCGAAATTGTTGGGAACGTTTTTGGGAAAATTGGAAAAACGGTAAATTGATGTTGGACAAATATCGTTTTCCGAGCTTTCATAACACACCTCCGTTCAACAGGCAGATACAGAAACGGTCACGGGGAACAAAATGCGGGTATAGGTTGCTAGAAGACTCTCCGTAAGATTGAACAAATTCAGTGCACCAGTTCCTACGGAAATTATAAAAATGATTTTTTTAAAACTCTATTTTCTACACATTGTTTTTTATCTGTGTTCAATTATTTAAAGAAAACCGTTGAAGCCAATTGGCCAAAAAGTGGAAAACAACCTATTCCTGCTTCATAGACCTATATCTCCGTTCAATGACTTTTCACGGGGGTATTTATACGGAAGGAAAGGTGGGTGCTATCTGGTAGAAGATAATGTGAAAGTTTAATCAATATGGTTATAGCATTTTTGGAGACAAATGCGAAAAACCTTAGTTTTTGCTTCATTTTAGTCCCCATCATCCTTTCTCACTGCAGGAAATCGATCTTAACCTTATTTTTACGTCGTCAAAAATGTCAAAGAAAACCAAAACAGAGCCAGCTGAATAGAACGACAAACACACACTCAGAGCACTTGCGGAAATGCGGTTTTTTGGATTTAAAATGTAAAGATCTGAAGAATGCCCTTTTTTGGGGGGACACGGACGAAGTACTTTGGGTGGCCGAAAGTAAAAAAATGTCTCGCAACTTTCGTTCAACGAAATTTAAAGTAAGCACGCGTCGGAAGAGAAGGTTCTCCGATCCTTTTATACGTTTTACGTTATGTGATCGGCTGAAAAAACAATGTTGACCCTTCTGAGTCTGAAAAACACTATTTGGGAATATTGTCTGTGTGTGTGTGAACGATTTTTAGAGAAAACAACCGTACCAAATCAGCTCAAACTTGATATCTCGCACGCAGGTTACCATGGGATGCCAAAATAAGGGTATGAACAAAATCCACCAAAAGTTAACTATAGTTAGCATAGTGATCAAAACACCAAATATTTTTTTTCTCAAAAACGACTATAACGATTTTGATTGAATTTTTTATATTGGTAGCTCCCAATACGCCAACTATACCATAAACTTCTCATTTGTGGGAAAATTAGGAGAGCAGCACAATAAATTATCAAAATTGTCGACGAAAAGCGTTTTTAGCGCGGTTTTTTCCTTATAAACTCCGCTGGAATGTTAGTAGAATGTTTATAAAAATTGGTATTGTAGTCCAATCCAATACCTAAAGGTTGAGTGTTTAAAAACGCTCATGTGATACAAGGGGCTCATTCCAGAAACTCCCGAATATCAACTACTGCCATTTCCCTTACTTCCAGTTCTAAAAGTTATTACCCAATAACTCTGCCAAAGTGATTACTATCCTTCTTCAAAAACTTCGTGTTTACAGCCTCATTAATTATCTGTGTACCAGTTGCTCAGTAATGGTTCTGGAATGAGTACG
This sequence comes from Pachypeltis micranthus, assembly GCA_020466155.1. NCBI lineage: Eukaryota > Metazoa > Arthropoda > Insecta > Hemiptera > Miridae > Pachypeltis > Pachypeltis micranthus. The sequence continues at coordinate 9,019,119 of CM035778.1, forward strand.
AGCAGCACAATAAATTCCGGAACTGTAAGCGCTACCGCTTTCTGCTGCCGTGAAGTGTTGTTCGACCAAGTTCAAATGAACTGAGTGATAAATGAATTGATTAAGTAGACAAAGCCATATAGAAAGTCAATTGACTTAGAGCTAAGGAAAGTTGTGTGTTGCAACGCACCAGATATTTTGATGTAGTTCCAAAATGACGAACGATGTTAGTTACACATACAGAATACTTCAAGTAACAACACCTACACGTCGCTACCGGCGGAGTCGATGGGTTTGCCCTCGGGAAACTCTAAAAAGGACCCAAATTACACGCAGTGCGAAGACGGATAATGGGATTCCTTTCGAGGATTAGGTTTCACTTAATACAGCCCCCAGGAAGGACTGCTCTACCTGTACGATTGACTATCAGCTGATTCACTATTAAAAGTTGATATTTGTTAGAAGGATTAGCGCGCCCAGCTGTTCTAAGAAAGTAACGTAAGATGCGGCACGTACTAAAACTAACGACGCAAACACAGAACGCCGCGTCCATTTACAAAAATAAATTTCCAAAATCGGTAACAGTTTTGTTACCTCAAACACACTTCGTACGGAGTTTAATAACGATAAAAAGTTTTAACTGACGAGCAGGCACACTGTCATACGCTACTAGAGTCGAACTTGACGTTACAGGAACAAATTAGGTATCTTATCGCCTTCTTTTTGAATCTCAGGTTTTGCAAAGCGTTTCAACACTATTTTGAATTACGATTAGTTCGCCAAAAGTATCGTCGATCTTCGTCCCATTCTAGAGTTGATAATGATAACGAACGTTCGTAGGTGTGCTAGGTTAAAATTAGACTACATCGAGGAACCTCGAGTCTTCAAAGTGTCAAAAGATGAGATCGCATAAATAAAAACATTCGCAGGATATTAAGCGCGTGGTATTGAATCGGACATCACGTTTGACAGCCGGACACGTTTAGCAAGTTGATTCGAACTTAAATGTGACTCTGGTATCTGTTACAGAGCACGTTTGATCCCGCAGGGGTCTCCAACCTTACGTCTTGAGAGAACGATCTCGTTATTCAACTTCAAGACTAACCTGGAAACTATCCAAGTCTGATGAACACAAACCTCCTCAATCCTAAACGAAACTTTCATTTATAAGAGCTTCGAGTCGTAGAATGAAAGGCTATTTATTTAAAATGCGCAAGTTCGAAGTGACGACGTACAACGAGTAAACACTACGCAGTGGTTTAGGCAGAACCATAAAACCCCGCAGGAGGGGATCATATACCGTAACTCGCGTTATCGTTAACGTCCTCTTTTTTTTTTTTTTTTTATCGAAATCACAACTTTCCACAACATCCCGCATATTCGACGCGCCATACATACCGTCGTCCTGTACTGACTGACTCCTATTAAAGTCACCCCCCTCGCGATCCTGACGAATGTCGGTTTATTGAATCGGAGCTCCTCGCGAACGCAGTAATTTTTGCCTCAGTCTGCGGATCCCCAAACCCCCTCGAAACAATTTGCGCCCAAGTTTCAAGCCAAGTTTCTTTTTTTCCTTGGAGCGAAGGAGTGCGTTTAAGTTCGAATTGCAGCGATCGCAAGGAGCTCCGATCCAATAAACGTAAATTCGTCAGGATTATGAACCATTGCCTTAACCACTGGACCACGATCCTGAGGGTGCCATTTAACGGGACTCAGTCAGCACAGTCCGATGCATTCTACAGAAAACACAATGTATGCACTTAATTGCTGAATGTACTCCGCGAAATTGACCAAAATCGTTAAAGCCGCTTTAAAAAACGTGAAATTCAACGTACGGTTCTCATTTTCCGACGTGCCGCGGCTTATATGACCGTTCAACAGTTGGTTATTGAAATAGTTGCGGATAACAAACACAATAAGTTGCTAAAAGTTGCGCCGTTAGGTTGATTGAATTCGGAAAACTCGAAAACGTACGAAAAACACGCTTTTTGACACAGTAAATTCATATACGTAGAGCAACAGCTAGAAGATCTTAAGGATCCATAGACCGTTTACTTTCTAGGAAGTTTATGTGGCGTAGTTCGTTGAAAGTTAAAAATCGCTAAGCTGCGGAAGGTTCTGATGTGTCAGATATATTATTGTGTCGTAGTGCGACTTGCTAAGCTCTGTTAGTAATCAGCGGAAAAATATAATAGCTACTTTTATCATTTGAATTTCAGAAAGGCTTTGACAGAAATGGAAGAGTTAATGCCTCAGCAAAAAACGGCTGAATAGGTGCCAATCAGTGCTTGTCTCTAAGGGTCTTCAATACCCGTCTGGAAACGCTTAAAATGTGCAACAACTCCCGTCACGAAACAACCCACATTGACGGCAACAAAAAGGCCAATTTCCAACGGGCCGGACAATTCAACTGACAGGTGGTAAAAAAGCAAACATATGCGGTTTGTAGAGAGACAGGCCTTCGTTCAGTGCGAATCAACAGGTGGCCCAGTAGCAATTCGTACGGACAATAGCCTCAAATTGTCGTCCTAACCGTCCAGCTGCCTTATGAGAACCAATATCAATTGAATAGGAGCGAAATATAATGCGGGTTGTCGAGTAATTTGACATGTTGACACGAAGCGCACCTTATTTTCGCGGCACTGGAACCAACACTCGCGAGAACAAACACAGAGCGCAAGCGCCCGATCGGTACTGATAGGGAGCTAGCTCCAAGAGGCACCGGAGACGTGGGAGGCGACAGGGGGAGTCTTAGGGTGAGGAGGAGGGGCCGTTCCATCGTTCATGGAAAGAGAGGAGCAAGGAGCACTGCTGTGCCTACCGCCACCTACCTCCGCCTAACCGGGCCGTGAAAAACACAAATCAATCCCTCCATCACTCCTAGTTCGTCGACAATTGCTGCCCACCGAATTCACACAACGTTTGTCACTGGCTGAAATATGGTACGTGGGTGTGGATGTTAACGCATAGGGGGTCAACCGAAAAACCTTTTCCTTCGAGTTAAATTAACAAGTTAAAATAAAATAAAAATTGCTCCTGCGTAAAAATGAAATATTACGAAGATGAAATAAAACGTTCTGACTGTGACGAAACCGAAATGAAGGGTGATGCAGCTTCGATGATCTTGAGACAATGGCGAAGTGTATCAATTGGAAATGTTCAATTATTCCTGCCGCGATTTGGTATCAGGATTATAGGAGACGAGAGACGAGAAGAAAAAAACGTTGCACATTATTACACAACGGTTTATTATTCCCTTGAGCAGTTTGACAGAGTCTGACAGCTCCGAGGCCCATCCCATTCGATTAAGCATCGAAAAATACCAGTAAACCACACGAAACATGACCTGACTACAAAGTACCAACGAAAACTAAATATTCCAGGCACCAGTAGACAATTGGCAAGACGTGGCGAGTCGAGCAGGCGGGTGGTTTTGATGAGATGGAAGGGAGGGAGTACAAACGATGAAACTATTAGCTTCGCTGTTCTTTCAATTAGTAGATTTTTTCTTACCATAATTACTGTAATTTCACTATACGCAGTTGTACACGTCTGATACTCATTCCATTCGACCGAAGATCTGAAAATACCTTGAAAACGATGCCAAACGGCGTATTAGCGATAAAAGTGCCAAAATTGCGTTTTAAAATTGTTAACTGTTATTTGCCCTTAACAACCATGGGCTTCCTGCGACCGGATTGCCGAGCAGGCGGGCACAACTAGATACCAAATGGGATTTTCGTACGCAAGAACGGATTTTTTAGGCAACGTTAAAGGCACAAAACGGCCTGGACGGCGGACGTTGCAGATTTAGAATCCCGATGTCTTGAAACGTGAAGTATCAAATTTTCAGGAGGGAGGGGGCTGTAAAAATTCAGAATGAATAATAAACCAAAAACGAAAGACGAGGGGAAAACGAGAGCTATAGATGAAATGAAGATTTTAGGTGGAGAGACGAAGAAAGAAGTTATCCTCCCCTCTGCTTCTCCTAGTTCACCTGCGTAATTACTCTTAGCAAGACGCTATTTGTTTTTCACGTGTCCTTAGCCAGCCAGTACCAGTGAACTTGGTCTGGGCTGGTGAATGATCTTCGACTTGTTGTCTGTTGTCAAAGGTTGAAGGCGGATGTGAGACGATAAGTCATGGTAATAACCATAAGAATACAAGAATACCAAACAAAGAAATAAAATAATCTCCAACCAATCCAACCAATTTGACATACAGCCAATTGGGAACTTTTCCCAGATTTTCCTCATTTGTAGAGACCCTGCAAATGATTACACAACGGTTTATTATTCTCATGAACAGCTTGACCTAGTATTACTGCTCTGAGACCCATCCCATTCGATTCAACATCGAAAAACACTAGTAAATCACACGAAACATGACCTGACTACAATGAACTACGGAAACTGAATATTCTCCCGGCGCCAGGCGCCTATAAACGTCTGTAGGCATTTATGTTCCGATGTGGAGGTGAGCGGAGGAAGTGCCTTCCTCCGCCCCATCGGGGAACTAAGGACGGGGACTTCCAGAGAACCCTCGGCAATTGACACGACGTTGCGAGTTGAGTGGGCGGGTGGTTTCGATGAGACGGGAGGGAGGGAGGGAGGGAGTACTAACGACGAAACCGTGACTTCTGCTGTAGCTCCACGGCCCGGATGGGGGACGGTGGACGGACATTGCAGATTTGGAATCCCCATGTTTTGAAACATAAAGTATCAAATTTTGAGGGGGGGTTGTAAAAAATTTTTCGTACCGAAAACATAGGGTAATTATTCAGAATGAATAATAAACTAAAAATATGCTCCTGAAATACGGAATACAAGTTAGGCATTTCGTGTGGATATTATCGGGCGTCTCACAATAATCAATACTTCATTCTAAATATATACGTCTTCAGTAAGTGATTAGGCATCCAGAGGAGATTTAGACTGATCCTCTCATCAAGCGTCGCGATTGCGGGATTCCTAACCTCTCGATCGCGACTCCCCCCACCCCTCTCCTACTCATTCGACCATGTTCGTCTTCTCTATTCAAGATGAAGCGGCACTGCTTTAAAAGAACAGCTCTGCCTGAGAGGAGCTGCTCCCTGTTCCAGATCACGGCTTCATCCGACTGCGCCAGTAACACGTGTATGTACACAACATGATACGACCCAATAAATGAGTGACAAATAAGATCCAGCCACACAGCCGCTGAATCTTAGAGGACGCCAGTAGGTGTTACTAAAGTTAACGTACCTGTTATGTGAGTCCGTCTCCTCTGGCTGGTGAGATACTGCAGGCAAGCGCTTTCGATGTAAAGACACCATCGTCTGGCTAGTACTTAGTACTGACTGTACAGACTAGTACTGACTTAACGGCCAGACGATGATGTCTTTACATCGAAAGCGCTCGCTCACAGTATCTCACCAACCACAGGAGACGTACTCACCTAACAGGTACGTTAACTTTAGTAATCATAGAGGTCGTGGGCTTCAGAACATACAGAACCCAAGCCCAAGTACACACTACCTTCATCATCGTATTTAAAATTGTGTCGAATAACAAAGATGGCGTTGATAGCACAAGAGAGGGCTGAAAGTTAACGAAAGTATATTTACAAAACGGAAGACACTTAGGAAGAGCACTTCAGGTGTACATAGCTCAGCAAGGTCTCCACAAGTATTCGAGAGAAGGAGGATATTATGATTTAAGGGTTTTGGAAGGACAGTTTGTATAAATGCGAACTGTGGACTGAAGAATAACAAAGTGACAGGTTTGAAAGCTGGATTGAGAGCGTGGACAGGCTAGGAATGGCTGATGAGTTTTTGAGAATGAGAAACACACAAAATCCCTAGGAACTGGGGGAAATGGGTAATTACGACGAGATTTTTTTATACGGGGCCAAAGACTTTAACAGCTTCTTTAAAAGTGAACAGGACTTTGGCATGAGGTTGTGGCAGACAAGATTCCGGAAACGTCCCGAGCCACGTTGGCGACCTCCGTCATAAGCCATCACTATTTTAACTAATTTCCGAGATTTTCTTAATCAACTTAGGTATAGTATGAGTAATCTGCAATTTCTGGTTATAATCTAAGCCTAGGGAACTGCACGAACTATTTTTGTGTTCATTAAACGTGGATTTCAACGATGGAAACGAATTTTGGGTCTACGATTTCTCAAAAATTGTCACTAACGTTTTTGAGAGGACTAGGATAGTTTACAGTTCTATGATAAAGCGCTGAAAAATGGGTTGAGAGGAGGGGGGGGTAAGTAGTTTTCGTGGAAAGAAATTGCAGTCTGCATCAATCTTTGAGCTTCATCTAAAGTTTCTACAAGAGCGTTCTGCGTGAACCATCACGTTGGCAGTAAAGAAAGTAAGTGTTCTAAACGAGGAAACTCTTCCGACCCATAGAAGAAGAAAACCCTTCTCGAATTCATTATGAAAGGTCTGCAATACGGAAGGAGTCAACTTGAGTTGAGTTGCTTTTAAACGCTCGACGCGCAGGCAAAACAGCACTTACGTCGGTCATTGTATCTCGGGAAGTGGATGCTGCGTCGAGTTTTAAAACGTATCCAACGAACTACGAGAAGAAGGGTAAGATGCGTGTGAGGTGGAGGAGGGGAGGGAGGGAGGCTTTATTGCATGCGAAGAACCTTTTGCAGAACGGTCGAATGAGAATTGCACACGGAGGGGGTGCGGAAGAATTTACGGGAGCTGCGTTTTCACCACATGAAGGCTCCCCGTTATGGGTTTTCCTCCCTCACGAACTCCCTGGAAGAAACCAGGAATGCAATCAGTTGAAGTGAAAAGAAGAAAATATTGGAGGCGCTCGAAGGAATTTAGATGGAGCACTAACGGAGGGAGGCTACATGCTGAGATATGAGAACGTTCAGTGGTAAACGTTGCTCTCAAACGCGGAAGTTGAAGTCGAATTTCGAAATCAGAGTCACGAAAAAAACCTTTACTAAAAGAAATATATCCGATATTTCGGTGGTTATAAAAATCTTGAACGCTTCTGTACTATTGCTAGCTTGACTGACAAACCTAACTTTTTCCATTCATTCGTGATTGCGGAGAGAACTTCGCTAGAAGGAACTTTCTGAGCATTTCTAAGTTGAATTAAGCTGGTTGAGATTTGGTTTACTCAACCAAATTGAGAACTTTGCTAACCAAATTGAGAATAAGAATTTCCCAAACCAAATGGAACTTTTCCGAACGAAATTGAGAACTTTTCACGATAAATGGAGAAGTTTCCAAACCAAATTAAGAACTTCCCAAACCAAATGGGACATTCTCAAACCAAGTTGACAACTTTTCAAGACATAGAGAATAAGAACTTCCCATAACCAATGGAACTTTTCCGAACGAAATTGAGAAGTTTACAAACCAAATTAAGAACTTTCCTAACCAAATTAAGAACTTCCCAAACCAAATGGGACTTTCTCAAACCAAATTGACAACTTTTCAAGACAAATAGAGAAATTTTCTACTAAATTGACAACTTTCCTAACCAAATTTAGAATAGGAATGCCCCTGTAGCAAATCGATAATTTGTCTAAAAAATTGATAATATTCCAACCAAAGTGACATCTTCACAACCAAATTGAAGCTTTTATAAACCAAAACTGGGCTATCAAAATTCCAACCAAACCAAATTGGAATTCCCCAAAGAAATTATTTCAACAAAATAGAGAATTTTCTGAAACATTTTAGACCATTTGTGCAACCGATTTGAGAGCTTTCCAACCGAAATTGACTACTTCCCTAATCAAAGTGACAACATTTTCAACCAAATTTGAGGATTAGAATTTCTCAAACCAAATTGAGAAGTTTTCAACCAAATTAAGAACTCTTCAAACCAAATTAGGAACTTCCCTTACCAAATTGAGAATAAGAACTTCCCAAACCAGATGGGACTTCCCAAACAATATTGAGAACTTGCTTAACCAAATTGAGAATAAGAATTCGCCAAACCCAATAAAACTTTTCCGAACCGAATTGAGAACATTTCACGACAAATTGAAAGGTTTTATACCAAATTAAGAACTTTTCAAACCAAATTAAGAACTTCCCAACCAAATTGAGAATAAGCATTATCTAAACCAAATGGGACTTTCTCAAACCAAATTGACAATTTTTCAAAACAAATTGAGAATTTTACTACCAAATTGACAAACTTCCCTAACCAAATTCAGAATAGGATTCCCCGTAGCAAATCGAAAATTTTTCTAAATGTTCGCGTATTCATCTACGAGTAATAGACCGTAAATGCTAACGAGTTGTAGCACATGGAGGAAGGGCACTTCACACAAAAGGTTCCTAGCTCGAGGGCTAACCGAAAAATTGAGTAGGTAGGAAAAAAACTGGTGCCTGTGAAGCATCAAAATTGGATGGATTGTCGAAAATTTCTTTGTAAAACTCTACTAAAAGGTTTCCCCGGCCTACCTGCTGCGTAGGGATGAGGAAAACTCAAACTGTGTGTCTTTTCTGTCGAACGCTTTTGAGGCTAGACGATCTTCCAAAGAAACTAAGATAATTTCACGTTGAGGCTGGCGGGCCCGAAAGAAACCTTTACACAAACGGTGGGTACAGCTTTCGTACAAGTACGCAACCACGAGGGACATTTTATGTCTTCTATTATTATTTTTTTTAATGCAATGATAATTACGTTTGATTGTGCTCGTTGATGGTTTCGATTTAATGGCCGCGTCAATTGCAATTGACATCATCACTTAGTCACTGAGGTTATTAAATCGTGTGATGTTACCAAGCGTTAGATTTTCTAATAGACGTCACCATGCACCTAACCCAACACAAATTTCGTGACGCTTCTCCGTGACATCTCCCGCGCTCCATTTTCGAGTTTATGTAGCAAAGTAAAGACATAAAATGTCAAAAATTGATAATATTCCAACCACATTGAGAATGTTCCAACCAAAGAGAGATCTTTACAACCAAATTGAACCTTTTCTAAACCAAACTGGGCTTTTAAAATTCCAAACAAACCATATTGGTATTTATTTCTCAAAGAAATTATTTCAACCAAATAAAGAGTTTTCTAGATCAAACAGAGAATTTTCTCAAACATTTTAAACCATCTGTGCAACCATTTTGAGAGCTTTCCAACCCAAATTGACTACTTCCCTAATCAAATTGACAACATGCTTAACCAAATTGGAGGATTAGAATTTCGGAAACCAAATTGATAAGTTTTCTATTGAACTTTTCAAACCAAATTGACAACATTCTTAACCAAATTAAATTTGTCAACCCTAATTGACACGTTTTCATCGATTTCCCGTAGGAATTGAACTCTTTCCAACAAAATTGAGAAGTTTTCTACCAAATTAAGAACTTGCCTAACCAAATTGAGAATAAGAATTTCCCAAACCAAATGAGACTTTCTCAAGACAAATTAAGAATTTTTCTTCCAAATTGACAACTTTTTCAAATCATATTGACAACTTTCCTAACCAAATTCAGAATAGGAATTCCCTGTAGCAAATCGAAAATTTGTCTAAAAAATTGATTATATTCCAACCAAAGTGAGATCTTTACAACCAAATTGAACCTTTTCCAAACCAAACTGGGGTTTTAAAATTCCAACCAAACCAAATTGGGATTCCTCAAAGAAATAATTTCAACCAAATAGAGTTTTCTAGACTAAACTGAGAATTTTCCCAAACATTTTAGACCACTTGTGCAACCAAGTTGTGAGCTTTTCCAACCGAAATTGACTACTTCCCTAATCGAATTGACAACATTCTTAACCAAATTTGAGGATTAGAATTTCTTAAACCAAATTGAGAAGTTTTCTACAGAACTTTTCAAATCAACATTCTTAACCAAATTCAGAATTTCCCAACCCAAATTGACACGTTTTTATCGCTTTCTCTGAGGGGACTCTTTTCAACCAAATTGAGAACTTCCCAACCAAATTGAGAATAAGAATTTCCTAAACCAAATGGGACTTTCTCAAACCAAATTGACAACTTTTAGAGACAAATTGAGAATTTTTCTACCTAATTGACAACTTTCCAAATCAAGTTGACAACTTTTATAACCAAATTCAGAATAAGATTTCCCCGTAGCAAATCGAAAATTTGTCTGAAAAATTGATAATATTCCAACCACATTGAGAATTTTTCAACCAAAGTGAGATCTTTACAACGAAATTGAACCTTTTCTAAACCAAACTGGGCTTTTAAAATTCCGAAAAAAGAAATTATTTCAACCAAATAGAGAATTTTCTAGATCAAACTGAGAATTTTCTCAAACATTTTAAACCATTTGTGCAACCGATTTGAGAGCTTTTCCAACCAAAATTGAGGATTAGAATTTCTCAAACCAAATTGAGAAGTTTTCTACCGAATTGAGAACATTTCAAACCAAATTGACATCATTCTTAAACAAATTCAGAATTTTCGAAACCAAATTGAGAATTCCCAAACTGAACATTTTCTTAACATAATTGAGTTTTTTCCAACCCAAATTGGGATTTCTCAAAGAAATTGAACTTTTTTCACCCACTTTGGAATTCCCTAAACCAAACAGAGAAATATAGTAACATTATCGCCACCGAATTGAAAACTCTCCAACCGAATTGAGAAGTTTTCAAACCGCATCCCAAATTTTCCAATCCATTTTTAGAATCAGAACCAAAAAAGGCGAGATCCAAAGCTGAGCGCGCTACAGAGATTGAGGGGGGGTTACGTTTCAAATGCAGGTGATTTCGAAGAACGCACCATTTGAGAATATGGGCAGCGTGTCTCAACAAATATTTATAGTTATTTCTTTACTTCGTAGCTCGTATTTGTTGAGCCAACGGTTGGGTGTTAGTCCACGAAAGTACCAATTGAAGTGGATTGCTTCACGGTATTATCTCGTCTAACGTTTTCAGAATAAATTGAGACGGTCTCGCGTCAGCTATAACTTATAACGCTCGCTTATGGTGTGTTTGATCTTGATTAAAAACCAAATTTTCGGAAGCTTGAATCCTAATCAAACGAATACGTGATTGATAGCAGGGTAGCACTACCACATCAGATTTTATTTTATTTTACCGTTTGAGATTCGGATTCTCATCGCGCTCTGCAATCGGCTAACGATCAAACTTTAACAGGATTTAACTAATCTTCTCTTTTTAGCGTATTTATCGCCCCTCCATTAATACTAAAACGAACGCGATTAACGGAGGGGAAAATGAATCGAATCGGATCCAACGTCACGTGTATAGCTTGCAAAACACCAGGGAACGCCAAAGCATCCATAGCAGTCAAAACACCAAAGTATTTTCTCCCAAGAACGTCTCAAAACGGTTGAGATCTCATTATTTTTAATGGAAAGTTCTCATTTGTAAACAAGTACAAAATTAGCGCGAATTGGTCGAGGGGGCGTCAGTATCCCGCGCATCGTGGTTTGACGATGGAAAATGGCATGTGGGGTTCACGAGCAGTTGAGCATTTCCTGTGGAAAACCATAGTTGGCGAAAAGTCTTTTTGGCATCTGGAATGAATCGTTGAAAGAGTAATTTATTGGATGAAAGAAAGATGAGAGGGAAGAGGAGAGATTTTTTGTACATAATAACCATAATTTACAACAACAAAAAATCAGCAATCTCTTAAGCAGTATTATTGTGAACACTGTTGTACAATAGTCATGTTATGACGGTGTCGTTTTAGTGCGTATTTGGCTCAAATGAATCCGAAATTTATTTGTACTCAGATACACTATCATTGCCTTTAAAGTTTAATTTGTCGAAAAAAAACCCTCATCCAAACATTTTGTCTTTTTCTTTAAAATGTCAAAATTTAAAATCACTAACACAAACGGTGGGTACAGCTTTCGTACAAGTACGCAACCACGAGGGACATTTTATGTCTTTTTCTTTTAATATAATTTTGTTTATTTTAAATAAAGAAATATGAAATTACAACACAAAAAATATTTTTCATTGTACTAAAGTTAACGTACCTGTTAGTGAGTCCGTCTCCTCTGGCTTGTGAGTTACTGTGGGCAAGCGCTTTCGATGTAAAGACATCATCGTCTGGCCGTTAAGTCAGTACTGGAGTCAGTCAGTTGGTCGTGGTCTTTATATACAAAGAGAAAGGTGAAGGGAGTGATGGAGCGTCGGGGAAGGGGCGGGGAGAGGTCTTGTTGGTCAGTCTTGTTAGTAGTACCTTAGCCGGACTGGCTGTGTTAGGTATTAAAGAAATTGGGTTATGTCCGCCAGTAGGCAAATTACTAAAGTTAACGTACCTGTTAGTGAGTCCGTCTCCTCTGGCTTGTGAGTTACTGTGGGCAAGCGCTTTCGATGTAAAGACATCATCGTCTGGCCGTTAAGTCAGTACTGGAGTCAGTCAGTTGGTCGTGGTCTTCCGCCCCTTCCCCGACGCTCCATCACCCCTTTCACCTTTCTCTTTGTATATAAAGACCACGACCAACTGACTGACTCCAGTACTGACTTAACGGCCAGACGATGATGTCTTTACATCGAAAGCGCTTGCCCACAGTAACTCACAAGCCAGAGGAGACGGACTCACCTAACATGTACGTTAACTTTAGTAATTTGCCTACTGGCGGACATAACCCAATTTTTCATTGTTGTAACAGACGTTAACACGCACTTAACCCAACACAAATTTAGTGACGCTTCTCTGTTACATATCCCGCGTTACATTTTCGAGTTTATGTAGCAAAGTAATGACATAAAATGTATGCACTACGCCACAGGGACTGCGGTTGCAACTCGTGTTAAAACGTTGGGTTGTCCAATCGGCCTCAAAGGTTAATTTTCGTGACGCTTGGCCGTTACACTTTTCGAGTTTATGTGGCAAAGTAAAGACATAAAATGTCAAAAAATGATGGAAGAAGCGCAATAAATTGTGAGAAAATTCGCAGAAAATTGATTTTAGCGCAGTTTTTTCTTATAAATTCCACACATTGAGTACTAGCATTCTCAGATAAAAGAATGCACGCAACGCTATGATAAATTCAAGTTACACACCCCTGGGGAAATACTTTGTCATGCCGTGACACGGTTCTTCGACAACCACTCCACCCGCGCCAACCACTTATTGGCGGGAGGCCTCACTCATCATACTACCCCTAGACTACATCACTCCCATCACATTCTCGACAGACTGTCGACCCTAGGATATTTTAATGGCTGTTGGGTTTAATCTCGGAGGTCGATTGGTTCGGTGCCTTTTGCCCGGGGAGTCGTCCTCCGTATTTACAAACAATCCCTTTCCCTTTCCTATGTCCCCTCTCTTACCTCTTTACTTCCAATTTTCCCTCCCATTTCGTCGTCTGCCGCTCGCCAGCATTGTACCTTTTTCAAGACGAAGCTAATTTTTTATTTGTGCTGTGAAGTTTTTTCGGAACTGATTCCATCACTCTCAACCCGTACTTCATTCGAAATTACGTCGCCTCCAAGACTAAGACCTGCTCTTTTATCCCCGGGGAACACTGAAGGTTTGGCGCAGATTGGTGAGTCCCATATTTTATTTCCCAGTTTGTGGATTATTGGGGGTGATTCTCCGGGTGATTGGTTTTCGGATTGGGGCTTCTGAGAGTAAACCCAGCACAATATTTGGGGGACATTTTGCCTATGGGTTATTGTCATTAAATTACAGTCCACTTCCTAATGGGCAAAAAGGAGTGACTAATTCCCCCCTCATTGTTCTCAACAATGGCACATTAAGACAACTATAAGGGTCTGGAATAGTGTCGGTCCTCTTAAAAACGACGATATAAGCCCATAACACAAGCGAGATAATGAGATTCACCAAACGTAATTATGTTTCTCGAATTTTCAAGGTATTTTGGTTTATCGACACGTACATTTCGTTCTTCAATCGGCAAAAACGCGTCGAACGAAGATAAGGCGGTTATATTTCACTTGGGGATGAGGATAATTGCATTTCGTTTTTTTTATGCAACCAGTTCGTGTAGACGTGGACGCCGTGATGTATAATTTGTATGCGTCCTTCAACGCCAAATAGGTGTGACAATAATAACTACAAGAAACTAATCTTCTAACGCTTTAATTGGACTTGAAGTTGAAAAAACTACACCAGAAACTCAAAGAGAAGTCCATTTACGCAAAACCGGTCGTCTGATCAATTTAACTCGTCGCCTAGTCATTTCTGATGTGGAACGCCCAGCTGTTGACTGCGCCGAGGGAATTGGATTTGAATTGAATTGCTGCGCTATCTATCGTCTTCAATCAATCTCCCGGACACCCACGAGCTTCCTGCGTAGTGCCGTTGTCTGCCTAACCTCCCTTTCTTCGACGAAAACAATGGGCCATCATCGCCATTCAGGCTCTTGGCACGATAAAGATCGAAGGGCATCGTAAATTAATCACAGTTTAGTACGCTGTTTGAATCATCATAAGCAGGTACAGGTAATGGCAAAGCGTACTATTCGAATGTGAACCAATTCATTCCGCGCTCCCGAATTGAGTTGTAGAACCTTACAACCCTGACGAAGCAGGTGGAGTCACAGGACGAAGTGAAAAGCGAGAACGGGACAGTGAAGCATTTGTTACGAGGGGGGTTTGGTGACGTTTGGGGATCCGCTGACTCAGGCAAAAATTACGGCAATCGCGCGGTGCTCTGATCCACAATTCCCGACAATCGTCAAGAATTAGGAACCAATGTCTTAACCACTAGACCACGATCGCCCAGTGCCTTTAAAGGGAGTCAGGCACATTCATAGTTGACTGGGCTGACGTGGAAACAGGTGCATAGGTCGTGCAGTTGGAGAGTACCCAGGGTTTACCTCTCTCCTGTCAACACGCTATATAACACGTAGAGCTTTCCGTTCCCACGAGTCTAACACCTTTGGCATTTTGTGACACTCTGCCTTACGACACCCTGTCTGTGGCTGCGAGCAGAAACCTACCATGGTGCCATTTGAGTGAGCTGCAGTTGAACAGCCTAAGGAATGGTGGCATGCCCCCGTGCAGGAATTGCCAAGAGACGCTCTACCTGCCCTCCCCCATTCACACGTAGATTCAGAGGATTGAACTTGCTCTCAGCCTCCACTTGAGAATGGGGGTCAGGTTTCACGGGACCTGAACTGTGCTCACCTTTAGCGAAGGCAGGTAGTTGTGTCAAATGGGTACGCCTTCACAGCCGGTAGCACCTCCTACCGTCCCCACAGAGACCTACCGCTACACTGGCAGTTTCCCTGGTGGGAAAACGCAAGACGCACATAAAACCACTCTCGCCTCGCCTTCAGCAAGCACCTCGTGATGGGAGATTGTCATGATCAGTACAGGACGAGTAAGCTTCCCATTTCCATCTTTGTTTCTGTTGTTACGTGTTAGTGGGAGCTAGACAGTACCAAGCTGGAGATAACTTGGAAGAGAACCTCTCGCTCACCTGATTCTTCGCCCACAAGAAAATTGAGACCCTCCCAGCAGTTAATTGACGGCCAACTGCTACCTCAGTGTTCTGGGAACCCTTCAGCAAGATGTCATTGGTTTTGTAAGACACTACTCTCGAACAAATCATTGACTTTATTGAACACTAATAGTTTGTGAAGGTCACAAAAAATGACAGGCTAAAATAGGTAAACTTTCAGGGCTTGCACAAAAGAAAATGACTTCCAGCGAGATGAAGTTGACCACAATGAGCTGTTAATGTACAACCACCGAGCAGCCAAATACTTGAACCAGCCACTCTGAATCCTCTGCAGTCCGACAGGATTAACTCTCCATCCACAACCCCATACCACACCATAAACTACAGGAGATTCCACGGGTGCCTTCACCTTTTTATAAGAGTGGTCACCCCTACAGTCCTTCAAATGGTGTGGAGTAGCTTTCAACAAGGAGGAAAAAGACGCTCTCCTAGATTCAACCAGACCTGCAGGCCAAACAAAAAGTGATTCGCCAGTAACAGCTCCACGTCAATAACCCTGAGGGTAGTGTGAATAGTTCTACCTACGCAGATGAGACATAAAGGCTCTGGTTCGAAGGGTTCCTCACTAGTAAGGTGAGGGCTACTAGCAGTTTTTCATCAGTCCCAACTCTTCCTCAAAGTTGTGCCACCTAACCTCAGTTCCAGCAAGGAAGAATACTGGCAGTTAAGGCGAATTATTCATTTTTACGAGCTAAGAGTAATATTTTTGCTTTCATTGATGAAAGTCAAGTGAGACTATAATTTCTATCACACAGCTAGCCTAAAAACACTATCCATTTCGTTCTCCTTTGAGGTATATAAAAAAATTAAATTCGTTGGTTGGCGTTGGGCCAAGAGAATGGACAGCTGTGATAGGCAAATAAACACTAACGAATGAGTTGAGTGAGAGAGGACTGTATTTAGACTGGTGAGGTCAAGAGTCGAGCATGTAAGATACAGAGTTGATGCAACACGAGGAGGTCTCTGATTAGATGAACTGGTGTAGGGACGAGAGCGGGAAGAGAGTGACCAATTGCGTGAGAACTAAGAGTTGGCTCTGCGAACTAACTGGGCGAGAGCTGAGTACAAGACCGTCTAAGAGTGAGCTGAGAGATGGAAGGCCTAAGGAGAGATGTAAAGTGAGTGATCAGATGTGGGAGGGTAAGAAAAAACTCATCCGCGCATTTTTGAAACCTAAAATCCGCTGTTGGCTTCAGAAATAACCCTTAAACATTTTGTCAGCAGAAGAGACTGATTTAAAAGAGGTCAAGAAAGGTTGGTCTTTGTTTAATATTGGGGCGAAAATTTCTGAGGCCCTCGAACTCTGAGCTCTCCTCATTACCGACCCCGCTGCTCCTTTGACCAACAACAGAAAGGAGCAGCAAACAAACGTGGCCCAGAAAGCTTTGCTCATCTAATCCCATCAAGACACACGAAAACTGGCATCACCCCACCAACTTTCCTCCACCTACTCAGCTGCTCATGCGATCAGTGCGTTTCTACATCTCTACTGCAGTGCAACCGCGTTCGATCCAACCTTTTAAGACGCGATCCATCAAATCCTTTTTCTACGTGTCGCTTCACTTTTACCTCATCTCATCTTTTCCCTTCATCATCTCCGTTACTTCCGAACATCGGTAAGATCGTTCCCATTTTCTTCCACACATCACGTCACCACATTCACCGTATTTTCATCCACCTCGTCACCTCATCAAGGGCCCCAACGAAAATTCATTTATCCATTTCTTTGCTCGAGCCTTCTTTGTATTTTCATTTTCTCAGAAGAATTTCTTATTTTAATATAAACCCCTTTAATTTCGAATTATTTTCCTCATTGTTTCTTTTCACCAAGCTTTCCCTTCTTACACCATTTGTTTCGCTAATAATTTCTCGGTATTTTACCGTGGTCCTCCAAGCCAGCCCTATGTGTTGAGGTCACGAAATTCCCATCGTAGCACCTTAACAGTCTTGAATGCCCAAGCTCGAGAATTCACATTAGGGCCAAGGGCACCAAACAATGCGCCCAGAGCTGAGCTGAACAGTGGACTCTCGCATACTTTCCACTTGCACTGTACCAGGGAACGAACGTGAAAACCCCAAATTTGGACGTCTATACCACTCTTCAGATTGGTTGAGATAAGAGAGACATTAGTTCATACTTTCATGGTCTCCATTAGGTTCTTCTAAATTGAAACACGATTTCAAGTTGGGAACGGAATTAGTCCCACTGACAAGGGCAACACTCCAAGAAATTTGTTCAGGAAGTTTTTAAGCGAAAATAAAGTGAAGCGATACATTTTCGTTGCAATACATTTGAAACTTCTTATTCTTGGACTCACAAAACACCTTGGATTTTGTGCTAC
This sequence comes from Pachypeltis micranthus, assembly GCA_020466155.1. Taxonomy (NCBI): domain Eukaryota; kingdom Metazoa; phylum Arthropoda; class Insecta; order Hemiptera; family Miridae; genus Pachypeltis; species Pachypeltis micranthus. The sequence goes on from CM035778.1 coordinate 9,036,863, forward strand.
CATTTCATCATCACTTCTCATAATTCGGACGATGAGCTGAACTGAATGAGGAATTATAGTACATTACTCTCAACTGCGCCTAGGAGTGTGATCATTGAAACTATATCGTCAGTCGGAAAGACTAGAAGAGAAGAGACCGATCGTATTTGCAGCTCTGGCGAGGCGTGGGACGATTGCGTAGGCAGACCTGCGCCATTAGGTCCACCGTCGAACACTTTGTTGTTGTGTGACTCCTAATGTCCTTCGAAGGACACAACTTTCCCACCGGCCAAATCAAAAGTCACGCGTGTATCACCGAGTACTTACATTATCAATTTGAGCCGATGGTACGAGACACTCTAAACTGTCCGATAATATGCTGAACAGCGAGCGACAACTCAACAATCCATACGCCTTCGCACTGAGCGAACAGCGATACAACTTTCCTCAGCCCTACTTACCCAGTCACCCCCACTTTTTGACTCAGCTCGTGTCAAGTTCGTTTCCAACAACTTTCGTGATCAAGTGAAGTTCGACGAAAACTATTCATGGGATCATGGACGTTACGGAGTTTATTGCATTCTCTCTGGTTATGTCAGCATCATCGAATAACCAGAAGAGTTATTTTTAGAGGAATCAACACGATTTTTAAAACGAAATGCTTTGATTCAGTGAGCTGGACAAGAATGTAAAATCAAGTGTGGCGAGTTAAGTTAATTAATAACGTGCGCATCCCGAAATAGTGTGGGTATGGCGATTATTACTAAACTATCACCATTGTGGGGCATATTAGAGTACTGACACGATCTATGCGAAAGAGTTTGAGTTAATTGACGCGAGACAACCTTAAAAAAATCAGGTTTTGCCAAAATATTTGATAATTTATTGAGCTGTTGAATGAATGAATTGCATTTATAAAAGAAAGATCACATATGATGTATCAAAGCTGTTTACGATTTGAAGAAAAGAAGGATAAAACCTAAACTGCAAAGTTTTTACTAAAAACTTTCGGCTGTCTGTAAATACTACAAATTTGTTTTTTCCAATTCACTTATTCAAAAAAAAAAAAATTGTTATCTTCCATCCTCTAACTTCGCTGACCTTACTCACCTCAAACAACACACGGTCCTCCATCAATAGTACTTGAAGACTATCTGTCAGCCCCCTGACTTATGTAGCCTCCTGTGACATCATCACGTCATCATGATCCCCACTCCTGCACTAGTAGACCAGTGGTGACTAACAGTCAGGGAGGCAACCGGCCAAAACACATCAACCCAGGAAAGTACGAGGGCGTACTTTGGGCTCATCAGAGAGTGTTGTGTTGATCAACGACAGCAAGGACGATAAAGAAGATGGTAACCACAGGAGGAGGCTACAATCATATTAGGGAAGGCTGAAGGGCTGATACGCGGACAGAAAATGATCGAGGTTGTTTGTTGAACGGAACAAAATCGGAGGTCATGAGTTGTGGAGGGGAAGGAAAACCCATGGGAAAGTTTTCCGATTTGTGAGGCATTCGTGATCAAGCCACAGGAGAATAAACGAAGTTCTGCCGAGTTTACATATTCATCACCAAACCACCAATACATCTATACCGAACACTGGGCGGGCCCCTCCAGGTTGTGTGTCCCTGTCTAATACTTTCTTCGCCATTATAATGACGATTCTCACTGAACGAAAATGAAATACGACTGGCCTGATAATTTTGGCTAAACTGCCCCAATTGAAACCTACCAAGAGCCCGGCGGGCATCATGATTTATACGATTCTCGGACTTCGCCTTTTTTTGCGTCGGCAAAAGAGAGAAAACTCCACCCAACGAAACTCTTTCGGAAGAAACTAACTCGAGCGTAACTAAGTTTGATTGAACTTCCACCTGTAGCGGATAGCGAAGGTGTTGATACGATAAGTTACGAAAGACCTCGCCCCTCCCACCCGTAATTAAAAAAGTTTCAAAAACCTCTTCTTTGGGGATTATTCCAAAAGAAGGTATTTTCCGAAGGGAAAGCAACTGTTATAAAGTAAACTAAAAGCGAGGTTTTCATACTGAGAAAATATATTCCCGACTTTTAAGCGGCTCCGCGGTTTTCTCGAATATTTCGTCTTTACTTTTTGAGCGCGGAACAAGTAACCGCACCTGGGGTTCTGGTTTAGTGGTCGTGACAAGGGCCACTTAGGGCGACGGCTGAGCTTGAGTAATACCCGAAGTTATAAAGTTTAACGCCTTCCATAAAATTCCAGTAGGTGAGGGAGAATTTTGAGAGAACCTTTGGCGAAAGAGCGTACGAAATAAAAGGGGACGAGGGAGGGAGAGGAGTAGGGGCTGGAAGGACCCTTCACTCTACCTAATGGTTATTAAATATTGCAGTTGGTAAAATTGGCTTCATTTGGAGCTTAAAACAATTTGTCCGGTTCGCCCTCCTGTTGAAGCTCTCGTACTAATCTCCGCTCCCGTCGCAGCTATGGACGATTCCGTACCTTTAATGAGGCCCCTTTACTCGATGAATAGCAGGGAATTAATGTCAGTAACGAAGTATATTACTCTCTCAATCCTTACACACCATTCGATCCGCGGAATAACTGTCAATTACGTATTAGACTTACCAATATTCATTCAAGCTGTAGGAAGGCTGGAATAACTCACCTGAAAAATAAACAACGTATTATTACAACGTTGAAAACCACAACACTATTTTAGGGACTGACATCATTTTTATTTTCCGCAGAACAAACAAAGGGTTGTCTTCAGATCTTTAAACTTCGAGGAGTGAATACAAACAACCTAATTAACCGTGTGTGTTGACAGTCTCGTAAATCACCTGTGCATTGATCAATAATTTATGTTTTACCTAATTCAAACGAACCGAGTGACAAATATACTGGTAATTGAAACGACGAAAATCACTGAATGTACGTGGGGTGAGTCGTCTCGCTACAATTTATTTTTTCGGCGGTTTCTTCCTGCTTTAACCTGTCAGGAAAGTATACAGATATTTGTTGCGCTTTTCACAACTTTTCTTACCGCCATTTAAATTCGCGGACACGTCTAGTCGCAGCTATTTGTGTAATCGCTAAGGGAATGGAGGAGAGCGAGAGAGTTCTTTGTTATTGAAAAACAAAAAAAATCGATCATCAGATATACCTAGCGAGTGAATGCAATAGGCAATGAGTAGTTGCCTGTTGTAAAGAGCATATCTCTTTCCTTGCCACTGACTAAAATCAAACCTCTATGAATAAATAATGTAGTAACAAGTTAAGTCTTATTCCTAAACGTAACTGCAGTTGAGGATGCCCTCAACATTTTCCGAACGTAAGCTGAGAGATGCCAAGAGAAAGTGAATGAATCAAACGGGACCATTCAGCACATAGCCTCAGGTTGGTTCTCACGACTTCCTGCAATGGCCGCTAGTCCTCTTCAACCTCTCGTGAATGTTACAACATACTGACTTAACGGCCAGACGATGATGTCTTTACATCGAAAGCGCTTGCCCACAGTAACTCACAAGCCAGAAGAGACGAACTCACCTAACAGGTACGTTAACTTTAGTAATGTTACAACACCCTGCCGTTCCCATACGTCCTCCCATACTACCCAGATCAGCAAGCTCTATCCTTTGCTGGCTGAGGAATGCTCAGGCAACTTGAGCAACGCAGCTCCACTTTTCCTGGAAACTTGGAACATGGCACAGGCAAATGCCTCTGGCGCGAGCTGAGCTCCACTATCCACCACCAGCCAGCCTAGCCACAGTTGGACAAAAGAATGGAAGAGCTTGAAACTGAGAAATGAATTAATGTGGTGAGGACTGTATTGTACTTGACAGAATAGCGATATCCGGTTGAGTTAGAGTTTATAAATGCGCTCTCAATACATGTGAAACTGGTTGCGAGATACTAAGTGGAGGGAGAGGGACAAATAGAGATGAGTTAGGAGTAGCGCGAGCGGAGAGACGAATCATTAGGAGCACTGGGAGCCAACTGTATCACGAGTGCTGAAGAATGACAGACTCGGAGAAGAGAAATCTAAAATTGAGGGGTGGGAAAAGATAGACGGGAAAGTCCACGACAGGGGAAATCCGTTGTCAATTGGAAATAACTGAAAAGGTAGACTTTCCATAGGTAACAAAGGGGCTTGAGGACGAAGGTGTTTGGGGAAGCAAAGACTTTCCATTAGGACTAATGCGGACATTTTAGAGGTCAAACACCCAGCTGATTCAGCCTGCCGAGCACCCACCATTGCCCAAATTACTGATTCGGTCCCAGTTGGCCCTAAATGCTTCATGTCCCGTGAGGAACTGGGTGTGGTAGGAATCCCCACTGTGGCCTCCCAGCAGTGTCCCACTCGTCTCTCCACCTCCAAGGGCCATAGCTCGCCTTTTTTTTGCGGTGACCGTACTCTGGTTGCCATTTCCTGCGGATTGCCACAACAATCGCCACCACCAACATTGCTTCCTGAGAAACTGAGGCACCACTCACATCTGATTGTTGTGGTGCAATGCACAACGCATCATAAGAGGATGGAGTGTACAACGCTCACGAGCACCCACCTCGTCTTGCCCACTGCCCCTTCGCGTCTGCC